>OX941080.1:190414375-191035000 GCA_954870635.1 Arctium minus
CTTAGTGGGTTTATGTTCTCCTATATGAGAGCTTCAAAACGATATATTATATGTCCAAAACGAAGTATGTGTGAATGAGATATTGATACTCAAAGTTGAGTACTTGGAATGAATTTAGTCAAAAATCAAGTGGGTGTGGGGAAGTGTCCTACATATGAAGGAGGAGTAAAAAGTTTGTGGTTTATAATCATGAAAGTGTGAGGGGCTTACAAGCTTCTTTGATTGGTTTTACTCCAACTCCTACCCGTGCGCAGGGAGGGTGCCGATTGAGATTTTCGTAAGTTAAATCGGCGAACTTGTGCATGGGCACGACCTGCGGACACGAATTCTTGTGCTCACGCAACTTGGTTTTTGCGAATTTTTTGTTTTGATCCAGTGGCCCGCGCGGCCAACCGCACCGAACATTGGAATGTGAACTCGAAAACCAATTAAGATTTGTCTTTATACATGTCTAGTTATACTAGAAGCGTACTCGCGCAATGCTGCGAGATATATCACAATTTTAATGTTTCATTTTGTTTTTTTGTCGATTTACAGTACGATTTTGGATGGTTTGAGAATGTGATAATGTTTTTTTTATAAATTTGTTTAATTTAGGCTTAATAAATATAATGTTTTTTATATAAAAAAAATTAAGTATTTTGTTAGAATTCAATGATTATCTTATATATTTTAATGACATCTAAAAAAAATAACCAGTTACATATTTAATAATATAATTAAAACAAAATTATAGTAATATAATATATTAATTAATAGTTAAAAAAAATAACCAGTTACATATTTAATAATATAATTAAAACAAAATTATAGTAATATAATATATTAATTAATAGTGATACATGGAAAGGTCTGCATAAAAGGAAGACCATGCACATACCAAATTGGTGGGTGTTAGAAGCATGCAGTAGTAATATGTATCGTGTGCTTTGATACTTGTAAATTAAGAGATTTTTAAAATCTTGCATAAAATGATAGTACCTTGTGTGTAATAATTTGTATTTAAGAGTTTTTTATCCGTGCTTTATAATATAGTATAGATAACGAAATGGATTCTATTTTTATATTATCGACTAACGAAATGGATAAAAAGTTTGTGGTTCAATTTTTGTATTCTATTTTTATATTATCGACTAGCGAAATGGATAAAACTAAAATATTTAGCTATAAATAAAATAAGTTAAAATAGTTTTAAAGTAGTTCTAATATATTTAAGCGTTGGTTTGTGGTGAAAAAGTAAAAGTTATGGTGTAAATGTGAGAACAAAATTTTCATGTACATTCATATTATCATATAAACCTCAACTATTTTTGTTTACCTATCTTATCATCATAACCAAAGCTTTAACAAATTGATACATGTGAAAGTGATTGAAAGTTCGTGAAAATGACTAAAAGTAAAGATAAAGGTAGTTGAAAGGAAATGAATTTAGATTAAAAAGTCAATTCATCCGAATGCTCTAAAATATTTTGACCATTCTCACAACAAATGTTATTCTCACGCGATCTTATGTCTACGTATTAAAGTTTTTGTAGTATTTTAGATTATTTTTATCAAAAACATTCAATAACTATTTTCATAATTATTTTTAGAATGATACTTATTATATTGATTACTTATAAAAACAGTAAACTATGATTTTCGTCCCTATGGTTTGTTTTTTATAACTATTTTTGTCCTCGGTCTTTCAAAATTGCTTTTGGTCACTGTGGTTTTCATTTCATTTCGCTTTTCCTCCCTGATGCTAACAAAGTTTAAAAAATTCTGTTAAAGGGTAATATGGTTTTTTTAGTTTTTTTCCTAATTTTTTACTTTTTATTAAACAATGGACTATTGTACAAGTTATTACAACTGGAGTAAAAGTTATTATAAATTTTACAAAAGTTAAAATACAAAAACAAAACATAAAATAAAGATTTTTTTATGTAAAACCCGAAATTCTAGTATGCAATTATTTTGGGTTTTGCAATATATTTTGACCTTAGAATACTATGCATTAAGTTTATTTTGTAGATAAATGTTTTGGTAAAAAGTAATGCAAAAACAATCAAGGAAAGGGGCAAAATAGGGGAGAAGTAGTGGGTGGCGTGGGCCGGTGCGCGGCTTAGGCCATAGCACAAGCCGTGCGGACCACTACGTTTTGCATGTTGAGGGACGTAGGGGATCCGGTGCCACGACCCAGTCTGAAGCGCATTTAAGTCGGATTTTGGCCTAGGGTTCATAATTTCTTCATCTTACTCCTTTATCTCCTCATTTATTTCGACTATAAAGCACTTAAGGCACTATTTCAATAACTTTAATAGCATTTAAGTCTTAGGGTAGAGTTTAAGTGTTAGGGTGAAAGCTTCAAGATCTCCTCATTTTATTGACATTTTGCTTAGTTTATAGGTTTTCATCAAAATCCAATATTGTGAGTTAATCTTATTATTTTCTAAACTTTTATACATGTCAAAATACTATATCTTAGTATCCTAAACTTCTCATTTGAAGTATTTCACATATTTGTGATTTTAAATCATTTTAGGTAATTTAGGGGTTTGTCGCTTTCTGACAAACTAAATGTTGGTGTATTTTAAAGTGTTATAAATATGAGTTTGTCTAAGTTGTAAAATGATTTAATGAATGAACCTCATAAGTCTTTAAGTTTATGTATGGTTTGTGTCATTTATGGAGATTTCATGGATTTGCTCATGTTATGGAAATGAAGTACTAATTCCTGAGGAAATGACATCGTTGTTTAAATGCGTCTCTTGAAAAATAATGATTATGGTGTTTGGTGTTGAAAGAGAATAATGGTTTAAATGAAGTTGTGAGACTTTTGATTTGTTGGTCAATCGTGGAATAAATGACTTAGACGGGTCAATTATAGTGTGTTGGAAAACTATATGTTTGATTATAGTTTTTTTTTTGTAATCGTGGGTTTCCGGGCCAGCTTACGCGCACCGACTAATCCTCGGGCGACCACGAATGGTCTGGAGTCATCGCAGGTGAACCTCCATGGCCACAAGAGCTTTGACAGCGCCTGGATTTGAACCCTGAGTAGATGAGATATTCCACTACATCCCCCAAAGGCTTTACCAATGCGCCACAACCCAAGTGGTTATGTTTGATTATAGTTGGTCATTTTAAAATCATGATGTGTATTAGACTCTAATGCAATCGATCCATATGTATAGGAGTTGGGTTATTGGTTTTAAAAGGAGATAATTATTCTTGTATTGTAACAAAAAAAATAGGCATTGGGTCATAGGGTCATTGGAGGCATTATGGTGTGGACTATTGGAGTTGAACATCGGTCATTGATCATATGATGTAACTTGTAGTGAACGAACATATCTAGGATCATCGGGGGTCTCAAGCTATAGACCATGATTGATTGAACTCAATGATTATTGATCTGTAGTGGGGCTCAACAACATAGGTATGTGACCTACTTTTGTGTTCCGTCACTATCAATGGAAAATTGGGTCTTCCCCGTAATCACAATATGTGTTTTAACTTCATAAGTCTTGAAAACAGAACATTTGGATTGGTGGGTTTTGACAAAGTTTTGTGTTTCCAGTAACCTTGTTTATGAACTGTTTGAACTCATTAGGCATTAAGCCTAATATTTTTCCTAAAATGACATGTATATCAGGATTCTTAAGCACCGGGGCTAAGACCGTTGTTATCTATATTAGCCTCTATTATCTATTGTATTTAGATACGTTGTCCTCATTTCTTGGAAAATACTCTTAATATTAATGATAATTCTATAAGTTCAAATTTTCTCTTATTTATGAGTGTTGCATTTTATCCCCTCATTTTTATCAATATGAATAATTATACCATAAGAATTCTATTTCATAAACATTGATTCCCTACATAACTATATTTAAGTTCTTATTATATTGGAAATTTTCAGTCGGTTAATTGATTTGTGTTAATGTTACTTACTCGTTTAGGTTGATTATGTTGTTTTATTTATATTATTTCCAATTGATTAATATTTACCTTGATATTGGTTGCTACAAATTTCAATTCAAACTCAGTTTAAACTTTTAACATGTTTTTTTGAGATTAAACATTTTATTTAAATGATTAGTAATTTATTTATAGATTTAGTTTTTGAATTGATTCACAACATAATATTCAAATATTTACTTTAATTATAAATATTTAACTATAATTTTCGATCTTATAATTAATCTGGGGGTCAGGGATAAAGAAATATTTATTTTGTGTTTTTATACGAGAAGCTGGCCAAGCAGTTGCTTTAAAAAGGCAAGTTGTAGGAGTAGGCAGTTCATAGAGGTGGGTCCGTATCCTGGGACTTAACTTAAGGATTTAGGGATCCCTCAAAGGATCGGGTTCAGGCTCAACCAAGTCCCAAACTGAGAAGTGTTGCACCCCCTTGAAATGAGTTACTTTAATTCGATGGGAGGATGGGAGTAAGGAGCGGGTACGGGGGTCCAGGTAGCTCAGCTGGTTACAACTAATGAATGAAAAAACGTGTGTGCTTTTTTTCTATTATTTTATAAAATCTATAATAACTTGTATTTATACTTTAATAACTTGTACAATGACTTGTTATTTAGCAAAAATTAGAAAGTTAAAAAAGAAAAGCTAAAATACCATATTACCCTCTAACTTAACAAAATTTTCTAGTTTGTTAGCCTCATAAACCAAAAGCGAAAAGAAAAAAAACCACAATAACCAAAAATAATTTTTAGAAACCAAGGACAAAATAGTTACAAACAACAAATTATAAGGATGAAAATCATAGTTTATTTCTTATAAAAAAGAGTAAACTCCAATTTTGGTCCCTGAGGTTTGTTGATTTCTTTGAAAGAGGGACATATGGTTTCATAATTCAAGTTTTTGTCCTCATAGTTTGGATTTTCCTCTGAAAGAGGGACTTGGTCACTAACACCGTTAAAAAGCTCCGTTAGAGACAGGGGTATTTTCATCCAACCATATTTTTGTCCTTTTTTTGCACTTTTTTTTTGTTTTTTCTTATCTTTGTAAGAACCATCAAGTTATAGGGATCAAGTCTGTAAAATTTACACTCCTTTCCGGTCATCTTATCATGCCAAATCGTCGGTCATCTTCTCCAGCCAAGAGGCAAGAGCCACGGGCCAAACCTTAATCACACCAACATCAATTAAAACCAAGACCAAACCCAAATCTAAACATCAAAATTAAAAATCAAAATTAGACACAAACTCTAACCTAAACCTTAAAATCAAAATCAACACCCAAAATTTGATCCAAAATTGGAGTTTACTCTATATTGTATATATATATATTAAACACAGGGACCATCGTCCCATCCACATCTCATCTCCGACCATATCACCGGCGTCCTTGCCCTGCATCTCCGGGACCAACTCACAAAGTCTTAGGCACCATCGATCAATCATCCACCATCTTGAAGAAAAGGGTACTATGATACCCATTTGGGGAAGACAACCCCGTCAGAAGACATTTGGCTGGCGATGGGTTTGGTCGGTGGAGTTACATATTTAACACACAAATTAAATCATCATAAGAAATTAAGTTCGATTGCAAAATCTAAATAGGATAATCAACCATTTGGTTTAAAATTTTCAAGAAACACCACCAAAAAAAACCAAGAAATCAATGCAAAATTCCCTAATGACAGTTTTAAATCAGCATTTATTCAAACAGTTAGCCTGCAAATAAACTAAAAACAATATTACCCACACAAGCACTATACAAAAACCCTCAAACATCAAACACACTAAACAAAACCCTTATTCTAAACACCTAATTAACTACTCAACTGAATCAAATCACTTCATGTTTTAGCAACAAAATTCAAATACCTTAAACTAGACATCCACCATCTTGAAGAAAAGGGTACTGTGATACCCATTTGGGGAAGACAAACCCATCAGAAGACGAACCCATTTGGCCGGCGATGGGTTTGATCGGTGGAGTTACAAACCGGCTCTATGTCTCTCTATATATATCTCACTAGACTTAAAGCTCGAGAGGATGATCTTTTACAGGGACGGTGACGATCCCACATAGACCATGGTCGTAGAGCTTGCGGTTCCATTCATGGTCGTAGAGCTTATGAATGATGTAGTCTAAGAACCTTTTGGATCCTGGTGGTGGATTCACCGGAGTAGTTGAACGGCGGTGGTGTTGGCGATGGTAGTCGATGAAGAAGGACGATGGTCCATGACTCCCTGTGTTTAAAACTAACACACTGTCATATATAATTTGTTAACCACTAAATTGTTGTTAACTTTATGAACCTTGCTCAATCAATAGAAATGCATATTTGGTGGTTATTTTCATGTTTTGTATCTTTAATACAAAAGGGTAGAAAGGTCATTTCATAATTACATAATATTTCATTTATTTGCTTGGGGGTTACAAGAATGAATCCTCCTTGATTATAGGTTATGAATTCATGATTTTTTCCATTTTCAAAATAATTGTTAAAATCATATGAATATTTTCAAAGTCTTCAAGTTCATATGTTTGTCAAAATTGTTAGTGGTTGTCTTCAAAAACTTTATACAATATTCATTTTAATTCAGAGAATCTCATGAACATCCCGACAATGAATGCAACAACGTTCTCCGACATTATGATTTACGTCCTCCATAACGACGTTGATGGAAGTGCGATTGATGAAACTTTGTCGAATCCGGGACCACATAATATGTATGAAGGAATTCAAAACCAACTCGTAAATCATGAACTCGAAAATGAGAGCAACGGTATATGCATCGTGGATGTATTCGAATCAAACAACAAAAAATGTATTGGTTAGGTTTTTTTTATGTTTTCGAGTTGTTTTCATTATTTAGTTCATCAATGTTTTCATTAAAACAAAAAATTCCACTGGTAATTTACAATCGTGAATCGTTGTTAAATGTGGTTTTTTGTAGTGGTCATCCATGTCTTCATCCTTGTTAAATGTGGGCACTGAACATATGTGAACACAGCGCACAAAATTAGAAAACATATGAATATACGTGTGAACACACAGATGTTAAAATGTTGTGTTCTTGAAATGCATGTGGGTATGAACACACATGTTCATGTAGAGAATATGAATTTGACTTTAGTTTCTTACTTTTTTATGTTTCTCAAATTCTTCCTTTTTCAAACTTGGTGTTTTAATTATTGAATACTTGTTTTTACGTAATTAAAATAACTATCAACAAGTTTAGCCCTTGGAAGATTTAAAATATACGGTTGTATAAAATTTAGGACTGTAAATGAATCGAACGAATACGAACAAAGACTTGTTCATATTCGTTTGTTTAAATTAATCAAACTAACGAACAAACACAAATGTAAACGAACAAACTTTTTTGTGTTTATGTTCGTTCATTAAAGCATGTGTTTGCGTGTTCATTCATGTTATTTCGTTAAAATGCTAAACGAACGTAAACAAACGAACATAAATAAATGTAGATAAACATAAACAAACGAACAGAGACGAACAATATTGCATGTATGTGTGAACACACAGATGTTCTTATGTTGGGTTCTTGAAAGACAGATGTTTGAAGACACGTGTTCATGTAGTAAGAATTAAATTTGTATGAACAATGTATTAAATTCGTCCAAGAATCTTCGGTTACAATTTTTTTAGGGAACATTAATGAGTCGTTTAATTGGTTTTAAAAGAATGAATGTTTTATTTCCCAAACTACCCTTAACCACAAATGTTCACATATCCATTTAATAAATGAAACATATTTTATTAATTAAAAATCTAGTTTTAATCTCAACCATCCAATGTTAAGATGGACGGTTTAGATTAGTTCATAAAGTTAACAACAAAACTAAGGTTAACAAAAGAACCTAACCATATATATATATATTAGTTAATTACATATAGGTCCTTAAGCTTGATTGTATTTATAAATCTAAGAAAAAGTAAAATAGAATTACGAAAAGGGGGACAAAAGATAATTGGACAGAATTGCCCTTGGTTCTAACGGCCAATTTTAACGGTGTTAGTGATCAGGTCCGTCTTTCATAGCAAAATCCAAACTATGAGGACTAAAACTTGAATTATGAAACCACAGGTCCCTCTTTCAAAAAAACCAACAAACCCAGGGACCAAAATTGAAGTTTACTAAAAAAAATAACATAAAGTGTCAGCGAGTCCAAAATTTTAACCGGTTTGACCCGTGATCATTTAGAATAACTACCTGCATATCCGACTTTTTTCCAGTTTCTAAGCGGCCCAAGAGAATGGCCCAATAGGATAAAGTTAAAATAATGCATTGCCAAATACGTTTTACTTCGGTACTCAATTTTTTTATTTTTTTTATTTCTTGTAAAGTGAACTACATTGAACTAGGTCCCTAAAACGTACTATCTATATTAATAGTTCATAACTTTTCAATTTTATAATACAGGTCATTGAAGTTAATATCATCAGTTAGCATTCATTATAAAGGACAAGTTAGTCTTTGGACAAACTAAAGGGATCAAAAATGTAATTCACTCTAAAATGAATTATGATTCACATTTTTTAAAATTTCTTTACTAAAATTATTTTATATATCTAATCACAAACCAAATTTCTTAAATTAAAGTACATATTAAAAAATATTAAATTGACAAAATGACTTTTGCATTATAAAATCTCAAGTTTTAGAAAACAAAGGAAATCACGATAAGTTCACATGTCTTTTGGGTTGAGCATTGAAATATGAAAACAAATTATTGGAAGTTATGGCTAGCGTGTGATGGTTATATATTAAAGAGTAAACTACAAATTTGGTCCCTGAGGTTTACCAAAAAAATATGAAAGTGGTCCCTGAACTTCAATAAGTGCAGATTTCATCCTTGAGGTTTTAATTTCGCTATGAAAGTGGTCCATCCGGCTAACGACGTCAACTAAGCCACCGTTAAAGGCCCCATGTGCGTAACACGTGATGGGCATTTTTGTCATTTCGTCTATTCCCTCCCATTTAAATGCCTTTTGGTTAAACTGATTTTACATTTTCAAGAAAACCCTCCTCAATCATCATCCTCACGTCACCCTGGCACGCCATTGTTAACCTGGACCAAAATTTGTTGAGCTTCGATTGTTCATCTTTTAAGTTTATTGAAAGTAAGTTCTCGATCATGGGCTCCTGGATGATTAGAAAGGAGGAAGTTGATGAGCTTTATCCCGTTTTTGTGTATGGTAAGTGTCCCTGTTTTTTTGATTATGTACATTTAGAGTAGAGTAAACTACAATTTTGGTCTATTTATTTGATGTTAACTCTTTATCTTTTTATACATAACACTATCCTACCCTTTTCACAATGATGATAAACCATGGAGGTTAATTCACAAAGTTTCCTGGCATAAGATATGTTAGAGGTAAGAGTGCATTTGTTGATTTGATGGACACTGATAAGTTATCAGTACATGAGATACATGCAGTTATGCTAGAGTTAGGTTACAAGGAAGATGAAATCATGTATTACCACTTCTTAACTCCTAGGAGTGACTTGGATTTTGGCTTAGAAGCTCTAGGGAATGACAGTGATGTGCTAAAGCTTCTGAAGTATGTTCCTAGATTGAAATTTGTTGATGTGTATATAGAGCATGGTATGACAATGTTAGACACATACAATTCACCACCACTCAAGAGGAGAATGGTAATAGAGGAAATAAATGAACCTGGTGGATTGGTAACAAAGGTTAACAGAAGTAAGGTGAACAGATGCAAGAAAAAATTGTTTCTTGAATGGATTGATAACAAAGGTGAACAAGGTGTGGATAAAATATCCCAAACAGAGAATACTTTTGATCTAAATGAAAATGTAGATGGACAGACAACTGATGTGGCAACTGATATGGACAAGCCACTTGATGTTAATGAAATGTTAACTGAACAGGGGCATAATGTGGACTTGCCCTTTGATTTGAATGAAGTGCTCCCTGAAAATGACATTGATAATGAGAAGGGTGAGGGACTTGATAAGGGGAAGGGAGTTAGTAATGAGAAAGGGGAGGGACTTGATTAGTGTTACGAGATTTATATAGAATAAACCTCTCAGACTTTGCTCAAATGGAGAGTAACGCAAGTATACATTTCTCAATCCATTGTCGTCTTTTACAAGTAATAAAACGGTAAAATACCGAGTATCGATCCACAGGGAAAGGTGTAAAAGCTTAATAAAAGTCTAATAAAAGAAATGATTTCAGATGGCGACGTTGAAGAAATATTGTTGGGTGGTTTTTAACACTAATTTGACAGAAATTAATTTCTTTAAAAAGGAGCAAGGGTGTAGGGATCCGTTAAGATTTTTGACAATTAAATCAAGTGAAACGTCATAATTAATATATTCAACCATTAACTTTTCTAAGGCACTCTTTCGAGATTGAGAAAGGCTCGCATCCATAGACTTGATTCTAATGTTTCCAAAATAGAAAAAGTCTAGGTAATGGCACAATCTATTCCTTGTATAAGCTATAAGGAATGAAAACGAGTTTCCTCGTATATAAATAACCCTCTCGAGTATATATCCATATCATTCAAGTTGATATGTCACGACGGCTTATCTCTAAGTCCATCACACTTTAATCATTTTCAACAACGATCAATTTGTTAGGAAATGAATTTTATAAAAATAACCTTGAATGAATTATTGGAATTAATTATTAACTAATAATTTCTACCATCAAAAATTGGTTTTAATCTTAACTTCACCCCACACCCAAGCTAAGGTTGTTAGTCTATCATCGCTAGGGATCCTTGCATTTTTAAAAAGAAGAGAATACGACTAAAAATAAAAACTACTGTAAATTACGAAGATTAAATGAAAAGAACGATGGTAGATTAAATGTTACAAAAATTATAAATAACAATAACGTAATAAGGCGAACAATTAAAACGCGATAAAATAAAGACGTAAAATTAAAGTGCAATAATTAAAAGAGACGTAATAAAACGTAATAAAGCTTTATAAATGCTTTATATAAAATTAAACTAGTCTTCCAATTTTCTCCCAATGATTGGAGAATAAAAGTACACTTTAGAGAGGATTTTTAGAAGTGATGGGAGATAATGTGTGATTTACAACTAGTGATCAAGGTTTTTTATAGCCAACAAAAGAGAGGGTAAAGCTATTGCACAAAGGATAAAACAAAGGATCTCATGGCAAATATCATCCAAGATTTCCTCCGGCTAATGCAAGGTTGGAGGAATATTCTAGGAATATTCCATAAATCTTGAGATGACATCAAGCTGCAGCAAGCTGTTGTCCCTCTGTTTTTCGGCACACGAAATCTCCCAACAAAAACGTCTAGAAGTTAATCTGCAAGCCATAAAAACAACATAAAACCAATGATTAAATGCCCAACTAATAAAGATATGAGTTTTGCTCAAAGGGTCTTGATTAATTAAATATTCGCTTGCAAAAAGTTGAGATATGCGTTTAAAAATAGAGCATTTAAATAATAAAATGAACGCATATCAATTACTTTGAATACTTGAATGAGTGGGATGACCTTTTTGACATTCAATCTGTCACACAATTTGAAAATAAGGGTGAGGGACTTGATAAGGGCTTGGAGTTGCTAATGTAAATGAAGTTGAAGACAATATAGCTGAAGATGAGGATGACAGTGGCACAGAAGAGGATGATAGTGAAGACTTAGATTATGTTGATGAAGGCAGCATCTTAGAAGAAGTTGACATTGATATGGGTGACTATGTTGATGGCAATGTAGAGTTCATGGGACAGGAGGACAAAGTAGTTGATGACAATGACATTGATATTGATGATTTTGCACAAGTTATACACTCTGATGAATTTTCAACTGAAGATGAGGATGACAAGGAAGGAGCTGGTGGATCAAAGGTGAAGAGATCAAGGGAGGTATAATTTATTTTTTATCTGGGGCAAAGGTTTGGGAGCAAAACAGAGGTGGTGAAAATAATAAAAGATCATGCAGTGGAGACTAGGAGAGACATTATATTGGTTAAAAATGACCAACATCGTATTAGGGCCATATGTAGAGGCACAATACCAGAGTTCAAATATGTTGGATCTAGTGGGCCTGTTGGGCCAAGTGGGACACTAAAAGGTAGAAAGCCCAAGTATAGAAAGGGTGGTCCAACTTGTCCATGGGTTTTACACATCTCAACTAGCCAACATGTTGAAACCTGGACAGTGAAAACCTATGAGGCTACACACAAGTGCCTCCAATCCAGAGATATATCTGTGGCCACAACATCTTTTCTTGCAGAGAAGATACAGGAGGATATCATATCTAATCCAACTATTCCTATTTCTGCTTTCAAACCCAATTACAGCAGAAGTATGAGATAAATGTCTTAGGAATGAAAGCATTGAGGGCCAAAACAATGGCACATCAGAAGATCTGTGGTGATTATGAAGAACAGTTCCACTGTCTTAGAGATTACATTTGTGAGCTGAAGAGATGCAACCCAGGAACCACTGTGAAATTGGATGTTGAGCCTGAACCAAACCCAAATGTCACTACAAGGAAGTTTAGGAGGATCTATATTTGTTTGGGGCCATTGAAGGAAGGGTTTAAGGTTGGGAAAAGAGACTTGTTAGGTCTAGATGGTACATTTATGCATTTATGAAGGGTCCTTTCCCAAGACAGGTGTTGACTGTTATGGGCATTGATCCTAATAATGGCACATACCCACTTGCTTATGGGATAGTAGAAGCTGAGTCATATGCATCATGGAGCTGGTTCTTGCAGAATCTTAGAGAGGATCTTGATCTTTATGTGAATTCCAACTTCACATTCATAAGTGATAGACAAAACGTAATTACTTTATGCTAATTAGTTTATGGTAATTGATTTATGCTCATTACTCTATGTTAAATACTTCAATTTTGTTTTACAGGGAATACTTCCAGCAATTGCAAAATTGTTCCCATGTGCAGAACACGGATTCTGCCTGAGACACATTCATGAGAACATGAAACAACAGTGGAAAGGGAAAGCTTACAAAGACCATCTTTGGAAATGTGCAACATCTACAACTGTACCCCAGTTCCAAACTGCAATGGAGGAGTTAAAAAACTTTAATTAGGACTGTTATGCATGGTTGAATCAGATCCCTCCTCAACACTAGAGTAGGTCACATTTCACAGGTAAACTTATCTTAATGTACTTACTCTTATGTTGATTAAAGTAAGTTTAAGAATGTTTCACATAAAGAACACTATGCTTTTGTTTTCCTTCAGGTAGGTGTCATTCTGATGTACTACTGAACAACATGTGTGAAGTATTCAATAAGCAGATTGTAGAGGCTAGAGATAAACCAATTATATCAGCCTTGGAGTACATTAGACGCTACCTTATGAAAAGGATTGTACATGTGCTAAAGGTAATAGAGAAGTGTGAGGGACCACTCACTCCAACAACAACAAAGACAATGGAAAAAATCAAGCATGAATCAGCCCAATACAGAGTGATATGGAATGGAGGAGACAAGTATGAGGTATGTGGTCCTTGGAATGATCTGGTGATTGTTGATGTCTATGCAAGAAGTTGTTCATGTAGGAGGTGGGAACTAACTGGAATCCCCTGTAAACATGTTGTTGCTACAAACTGGAATATGGCCCTAAATGGAGCAAATGTTGACCTGCCTGAAAAATGGGCTGATAAAGCCTATTGGATTGAAACTTGGAAAACCATGTACATGTTCAAGGTAGAGCCTATCAATGGCAAAACATATTGGCATAAATATGACTGTCCAACAAAATTGATTGCACCAACCTATCATAAGCAGATTGGGAGGCCAAAGAAGAAGAGAAAGAAGGGTGTTGATGAGAAGTCCACAGAGGGGAAGAGCAAGCTGATGAGGGGTGGAAAGTCTGTCACATGTGCAAAGTGCAAAAAGCAAGGTCATAATTCAAGGACTTGCAAAGGAAATTAGATTTGGTTTGTATGTTGGCAGTTTATGGAACAAGTTTATGTTTATGTAGTATTTTGGGTGTGTTTGAATCAAAACAATATGGCCTGTATTTTGTATGTGTTTGTTTTAAACTTATTGGCATATGTGGTTTGTAGTTTAACAAACTTGTTCCCTTTTGTTTTCAATTAATGCAAATGTATGTCAAGGATATTGATGAACTTAACAAAATTGTTCCCTTTGGTGTACTTAACAAAGTTGTTCCATTTTGTGTACTTAACAAAATTGTTCCCTTTTGTGTACTTTGTTCTATTAGAAATGGGAAATACATAACATTACAGCTCCATCATTCAATTAGTCTTGCAAAACACTTCCCATGTGCAATTGTTCTGTAACAGAACACTACACATCACACATAACATTGCAATTAAGATGAATGTCGATGAAACAAGAAACTTTTTCATTGATTTTGTTCAGCATTACAAACATTACAGCTCCATCCTACTCAATTAGGTCAACAAGAAGATTGTACAAATAAACATAACCCAACTACAAACTGTTGATCCAAGCTCTCTCAGTGATTTGATAACGACCATCTTCTATACTTAGTGAAAATTACGTTTTAATATGTATTAGTGTTTCACCATCAGCGATCAGACTGAGTCTGTTCAGTTATCGCTGATAGTATCTCTTATAAACATTTCTATGTATTAGTGTTTCACTATCAGTGATCAAACTGAGTTTGTTTAGTTATCGCTGATAGTTCTGATGTAAACAGTAACGTAATCCCTGAAGACAAGTCTCGCGTCAACATATGTTCATAGCTGAATCGAAGATGAAGCCACTGAATAAAGACAAGTCTACTAGTGACCTGATGCGGATATCAGTGAAGCAAATACGACTCTACTTATACGCGAAGGAACATGAGGAAAAGCTTCAGCGATAGTTGAACTTTTTTATATCTCTGAAGGAAGAGATATTCAGCGATCAAATGATCACAAAGCTTATGCCTCAAGTTTCCTTTTGTCTTACCTTGCACAACCAGTACGATGTTTCAGAACGGACATATCTCTGCCACAAATCGTACAACAACTCTGTCAACTATACTGTTCATGATACGGCCGAAAGCATGTCTCCCAAAAGTCAGACTACCAAAGCCAATCACCGAATAACACGTGTAAAGTACCCTGTCATGCATTTAATGCATAGGTTATAAATAGAAAGATCACCTCTCCATCTGAGAGTGTGATTTATTCTTGTACCAAGATAGAAACCTTTGTTTTCTATACTTCTAAAACCCCCCTTTCTCTATATTCTTGTGCAACCATCTTTGTGTTTCTTAAGTTTGTTTAGATTGTGTCTGTCTTAATCTTATTCCGCAACAAACTTGTAAATTGTGTTTGATTTATCAATAAACAATTTATTAAACTTTAATTTCAGTGTTTGTATTCAACCCCCCCTTCTACAAATTTGTTAAGCACCTCCGGGACCAACAAGTGGTATCAGAGCAGACTGTTTAATCTGATAAACAAGATCTTGCTTTATTCTCTTCCTTGCTATTCTAATATGGCACTAAACACAAACACAAATTATTTTGATAATGGTTCACTATCTAAACCTCCTCGATTTAGCAGAGATAACTTCTCTCTCTGGAAAAATCGAATGATGCTATTTCTAGAAGGTGCAGATCCCACTATACCTGAGTATGTAGCAAACGGACCCTATGAACCTGTCCAAATCATAGCTGTCGTTCCAGCTACTGCCACCACTCCATTTATTCCTGAACGCTATATTGCTAAGGAAATCAGACAATGGAGTGATGAGGACAAAAAGAAGGTTGGTATCGATGCAAGGGCAAAGACCATTATCTCTATGGCTCTGCCTGATGAAGTTTTCCATTCCATCATGCATCTTAAAACTTCTAAAGAAATGTGGGAAACCATATGTGTTCAATATGAAGGCACCACTGAAATCCAAGAGACTCGAAAGATTAACTTGGTAAGACAGTATGAAAGTTTCATCGCTGGTAAGAATGAATCTCTCTGTGATGTTCATCAGCGATTTAACTGCTTAATCATAGATCTAAGAACTGTTGGTAGGACCTATTCTAATTCTGAGGTCTTGACCAAATTCCTAGAATGTCTTCCTGAAAGCTGAGACAGTTATTCAATATGTCTTAAGCTGACAAAAGACTTAAATTCTCTGTCACTCAGCACCTTATATGGAATATTGCTTAACTATGAGCAATCAAACCTTCTGAAGAAGAATCTTATAAAAGATTCTAAAGACTCCAAAAGCACTCATGTTGCTTTAGTCTCTTCAGAAATAATTCCATTTCAGCGATCTACTCTCACTATCACTGAGTTAGATTCTGAATCTGATGATCTATCAGACCCTGATCTTTCAGAGTTTGATGACTCCTTATCACTCTTGACAAAATCTTTTAAGAGATTTGCAAGAAAGAGCAATTTCAAAAGAAATAAGCCTCTCTCTCTTACTTACAAGCCAAAATCAACCCCTGTTGATAAGGCTTCTGCTACTTGCTAGAACTGTGAAAAGATTGGACACTTTGCAAGTGAGTGCAGGTCAAAGAAAGTCTTCAAACCTTCTACCTCAAGAAGATCCAACAATGACAAATACCTAAAGCTGAAAGACAAATATCAAAAGCTGAAAAACTACAAGCAAAAAGGTAAAGGTCTCATCGCTGAAGAACATGACTGGGTTGAATCAGAAGAATCAAGTTCTGATGATGAAGAAGTCGCTAATCTTTGCCTCATGGCTGAGATTAAAGAAGAAGTGGAAGAACCAACTGAAACTTCTATGAGCTATATATCATCTCAAGTATCTATCTCTACTAATCCCTCTCTACCTGAATCAGAGAGAAGTCGCGCAGTTGATGTGCTGACGATTGATCTTTACAATGCTTTAAACGGCAAAACTCTAGCTGAGAGCAAAAACAATGACTTAACTGAACAGCTGGAAAAATGTCATGAAAAGATCAAAGAACTAACTCTTTTAGAGGAAAGTTTGAAAGATCAAGTTGTTGTAAATAAAATCATCAGCATAGAACGCGAACAAGCCATCGCTGCTCTAAAAGCAGAAAAGGCTACTGTTGAAAAATGGTGTAATTCTTCAACAAAGATCACTGAGATAATAAATGCTCAAACTACTGGTGGTGATAAAACCGGTCTTGGCTTTTGGAAACCACAGGATGAGCCTAAAGAAGACTATTCCACGCTTAAGTTTGGAACATTTGTCACTTATATCTCTGACACTTCTTATAATCAGTTTTATCCTTCTTCTTCTAATTCTATCCCTGAGGAAAAATCCAAAGGCTCTAAGTCTGCGGATAAAGAAAATCCATTCTTCGTCCTTAGAAGGCTTCCAAGAAAGCAAAGCTGAAAGTTCCCTCTAAACCTTCAGCGAATCAATCCTCTAGCTCTGTGATAGAAATCTTCGATCTCTGTCCTCCAAAGATAAAGATTGATCTCAAGCCTAAGAGATCTGAAGAAATCAAAATTCCTCCCAAATCTCACGCTAAAAGCATTCTTGGACCTGGCCCTGCTCATCTTAAATTCTCAAAACCTTTAATCCTGGTCCTAAAACCACTTACAAATATAGAAAATGCTATCACTGTGGATTTACTGACCATATTGCAAGCAAATGTCCAAATGCCACTAAAGCTGATAAAATAGCTAAAGTGAAGATGAATGCCTCCAAGGCTAAGAAGGTCATCAAAGCTGAAAAAATTACCAAGGTGAAGAATACCACTAAGGTTAAGAAATTAACCAAAGTGAAGATTACCACTGAAGCTGAATCCTCATCTGCTGTGAAGATTGCTGAACCTTCCATCTCCACTAACCCCAAAGGACCCATTGAAAAGTGGGTACCAAACAACGCTTAATCTTCCTTATGTGTTCAGGGATCAAAGGGCATCTGGTATCTCGATAGTGGATGTTCTCGTCATATGACTGGTCAAAAAGACCTGCTCACTGAATACAAGGAAGAGAAAGGTCCCTCTGTGACCTTTGGTGGAAATGGAAAAGGCTATACCCGAGGGTTTGGTGTCCTCAGCAATGGGACAACTACCTTCAGAAGAGTCGCTTATGTAGATGGACTGAAGTATAATCTTCTAAGCATCAGTCAGCTATGTGACAAAGACTACGAAGTTCGCTTTTCTAAGAAAGCATGTTCAGTGGTGAATGAGAAAGGAAAACTTGCTCTCAGTGGTTATCGCAGAGAAAATGTCTATATAATAGATATGGACTCTACTACCACTGAAAACTTATGTTTTCTTTCTAAAGCCTCTTCTGATGTCAACTGGCTATGGCACAAAAGGCTTTCTCATCTAAATTTTAAAACCCTGAATTCTCTCTCTTCTAAGGAACTGGTTTCTGGTCTTCCTCAGCACTCATATGCTAAAGAATCCCTCTGTTCGGCATGTGAAAAAGGAAAGCAGACAAAAGCTAGTTTCAAGTCTAAACAAGTTTCCTCAGTGACAAGTCCTCTTCAGCTCTTACATATGGATCTGTTTGGTCCTGTCAACATCCAATCAATAGCTGGAAAGAAATACACGCTTGTCATTGTAGATGAATACTCTCGCTACACCTGGGTTATCTTTCTTCGCTACAAGAGTGATACTCCAGAAGAACTAATATCTTTTGTTAAAAATATGGAAGTGTTGAATAATCTTACTGTTCGCTCTATAAGAAGTGATCATGGAACTGAATTCAAAAACAGTTCTCTGAACAATTTCTTTGAAAACAAGGGAATTTCTCATAACTTCTCCTCAGTAAGAACACCTCAGCAAAACGGAGTCGCTGAAAGAAGAAACAGAACGATCATTGGAGCTGCTAGATCAATGCTCAGCGATTCTCACCTCCCTACTCAATTTTGGGCAGAAGCTGTAAACACTGCATGTTTTACTCAAAATAGATCGCTGATAGTAAAGCGATTTGGAAAGACAACTTATGAACTCTTTCATGAAAGGAAGCCTTCTATAAGCTTTCTTCATATCTTTGGTTGTCAATGCTTTATCTTAAACAACAAAGATCATCTTGGAAAGTTCGACCCAAAAGCTGATGATGGAATATTTCTAGGATATTCCTCCATCTCCAAAGCTTACAGAGTTTTCAACAAGCGAAGACAATCTGTGGAAGAAACAATTCATGTCAGTTTTGATGAAACTCGCTCAGCGAATTCTAAACCAATCGCTGACAATGAAGAATTAAATGATTGGATGTTCTCTCATTATAGAGAAACATAACCTTTCTTCTCAAACCATCAGCATTCAAATCCTCCGGCTGCTGATGATGATCCAAACATCATACCTTCTAACGCTGAATCCAACTCATGGATCTCAGCAGAGCCTCTAAACACACTTCTTCCATCAGAACCATCTTCGTCTGAACACCTCACAGAAAACAATATTATATTTGACACTCAACACTTGATAGCTGATGAGCCTCAAGCATCATCATCAGTGAACATTCCAATTGTTGATTCAATCTCTGAAGTAAACGATCATGCTCACGCACAGCGATGGACCAGAGATCACCCCATAGATAAAATTCTTGGTGATCCCGATGCAGGTATTCAGACACGACGAAGTTCAGGTAATATCTGTCTCTTTGTCAACTTTATTTCTTTAATAGAACGAAAGAAAGTTGATGATGCCCTCAGAGATTCAAATTGGGTCAGCGCTATGCAAGAAGAGCTGATTGAGTTTACTCGTAACAAAGTTTGGAATCTTGTTCCTAGACCATCTGACAAAACTGTTATAGGCACCAAGTGGGTGTTTAGAAACAAGTTAGATGAACATGTAACTGTAACCCGCAACAAGGCTCGACTTGTTGCTCAGGGATACAGACAAGAGGAAGGTATAGACTATGATGAAACATTTGCCCCTGTGGCTAGGCTCGAAGCAATTCGACTATTCTTAGCCTATGCAGTCTATAAAGACTTCATTGTTTATCAAATGGATGTAAAATCATCATTCACTATCGCCGGGCACTATCGCCCGCGTGGTCCAGTATGTGGTTTTAAATGAAATTGAACACATCATTTCAAGCATTTTATCATCAAAAACGGGAGAGCATCCTCTTTGGGCGATTTTTAGGTCTCCATTACCTACCTCCATAAATTTCTAGGGTTTGGGTTGGTGAGAGTATTAAGTTGTCATCAAAGCTCCATTCAAGTGTTCTCATTGAAGTGTTCTTCGAGATTCTCATCTCTCATCTCCAAGTCTCATCTTCAACTTCTAGGGTTTCCATATTTTCTAGGTTTTGGGTTCAAAACCTAGATTGTGAGTCAACTTGGGTTGTAAGCCTATCGATTGGATTTACCACCGGAAATGGATGGAATACATCCTACATTTCATGTATGCTACCTTCGGAAGTGCCTAGCCGAGGAGGAAAGCGTTATCCCTTTGACAGAAATTCGGGTGGACAATGGGAATCGTTGCGTTGAGGAACCAGAGGCGATCTTGGAGTCAAAGGTAAAGAAGTTACGACATAAAAACGTAGTCATGGTTAAAGTCCAATGGAAGCACCATCGGGGTGCTAACATTACTTGGGAGTCGGAAGATGATATGAAGAAGCGTTATCCTTATTTGTTTGCCTAGGGTAAGATTTCGGGGACGAAATCCCATTTAGGTGGGGAGGATTGTAACACCCGTAAATTCTTAAGGTAAGTATTTTGTCTCCCTTAATGCATTAATTGCGCTTATGTGAGAATATGTGTCCTTGTGTGCATTTTATGATCATTATTATGTTAAAATGTCATATATTGATTAACCATCTTTAATCGTACAAACCTTGTGCTCGTTATCGTTTTCGGTTGAGTTTTCGGGCTATTTTTGGGTTGGCGCGATTGTGCCTGGTGATTGTGCCATTGGCACTATCGCCAAGGATGTACCGTAGGCTGGGGGATGCCAGCGATTGTGCCCCGCGATTGTGCCTTGGCACTATCGCCGAAGGCACTATCGCCGAAGGTACTATCGCCGAATTGGTACCGTGAGCGGGGAAGGCCTCGCGATTGTGACTCGCGATAGTGCCTTTGGCACTATCGCCGGGCACTATTGCCCACGTGGTCCAGTCTGTGGTTTTAAATGAAATTGAACACATCATTTCAAGCATTTTATCATAAAAAACGGGAGAGCATCCTCTTTGGGCGATTTTTAGGTCCATTACCTACCTCTATAAATTTCTAGGGTTTGGGTTGGTGAGAGTATTAAGTTGTCATCAAAGCTCCATTCAAGTGTTCTCATTGAAGTGTTCTTCGAGATTCTCATCTTCAACTTCTAGGGTTTCCATATTTTCTAGGTTTTGGGTTCAAAACCTAGATTGTGAGTTTACTAACCCTTTGTTAAAACTAGATACACATCATAATCTCCTATTTGTTACTTTATCTCTATGTGTTCAAATATTTGGGGATTTTTCATGATAATAGTTGGAAGATGTATATATACGTGGGCGATTTGCCATGATTATTGTTATATGTATCATCATTTGGGATTTGTCTCATAGATACATAATGTGGGTACCTTGATATGTTAAATGTATGCATATATGGGCATGATGATGATTCTAGTTGGAACACCATTTTGGTAATATGTTTATATGTATGATGAGCATGATTTACATTGGGTCTTTTGTTAGACATCATGAGGATAAGGTGGTAATATTATACCCGTAGTTGGTATTGAATTATGTGGGTTGAAATATACCTAAAGGACCCCTTATA
Source organism: Arctium minus (assembly GCA_954870635.1). Classification (NCBI taxonomy): domain Eukaryota; kingdom Viridiplantae; phylum Streptophyta; class Magnoliopsida; order Asterales; family Asteraceae; genus Arctium; species Arctium minus. The sequence goes on from OX941080.1 coordinate 190,435,995, forward strand.
AATGTTATATGGACGAACCAAGTCAGTACACTAGGAGGATATAGTCATGGGCGCCATTGTGATGGTATGTGCCTAGACCTCCGCCATTCGGGGAATTTTCTTAGCGATAGTCTTCGGGTGGGCCAGGCCTTTGGGGTGTTCCTTGTTAAGGGCATCAAGGTATATCGACTCTTGGGTGGGACTTGATTGGTGCTATGGGTCTCCCCTATTGACTCCACATTTGTTGAACTATGATTAACTACTGATAAGAAATATTCCTGTTCATGCATGCTTATTATTGTTCAACTCACTAGGATTTTTGGCCTAACACTTGTTTGGTGTCGATGTGTATCTCAGGTTCTAGCGGCGGCGGTCTTAAGCAGGTTTAGTAGCACTGGGGTGAGAGCTTGGGGAATTGCACATGGACGCGCTATACTTTTGGATATAGACCGTTTGGGTCCATAGATGACAACCCTTTTGTAATCTCTTTTCTAGATGTAGAAATCAGATTAGTTGGTTGTCGTTCTTTGTTCGTTAAATTACAATTGTGATTAAACAGGTTATTTGTATATATTCCCCATTTTTGGGAGGCTCTTGCTATGGCAATTTTAGTATACCTCATGTCCGTTTTCCGGATTTTTGTATCCCTATTTTTAGGGTGTTACAACAACCTCCAGGGTTCTATGGCCCTAAGTATCCAAATTATGTTTATAAATTGGATAAGGCTCTCTATGGTCTCAAACAAGCCCCTCGTGCTTGGTATGACACTCTCTCATCTTTTCTTATCTCTGAAAATTTTGAACGTGGCAAAATTGATAATACATTGTTTTTCAGAAAGATAAAAGGTTATATTATTCTTGTACAAATATATGTTGATGACATCATATTTGGTTCTACTAACCCATTGTTGTGTACTCGCTTCGCTGAAAGAATGAATAAAGAATACAAAATGAGTATGATGGGTGAGCTGACATATTTTCTTGGTCTTCAGATTAAACAATCTGACAAAGGTACTTTTATCAGCCAAGGTAAGTATGTTAAAGATATGTTGAAGAAGTTTGATCTAACACAAACTTCAGCGATGAAAACCCCTATGGCACCTCCTCTGACACTTAACAAAGATCCATCTGGAAAATCTGTTAATGTCACTGCCTATAGAGGAATGATAGGCTCCCTGTTGTATCTTACAGCGAGCCGACCTGACATTATGTACTCTACTTGTTTATGTGCACGCTATCAATCTGAACCCAAGGAATCCCATCTGATCGCTGTCAAGCGAATTTTCAGATATCTAAAAGGAACTCCTAACCTCGGTCTTTGGTATCCCAAAGACTCAGGGTTCGATCTTAAAGGATATTCTGATAGTGATTTTGCATGTTGTAAACTTGATAGAAAGAGTACCACTGGTGGATGTCAACTCCTAGGAGGAAAGTTGGTAAGCTAGACAAGCAAAAAGCAAAATTCAGTGTCCACTTCCACAGCTGAAGCTGAATACGTAGCCGCTGGAAGTTGTTGTGCTCAGGTCTTATGGATGAGAAATCAACAATTGGACTATGACCTTCAGCTATCAAATATTCTCATCTATTGCGACAGCACTAGTGCTATCGCTATAGCAAATAATCCAGTACTACATTCAAAGACAAAACACATAGAGATCAGATATCATTTTATCAGAGATCATGTGATGAATGGTGATATTGAACTTCATTTCATCCCTACTGACTATCAGCTTGCTGATTTATTCACCAAACCTCTTGATGAGACAAGATTCAACTTTCTCATCAGTGAGCTTGGAATGCTGAATTTCGAAGAGTAAAATCTTCAGAGTTCATGCATTATGTCAGTGATTATAAGTTCCCCTTTATCACTCATTCTCTGATTAAAACTCTGACTCTCAGGTATGTTCTCTTACTCCAAATCACTGAATCTTCAGTCAGTAAGACGTTTTAAATAAAACTTTGATCACTGAAGTTTTCTTCAAATGATTAAAAGCTTTTTGAAAAACAAAATCTATCACTGAGCTTTCTCTTCAGTGATCCTTCTAATAAACTAAAAATCAGTCTCTGAATTTTCATCAAGGATTCTCTCAAAGGAAAACCTATCTCTCACTTTTCTTCAGAGATAATTTCAAAAAGGAAAAATGAAACATTTGTCTCTCTCCTATGACGTCATTTGAACCGACAATCCACGACATGCCTTTTTCCTGACACGTTCGTCTGTTACCCTTCTATCCAATCAACTTCGTGGGACGTGTCCATGTCATGATGAACATTTGTATTCCCGCCTCTTTCTCTCTTCTACTCTCTACATATAAAAGGAATGTTTCTTTTCATTCTTATCTTTTACGCCTTCTAAAAATCCTTTCTGAGCAAGAAACTCTCTCAAGAAATTTCAAGCATCTGCATCTTCCTCATTCAAGCTTACCAGGTTACTTTGATCTTCTTTCTATTTAAATCTTGTTAACAAAACACCATTTCTCTTCATTATGGGTTTTCTATAAGATTTTTATCCTATAAAATCATTTTTTTTTATTTTATTCTTCTAAAACCTTTGGTTTTCTTACTGTTCTTCATCTTTTCATTAAGAACAATGTATGAATCTTCAAATATTTTTGTTTTTATACGTTTCTTTCCTCAAATAGAAACTGGTAAAAAGTTCTTTATTTTTAGCCTCTAATCCTTCCCTTCTATTCTCTATTTTTCTTTCCTTATTCAGCAATGGCACAGTCAGCACTTGTTCCCTCCAAGAACGTCAAGTTCGCCATCACTGAATCTGAAGTCCCCAAGAACAACCATCTTGGACGCCTCGACTTCGATGGAATCAAATACCCACACCTGGTGGATGCTGCCAAATTCCTGAAGCAATCCTGCATTGCTTATGCTCTCACTGTTGATCCAAAACCCTCCAAAACTCTTCTTCAACAGTTTTGGTTCACAGCTGAAGAATCGACCATCACCAACAAGAAAGGTGATCAGGTCCCTGCAATTTCCTTTTGCACTGACCTTGGCAAAGGAATGATGATCGCTTTCAGCCTAAGGAAGGCTCTCAGGTTTCCTGACAAACCTAAGAGTGGCTTTGAAGCTCTACCTACTGACGTTGAACTCATCCGGTTTTTGGATGATATGGAGTACTGCTGGGACAACAAGCCCCGCTCCACAATTCCCAACAAGAAGCTGACACTCATCAAAAAGGCGAACATGCCTTCTCAGCTGAACTTCATCTTTTCTCACGTCATTCAATGCATGAGTGGGAAAAGTGGTTCTCTTGATCAGGCCAGAAAGGTTCAGCTCCAGATGGCCTACTCGGTCATCGCTGGCAAAAATTTCGACTTTGCCACCGCTATCTTTGACGACCTAAGGTCAAAGATAGAGAAGACGGAGAGGGATCCCAAGATCCCATATGTACGGTTTATCTGTGCATATCTGAAGTTTCTCTACGCCAACACTTACCCCACTATTGTTGATGGCTCCTTCGCCAAAGTGGGTCAGCGTTCACTGGAGGTCAAACCGCTGGCAAACGAGGTAAATATCTCTACCCTTCATTCTCGACTCTCTCTCCACGCTTCTTCTTCTTCAGCGGCCACGCAGGAGGTTCCTTCTTCTACTATCCCTGCCGCTACCCCCTCCAAACGACCATCTGTTAGTTCCCTTGGTCCTTCGAAGAAGGCCAAAGTGACTAAGGAGACCATCACCGCTAGTTCAAGGCCTGAGGAAGTTTCTCGACAAACTTCCTTGGATGATTTTGTGGCCATCTCCTCCACATCCTCAAAACCTACATCATCAACCGTGCCAGCGATCGCTGTCACAACAACAGTGACGCAACCTACAATCTCAGTTCAGCAACAAACTGAGGTAACTACTCCTCTCCCTACTTCTTCTATCCCCATCTCTAATTCTTCTATTTCTTTGGTCTCTAACCCTCCATCTATTTCTACACAGCCACCGTTTGGAACCCTAGGACCTGATAATCAAACGTTTGACGAATCTCTACAATTCTACAAATTGTTTGATAACTCAGGTAAACCTATAACCCTAAACACTACTCCCAACTCTCCATATAAGCCTGTTTCTCAGCAACAAACATTTCTTTCAGGTCCTAATATGGCCACTGTTGACGCCAATGTTAACAGTTTGGGAATCAAGGTGGATTCTCTCACGACAGCCATCAATGGAACCACCAGCGCAGTCAATACCGCTGGTGAAGAGCTGAAGACATTGACAGCTACGTGCTCGTCCAAAGCTGAATCCTCTCAAATCTACGCTCTTCAAGCTGCGATTGACCAAGTGAAGGAGGATTCCAAGCGACAGTTTGATGTCTTGTCTGCAAAGGTTGATTCCTGTGAAGTTCTTCTTCAATAAATCCTGACCCACCTGAAGGCACCAGCTCCGACTCCTACTCCCTCATTCACAGAGAATGATCGTACCTCTCTGAACATTGCCGTTGAGTTTATTCATCAGGCTACGTCAGACATCCCTGTGTTTGAAGGACGTCTGTCAGGTATGGAGGCTGAAGTTCAGAAGTTGGCCACCGCACGACCTCCATCTCCTTCCAACGATCTCTCCCTGCGTGATAATGACAAAGAGGGGGAGAAAGAAGCTGAAGAAAATAAGAAGACAGAGGTTGCTGCTGAAGACCAACAAAAGGAAACTCCCTCTCATGTTGAGGGGGAGATAGTTGTTGCTAAAGCCCCTCCTTCTCTCGAAGATCTAATCGAAGAAGATGAAGAAGAGGATGAAGATGAAGCTCTTGATCTTGAAGATCAAGAGGAACAACACCCTCATCAAGATGATGATGATGACGATGAAGAAGACCAGTCTTTATGGTGTTCTTCAGCTGTCACTCCATCAGCGATAACTTCGAAAGAAGTTGTCACAGCAGGGGGAGCCATGGAATATCCTCAGGAACCCCTTCCCAAAGCAAATCCAAGGATGCTGCTGCTGAGGGAATCCTGAAGATTGTTTCACTATCTGAGGAGAATCCTTCTCAGGTATGCCTTTCTCTTGTTCCGATATCCTTCTATAAAATCCCCACCCCTGCTTCTTTCTAAGCCTTTATCTTTCTCCTTCCCCTAAAATAAACTAACTTTCTTTTCATTTTTTGACCAGACAGTTCTCTCCCCTGCTTAAGGGTAAAGAACTTCAAATAATCCCAGCCGTTGTAGCTGATGAACAAATAATCCCAATCTCTGTAAGAGAGATTGATGAAGAAGATGAGGAAGAAGAGTCCCTGCAACATCCAGGAAGGCCCTCTAGACCATCTCACTGGTCAGAGGAAGAGATGAAGAGATGAACAGAGATGATTTCTCATCTAGAGAATCAACGACTAAAGATCCCCTCTCAATCAACAGATCTAGAGTTCCTGACTGAAGCTGAAATCGAAGAATCCGTCAGGGCTGAGAAGCTGATAGTTGATTGCCAAAGAGATGCATCTCTTGCTCTCAGGTTCAGTCATCTCAGGTCAAAGACAAGAAGCTGAAAAAGAAACCAGTAGAAGTCCAGGATGCTATTTTGAAGGAGATTGAAGAGGAGCGCTCAAAAGCTCTAGCGGTCAGCGATAGCTCAGTCGATTGGTGCAAACATAAACTCGACTATCGCTCTGACCCAATGAAGATCGTTTCAGTCGCTATCTCTGGAAGAAAGAAGAAGGATAATGTTTCTGTCACTATGGAGATTACCAGAGAGGATGGAAGCTGCAAGGCTATGTTCATTTCAAAGCTGGAAAGCTTCGGCTATATGGAATGGCTTGAGTTCAAAGATGCACTGAAGAAATCAAAGTCAATCTACAGAGGCTATGTTGAAGGGATAAATGATGCTCTCATCAACAGAGTCGCTGCAATATTAAAGGTGTCGTCTGCTCTTCCTTCTAAGTCAAAGCAATTCAAAAGGAAGCCTGTCTCCTCCTCTTCTGAAAATGTCGCTGTGATCAGAAATGAAACTTCCATCAAGTTCTCAGGAGAAGCTCTGTTCGGTCCTCCTCCTGATCTTTCAGTTCTCGATCTATCTCTGCCCCCTGGTGGACCATATGTTGCAGGACAAGTACTCAAAGAACCTTTTGGAATCTTCTTTAGAGATGATGAGGAAGAGCTCAGATTTCAAAGAGTATCTGAAATTCCTATATGTCCCCTCAGTCATCTCAAGGATCTCTTGTGCTTATGGTGTGACTTCTCTCCCTCTGCTGAATCGATCAAAGCAATCATTTCTCAAGAATCTTCAGATCGAAGGCAGAAAGGAGAAGAAATACCTGAGTATATGATCAATCCTCCAAAATCTTCTTTAGATTGTTTATAGATTAGTTTCCTATTTCTTGTAATCTATTAGTTAAACTTACAGTAGTTAGTTCTTCACTTGTACTTGTAATTTTCATATCTTGTAATTCTTTCTCTGAATTAATGGAAATTTCAGTGATGTACTTAACTTTATCAGTACTGTAAAAGATCCCTCAAAATAGTAATTGGGACATGTATATTATGAGTCCTATTTATTCCTTAATTTTGATCCATAAAGTAATTTTCATCAGTTACTTTGTCATTATCAAATAGGGGGAGATTGTTGATCCAAGCTCTCTCAGTGATTTGATAACGACCATCTTCTATACTTAGTGAAAATTACGTTTTAATATGTATTAGTGTTTCACCATCAGTGATCAGACTGAGTCTGTTCAGTTATCGCTGATAGTATCTCTTATAAACATTTCTATGTATTAGTGTTTCACTATCAGTGATCAAACTGAGTCTGTTTAGTTATCGCTGATAGTTCTGATGTAAACAGTAACGTAATCCCTGAAGACAAGTCTCGCGTCAACATATGTTCATAGCTGAATCGAATACGAAGCCACTGAACAAAGACAAGTCTACTAGTGACCTGATGCGGATATCAGTTAAGCAAAGATGACTCTACTTATACGCGAAGGAACATGAGGAAAAGCTTCAGCGATAGCTGAACTTCTTTATATATCTGAAGGAAGAGATATTCAACAATCAAACGATTACAAAGCTTATGCCTCAAGTTTCCTTTTGTCTTACCTTGCACAACCAGTACGATGTTTCAGAACGAACATATCTCTGCCACAAATCGTACAACAACTCTGTCAACTACATTGTTCATGATACGGCCGAAAGCATGTCTCCCAAAAGTCAGACTACCAAAGCCAATCACCGAATGACACGTGTAAAGTACCCTGCCATGCATATAATGCATAGGGTATAAATAGAAAGATCACCTCTCCATCTGAGAGTGTGCTTTATTCTTGTACCAAGATAGAAACCTTTGTTTTCTATACTTCTAAACCCCCCCCCCCCGTTCTCTATATTCTTGTGCAACCATCTTTGTGTTTCTTAAGTTTGTTTAGATTGAGTCTGTCTTAATCTTATTCCGCAACAAACTTGTAAATTGTGTTTGATTTATCAATAAACAATTTATTAAACTTTAATTTCAATGTTTGTATTCAACCCCCCCCCCCCCTTCTACAAACTTCTTAAGCACCTCCGGGACCAACACAAACCAATAAAAATTTTAAAATCTTGACTTCCTTTTCTTTTGCTTTGAGGGAAGCTTCAACTATGTTCTTTGATCTTAGCAATCCAGGGATGACCTCAATGGATCGATTACACAATTGTTGATCATACCAAGAAAAAAAATCACATCTTGAAACCTTCCTTGGACACCCATAAAACCTACGCCCAGGGTTTTTAGTGGTCCATGACGTTCTAATCGTTGCAGGTAAACCACAGTGACAAACCACCATTGTCGTTGTTGGGAAGGAGAATAACATAAAGAAGAAGAAAGAAAAAGAGGGAAGATGTGAGTAACAGAGAAGAAGAAAACGATCTGGAAGAGGAACAAAAAAGGGGTTTAAATGGGAGGGAATAGACAAAATGACAAAAATGCCCATCACGTGTTACGCACATGGGGCCTCTAACGGCACTTTTTTTGACGTCGTTAGCCGGAGGGACCACTTCCATAGCGAAATTAAAACCTCAGGGATGAAATCTGCACTTATTGAAGTTCAGGGACCACTTTCGTATTTTTTGTTAAACCTTAAGGACCAAATTTGTAGTTTACTCTATATTAAAACTTGTTAGTTTGAAGAGTGAATTGTGGATTTGGTTCTCGTGCTTTGTTACTTTCTTTAACTACGGTCCCTATAGTATGTTTATTGTGGATTTGGTCCATGTGGTATTCAATTTATCTTAGTCATGGTCCCTCTGACTAACGCATCTGTTAACTCCATTAAATCAAGGATCATTTTTGTCATTTTGCCTAACTTGTGTCTTATTATGATAAGAAAAATAAAAAATATATCTTTAACACACACACACACACACACATATATATATATATCAAAATAAATAAAATATGATGTTATTGTATGACTTGATTCTTTAAATTTTTAAAAAAATTAATTATATTAAATATGATTTAATTTTATTATTTTATTGTAATGGTGGAAAAAATATGGTTTTATTGTTTTAATGTAATTAAAATTTTAATTTAAACAAACTAGATCATAAAATTATATCTTATTTTATTTAGAATTAATAAAATAAGATATGTTTTTATGATTTGATTTATTAAATTAAAACTTTAATTATGTTAAAGGCGATATAATTTTATTGTTCTTTTACTATCATCCCAAAAAACAATCTTATTATCGATATTTTGACACCAAAATCATTGAAACCCTGAGAAATGAACTCTAATTTTATCATCTTAAAAATAGAGGTTATAATTTTCATATTGTTTTTCAGTCAAAAACTAAAAATTAACTGTTTAGATTTTAACGAAATAAAATATTTAAGTTATGAATATTTTAACCCACAATAAAATTAACAAGTGTAATAAACTAATAATTACACATTTCTAAAACCGTGTGCCTTTTTTATTATGAACATTTATTTTAGGACGGAAGGAGTACCGAATAATGATAATATCATGTCGTATTTTTCTATTGATGGATGTTGTAGCTGATATTCGCTATTTTATAAATGCTAACATGTTTTCATGTTGGTGTTACCTGACATATGATGCTCTATGTTTTGCCTTGTGACTGTGAATTAAAATATTCGTAACTTAAATATTTTATTTTGTTAAAATCTAAACGGTTTGTTTTGAGTTTTTTTATTGAAAAACAATATGAAAATAAGACATAATAAGAGTGAATTGTGGATTTGGTCCCCGTGCTTTGTTACTTTCTTTAACTACGGTCCCTATAGTATGTTTATTGTGGATTTGGTCCGTGTGGTATTCAATTTATCTTGGTCATGGTCCCTCTGACTAACGCATCCGTTAACTCTATTAAATCAAGAACCATTTTAGTCATTTTGCCTAATTTGTGTCTTTTTATTGAGAAGAAAAAGAGTGAATTGTGGATTTGGTCCTCGTGCTTTGTTAATTTCCTTGACTACGGTCCCTATAGTATGTTTATTGTGGATTTGGTCCCTCTGGTATTTAATTTATCTTGGTCATAGTCCTTCTGACTAATGCATCCGTTAACTCCATTAAATCAGGGACCAAGTCATTTTGCCTAATTTGTGTCTTATTATGATAAGAAAAATATAAAATATATTTTTAACACACACACACACACACACACACATATATATATATATATATATCAAAATAAATAAAATAGGATGTTATTGTATGACTTGATTCTTTAAATTTAAAAAAAAATAATTATATTAAATATGATTTAATTTTATTATTTTATTGTAATGGTGGAAAAAAATATGGTTTTATTGTTTTAATGTAATTAAAATTTTAATTTAAACAAACTAGATCATAAAATTATATCTTATTTTATTTAGAACGAATAAAATAAGATATGTTTTTATGATTTGATTTATTAAATTAAAACTTTAATTATGTTAAAGACGATATAACTTTATTGTTCTTTTACTATCATCACAACAAACAAGTTTATTATCGATATTTTGACATCAAAATCATTGAAAACCTGATAAATGAACTCTAATTTTATCATCTTAAAATTAGAGGTTCCAATTTTCATATTGTTTTTCAGTCAAAAATTAAAAATCAACTGTTTAGATTTTAACGAAATAAAATATTTAAGTTACGAATATTTTAACCCACAATAAAATTAACAAGTGTAATAAACTAATAATTACACATTTCTAAAACCGTGTGCCTTTTTTATTATGAACATTTATTTTGGGACAGAAGGAGTACCGAATAATGATAAAACCATGTCGTATCTTTCTATTGATGGATGTTGTAGCTGATATTCGCTATTTTATAAATGCTAACATGTTTTCATGTTGGTATTACCTGACATATGATGCTCTATGTTACTGTGAGTTAAAATATTCGTAAATTAAATATTTTATTTCGTTAAAATCTAAACGGATTGTTTTGAATTTTTTTGTTGAAAAACAATATGAAAATTGGAACCTCTAATTTTAAGATGATAAAATTAGAGTAATTCATTCCTCAGTGGTTTTTAATGATTTTGGTGTCAAAATATCGATAATAAGCTTGTTTGTTGCAATTATGGTAAAGAACAATAAAATTGTATCGCATTTAACATAATTAAAGTTTTAATTTAATAGATCAAATCATAAAAACATATCTTATTTTATTCGCTCTAAATAAAATAAGATATAATTTTATGATCTAGTTTGTTTAAATTAAAATTTAATTACATTAAAACAATAAAACCATAATTTTTTACACCATTACATAAAATAATAAAATTAAATCATATTTAATATAATTAATTTTTTAAAAATTTTAAAGAATCAAGTCATACAATAACATCCTATTTTATTTATTTTGATATATATATATATGTGTGTGTGTGTGTGTGTGTGTGTGTTAAAAATATATTTTTTATTTTTCTTATCATAAAAGGACACAAATTAGGCAAAATGACTAAAATGGTCCTTGATTTAATGGAGTTAACGGATGCGTTAGTCAGAGGGATCATGATCAAGATAAATTGAATACCACAGGGACCAAATCCACAATAAACATACTATAGGAACCGTAGTCAAAGAAATTAACAAAGCACGGGGACCAAATCCACAATTCACTCTAAGAAAAATAAAGAATATATTTTTAACACACACACACATATATATAGATATCAAAATAAATAAAATAAGATATTTACGACTTGATTCTTTAAATTTTTTAAAAAATTAATTATATTAAATATGATTTAATTTTATTATTTTATGTAATGGTGGAAAAAGTTATGGTTTTATTGTTTTAATGTAATTAAAATTTAATTTAAACAAACTAGATCATAAAATTATATCTTATTTTATTTAGAGCGAATAAAATAAGATATGTTTTTATGATTTGATTTATTAAATTAAAACTTTAATTATGTTAAAGACGATACAATTTTATTGTTCTTTACTATCATTGCAACAAACAAGCTTATTATCGATATTTTGACACCAAAATCATTGAAAATCATTGAGAAATGAACTATAATTTTATCATCTTAAAATTAGAGGTTCTAATTTTCATATTGTTTATCAATAAAAAACCTCAAAACAAACCGTTTAGATATTAACGAAATAAAATATTTAAGTTACGAATATTTTAACTCACAGCCACAAGGCAAAACATAAAGCATCATATGTCAGGTAACACCAACATGAAAACATATTAGCATTTAGAAAATAGCGAATATCAGCTACAACATCCATCAATAAAAAGATACGACATGGTCTTATCATTATTCGGTACTCCTTTCGTCCCAAAATAAATGTTCATAATAAAAAAGACACCCGGTTTTAGAAATGTGTAATTATTAGTTTATTACACTTGTTAATTTTATTGTGGGTTAAAATATTCGTAACTTAAATATTTTATTTCATTAAAATCTAAACAATTGATTTTTAGTTTTTGACTGAAAAACAATATGAAAATTGGAACCTCTAATTTTAAGATGATAAAATTAGAGTTCATTTATCAGGTTTTCAATGATTTTGGTGTCAAAATATCGATAATAAGCTTATTTGTTGTGATGATAGTAAAAGAACAATAAAATTATATCGCATTTAACATAATTAAAGTTTTAATTTAATAAATCAAATCATAAAAACATATCTTATTTTATCCTTCTAAATAAAATAAGATATAATTTTATGATCTAGTTTGTTTAAATTAAAATTTTAATTACATTAAAACAATAAAATCATAACTTTTTCCACCATTACATAAAATAATAAAATTAAATCATATTAAATATAATTAATTTTTTTAAAAATTTAAAGAATCAAGTCATACAATAACATCATATTTTATTTATTTTGATATCTATATATATGTGTGTGTGTGTTAAAAATATATTCTTTATTTTTCTTATCATAATAAGACACAAGTTAGGCAAAATGACTAAAATAGTTCTTGATTTAATGGTGTTAACGAATACGTTAGTCAGAGGGACCATGACCAAGATAAATTGAATACTACAGGGACCAAATCCACAATAAACATACTATAGGGACCGTAGTCAAAGAAAGTAACAAAGCACGAGGACCAAATCCACAATTCTCTCTTAAAACAATAAAACCATAACTTTTTCCACCATTAAATAAAATAATAAAATTAAATCATATTTAATATAATTAATTTTTTTTTAAATTTTAAGAATCAAGTCATACAATAACATCATATTTTATTTATTTTGATATATATATATATAGGGGTGGGTTCAAACGAGAACATAGAGTGTTTAAAGGAATAAAGGGATACATCTTAACCCTTGATTAGATTCAATCAATGGTTGATAAAATTAATGCCATTTTATCTAATAAATTAAAACAAAAATAAATTCAATTATGTGTAAATAGTAATTGCAGGGGTAAAAGTGGAATTTTCCTTTTTTTTTAAATAATGGAAATCAAAAAAGAAATCACTTCCTAATTTATCTCAACACATCTCAATCTTTCCCCATTTTTCTGAAAATAAATTCAAAATTCGTTTATCATGGTAATCACAAGTGATTCGCTACTATAATGAATTCAAAATTGGTTTATCATGTTAATCACAAGTGATTTGCTGGTATAATGAATTCAAAGTTCATTTGACATGGTAATCACAAGTGATTCGTTGTTATAAATAATTCAAAATTGGTTTATCATGTTAATCACAAGTGATCTGCTGGTATAATGAATTCAAAATCCGTTTATCCGTTTATCATGGTAATCATATTTGATTTTGTACTAAATAACTTGGCTATAATACTTGACACCAAAATCACATGTGATTTTGTTCTAAATACTTAACACCAAATTCATACTTAACATCAAAATCATATATGATTTTGTACTAAATAACTTGGCTATAATACTTAACATCAAAATCATATGTGATTTTGTTCTAAATAACTTACACAAAATGTTTCTATTAGGGTTGCAACTTTAAATCATATGTGTTCATCCAAATAAGATCATAAATAATCAAAACTAAAAAACAAATGACCATCACTCCGGTGTACTTCTCCGATTTACCGGACCAGATCACTTTAGGTTTACAGTATTTCGATGCTTCCTTGAAAGCCTTGTCCCCCCACGACCCGGTCACGATGTAATCAACCGGGTCATCGGGTTTACATATGTTGAGAGGGATCCCGGCGAATTGGGTGGTGGCACCGCCTTGGAGGAAGAGGACGGCGTAATCTTCAGAGATGTCGAGTAACTTCCTCAGATCTGATTCCGCTTTCTGGATGATCGACAGAAACTCCTTCCCTCTGTGACTCATCTCCATCACACTCATCCCAGCCCCATGCCAATTGTACAGCTCCAATTCGGCTTTCAGGAGGACATTTTCCGGCAGCGTGGCGGGTCCGACGGAGAAATTGAAAACCCGATCTTGGGCGGAGGCGGAGGTGGCGAGTCCGACGGCGAAATTGAAAACCCGATCTTGTTCACATCAATCGCATTCATCGATTGGTCAAATCCGTCTGTGGATTGGATGAAACTCGAAACCTCCATGGAAATAGATCAATGGTTGTTCGGCTTTGAGATTGGTATGCCAAATACGCTGGAAATTGCATACTTGAATAGCAAAATCTACTGGATTTTTACACGATGAAGATTGAGCTGGTGATTGAGAGGAAATCGCCCAAAATATGGAAGATAATCCCTATCCAAAATTATTTATGTGGTTAAATGACCAAACTAACCTTATGGTAATTGAGAAAAATGAAAAAAAAAAACTAATTTAATTATTTTGATTGGCTGACGTTTATTCCTTTATTCTTTTAAATCGTTACCATTCTCGTATGAACCTAACTCTCTCTATATATATATGTGTGTGTGTGTGTGTATGTATGTATGTGTGTGTTAAAAATATATTTTTTATTTTTTTTATCATAAAAAGACATAAATTAGGTAAAATGACTAAAATGGTCCTTGATTTAATGGAGTTAACGGATGCATTAGTCAGAGGGACCATGACCAAGATAAATTGAATACCACAGGGACCAAATCCACAATAAACATACTATAGAGACCGTAGTAAAAAAAAGTAACAAAGCATAGGGACCAAATCCACAATTCACTCTAGTTTGAATAATATTTTTTTGTTATAAAAAAGATAATCATGTCTTAAAAGTTAAAATATCGTGAGACATATTAAATTAAATTGTCAAGTGATTATAAATAAGCAACAACAATTAAATAGATACTAGAAGCGTACTCGCGCAATGCAGTGAGATACATCACGATTTTAATGTTTCATTTTATTTTTTGCTTTTTTGTCGATTTACAATACGATTTTGGATGGTTTTGAGAAAGTGATATTGTTTTTTTATAAATTTGTTTAATTTAGGCTTAATAATATAATGTTGTTTATATAAACAAAATCAAGTATTTTGTTATAATTCAATGATTATCTTATATATTTTAATGACATCTACAAAAATAACCAACATATTTAATAATATAATTAAAACAAATTTATAGTAATATAATATATTAATTAATAGTGATACATGGAATGATCTGCATAAAAGGAATGTCATGTACATACCAAATTGGTGAGTGTTAGAAGTCTGCAATAGTTATATGTATTTTGTGCTTTGATACTTGTAAATTAAGATATTTTTAAAATTTTGCATAAAATGATGGTACATTGTGCCTAATAATTTGTATTTAAGAGTTTTTTATCTGTGCTTTATAATATAATATAGATATAGATAATAATCAAAATAAAAAGGATTTCATCTAGTTCTTGGAATAAAAAGAAAAAAAAGTCAATATATTACAACTTTTTGTATTTTTAGACTACATACATTTCTTTATAGTTGTTCATATAATCACTCATTATTCTTGACTTCTTGTAGGATTTGATAATAACTTTTCTTAATCGTTTGAATATTTGGTGTTTTTTGTAATCTTTGTAATAGTTGTGTACGTCCAAAACGTTGTGCTTTTTTTTCTTTTTTTTTCCGGATTTGTTGTTTTTTATAATTTGACTATATATTAATAATCTCAGTTTAACCATACTTAATTTCTAATACTCTGTTTTTCTAATAGAAAGGTCATTTTGTCAATTTTTAACACAAAGGTCGTTTTGTCAGTTTTTAAAATAAATATAAATTTTTTATTTAATATGTATTTAATTTAAATTTTTTTGATTTGTTGTTAGATATATAGTAAAGAATTTTAAAAAATGGGAATCACAATTAATTTTAGAGTAAATTACAATTTTGGTCTTTATAGTTTGTCCAAAGACTGATTTGTCCCTCATAATGGTTGTTAATTGACGATGTTAACTCCAAAGATCCTGAATGTTATGAAATTGAAAATTTAGGGACTATCAGTGTAGATATTTATTTTTAGGGACCAAGTCCAAATTTTGAGCAACCCACATAGACCACCAGTGTAATTCACTCTTTCTTGTATAAATAAACTTTCGTCGGTTAACCTGAATAAACTGAATAACACATTTTACAAATATTTTTTATATTTCATGTTTATAAAAATTAACCAAATACTTATTATACTAATTTTTAACATATTTTACTGCTATATAATGTTTGTGACTTGATGTAGAAGGTGGCATAGATAAATAATGTCTTTTGGTATATATTGGTTTTTGGTAGGTGATATTTTTACTTAAGAGTAAATTACGTTTTTAGTCCCTGTAGTTTGTTAAAAATGTTGATTTCATCCTTATGATTTTGAAATTTTGATTTTCATCCTTATAGTTTGCAATTCATTTATATTTTCATCCCCGAGACTAATAACTACTTTTAAGTATGAAGGACTAACATATAAATGAATTGTAAACCATAGGGACGAAGAAAGCAATCAAGTTTAAACCATAAGGACGAAAATAATAATGAAATATAAACCATAGGGTTAATAATTGTAATTTCAAAATTACAGGGATGAAAATAGATATTTTCAAGGACGAAAAACGTAATTTACTCTTTACTTAATATTATGCCAATTTTGAGTATAAATGTATGATGCAGTTATGTATTAGATGCAACAGACATTAAATTTGGGAAAATTACTGGAGTAAGTGTCAAATGAAAAGAAATAAAAATCCTTATTCGGTTTAATCAATTACTGAACCAAATAACCTGAAAACCGAATAACCAACTTAGTTACCCATTAGTTTTAAATTTTTTGAAAACCCATTAACCCGAACCAAATAAACTGAATCGATTTAACCAACCGAATAACACCCTTAGCTTAGGCCCTTGTTTGGTCTTAAGGTCTTGACTTGTTTTGGATTCAAATAAAACATCTATTACTTATTTCTAATTTGGCCATGAAAAGTGTAACATCCGGATTTTTCGGTAAGTAAAAGTCACCCCGTACATTTTTATAGCTTCTAAGTCATGGATTTTAGTGTTAGGAATTATTGTTTTAGTCCCTAAGAGAATCGAGAGTGTTTCGAGCAAGAAAAGTTGGATTATGGGGTTTGGCATGGGTCTGAATACTATGTCACGCAACTATGACATATGTCAATGTAGCCTGGCAAAGTAACAGAGAAGGAGGCACCTTTTGTTTGTTTTGTGTAACTATCCCTTGCGACATTGCCATGACAATGTCACCCTAATGTACCAGATAGGCATGGAAATGGGCCCCGACTCGTCGGGGAACCCGGTCCACCCGCCCCGATCGAGGATGGGGATCCCCGTTTGTCTCAAGCCGGGGACGGGGACGGGTATCGCACTTCACGCCCCGTCCCCGTTATATATTTTATTTAATATTTAATATATATTATTTATTTAAACTAAATCGGTAATTCATAATTTCCTATTTCCTAACTAGGTTTATAATATAAAATTGTTATTTTTTGGATGTCAATCAAAATACAATTACTCGATATGGTTTTGAATATTACTCGATATCTTTTGGTACGTGTGAAGTTAAGTTTTTTTTTCCCGAATTCGGTTGAATTTCTTTTGGTTTTAAGTTATTAATTATTATATGATGTTATGATTTTTTTATACTAAATTAAATTTCTTTCGATTTTAGGTTTATTGGAAATATGTGATATTTAAACATGTGTGGTGTCTCATATATTTGATTTAAATAGATTACATAAACGGAAAAGAAAAATCCCCGTTTCCCTGTTGGGGATCCCCGTTCCCCGTTGGGGATGGGGATGTGATCATATTCCCCGGCGGGGATGGGGATGGGGACGGGGATGAAGATGAGGGATTGGGGACGGGGATGGGGATTGAGGTCCCCGCCCCATTTCCATGCCTAGTACCAGATGGTGATAAAATGTTTTTTTTCCAGTTTTCTCTCATTTCTCACTTCCCATACCTTCCCTGCTTCACTTTAAATTGTCTCAAGAACAAACCCTCTTGATCTATGGCGATTTTTGAAGCATTCAAGGCATATTTTATTGGATTGTAAAGTGGTCCTTCATCATCAAGCTAGGATTTGGAAGCTAGGGTAAAGGATTCTTCATCTCAATATCTCATCTCTTCACCCAAAAAGCTAGTTTTTTATTGTTCTTTTTTGTAACACCCATATTTTCGCCTTGATAAGTGTTACATAATCTGAACAATTCCTCTAAAAATCCTCCAAACTTTCGGCTAAATTAAAACCGTTTACAATGGAAGACTTTAAAATAATAAGTATGTAACTTTAATGTTAACCCGTCCCATACCGGATTGCGTTATAAATTTATCTATCATACATGTATGAACATAAGTATTGAACTTAGATGCATTAGGCAAATCTACATGTATTTCCTTTCCCTTTGTCCAACCTGAAACCTTACGTCCCTGAGATGCATACTATAGTCAGCTTATAAAGCTCAGTGAGTTCATGGTTTACGTGAATAAAATAATTTAACATAATACATAACAACTTGTAAACTTTGCACCAAATAATATGCATTTTCTGAAAACATGCAATGCTGAAAGAAAAGAGATCTCATAAACTGTCTCATTGGGTATGGGTCATTTTTTCACTGACACGCCCTGGGTTAAACTTCCTGTTCTGTTCGATCACCCACTTGTATGGGAGAATTTATCATAAATATTGTCATATAACATGGCAAGCTAGAATTGTTTGAAAACAATAAACATAAAGCATGTGACTGGTCATAAATAACATACATGTGAAATATAACATAACATGTATGAAAACGGAAACCTCATGCATATGCACACATCATCATACAAATCATATAATGCTGAAAATAAATGTGTATTAGGTATGTGTAACACCCGGAAATTCGCAAGGTAAGTACTTTGTTTTCTTAAATGCATTTATTTCGCTTATGTGAGAAGGTGTGTCTTGGTGTACATTTCATGATCATTATTATGTCTAAATGTCATATAATTAAATTACCTTCGTTATGGTTCAAACCTTGTGATCGTTATAGTTTTCGGTTGAGTTTTGGGTTGTTTTTGGGTGACTCGCGATTGTGCCCTTGGCACTATCGCGGAGGGCACTATCGCCGAAGTTGTACCGAGAGTTCGGGGTGGGTTGCGATTGTGCCCCGCGATTGTGCCATGGCACTATCGCGGAGGGCACTATCGCGTGGTTTGTACCGTGGGTGGTATGGAGCTCGCGATTGTGACTCGCGATAGTGCCAATGGCACTATCGCCGTCGGGGGCAGTGTCTTAAATGAACCCTTATCAGATTTCAACCTCATTTCTCTCAAACACTAGCTTTTAGTTGCGATTTTGGAGCTTCCATTCCAGCCTCCATTCTCCACTTTCCAAACCCTAATTCTCATTAATACTACCTCTTGGTGGTTGGGTTTTGGATTCAAGCATTAAACTCACCTCAAGAAAGATTCTAGGGTTTCCCAAAGAACATCTCCTCATCTTCAGGTCTCATCTTCTCAAACCTAGGGTTTTCATCTTTTCTAGGTTTTGGTACAAAACCTAGGTTGTGAGTTTACTAACCCTTTTGTAAAAACTAGATACACATCATTTACTTTACTTGTCATTATTCTTGTTATTACTCAAGTGTTCTTATTTAATGTACAAGTATTTGGGGATTTCTATGGAAATATGTATGTGAGTAACCTACTATGATTCACTTATGCATATCTTGGTATTATGATGATTCCCACTTGGAATGCCTTTTTGGCGACCTTATATTCTCACGAAGTATATGGATGATTACTAAGTCATATGATGGAATTTACATGCTTGGGATGGTAATGTTGTGTTCATGGTTGATATCCGAATATGTTGGGTTAAAACACATCGTGAGACCTCCTATTTGCATAATGTGGACGAACCAAGTCAGTGATTCACTATAGGGATGTAGGTGGGTGACAGTTGGGGAATTTCCTGAGTGGTAGTCCCCTATGTGCCTAGACCTCCGCCGTCGGGGAATTTCCTAAGCGGTAGTCCCCAATGCGTGTCGGGCCTTTGGGTTGCCTTTGTTATTTGGGCTTCAAGGTACATCGCCTCTTTGGGTGAACCTGATTGGAGATATGGGTCGCTCCCGTTGACTCCACCTCTACGTGATTAAATGATTAACTGCTGATAAGAAATATGTATGTTCATGCATGCTTATTATTGTTCAACTCACTAGGCTTTTTGGCCTAACACTTGTTTGGTGTCGATGTGTATCTCAGGTTCTAGCGGCGGCGGTCTTAAGCAGGTTTAGTTGCTTTGGGGTGAGAGCTTGGGGAATTGCACATGGACGCATTATACTTTTGGATATAGACCGTTTGGGTCTATAGATAACAACCCTTTTTGTAATCTCTTTTCTAGATGTAGAAATTAGATTAGTTGGTTGTTGTTCATTGTCCGTCTAAATTACAACTGTGATTAAACAGGTTATTTAAATATAAAATCCCCATTTTTGGGAGGCTCTTGCTATGGCAATTTTAGTATGCCTCATGTCCGTTTTCCGGATTTTTGTTATCCCTATTTTTAGGGTGTTACAAGTTGGTATCAGAGCTTTAGTTTAAGTGAACTAGGTATTGTTGTAGTATATCTAGACTTAAACTTTAGACTTTATGACTTCACTGTCCACTTGGGGTAGAAATCCTAGGTGGGGAAAGCGTTAGGATTTACGGAATTACTGAAATTGAAAGTTGTGATGATGGTGACAAGAATTCTTGTGTATGGTTCGTTCATAATTTCACTTAGCTACTGCTATTATGAATGCATTGTTACGTGAGCATGCTTGGTTTACTATCATTATGATAATTGATGAAGGTAGTAGTACGTACAAAGAGTTCAACTCGCTTAGTATTTTCTCAATCTTTTTCTCGTACGTGCATGGCAGATTTAATGGTAAACACTCGAAGTAGGTTGCCAGACATGCCAGAGGGTCAACCAGAGGTGGAATCTGCAGTTGTACGACCTCCCGTAGGCGTAACCACCGATAACATTCCCGTACCCAAAATCTTGGGAGGCGGACCTGAGCACATTCCGCGCCGGAACCTCAATACGGGTAATGCCATCATGGAAGAAGTTACCATGGAGACCCAGCTTCGGGATAGCATGATGTTAGCCATGAATGCGGCCTTGGCTCAACAACAGTTGGCCATGACTTCGGCCATGACCCAACAGCAAGAGTTTTTCATGAAACTCCTAGAGGATCGAGACGCTAGCTACCGACAACCTGAGACGATGGCTGAAAACATTATTGTGGGGTCGGGTGGATCAAATGTGGTAACGGTCGAGAAACCATCCTCTGAAGGGATCCGGGCAAAGACTAAGGGGTGCACTTACAAAGCGTTTCTAGGGTGCCACCCTAAGGAGTTTGCGGGTTCAGATAACCCGGTTGCTTGCATGTACTGGCTCAAAGAGGTAGAGATGGCCTTTGAGTCAAGTGAGTGTGATCCTTCTCAACGGGTCAAGTTCGCTTCTCAACTACTTCGGGGAGAGGCTTTAATTTGGTAGAAATTCATTCGATCAGTTCTCACTCCTGAGGTTCTGACTAAGTTAACTTGGCCGGTGTTCAAGGAGAAGATCATGGACAAGTATTGTAGTGAACGTTCGATGGAGAAGTTAGAGCGGGAGTTCCGAGATCGGAAGAAAGGGAACCTCTCTGTGGTTGGCTACTCCAAACTCTTTTTGGAGAAACTAAACTTGGTGGGACATTTAGTCCCCGACGAAAGGTCGAAGATTAAGGCCTATCATCAAGGATTACCGGCCGAGATGCGGACGGCGGTAAGAAATGCCAAGTGTTCGACTCTACAAGAGGTTATCGAGGAGTCCTTACTCGTTGAGGACGACATCAATGCCGAAAGGGATGAGAAGAAGCTTGTTGGTGAGAAACGGAAATGGGAAGGGCCATCTGGGCCCGTTCGTCAATCAAAGCCTTTTGTTAGTGGGAGAGCTGGCGACTCTCGTAAAGGCGATCAGTGGTGCCCAAGGTGCAGAACCAAACATTCGGGCGCATGTGCTTCCAAAACCTATGTGGGCCCGGTGAGTTGTGCCAGGTGTGGCAAGAAGGGTCATGTGGCCCGGGACTGCACTGTTCGTCCGACGGTGTGTTATGAATGCCAGGAACCAGGGCACATAAGGAGGAATTGTCCAAAGTTAGCGGGGAGCAATCAAGTCGGATCTGTTGGGTCGACGGCTAAGGTCGACCAATCGCCAAGGGTGCCGAGTTGAGCTTTCCGGATGACTACCGAGGAGGCGAAGGAGACCGCTGACGTTGTTTCGGGTACGTTCCTAGTAAACTCCTTGCCTGCTCGTGTATTGTTTGATTCGGGTGCTACGTGTTCTTTTGTATCGGATGTTTTCTGTAAGCAATTCGTCACTCCTATTAGTGTCCTTTCCGACGCACTAGTAGTAGAGATAGCCAATGGTGATAAAGTAATTATCCGAGACCGTTATTGTGATTGCACCCTAGAGATCGACGGGAATTCTTTTGGGGTAGATTTGCTACCTATGGCCATAGGTGGTTTCGACGTGGTCATAGGCATGGATTGGTTGACAAGGCATAGGGCCGACATCTTTTGCGCTAAGAAGATGATCCAAGTGCCTTTGACGGAAGGTGGCGTGGTCGTCATTTATGGGGAGAAAGGAAAGGGACGCAATCCCATTATCTCCTCTCTCAAGGCGCGTAAGTTTCTAGCGAAGGGTTACCCTTCGTATCTAGCGTATATTGTGGACGCGAAGAAGGAAAAGAAGACGGTGGAAGACGTGAGGATCGTGCGGGAATATCCGGAAGACCTTCCCGGATTACCACCGGAACGTCAAGTGGAGTTTCAAATTGATCTCACTCCGGGAGCGGCTCCGATAGCCCGAGCTCCCTATCGTTTGGCCCCGACGGAGATGAAGGAAATGATGACGCAACTTCAAGAGTTGTTAGAGAAGGGTTTTATCCGACCGAGTTCCTCACCTTGGGGAGCGTCGGTGTTGTTCGTGAAGAAGAAGGACGGATCGATGAGGATGTGTATTGACTACTGTGAGTTGAATAAAGTCACGGTAAAGAACAAGTACCCTCTACCTCGTATCGATGATCTCTTCGATCAACTTCAAGGTGCAGGATGTTTCTCGAAGATTGACCTCCGATCCGGTTATCATCAAGTGAGAGTGAAGAATGATGATATCCCGAAGACGGCCTTCCGAACGCGTTACAGTCACTATGAGTTCTTAGTGATGCCTTTCGGGTTGACCAATGCGCCGACCGTGTTTATGGACTTGATGAACCGTGTGTGTCGCCCATTCTTGGATAAATCCGTGATCGTCTTCATTGACGATATTCTAATTTATTCTAAGGACGAATCCGAACATGGGAAACACTTGCGGGAAGTCTTGGAAGTCCTAAGAAGAGATAAGTTGTTCGCCAAGTTCTCTAAGTGCGAGTTTTGGCTTCGAGAAGTGCAATTCTTGGGGCACGTGGCGTCAAAGGACGGTGTTCAGGTAGACCCGGCGAAGATTGAAGCGATGATGAGTTGGGAACTGCCGACGAATCCGTCGGAGATACGGAGTTTCTTGGGCTTAGCGGGCTACTATAGACGCTTCATCCAAGACTTTTCTAAGGTAGCTACACCGCTCACATCCCTCACCAGAAAGAACGTCAAGTTTCTTTGGACCGATGTTCAAGACCAAGCCTTCCAAACGCTCAAGAGGAAATTGTGCGAAGCTCCGATCTTATCCTTACCTGAGGGATCAGAAGACTTCGTAGTGTATAGTTACGCTTCTAAGATGGGGCTTGGATGTGTACTTATGCAACGAGGGAAAGTCATTGCCTACGCGTCGAGGCAATTAAAGGAGCATGAGAAGAACTACCCGACGCATGACTTAGAGCTGGCGGCGGTAGTTTTTGCTTTGAATTTGTGGCGACATTACTTGTACGGGACCAAGTGTACTCTCTTCACGGATCACAAGAGTCTCAAGTACATCTTCGATCAAAAAGAACTCAACATGTGGCAAAGAAGATGGCTTGAACTTCTGAAGGATTATGATTGTGATCTACTCTACCATCCCGGTAAGGCCAATGTGGTGGCGGATGCTTTGAGTCGGAGGAGCCATGATAGTGGCGTTAAATTATCCCTTGCAAGAATCGACGTGGTATCAAGTTTGGTGGAAAGCATCAAGACGTGGCAAGTGGAAGCACTCAAAGAACAAAACCTCAAGTCCGAGGTCATGGTGAAGCAAAAGGAACTTTTGACGGAAGATAGTCGCGGGCTTAAACTATTTCAAGGTCGTATTTGGGTGCCGAAGTTGGGTGAAAATCGAGAGTTACTTCTGGAAGACGCGCACAAGTCGAAGTATTCTATACATCCTGGTAGTACCAAGATGTATAGAGACTTAAAAGTAAATTATTGGTGGCCGGTGATGAAGTTGGCTAACTACGTGGAGAAGTGTGTCGCGTGCCTTCAAGTCAAGGCGGAACATCAAAGACCGTATGGAAGTTTACAACCGTTGTCCATTCCCGAGTGGAAGTGGGACAACATTACCATGGATTTCGTGACTAAGCTACCGAAGACCTTGCGAGGCCATGATACAATTTGGGTAGTCGTTGATCGGCTAACTAAGAGCGCGCATTTCCTTGCGATGAGGGAGACTTTGCCAATGGAGAAATTGGCCAAGCTTTACATTGATGAGGTTGTGTCCAGGCATGGAGTTCCCCAATCTATCGTGTCGGATTGAGATAGCCGTTTCACGTCGAACTTTTGGGCAAGTTTGCAAAAGGAGTTGGGTACCCGATTGAATTTAAGCACGGCGTATCATCCTTAAACGGATGGTCAAAGTGAAAGGACGATTCAAACACTCGAAGACATGTTAAGGTCATGTGTTATCGACTTTGGGGTAGTTGGGACTCACACCTGCCGTTAGTGGAGTTCACATATAATAATAGCTACCACTCTAGCATTGGCATGGCACCATTCGAGGCGTTGTACGGGCGAAAGTGCCGAACTCCAGTTTGTTGGTTAGAAGCGGGCGAAAAGCAATTCGCCGGGCTAGAAATAGTGCAAGAAACGGCGGACAAGGTGAAAGAGATCCGAGAAAGGCTAAAGGCGGCACAAGACCGCCAGAAAAGTTATGCGGACAAGAAAAGGAGACCGGTCGAGTTTCAAGTGGGCGATCGTGTCATGTTGAAAGTGTCACCATGGAAGGAAATCATTCGGTTTGGGAAGCGTGGGAAGCTCAACCCTCGTTTCCTTGGTCCATTCGTCATTTTGGAGAAAATTGGATTACAGGCCTACCGGTTGGATTTACCACCGGAGATGGATGGAATACATCCTACATTTCACGTATGTTACCTTCGGAAGTGTCTAGCCGAAGAGGAAAGCGTGATCCCTTTGTCGGAAATTCGGGTGGACAATGGGAATCGTTGTGTAGAAGAACCGGAATCTATTTTAGAATTGAAAGTGAAGAAGTTGAGGCATAAGGACGTGGTCATGGTTAAGGTTCAATGGAAGCACCATCGGGGTGCTAACATTACTTGGGAATCGGAAGATGATATGAAGAAGCGTTATCCTTACTTGTTTATTCGAGGATAAGATTTCGGGGACGAAATCCCAAATTAGGTGGGGAGGATTGTAACACCCGGAAATTCGCAAGGTAAGTACTTTGTTTTCTTAAATGCATTTATTTCGCTTATGTGAGAAGGTGTGTCTTGGTGTACATTTCATGATCATTATTATGTCTAAATGTCATATAATTAAATTACCTTCGTTATGGTTCAAACCTTGTGATCGTTATAGTTTTTGGTTGAGTTTTGGGCTGTTTTTGGGTGACTCGCGATTGTGCCTCGCGATTGTGCCCTAGGCACTATCGCGGAGGGCACTATCGCCGAAGTTGTACCGAGAGTTCGGGGT
Source organism: Arctium minus (assembly GCA_954870635.1). Classification (NCBI taxonomy): domain Eukaryota; kingdom Viridiplantae; phylum Streptophyta; class Magnoliopsida; order Asterales; family Asteraceae; genus Arctium; species Arctium minus. The sequence continues at coordinate 190,461,684 of OX941080.1, forward strand.
AGGCTGCGATTATGCCCCGCGATTGTGCCATGGCACTATCGCGGAGGGCACTATCGCGCGGTTTGTACCGCGGGTGGTATGAAGCTCGCGATTATGACTCGCGATAGTGCCATTGGCACTATCGCCATCGGGGGCAGTGTTTTAAATGAACCCTTATCAGATTTCAACCTCATTTCTCTCAAACACTAGCTTTTAGTTGCGATTTTGGAGCTTCCATTCCAGCCTCCATTCTCCACTTTCCGAACCCTAATTCTCATTAATACTACCTCTTGGTGGTTGGGTTTTGGATTCAAGCATTAAACTCACCTCAAGAAAGATTCTAGGGTTTCCCAAAGAACATCTCCTCATCTTCACGTCTACGTGATTAAATGATTAACTGCTGATAAGAAATATGCATGTTCATGCATGCTTATTATTGTTCAACTCACTAGGCTTTTTAGCCTAACACTTGTTTGGTGTCGATGTGTATCTCAGGTTCTAGCGGCGGCGGTCTTAAGCAGGTTTAGTTGTTTTGGGGTGAGAGCTTGGGGAATTGCACATGGACGCATTATACTTTTGGATATAGACCGTTTGGGTCTATAGATAACAACCTTTTTTGTAATCTTTTTTCTAGATGTAGAAATTAGATTAGTTGGTTGTTGTTCATTGTCCGTCTAAATTACAACTGTGATTAAACAGGTTATTTAAATATAAATTCCCCATTTTTTGGAGGCTCTTGCTATGGCAATTTTAGTATGCCTCATGTCCGTTTTCCGGATTTTTGTTATCCCTATTTTTAGGGTGTTACAGTATGCATCCCATTGTAAAGTCTCATGAAGACTCACCTGATTGCGTGTAGATCGAATATTGATAGCTTTTGACCGAAAGCCTACACATTTCATACCACCATATCCAATTAATGACCTATTTTCTCCAAAAGTCAACTATTGTCACCCCGACTCGACCTAAAGTCAAACTCCATAACCGGATCTCTTAATAATTCAAATATCTCCATTTGATCTCATTGTCAAAATACTTATGAGTCAAACGAGATAAAAGTCAACCATTGGTCAACGTGGTCAACACGGTCAACCTCGACTAACTTTAGTCAAATCCCAAATCTAAAACTCGAGAACGTTCTAAAACGTCACAATAATCCATTTATAACCTTATAAACTCGTCTCTCCAATTTAAAGCGTTCCAATAAATATAAAACTTAAATTGCGACACTTTAATCCTATTATTAAATTATCAAATAAATTTAATAAACCTTTAAGTACTATGCTTGATGACCACTTTGAACATTGGTTTATCCATTTAATAATCAAGGAAATCATTTATCATGTATCAAGGTGTCCTAAACATTTATTAATATTAAATTACGACATCTTTAAAACATTTATTAAACTATTTAAGTTAAATTAAATAATTTAATAACATCTCTTAAAGAAACAACTAATATAATTATTCTGAAATTAATTAATCAAACCAGTTTAATTAATTAATTTATAATAAAACAACTTAATCAAAATCATGATAACAACTTAAGTCCACAACAATTTAATCTAACATAACTTACGAAGCCCAAACATATTTAAACATTTTAGAGAATAGATCCATTAACATTTCTTGGCCCAATTTAAAAAAAAAAAAACTCTTTATATACTTGGACGGTTGGACCTGGATATTCGCAGCCCAAAAACATTTTTTTTTATTAAACAATCAATTTGGCCCATACAGTAGCCAACACGTCCCCTTTGACTCTAATATGCCGGCGACCTGCATCCTCAACACGCCGACAACGGTTTTCAAGGATGTTTAGCCCCGTTTTTCTATCGTTTTCTTTAATTCTTTTTTAGCAAAATCCTTGGTAATATTTATCCTCACCAAATGAGCCAAAAATTACGCAAAATGGTTAAGAAACGAACTCATATTTTGAGTCTAAAGGTTCGATTTCTAAACCGAAACCCAACAAACTTGAACACGGAAATTGAACCTTCTAAACGTAGATATGATACATGAGACTATTTGGATATGATATAGAACTTAAAAACGAAGCCAAAGATATGAAAATCACGAGATTCCGATGAGTATTTACCAAACACGTCTCTTTAACTCACTATGCGTTAAGCCTAACATTTTTTCTTATCGACTCGTATATCAGGTCTTAGATGGATTTGAGCGGCGTTGGAGTTTCGTAGAAGTTCCGTTAAGATGGCTTTTAAGACGTCATCAGTTTTGGGGAAAGATAGCGGACTTGATGTTGTGGTAACACACGAATTGCTCTAATTTTACTTTGAGGAATTAGATAGTCTCTTTTAACATGGCACTATGATACATCTTCTTGTTTTCCTTTCTTTGCAAACTTTAAGAAAATTGTTATTAAAGTAATGTATTTAAAGGATTTTAGAAGTTTTAAATTATTTGTTATTTTATAAAATTTTGGTACGTAACAAAAAGTTTACATTTTTACGTTTTAATAGAAAGTTCAAAAAAATCCAACGGACTTTAGGGCTTGGAGTGATTAAGTCCCTGGACAATTTTTTAAAACAAATAAGTCATTGGACATTTCAAAACCTGTTAAACAAAACATTAGACTTTTGATAAACTGTTGAATACATTCTTATTATTTAAAAAATGTAACTTCCAACCTACATAACAAGTAAAACTGTAAATTAAAAAAAAATTGTCACCTACTTTATCTACCTACAACTAAAAGTGGGGAAATTAACTGAAATAAGTCAATCTCATCAAACAAGTTCATTTTTTAACCACTTTTCAAAACTTTTTTTTCTAAAATAGTTAAAGTTTGTACATAATGTTTTTTTTTTCTGCGTAAGAATTGTTTTTTTCAAAAAAATAAAATAAAAAACATCCTTACATAGAAATTTTTATGTATAAATATTCACTTTGCTTATAGTTTTAGAAAAAAATACACTTTCCATTCTTATAAAGCTATAATTAGTTATTTGATTGATTTTATATGCATTACTTTTTCATTTTACATTTTTATTATGTTAACACACATAATCGTATATTAACTAAAATATATAAAAAAATTGGTTTATTCTTTTACAAATTATATCATTATAATCGTTTGGTCAATACGTTCAAAATGAACTTAATATTGTTTTTGAATTTAATCTTATATTATTCAATATCATAACTACGTACGAAATATTTTTAATACTTATAGTTACAAATTAATCTTATATTATTAAATAAATAACCCTAAAAGAATAGAAAATGTAAATATTAAATATAATTCGTATGTATTTATGATATTTAATAATATGATATTAAATCCAAAAACTTCAATATTAGGCTCATTTTAACCGCATTGACGAGTCAATTATAGTGGTGTAATGTGAAAAAATAACATATTCCTTTTTATGTGTTTTAGTTAATATACGATTATGTGTGTTAATATAATAAAAGGTTAACTGAAATTAAAAAAGCGAAATATATAAAATAAATTAAATAACAAATTATAAAGATGTTTTCTTTTTCTTTTTCTTTTTTTGCCAAAAAAACAATTCTTAAGGCAAAAAAAAATATGCATAAACTTAGACTATTTTAAAAAGAGATTTTGAAAAGTGTTTAAAAAATGAATTTGGTTGAAGAGATTGACTATTTTAGTTAATTTTTCCATTTTTTTAATCAGTTGGGGGGATAAAGTAGGTGTCATCTTTTTTTTTAATTTCTAGTTTTATCTGTTACGTAGGTTGCAAGTTATATTTTTAAGTAATAATGATGTATTTAATAGGTTTCGAAAAGTCCAAAGATTTATTTAGTGTGTTTGAAATGTCTAAGGACTTATTTATTCCAAAAAATTGTTCAAGGACTTAATAACTCTAAACACTAAAATTCATTGGGTTTTTTTGGACTTTTCCCTATAATAATCAAATAAATTTCAATCATATATATTTTATCATTTTATGAGAAAATGATATTTATGTGGAAAAAGACATCACTTGAAAACTTGGACATCTTTTAACGATTCTATAGTTTTGTAGTTTATTAGAAACTTTTTACATATTCCCATGACTATTTTTATATATAATCCAAATTCTATAATAGTAGCTCAGTTGGTTTCCTCTAGACCTGGCAAACGTGTCGTGTCGGGTTGGGTTCAAAGTTAAACGGGTTGAAAGTGGCTAACCCTAACCCGACCCGTTTAATAAACGGGTCAGAAAATCCCAACCCTAACCCGACCCGCCTAACCCGCCATGACCCGCCTAACCCGTTTAACCTTTATAAAATTAAAATTAAAATTAAAAATCGAAAATTCACAAAAAAATACAAATACAACATTCAAATGAAAGCATTATAATCCAAAATTTATAGTTCAAAATTATAATCGAATCTAAAACACTAAAAATCCAAAGGATTAAAAGGAAAACTTATATATATACATATATACATATAGGGGTAGTTTAATTTGTAACCCATGAAAATCTTACAACCCATGCAACCCACTTCTTAACCGTTTGATTAATGATCGACGGTTACAATACATATGGGTCTAATATTTTCAATTAAAAAAATCAAAAAAATAAAAACAAAATAACCGTTTTTCATAAATGCAACGGTTAAGTTGTGGGTTGCAAGGGTTGCAACCTTTTTAAGGGTTGCAAAATATCCTTCCACTATACATATATATATATATATATATACATATATACATATACATATATATATAAACGGGTTATTCGGGTCATTTTCGAGTTGAAAATTTTGACCCTGACCTTACCCGTTTAATTTTTGTGTCGTGTCGTGTCAACCCGTTTACTTAAACGGGTTGAAATGTATTACCCAAACCTGTTTATTTCGTGTAGAGTTCGTGTCGGGTTAGCGTGTTGGGTCAGTTTTTGCCAGGTCTAGTTTCCTCAAGGGCGGTAACATTCTAGGAGGGGTTGTGGATGGTATCCCAATCTATACGGGTTTGAATCCAAGATGAGTCATTCTGAGGGCATGAGGAGTACCCAGTCCTTGGGCCGATCCAGTCGTTGACTGGGCTGCACCCCAGCCCAGTCTTAAGACTGTGGTTGGGCTCTAGGTTCAGCGTAAGTTGGGCCGGGACAGCGGCGGATTAGTGGGCTGCTCGTGGATGCCCGATACCGCTGGGGAGGTGTGCATGCGTTTGTGCGTATGTTCGTAGTAGTCGTTCGTTGGTTCGATGTCGCTATGCCTTCCAAAAAAGATATATATAGAGTTTTCTTTTTTTTGAAAGCACAAAAGAGAGTTTTCTTGAAAATGCTTTATTATAATTTTTTATTTTGCTTAAAAAATAAAAAAATATATGGGGATGTGAACATAACAAAAGCATAGGATGCGTGTACCTGATCATCATGGCTATGTAATCATGTGCAACACCTACTCCCAAACAGGGTTAAATTAGTAAAATTGATTCAAGTAGCTATTTTATCTATATCTATACTATATATTAAAAAATTTTAAACGGTTCTTGAAAAAGACCGTTATTTAAAAGTAGTTTTTGGAAACTTCTTTTTTTCTCCCCACGATTCCCCCTATTCAATTACATTAAATTCAATTTTACATTTATCACTCTTACAATTAATTATTTAATTTACTTTATATCATTTGTTTTTTCATTTTTCATTTTACACCCTTATCATGTTAACACAAATAATCGTATATGAACAAAAATGCAATGAAAAAATACGTTCATTTTTTTACAAATTATACCATTATAATTGTCTCGTCAATACCTTCAAAACGAGCCAAATATTGAATATTTTTTTAATTTAACCGTACTATTAAACATCATGAATATCTACGAATTAAATTGTTTTATATAAAAATTATAAAACGGTTATTGTACAATATTTTGTAAAATAACATTTATCATTCTTACAATTACTTATTTAATTACTTTATATCCCTAAAAATTCTAAAACGGTTATTGTACAATATTTTGTACAATTACATTTACCACCCTTACAATGTTACATTTAACACTCTTGCAATTACTTATTTAATTTACTTTATATCCCTTAATTTTAATTTTTCATTTTACACCATTATCATATTAAAATAAAGAGTGAATTGTGGATTTGGTCCCTGTGGTTTTGTGATTTCTTTGACCATGGTTCTCATTCTATGTTTATTGTGGGTTTGGTCCTTGTGGTATTCAATTTATTTTGGTCATGGTCATTCTGACTAACACTTCCATTAACTTTGTTAAATCAAGGATCATTTTAGCCATTTTGTCTATTTTTTGTCCTTTTTTGATAAGAAAAATATAAACAATATTTTTATACACATATGTATATAAATAAATATATAACGATATTAAAATAAATAAAATAAGACATTATTGTATGATTTAATTGTTTAATTTTTTTAAAATTAATTATATTAAATACGATTTAATTTTATTATTTTATTGTAATTATGGAAAAATATATATAGTTTTATTGTTTTAATGTAATTAAAATTTCAATTTAAACAAATCAGATCATAAAACTATATCTTATTTTATTTAGAGCGAATAAAATAAAATATTGTTCTATGATTTGATTTATTGAATTAAAATTTTAATTAAGTTAAAAACGATTTAATTATATTGTTCTTTTATTATCATTGCAACAAACAAGCTTATTGTTGATATTTTAACACAAAAAAATCATTAAAACCCGTTGAGAAATGAACTTTAATTTTATCATACTAAAAACAATATGAAAATTGATTTTGAGTTTTTGACTGAAAAACAATATGAAAATTGGAACTTCTAATTTTAAGATGATAAAATTATAGTTAATTTCTCAACGGTTTTCAATGATTTTTGGTGTTAAAATATCAACAATAAACTTGTTTGTTGCAATGATAGTAAAAGAACAATATAATTAAATCGTCTCTAACTTAATTAAAATTTTAATTCAATAAATCAAATCATAAAACCATATTTTATTTTATTCGATCTAAATAAATAAGATATAGTTTTATGATCTAATTTGTTTAAATTGAAATTTTAATTACATTAAAACAATAAAACTATATCTTTTTTCACAATTACAATAAATTAATAAAATTAAATAATATTTAATATAATTAATTTAAAAAAAATTAAACAATTAAATCATACAATAATGTCTTATTTTATTTATTTTAATATCGTTATATATATATATATATATATATATATATATATATATATATGTGTGTGTGTGTGTGTGTGTATGCATGTGTGTTTGTGTGTATAAAAATATTGTTTATATTTTTCTTATAAAAAAATGACAAAAAATAAGCAAAATGACTAAAATGGTTCTTGATTTAACAAAGTTAATGGAAGTGTTAGTCAGAAGAATCATGACCAAAATAAATTGAATACCGCAAAGACCAAATCCACAATAAACATAGAATGAGAACCATGGTCAAATAAATCACTAAACCACAAGGTCCAAATCCACAATTCACTCTAAAATAAATAATCGTATATGAACAAAAATGTAATGAAAAAATACGTTTTTTTTTACAAATTATACCATTATAATCGTCTTGTCAATATATTCAAAACGAGCTCAATATTGAATATTTTTTAATTTAACCGTACTATTAAATATCATGAATATCTACGAATTAAATTGTTTATATAAAAATTCTAAAATGGTTATTGTACAATCTTTTGTACAATAACATTTATCACCCTTAAATGTTACATTTACCACCTTACAATTATTTATTTAATTTATTTTATATCACTAAATATTTTAAAACGGTTATTATACAATATTTTATACAATAACATTTACCACCCTTACAATGTTACATTTACCACCCTTACAATTAATTATTTAATTTTCTTTATATTCCTTGTTTTTCATTTTACACTATTATCATATTAACACAAATAATCGTATATGAACAAAAATGTAATGAAAAATATGTTTCTTTTTTTACAAACTATACCTTTATAATCGTCTCGTCAATAACTTCAAAAAAAGTCCAATATTGAATATTTTTTAATTTAACCGTACTATTAAAAACTATGAATATCTATGAATTAGTTTATTTTCTATCCATACGTTTTTTTTCCACCGTTAGCATATTAAAAATAAATAATTGTTGATCAACTAAAATATATTAAAAATATGTTTCATTAGTATTATAAATTATAATATTATAATTTTTTCGTCAATAATTTTAATATAAACTAATTATTGAATATTTTTATGGGTAGCATAAATGTATAACATTCTATATATACTATCTATATCTATACTATTATATTAAAATTGTAAAACAATTATTTTCAAAATTCAAAGTTACATTTAACATCTTTACAATTAGTTATTTAATTTACTTTTTATCCCTTACTTTTTCATTTTTTATTTTACATCTTTGCTATATTAACACAAATAATGGTATATGAACAAAATGCAATGAAAAAAATATGTTTCTTTTTTACAAATTGTACCATTATAATCGTCTCGTCGATATCTTCAAAACGAACCCAATATTAAATATTTTTTAATGTAACCGTAATATTAAATATCATGAATATCTATGAATTAATTTGTTTTCTATCCATACATTTTATTTTTTTTCACCTTTAACATATTAAAAATACATAATCGCAGATCAACTAAAATATATTAAAAATACATTTCATTATTATTATAAACTAGACATTTACCCGTGCACGATGTGGCGCGAAAAATCGTGAAATCGAAGGAATAATTGACAAAGGTATGTATCCACTCGCGAAACATCTTGAAATCAAAATGACAACAACGTTTCATTTTAAGTTTGTATTTTTTCGTCCTTATCGATACTTTAGTCTATGATTCACATATAAGTACACCAAATGACTCAAGCACTGTGTTTTCATAGACTAAAGTATCGATAAGAACGAATAATACAAACTTAAAATGAAAACGTTGTTGTTATTTTGATTTCGAGATGTTTCGCGAGCGGATACATACCTTTGTCAATTGTTTTTTCGATTGCATAATTTTTCGCGCCACATCGTGCGCGGGTATATGCTTAGTACTTTTAAATTGGTCTTTTAGTCGTTTCTTTTCCGTTTTACCAAAATGTTACTACATCCACAATTTTTAGGTCAATTGTGGACCTAAGTCCGCAATTTTCATGCACAGTTCCACAAAAAATAAAAATGACCAGGTCCATTTTTTGGTGTCCTTTTAACTAGGTCCGCAATTACGGAACTAGTTTTTGCGGATATAGTGACATTTTGGTAAAAAAAAAAAAAGAGAGAACTGGCTAGAAGATCAATGTATTAGTGTAAAATGGCTATCTGAGTCAATCACTCGATTAAATTATGTCTTAAAATATAAGTATTGATGTTGACAGGGTTATTAACCAAATTAACCATATCAAAAAAATGTATTACAAAAATAACCATGGATTTCTCTAAAAACGTAGGTTTATGCAAAATGACCCACCAAATCTAACAAAATATTAAAAAGGTAAAAAAAATAAAAAATAAAAATTTGACAAGACATATGTGAAAGTACACAAAAAACAAATATTGGGAAGATGGTTTTGCATAAATTTGTGATATCCTCCCACATTTATGCAAAATGGTCCACATGTCCGAGTTTTAACTTCAATTTGTCTTTTTCCTCCTATTTTTATATCTACAATATCATATTTCACATATAAATTCCAACCACATTTCACTATAAATTTCTATTACCATTTCAACTCAAGAAACATACTACAAATTTTTAGGAATACTTGTTTCGGTCATTGGCTTGATATCCAGTCAACATATGGAGACCCGATGCTCGTGCACATGATGTTACAAATGCAGGTAGATCTGCCTTCAGATTCGCAAGCTGCCATGCATTTTAATTTTGGAGGATATAATTTACGTTTTGGGCAACAAATTTTTTGTCTAATTACCAGTATGCGATTTAGTCGGAAAAAACCTGCATTATCGCATAAACTTGAGTTGAAATGGTGATAAAAATTTATAGTGAAATGTGGTTGAAATTTATAGGTGAAATATGATATTGTACATATAAAAATAGGAGAAAAAAAGACAAACTTGAAGTCAAAAGTCAGACATGTGGACCATTTTGCATAAATGTGGGAGGATATCACAAATTTATGCAAAACCCTCTTCCATTATTTGCTTTTTCAGTGTACTTTCATATCATGTCTTGTCAATTATTATTATCTTTAAACTTTTTAAGATTTTGTTATATTTGGTAGGCTATTTTGCACAAACCTATGCTTTTAGAGAAATCCTTGATTATTTTTGTAAACCTTAAAAAAGGTTATTTTTGTAATACATTTTTTTGATATGGTTACTTTGGCTAACAACCCATGTTGACATGTATGAGAAGAAAATTAGTAAGTAAAGTCCTAAAGATTTTTTTATTACTACTAGAAGCGTACTCGCGCAATACAGCGAGATACATCACGATTTTAATGTTTCATTTTATTTTTTGTTTTTTTGTCGATTTACATTACGATTTTGGATAATTTTGAGAAAGTGATAATGTTTTTTTTTATAAATTTGTTTAATTTAGGCTTAAAATATAATGTTTTTTATATAAAAAATTAAGTATTTTGTTAGAATTCAATTATTATCTTAATTATATTTTAATGACATCTATAAAAAATAACCAATTACATATTTAATAATATAATTAAAACAATTACATATTTATAATTAAAACAAATTTATACCCGTGGTCCGTTTCGCTTATTATTGCATGCTTGGTTTGAGTTTGGATTTTTATTGACACTAATTTGCTTGGGGACAAGCAACGCTCGGTTTGGGGTTGTTGATAACACCAATTTTTGGTGTTATTTTCATATCACTAATTGGGTAAAATTGCTTTTTCCAAGTAAATTTAATAGAATTTTACGATTTAAATCAAGTGTTTCAGGAATTTCATCATATCAAGAGATAGCCAAGAATGAATGCGAAAAGTATTTTTCCGAACGGTAATCGAGCATAATGTTCGTCAAGTCCAAACCCGAGAATTGGCCGGTGAAAGAGTGGAATTAAAAAGGATCTTTCAAGCCCAAATAAAAGCCAAAATCAGTGGCCAAAGTACCTTTTGAAGTGGGTTGCTGAAGCTGAACCCACGGAGCAACCTACCAGAATGAAAATTAGGGTACCTTTTGATGTGAGTTGCTGAAGCTAACCTGCGGAGTAACCCACGAGAAGGTGTTGGACGTTTTTTTATACATATCTTTTAGGGTTTTCTGAGACTTATCATTCGATTATCAACTTGGCGACGGGAGGAAGCAAAAAGAGATACTTGGGGCGATTTTTGCAAGAGGAGAACACAAGATTGAAGATAGGAAACATCTTGGGAAGCGATTCTTACACGGATTTCTTCCGATTCTTCGTCGGTATCACATAATCAAAAAGGAGTTTTTCAATCTTTGATTATTCGAGAGATTTTTCTTAGATCTATGACTACTTCTACTACTTTCTTGTTTAATACCCCCGACATGAACTAATCTTTAGATGTTGGGGGTTGGTTTGATTATGGTTTAAGCTTATAAACATGTGATTGGGAGTTTTTATCAGTTTTTCCTAACTAATGAAGCATATGATTTGGGTTTTAATGCTTTTGTGAGTCTGATCAACTTTCATCTGATTTGTTCGTTATAAATTAAGTTCGAGAGAATTAATTGTTAACAAGAACTATAATTATATGCCTAAGGTGAGAAATTGGATAGAGATATACCAACTAAACCTTAGTATCATAATAATCTGGAACTTAATGTGTTTTGAATTCATGTGTTAAGATCGAGAGATGAGACTTGTGCTTTCAAAATAAAATCCGTTGTTGCTTGAGAAAGAACAACGGTGATTTCACAGATTAGATTTTCATTAAAGGGTTTAACTGATAATTGCTTTCAAGAATATTGTTCATTAGTGAAAACCATAGGATTTCCATCCCTCAACTATTTGTCTCCATAAAAGTTTCCAAAGTCGTTATTTGAATTGTGTGTTTATTTGATTTATTTTTATTAGTATTTAGTTAATTATTCTTAAAGATTCAATCTTTTGGACCGTTCAGTTAATAGTGAATATAGTCATTGTGATACTTAGTTCCTAGTTCCCTTGGTTCGATACTCGTACTTTTAAGTATATATTACTTGATTCGACCCATACACTTGCGGTTAGATTAGGGGGGTGTAAACCTGCCTATCAAGTTGGTCACCCAACTAATATACTCTTTCAAAGTCGATGGTTGTACATCATTCAAACCTATGTCCCAACATAGGTTTGGGGTCATCAATCTTTGACCCACTTTCCGTCTTTACCGAGAGTAAACCTAGACCACGGTCTAGGTTTGGGGTGACCATCTATTCTCACTGTGTACTAATACTTCCACCGAATTGCAGGAAACACCCCGAAACTCAACCCACTACCACCACACCCTCAAGATGGAGAGGAAGAAAATGCTAGAGTACGGGAACATAGACTACGAGGTAGAGGCCGCAGACGAGGATGAGCCACCATCCACACCGCCACAACAGCTAGTTGATCACCCATATCACACCACACCACCATACTTCTCCAGGTCGGAAGCAAAGCTAGACCACGTCATCGCCGAAATAACATAAGTTCGGACTCACGCCGTACCGCTTGACGCTCATTCTTGACTTCGTTATTTTTGTGAACTTGGTACTTGTATCGTCTATGATTTTGAACTCGGATAACTGTAATCGTGTAGACGTACTATTCACATCACCTAGCACGGACACGAGTAAGACTTCAATTATCTCTTATATGTTGCATACAATTTCTGTCAAGTTTCTTTGCATTTACAGCTTTATTGCAAACTCAAACCAAACTAGCACATTGGGGACAATGTGCCGGTAAGGTTTGGGGTTGTAGACCCGGGCACACTATCGGGCAATTCATGGCATGGCACGTTAAGTGCAAGGAATTATTACAGGTTCGTCAAGCAAATTTTTTTTTAAATTCCTATTCCTTTGTGGTTTGTAGACACCGGAATTCATGACGCACATAGGTAGTTGATAATTTTATATTGTTTTGAGAAGCTAGGAGTGGAGATATAGTCCTAAAAATAATCAGGAAATTGCACGAATAGGGGACATTAGTGGAGACCACCCGAGAGAAATTTGAACCCAATAACGTACACTTTATTGCGAGAGAATTATACACTTTTATCTTATACGCCTTTCAGATTCCTTGTCGTGATTATAGTTAGATCTCACTATAATATTGCATTGGGTAACAAAGACGACCATAAGAATATTAAGTGCTACTTCTGTCGTATCTGAATTACGGACCTTAAGAGGTGATTCCAGGCATTGCGTGTTAATTAAATTTGTAATTCTTTTATCTTGCTTACCTTTCTATTGTGTGCACCTAAGCCCTTTTGCAGCCATACAGCGATTAAATTCATTCGTAACCCATTTATCTAACCCCAACCTGATTGTCAGCCTACCCGCATCCGAACGTGTGTCATGAATGAACAACTGGTAGGGAACAACGGAAAGGAGTAGGAAAAAGCAAAAGTGATACTGAAGCCAGTTCTAGAAAGAGCGAAAAGGCCAAAATGGGTCTAACAGCTGCAAAAAAAAAAAAAAAAAAATCAACAATTGCAATAATAAAGGCTATGAAAAAAAAAAAAAAGAAAGAAAGGAAAAGAAAAAGAGAAAAGGGTGTGAAAAGAAACACTAATGTGAAGGAACAAAGTGGGAATCAAAGTGAAAAGAAGGAATGGGTTGAAACTAGTTGTTCATTCAATGCCACATTGAGGATTTTGATCCGTTTACCTTCGTTTCCTAGCCATAAGCCTAGCCCCATTACAACCCTTACAAAGACCTGGATGATCTTTTGGAAAGTGTAGGAGGATAGACGGTATAGCACTAATAGTCCTAGTCTTGTTACTTGATTCCTTCTGAGATCACTTCTTTGGACATTTGTGCGTTTTTCTTGTTTAGTTGTTCATGCTAATATATTGTGAATTTTTGTACATAAACTCCAAAGTCATGAACAACACGTGTGTTAACCTAGGGTTCGAGCGTAAAGAGAGTATCCGTGAGGTAGGGTCGAGGCGAAATCCTCCCCGAAAGTGTGAGGACTTGGTTGTGATTAGGTATGGTGTCACTGCTCTTAGTTCGATTCTCAATATTTATGACTCTAATACCTTTGTTGAATAGTGAGTACCGGTTGTTTCATCCATGCAATTTCTATTATTATTGCTTGACACCTATAAATGTTGCCCGATTGATATACCCGTGGTCCGTTTCGCTTATTATTGCATGCTTGGTTTGAGTTTGGATTTTTATTGACATTAATTTGCTTGGGGACAAGCAACGCTCGGTTTGGGGTTGTTGATAACACCAATTTTTGGTGTTATTTTCATATCACTAATTGGGTAAAATTGCTTTTTCCAAGTAAATTTAGTAGAATTTTACGATTTAAATCAAGTGTTTCAGGAATTTCATCATATCAAGAGATAGCCAAGAATGAATGCGAAAAGTATTTTTCCGAACGGTAATCGAGCATAATGTTCGTCAAGTCCAAACCCGAGAATTGGCCGGTGAAAGAGTGGAATTAAAAAGGATCTTTCAAGCCCAAATAAAAGCCAAAATCAGTGGCCAAAGTACCTTTTGAAGTGGGTTGCTGAAGCTGAACCCACGGAGCAACCTACCAGAATGAAAATTAGGGTACCTTTTGATGTGAGTTGCTGAAGCTAACCTGCGGAGTAACCCACGAGAAGGTGCTGGACGTTTTTTTATACATATCTTTTAGGGTTTTCTGAGACTTATCATTCGATTATCAACTTAACGACGGGAGGAAGCAAAAAGAGATACTTGGGGCGATTTTTGCAAGAGGATAACACAAGATTGAAGCTAGGAAACATCTTGGGAAGCGATTCTTACACGGATTTCTTCCGATTCTTCGTCGGTATCACATAATCAAAAGGGAGTTTTTCAATCTTTGATTCTTCGAGAGATTTTTCTTAGATCTATGACTACTTCTACTACTTTCTTGTTTAATACCCCCGACATGAACTAATCTTTAGATGTTGGGGGTTGGTTTGATTATGGTTTAAGCTTATAAACATGTGATTGGGAGTTTTTATCAGTTTTTCCTAACTAATGAAGCATATGATTTGGGTTTTAATGCTTTTGTGAGTCTGATCAACTTTCATCTGATTTGTTCGTTATAAATTAAGTTCGAGATAATTAATTGTTAACAAGAACTATAATTATATGCCTAAGGTGAGAAATTGGATAGAGATATACCAACTAAACCTTAGTATCATAATAATCTGGAACTTAATGTGTTTTGAATTCATGTGTTAAGATCGAGAGATGAGACTTGTGCTTTCAAAATAAAATCCGTTGTTGCTTGAGAAAGAACAACGGTGATTTCACATATTAGATTTTCATTAAAGGGTTTAACTGATAATTGCTTTCAAGAATATTGTTCATTAGTGAAAACCATAGGATTTCCATCCCTCAACTATTTGTCTCCATAAAAGTTTCCAAAGTCGTTATTTGAATAATGTGTTTATTTGATTTATTTTTATTAGTATTTAGTTAATTATTCTTAAAGATTCAATCTTTTGGACCGTTCAGTTAATAGTGAATATAGTCATTGTGATACTTAGTTCCTAGTTCCCTTGGTTCGATACTCGTACTTTTAAGTATATATTACTTGATTTGACCCGTACACTTGCGGTTAGATTAGGGGGGTGTAAATCTGCCTATCACACACACACACACAATATTAATAATTATAAAGTCAAAAAACATGTAAAAAACTAGCAAACTATCAATTCACACAAACTTCAAGGTAAGAGCCAATGTTATTGTATAAGAATTTGAAGAGGGTGAAGTTCTTATAACAACTCTCACAAATGTGGTTCTTGTAAAAAACTACAGTTTTTACTTATAAAAACTTTGCATTAAGATGCTCTTAATTTTTAATGAGATCATTTATGTCTTATTCAAATATGTATTAGATGAGGTTGAACTTGTTAGTCTAATAATGATATTAATAACTGTTACATATATCAAACACGTTTTCTAATATCACGACACAAAACTTATAGATCAAATATTAAACAAATATGATAACTTTGAAAAAGATATGTCAAGAATAAACATGGAATAAAAGACTATTAATCTATTAAATGGAATAACTAATTACTTAAATTTCATAACGAGCCTGGATTTATGCAAATAACATAAGCCAAACAACATATACCAGTCTTAAAAATATAATGTTTGTTCTTGTATCTTGTTTTAAAAAAATCAAAATGAAATGTTGATTTCATTAATTACATGTTTTTCACAATATATTGATAAAGCTAATTATGTTTCCCCCCAATTTTGTTATATATGAGATGATTTAATTAAGAGTAAATTACATCATTGGTCCCTGTGGTTTGCTCAGAATCTGGATATGGTCTATATATTGAAATAAGTACACCAGGAGTCCCTTGGTTTGCATTTCGTTTCAAACAAGGTCCCTGTTTTTAACTCTGTTAACTTTAATCTGTTAACTCATGGGTATTTTTGTCATTTTACTATGTTTTTGTCTTTTTCCTATTAAAATCATATATTATTATTATTATTATCTCCCTCTCTCTCTCTCTAACACACACACACACACAGATCGTTTCCCACCCTCAACACCGATGAATTATGACCACCGCCTCATCCCAGTCGGCCTTCACCTTTATTGTTGCCTGCGAGCAACTCTAGACTCCATATCCGACCTCACCCACGTAAGAGGTATATCCGTATACTTACACATACAAAAACACACACATGAAACACTTTACCCAAACCGTCGACCTCCTCTGTTCATCTCCCTACCTCTGATCCCCTCCGTTCACCTCCCTCACATGAGACGAAAAACCTACCTGTAACACTCAACAAAAAAAACCCATACAAGACGTCTCCCCTAACTGTCGACGACCCCTCCACTATCCAACACCATTTTCGTCTACTTGCAACCAGCACACACAATTCACCCACAAAGTGTCTACGTGAAATGATTGAAGTTCCAGCCACAAGAATAAGATACTCTAAAAAGAAGTTGATAAATGCATGTGAATATATCGGGTGTGATGCGTGTGAAAAAAATGGCGTGTTGTTTGTATGTGTTGTTTGGCTGTGATCGAAGATAGTGGTCGAAGAGTTCCCCGATATGAGGTGGAGAGAGGTATATGTTATGTGTATATATATGTGTGTGTATGTTTATATATATATATATATACATATGTGTGTGTATATATATACTGAATATGAGTTTTGAAAAGGGTGTTGCTATCCCTAGCCCTTCCTCACTCATGAAATCCCCCTATCTCACTCCCATACCCCCTCCCACCTCACTCCCATACCCCTATAGGAGGGGGTATGGATATAATTCACCTTTGGAAAAGATGGAAAATAGAAGATTCAAGTTGAGAGGAAGGTCAGAGAAAGGTGAAGAAGATGGGGGTGGAGGTTTAAGGGGTGATGAGTGGTAGGTGAAAGAAAGGTGAGAGAATAAGGGGTGGGGTCACTTGTTAACCTGATATGTTTTTTAATGGTAATAATAATAATATAAATAAATATGACTTTAATGGGAAAAAGACAAAAAAACCTGGTAAAATGAAAAAAAAAATACCTATGAGTTAACGAATTGGAGTTAACAGAGTTAGACACAGAGACCTAGCTTGAAATGAAATACAAACCACAGGGACCTCAGTATACTTATTTCAAAATAGGGACCATATCCAAATTATGAGTAAACCATAGGGACCAACAATGTAATTTACGCTTTAATTAAATTATTAATTAGTTTTTTCAATTAAAATACTTATCAAATACACTTTATTTTAGGGAAAAGTCCAAAAAAACCCAATGGATTTTAGTGTTTGGAGTGATTAAGTTCTTAGACAATTTTTTGGAACAAATAAGTCCTTAGACATTCCAAAACACACTAAATAAATCCTTGGACTTTTTGAAACCTGTTAAATACATCTTTATTACTTAAAAATGTAACTTGCAACCTACATAATAGATAAAACTACATTTAAAAACAAAAAACAAAAAAGATGTCACCTACTTTATCCCCTGCTGATTAAAAAAATGAAAAAATTAACTAAAATAGTCAATCTCATCAACAAAATTCATTTTTTTTTGCCTTAAGAATTGTTTTTGGTAAAAAAACAATAATAAAAAAAAATAGAAAACATATTTATAATTTGTTATTTAATTATTTTATATCTTAAGCTTTTTTAATTTCAGTTAATCTTTTATTATATTAACACATATAATCGTATATTAACTAAAATACATAAAAAATAATATGTTCTTTTTTCATATTACACCACTATAATTGTCTCGTCAATGTTTTTAAAATGAGTCTAATATTAAATTTTTTGGATTTAATCTCATATTATTAAATATCATAAATACGTACGAATTATATTTAATATTTTCACTTTCTATCATTTTAGGGTTATTTATTTAATAATATAAGATTAATCTGTAACTATAAGTATTAAAAATAGTTAGTACGTATTTATGATATTGAATAATATAAGATTAAATTCAAAAACAATATAGAGTTCATTTTGAACATATTGACCAAACCATTATAATGATATAATTTGTAAAAGATGATACCAATTTTTTTTATATATTTTAGTTAATATACGATTATATGTGTTAACATAATAAAAATGTAAAATGAAAAAAGTAATGCATATAATATAAATCAAATAACTAACTATAGCTTTATAAGGACGGAAAGTGTATTTTTTTCTAAAACTATAAGCAAAGTGAGTATTTATACATAAAATTTCTATGTAAGGATGTTTTTTATTTTATTTTTTAGAAAAAACAATCCTTACGTAGAAAAAAGAAACATTATTATGTGCAAACTTTAACTATTTTAGAAAAAAAAAAGTTTTGAAAAGTGGTTAAAAAATGAACTTGGTTGATGAGATTGACTTATTTCATTTAATTTCCCCATTTTTAGTTTGTAGGTGGATAAAGCAGGTGACATTTCTTTTTTGATTTGTAGTTTTACCTCTTATGTAGATTACAATTTACATTTTTTAAGTAATAATGATGTATTCAACAGGTTATCAAAAGTCCAATGATTTATTTAACAGGTTTTGAAATGTCCAAGGACTTATTTGTTCGAAAAAATTGTCCAATGACTTAATCACTCCAAACCCTAAAGTCCGTTGAGTTTTTTTTTGAATTTTTCCCTTTATTTTATTATAAAATGGAATTTGATTAAATCGATGGTACCATTGAAAAGCATGCGCCTCCCAACTTTTTAATCGCTATCAAGAATAGATCACATGTTGTAATGATTGTGGATACTTTCCGCAAGTAACAAAATGGGTGCATGATGAACTGTGTAACGCGAACTTGGACCCTGTTTATCAAATACTATGAATAAGAGAAATCATCTTTCCTTATCTTATCTTGTAATATTTTTTATTATTAAAATTGATTGTTGGTAAGTGTATTAAATTCAATAGGTGTTTATCAGGTAAGGGTCTTTTTTCTTACTTACTGGGTATAATTTCGGTACTTGTTATACCTTTTACTAGATAAGATTTTTGGTCCATTTCATGCTCATTTGGTAAGGTAAGTGATACTGGTAAACACTTGTACGATAATCATTTAGTAAATAACCCCTTAGAGCATCTCTAATAACTATGATATTTTATAAATTTTGGAGATTTGAGAAAATTTTGCTACAAGAGTATTTTCAAAAACTATGCTATAATTTTTTTTATATAGTATGAAAATTTAAAACATCTAAATTTTTTTACGTCCAACTATTTTATTTTAGCAATTCTAACATTAATTGAAATATTTTATTTCATACATTTAAAACATAAATTGTTTCTTTTAAGTCACCCGACTTTTAAAAAAAGAAGAAGTGAAGTGGAGAGATATGCAAAATGTTGAACGGATTGTATAACTAGTTATAATAGGTTCAAATTAAAACACAATTTTCTTTGGATTGAGATTGTTAGATTAAGTTAAACTATCGATATATATTTTTTTGTGTATTATGCAAAGGCTAATACTTGGGGAAAATTTCGAGACCACAACGTTAGTAATTATTCTATATTTTATTTTGAAAGAAAAATAATTATCTGATATTTAAACATATTTATTAGTAATTAATTTTATATGCTGGTCCGGAAATCCACGATTACCAAAAAAAAACTTAAAATTTAAGAAATTATCTATCTATATCTATACTATATTATAAAACACGGATAAAAAACTCTTACATACAAATTATTAGGCACAATGTACTATCATTTTATGCAAGATTTTAAAAATCTCTTAATTCACAAGTATCAAAACACAAGATACATTCTAACACCCACCAATTTGGTATGTTCATGACCTTCCTTTTATGTAGACATTTCTATCTATCACTATTAATTAATATATTATATTACTATAAATTTGTTTTAATCATATTATTAAATATGTAATTGGTTATTTTTTCTAGATGTCATTAAAATTGAATTCTAACAAAATACTTAATTTTTTATATAAAAACATTATATTATTAGGGCTAAATTAAACAAATTTATAAAAAAAACATTATCACTTTCTCAAAATCATCCAAAATCGTATTGTAAATCGACAAAAAAACAAAAAATAAAATGAAACATTAAAATCGTGATATATCTCGCTGCATTGCGCGAGTACGTTTCTAGTCACTAAATAATAGCTAACATTTAATAAACAGTTTTCAAAATTTTCTTACATGAGTACTTTAATTTTTAATAAATGCTAAAATGTTTTATATATAATAAATCAAATAGAAACCTGTTAAAAGTTAGAAACCATAAAAACCAATTTTATATCTTGTTTCGAACTTGAAACACCACATGTGAAAACCAAACCTATGAATCACTTAAAACCATCAAATGAGTTTGATTTTAATTTATGATTAATATTATTTCACATTTTTTTTATCGTGCTAAATATAAGTGTGTTTCATGTATAAACGTACTTTTGAATTTTTATATTAACACTGATATAACACATAGAGACTGATTTTTTCGATTTTTAACTTTTAAATGATTTTTATTAAGGTTCTAAATGGAGTAATTCGTGGCGTGACGACGAGACCAAGCCTTAGGAATCACGACGAAGACATGACGTTTTCAAGGCGTGAATTATGACGTCAAATTTCTAATTCATATATAATATAATTTATAAAAACATATGTTTTGTACTATTAGAGAAAAATCAAATATTGTATTATAAAAACTATGCATTAGATAATAGGGAAATTAATTAAAATGCCCGTATTTGGACATCGTATTACCGAAATGCCCCAAATCTCGTCGACTTTGCCGAAATACCCTTTAAGTCCGGGAAACGTGGCCGGGATGAGCATCATTCCCGGGGTTGTTGTGTTTCGGCCGGGAAAGGACCGATCCCGGGGTTATGTCCGGGAATCCCGGGGTTATGTCCGGGAATCCCGGGGTTGGGGGCCGGGATCGTGTACATGTGTGTGGATGCATATATATGGGTTTCCCGGACATAACCCCGGGATTCCCGGACTTAAAGGGTATTTCGGCAAAGTCGACGAGATTTGGGGCATTTCGGTAATACGATGTCTAAATACGGGCATTTTAATTAATTTCCCTAGATAATAACGTACCAAACTTAACATGACACACAAACCTTGTGTCATTGCACGCTACGACGAAGACAAGTTTTTTAGTCCAGAGATTTTTATTTATAATTTACTGAAATACTATTAACAAGTGTTTAAGATATTTGATCCCCAATTTATTATTTTTAAATCCGTTTTAGATTTCATTGCGTAATTTGTTTTCTTGCCGATCGTCGTTTTTCCGATTGTTGACAAGAGCTCCATACTGCCGTTGTTATGGCCGCCTGAAGAAACCGTCCTTCCTTTCTCTCACAATCTTCCTCTTTTTGTCTTTGTAAAATACAGAGGAAGTCGTATCTTCAAACTCTTACGCATGTATCTTCCATAAGTTACGCGAATTTATTGGTGAGTTTCTTCGTTTACTTCGCAATCGCTTCTTTTGATCGCGTAAAACTGCAGTTCTGTTTGTTAGTTCGAACTTATTTCGTGTTTACTGACATGTTTCTTGAATTTTATTTTTGTTTTTGCTGTCATCGTTTTTGTATGATCATTTTTTGTTGCTTATAGGCTTCTGGTTAGTGTTAATTAACGTGAAGGAATATTTTGTTTCTTTCTAAATATCATGTGTTTTCTATATAGATAAAATCAAACTTGGATATAATTTTCTTTTTTACTGAAAGTCTCTTGTAAAATTTTGGGGTTTTTACGTTTTAATGTACAACTTCGCCATTTGTACTAAATTAGAGACTGGATTATCGAATCAGCAGCAGCAACAAGTATTTAAGTTCTCCACTCTACCTTTAGTTCTCTCCTCCAGGTTTTGGGTACTATACGTGGTATGATAGTGTTGATAATTTAGAGAAAAGAAGAATAATTCTTCTGTGATTATAGTAGAAGAGGAGTAATGGTAATAATTCGACAGAAATTTTGTGAATTTAGAAATCTGCTGTGAAGAGAACATGGTTTAAGTGAAAATTGATTAAAAAATGAATTTACCGGACATGAAGCGAGTTGCTGAAATTGGCGAGTTGTATACCTCAAATTGATAAGGAATATTAGGAACCCCGAACCCATATAGGTAAATAGAAGTTGGGTGGTTGGTCAACTCTGCCTCACAATAAGTGTGAGTGAGTGACTGTGTTTGGTCTGCTTCTCAGTGTTCACAATACTATTTTTACTAAATAAAGAACAAGGATGAGGGAGGGAGGGTTACCTGAGGAAGAAATCGTAGGAATGATATTGAGGCATGGGCATATATTTATTTCCAAACCTGTAGTTGAAAGGGCAGAGCTCCAATGGAAACTAGTGTAATGTAGTTAAGCAAGAGATGCTATAAGTCTTTTGGTAAAAGATCAGACATGTGTAACTGGCATATGGAAAAGAGGTACAATGAGTGTCTCAACAGGTGTGGGTTGGCGAGTTGTGAAGGTGTGCTTTTTTTAAAACATGCTGGTGAAGGAGGAAGAGCTTTGAACTTAAAACACTTTCTTTTGTATTCCACTTCTTTTTATAGTGCTCTGAAAAGCAGTAAACGGATCTTGGTGGTCTGAGTGGCCTTCTAAGCTGTAACGTTTGATTCCCTAAGTGGGGAGGATTAAATAGACTCTTTAAGCAAAAGAAAAAGCGGATTTGTTTAAATATGTTGAATATATTGATTTTAGTTTATGTAGACATATGAAATTAACATTTTAATACAAACAATTACTCTTCTAAGCGACTAATTTTATTGTTTCATTGAGGAAAGACTGGAAAGGTACTCCCAAGTTGAGGAGTCAATTAGTCGTTACTTAACTTTCTCAAATGCTTAATTCAACGATTATTTGCTAATTAAAGCTGTTGGAGATGCTTAAATAACCAATTGAAGTGGTGGGGGAACGCTTAATGCCTACACAACTGTTTAGGTGGTCCTAAGTGGGGATTCTAAGAACGTTGCTTTCTTCCATACACACATCAATTCCCCTATAGTTTGTATAGCAATGGCTAGCATCATGAAGTGACGTTACTCATTATGCGACATGTCTCTCTGTTCCTCCTGCAATTGTGTTTTTAATGTTCTTTAATGTGCATGTCCAATCAGAAAAAGGTATTTTTTTGACGGTTCCTTATACTTAACTCCTGATTCCAGCACTGTTTGTTCGTGTCCGTTTGTCAAAGGAGATTGCACTCATGGAAAAGAATGAAGAATCAGATAGCCCAGGTTGGGGTGCTTCATTTTTCATGCAGACTGAAGATGTTGCCAGAGCTGTTCTGGCTGCGGCAGCAGCAGCTAGCTCTGCTCCTTCACGACCATCGGTTGTATACTCATCAAAAGAGGACAGTGGAAGCCATCTTCAAAAGCTTCAAAATCAAGTTTTCAGAGTACTGAAAGGCTTATCCTATCCTACTGAAGAGAAAAGAACCTACAACCCAGAAGTATTAACCAGCCAAAAGCGTCAATGGGCAAGTTTCCAATTGCAGGCCCTGGTATATTCTTTCTCTCGTGTGGGCCCTTTGATGTTAGTTAGCTCATTGTTCATATTTTTAAGTCGCGGTTGTCTGTTTCTTTGCTTACAGAACTTTTATTTCTTTCTATGTTTATGTGCATTTAATTTTATCCAAAATTATATGATAAAGAGCTGCTATTGTTGGCAGGAGCTTGCTTTAGTATGCAAACTCTTAATATAACCTCAACAGCTTGTTATGGTGTTATTTTTGTTTTTTCCTCATGTTACCTTCTTTACCGCTGTTGTTTGTTTTTGTATTTGGGTTGAGAGTTTCTCACTTGCCAAATCTTCATCATTGCGGTTGTATTCTGCTGTGCTGCAGATGGAACTGTTGTCCTTCTATCATGATTGTTTATAATTTCAAAAAATTTCAGCATCGCAGGATACTGAAAGAACCATCAAGGCTCTTTGAGAGTATGGTAGTGGTTGGACTTCATCCCAACTGTGATATCCAGTCACTTGAGGAGCAGTACTTCGGCAGAAGATCCAAAGGTTCAGGAAGGCTGCAAAGTGCAATCAATGGTCAGTGTCAGTCAGCACCTACAGTAGAAAATCTTGAGCCTCAGGTACTGCCCTCCACCCACACATAAAGCGTTGATATTAATAATAGACGGGAACATGTTAAATTGGTCTCATTCTTCTGGAATATGCGATTTGATTATTTCCTTTCCTTTCAGGTTCTGTTTGTATACCCTCCGGATAAACAGCTACCTTTGAAGTACCGGGATCTCCTTTCATTCTGCTTTCCTGGTGGACTGGAGGTTGGGCAACATAGTTTATTATTTATCTGAAATGGTTGTGCTATCTGCAGTCTATTCCAGAGATTTTGTAGCATCAGTTGTAAATTGAAGTATTCAACAATATGCTATATCTACAAATAGCATCTTGAATGAAGATGGGCTGAGCATGCATTTTGGTAGAACTGTTAACATGCCTTTATTTGAATGTTGATGGTGGCACACAAATTGGTTTTGTCTCGTTATTCATATTACCCATGCTCGTTATGTTCTTCAAAATGGTGTAAATTGTTCTTATTCGTTATGCATGTCACATGTAGGCTTTATGATTTTGTTGGAGCTTTTCGTCTGATTATTCTAATCATTTGATTTAATATCTATGTACATATAATTGTCATATTACAACTTCAAACTCAAGAAACCTGAACGTTTGTATTGCTTCCGTTGACTACTTTGACATACGCGTTCATTTTCTCCTGTGTTTTTGTTCATACCGGTCTTATGAAACATTTATGTCTTAAATGGCGCTACTTATAATTGCAGGTGAATGCTGTTGAAAGAACTCCATCTATGAGCGAACTGAATGAAATACTTCTTGGACAGGTACATGTAAAACGAAGTCCCATTACCATATTAACTGGTTGTTTTCCATCCAGAATCAAATGAAAGCGTGATTATGAGTTCTGTGTTCCACCAATAGAGATGAACTCTCTTTATAAATCATAGACTCATGCTCATTCTTCTTTACATGCAAACCTCTTCTATATAACAGACATACGTTGATCTGTGATCCTAAATACTTTGAGCCTTTGCACTCTGTTTTGTTGAATGTCATCCGTTAACATGCTGGTAGTTTTGCAGGATCATCTTAAACAAAGTGACCTCTCCTTTGTCTTTAGGCTACAGGTAATTGATGAGAATTATCAGCTTTCAACCATTTCATAGTTTCTTGGTATTTTATCTTTTATTGAGTACAACAACTATAACTTCTTTTTTATGTCACTACATTTTCTTGAGTTCTGATTTTTAACACCACATAGGGTGCAGATGATTCGATTCTATATGGTTGCTGTTTAGTAGCTGATGAATTGGTGCAAAAACCGTCCAGATTAATTTCCATGATGTCAGATGGACAACTTGCTCGCCCAGCTTTGAGTCGCCACATTTTAACAACTCGCCGCTGTTACTGCATTCTTTCAAGGCTTCCATTATTTGATCTGCATTTTGGCGTGTTGAATAGGTTTGTCATATCTAAGCTGATCAAGATCATTTTTTGTCTATTTTCTTTGCATGTGATACATTTGATGAGATAAAAGTATCATGTACACTATTTCTATGATTCTAACATAGGTCCTTCATTTGATTCTATGAGGAAACACTACTATATATCATCATTCCTCGATCCAAGGAGTGTATGTGTTTGAAGGCAGCAAGCCCATCACAAAATCTTATGTTGAGACTCTTTCAGTTCATTTCTGGGCTGAGTACATGAATCATCACCACTCAGGTTATAGTAGTTGGATCTTAGCACTTGCAATGTATCTAGTGGGCTAGTAGCTTTTTGTAGAGACAGGTCCGTGAGACGGGGATAAGTAGGATTTCTTTTACTTGTCAAAAGTTGTGGGGATAAGAAAGCATCTAAATACTGCATTTCAATGTAGTTGTAGCACAAAAAGGTTTCAAGTTTCGAATAGGAGTCAAAGATGAATGCCAGAGCATATGTATTTCTTATAGACAATTAGTTTTTCGTCTTTCTTGAAAGACCTTGTGGTTTATGTGTGCATATTAGCTTTACCTGTTTGAAAAGTGCATGAGTGTGGTAGTTCTTTGATTCTTTCAAAGGCAGATTGGCAGACCCTTCTTTTAAATGGTAGACCTTGTCACCTTGCTTATTTGGAGGTGGAATACTTGCTACCTGGTTTAAACAAGCAGCGATAAGCATGCTGATGCTGTATATATCTGCTCTACTTTGCTTTTTATATGATGGGCGTTGCTTTAAAAATGACGGAACAGAGATTTGAACTGTATTGGGTCCAAAATTCGTTTAATGCCGGGCAAAACTTGTTAAACGGAATTTCTCATGTTAATAAAATAATATTCAGTTATATTTTTCTAGCAAAAAAAAAAGCCAGCCATATCAAATTCTTAATTTATTCCTCCATTTGCTTTAGATGAAGTGCATAATAAGCATTTCTGATGACCAAGTGACTTCGCTAATTCTTTTTCATTTACTCTACATGAATGATGTTCTAGTATTTTCTGATTCAATTTGTGTCTTCTTAATGATGTAGGAAATTCAATATAAAATAGGATCTTGTTAGTTCTTATTTAAAAGACTTTTTGTTTCTACATATCATTAATATTACACTATTTGTAAATTTTGTAGCATCTTCACTGAAGAAAGGTTGGAACGGTTAACACAAAGTATCGGTAACTTAAATCTTGAGCATAAAATTATGCATGACAACAAAGTATATTTAGAAGACAAAACTAGTGATATTTCAGCTGAACTTGAAGCTCAAGGAATGCAGCACGGAACCACAGAGACTGTCCAATTAAGTGGGCACAATTCTACCACTGAAACAGCCACAGATCATCACAGGGCTGATGAGGAGTATCGATCCCTTATGGTAGACTCTCTATCATCAGACAAAGTCGCAAGTGATGTACCTGTAGATCCTGCAACAATAACGGATTCTTCTAAGCAAGAATCCATAGCTGCTGAACCGATCTCTAATTATTGTGATAGTCCTGTTTATGACATGGTTGACAACAATCAACCAACTCAAAGGCATATACCAAATGCAATTTTGCCTCTTCTACGATATCAACAGTATGATAGCTCAGAATCTTCCTCAAGGTATTCTATTATCTATTGATATTTATGAGATCTCGAGTTAGAAGTTCATTCTTGAAGGCAATCTAGCAGGATATCAGTGTAACATGCATTTGCTCTTCATCATGGCTTGATGTCATGGTTTCTTGTTTGCCCGCTGTTTCAATGCACGCCATCTTATGGTCATATCAGGCCGTTCTACACAACTCTCATAGTCATGCCTTTTCATCTTTGCTTTTGGTATTGACATGGATCAATGGTAGTCTCTCTGCAGGCCAAAGTTAGTCTCCCTAATGTTTGACAGATAGCAGGTTCCATTCTGCCTAGATCTAGAATGCAAATTTGTCATTGGTCGCGTCAACCACTTCAAAGCCCTCAAACAGGACATATTATTTGGCTCCTGCCATTTGAGGATTTAAGGAAGCTTGTCATATGTGCCTGCAACTCTAGCTTACTTGGTTAGGCTATCCCTGTAGTTCAGTGCTGATGTGGAGGTCATATTGTAGCAATAATGTGTCTATCAATTGAGCTTGGGTACACAATAAATTCATGTTTTATCTTAAATAAAGCGTCTTGTGGGAAATGGTATTGCATGCCTTCATTTCAAATGGATGTTTGATTTCTCATACGGAGATGCATAGTTTTCTGGATCGGACCATTATTGATCCAATGAAATAAATTCACACCATGTGAAATCATGATGCATTCTATTTTGTCAGTGTGAAGTGTGTCAGGATTACATGATGTGAAATTGCATGATGGTAAAGGTGCTGAAGGTTGTTTTCCGATTTTTTTTTGCATTGTTGGTATTACTATAGAATGCAAAGAAATTTTGATGTAATGTAATATACAAAGACTGGTTTCAACAATATGTTAACTTGGTGGTGGAATTGCTTGATGCAGTTTTCAGGGCTCACCTTGTGATGATAGAAACTTCCGGAGTGAGCTTGATTTGGCAGAAATGGAGGAGACGTCTTTTTCCAGCCAAGAAGATAACGAACATGATGAGATTCTTGATTGGGCCAAGGTACTTCTTTCTTTTGATCTTGTTCTTTAACTTTCTTATTGACCTCTCAAAGTCTCTTTTTCTCTGTTCCCAAATTATAAAATCTATGCAGGCGAACAGTCATGGTTCCTTGCAGATAATATGTGAGTATTACCGATTGCGTCTCCCTGCAAGAGGCTCAACAATCAGGTTCCATCCTCTGGAGCACCTTCATCCTTTGGAGTTTCATAGACCCGATGAAACACTTTTACATATTGCTGGGTCAACAATTGATTTGATGTCATGCAGCACAAGTTTTGAATTAGCAGAGGTAGGGTTTATGTTGTTCTACGAGATTGACCATGTCTGTATTTTTTACATGTTTAATCATTAATTTTGATTTGCTGCTGGTTTATACATAGCAAGATTTTGTTGCTGTAGGCTCACAATGCACTTGCAGTGGAGGAGGAGGCAACTGCTTTGTCAGTATGGGCAATTGCATGCTTGTGCGGCTCCTTGCGTCTCGAGCATGTATAAATATTGCATTCAAAATACATTTTTGTTACTGTTTTCTATCTGCTTCATGCTGTGGTGCTATACTTCGTGGACAAATTACTTTTCACCAATTCTTTTTTGTTTTAATTTGTGTGCCCTTGGATGGCCTACTCAATTTTATTTTAGTTCATTTACGTCTTTGGAGAGAGTGCAATGATGCTGTTAATATATATCCTGCAATTCAAATTTAAATTGATAGTTGGGTTAAAAATTAAACCATCATATTTTAATGGGTTATAACTTAATGGTGATACATATATGCTAACCTGAATTTCTTTTCAACCCCTTGTTTGTTCACCACTCCCTTCTATGAATTTTGAGGAATGACAAGTAAAGTTCACTTGATACTACTTATGTATCAAAAGTCTTGGAGAGAATATGTGGCTTTAACGATATACATGAGGATTTTGTGCTACCATATGGGTGGTTGATACTTGATAGTACTCTTGATATACAACTGCTCATTTTCATATGCTCTCCAGTCTCAATGCAGCAGGAGCATGCTACCTTCTCTTTCACTCATATATCTTTTGAGTTCATAAAGGTCAGTGGACATCCTGTTGATCTACTTTCTTACCATGGGCAACCATATAGAATGGCCACAGATGAGTTCTTGAAATTTCTTTGACCAACCATAGGGTCGCAAAACAACAATGACACAATATCTCAATATCACTTAGTTCATAGCCAGGGAATTTATAAAAATAGGAAATGTGTATTTTCTTTTGATGTAGCAGGATCATTATGACTTTTCTTATGTGTTGGCTGCTTTGCCAGGGTAAATTTAAGTCAGACACCGTTCGTCTGCTGGAAAATTCCTACATAAAATTATATTTTCCAATTTTCTGCAACAAACCAGATTCTTGAATGCACACTTTTGGGAGTCAACTATGATGCTACTTTTAACTAGCCAAGCCATACTTCATTACTGTTTTGCCTTGTTTTATCCAATAGAGCTAGTAGATGGGGAACCTTTTAGATCATAGGCAGGGACCTATATACGTGATGCAAAGCCCATCATATATGATGTCTGATGGATGCATATCTGAAGTGAGGCCAAATTTCCTTTGATATTGTAGCTAAATAAAGTATTAATGTTGGAAGAAATAGTTACCCACTACATGCCTCATAAATGCTTTTGCTTGTTGTCATTGATAGTGCTATGTGTGCATTCCACACTGTTTTTTGTATATTTGCGCCATGGATTTCGTTTATTGTTTAATATTTGTTACTTAGATCTGCAAGATGCTGTAAAATTAAAATTTGATTTTTTCTGTCCTGGTCAATTGATTGATTTCTGTCTGTCTCTTACCTCATTATTTGTTCACATATTAATAGAATAATTACAATGCATGACAAGTTTGAACGGTATCAGTTTGGTTTTGGTCTATGGTGTGTGGTTTGCAGTTGTAAGAACCATAGTTGTGACATCAATGTAGTGCTGTATGCATCACATGATCATTTGGGGGGGGGGGGGTTCTGCAGTTTTTTTTTGTACTCAAACTGAAGGCATGCTGTTGCTGCTTATTTTGTTTGTGTTGTTAGATGCTAGCATTCTAGTTATATGTCATTAATACCGTGGTTACACAATCTCTACAGTACCTTGAGTAAAGTCTTGTCGATTTTAGTAGTTGGGTTCTGCTTTAGTTATCCATAATGTTGGGATGGATGCCAAATCGCTCTGATAAGTAGTATTTGAATTTTGAAGCATCAACTGGACAGGACTTTGTCGCATTGTAGAGATCAAAGAATTAGGATTTAGTACCTCTCTGTTCATCTAAAGGCCTTTGAAGTGTGTCTAAGATGATTAGCATTAAGGCTATAGATTTCTCATGTTCAAATGTATATAATTCTGAAAGGGCATGATGCGTCGAATGGGTTTATGTGGAGAACTCTTTTGTTGTGAAGTGGATTTGGTGCACGTCTATTATTCTCTGTAGGTTTTTAAGGATTTAATAGACATAAATCCCATTGTCTTTTATTTTACAGGTCTTGACGATATTTGCGGGTGCTCTGCTAGAGAAGCAAATTGTGTTTGTATGCTCTAATCTGGTATGTAGAACACCACCGAGCGCAAGTTATTTTCTTTTTGATGTTGATTATTGGTCTGTGCCTCATCACTTGTTCTAATATCTAGGAGCTATTGCTCTATCTTTAATAGATATGGACAATATGTTGGAATATCTAGGGTACTGTTGTGTTCCGGTGGACTTTTTGTTATTTAAAGTTCTCCTATGTATCATGTTGAGATTCTATCATTGGGGATATTGTGATGTATATTAGAGTATGCACTAGAGTTCGGAATATCTAGGGTACTGTTGTGTTCTGGTGGACTTTTTGTTATTTAAAGTTCTCCTATGTATCATGCTGACTGCTGAGATTCTATCATTGGGGATATTGTGATGTATATTAGAGTATGCACTAGAGTTCTGCTTTTCTTACCCTTGAATCTGTTGCATCTATAGGGAATATTGTCTGCTTCAGTGTTGTCAATCATCCCCCTGATTCGTCCCTATCACTGGCAGAGCTTCTTAATGCCGGTACTGGCTTCATGATCTGCTTTTCAGTTTATAATGCGCATCCGCTATGGTTTATTGAAGTATCAACTGTGCTGAAGTTTAATTCTTTAAAAGTGCATGCATGTTACTTCCAGGTCTTGCCAAATGATATGCTGGACTTCTTGGATGCACCTGTTCCTTTTATCGTAAGTTCTCAAATAAGTATTTTCCTAATCGAAGGAGAATTCTCAATCTTCTTTTAACTGTTGTTGTAAAAAAAAATAGGAATAGAAGTGTTTTATGCTGTGGCCTAGGATGCGTCAGGGGCTTAAATGGTTGTTTACTTGCTGTTTATCAAGCTCCTTCTATCGGTTTTTGTGGCCTTGGGGGATAAGATATTATTATCTCAAATAAGGTTTGGAGGGATCATTTCAGTAAGCCATGATGATAGTTGAAGTGCAATGCTACGTAATTTTAGAAGGAATACATATTTTGTAGCTCATGCTTAAGTTGTACACAGCACTTGCAAGCTTGACGGACAAGATTAAATGAGGTGAATGCATAAAGCTAGAGTTAAAGAGAAACATTGGAGTCTTGAGGATTTTAGATTAAGCTGCACTAGAAACGTAACATGAAGTGCAACTTTAATGGTGTTGAAAATGTGGTATATGTTCAGTGACAGAGTACTTAAGGACATCGTCAGTGTTGATATAACAAAAGGAACGGGTGACTGGTGAGGTTACAAGTTATAGGACGAACAAGGTGGAATGCATGGACATGGCATCCCTTTAAACTGAGAGTGGGTAAGCTTTATGGTTGCGGTGAGAATTTCATGCTTGATTGGTGAATATTGTGCTTCTAGGAGGCAACAAGTACATAAGATTAGTGCTGTGCATTCATACGTGCAAATTTGACCTCTGTCAATAAAACCTACCTGATAAATTAGTTATTAATTTAACTTGTATGAGCTTCATGGATGATTCCACATATACTAATTGATCGATATTCTATCCAAAGACTGCTATTGTTTCAACAGTTAGGACTTTGTGCATCATGTTCACCCATTAAGTTGTATGATCAGTATGCTGGTAATGACAATATCAACGTACAAATGCACATACGTTAATATGCAAAAATAGCTTGTGGCTTGAAGATACTTCTATTCCAGAAGTACATTTTTCATAGTG
The DNA here is from genome assembly GCA_954870635.1 of Arctium minus. Taxonomy (NCBI): domain Eukaryota; kingdom Viridiplantae; phylum Streptophyta; class Magnoliopsida; order Asterales; family Asteraceae; genus Arctium; species Arctium minus. The sequence continues at coordinate 190,494,557 of OX941080.1, forward strand.
AAAATTCAGCCTAGTACTTCTCAAATTCAAAACTACTTCCAACATTTTAAGTTTTGAAATGTGTTGATTTGGTAGTTTATGCAGTTATCAGTTCTTTTCTTTGGTATGACAATATATTGATAATCTGTCGATAGGAATTCAAAATGAAAACACCAAAGACATTAGATCTTGGTTCTAATGGTTAATTGTTAGATTCCAAAGGGTAGAGATTGAATACTTTTTGGGTGTAAAGTTTCTTCTTTTGCTCCATATATGTAATTGTGACATGCTAAGATTTTTAGGTTCAACTGGTTATTTCAGCTTGCTTTGCTAGGCCTTCTAAGGCTTGGGGAGGGCAGTTCTTGTACTAAGCATTTCCCTTGCATTAGACTTTTTTCATGACTCCACCATTAACCGTCTGGTCACTAACGAAGGATAACCTTACCAGTTGCTCCAAGTCTCCCTCCTGCACTTGTCTTTGTGATTAAGGATTTTTTTTGCCATATATGTTTACTTATTATCACATTATTGGCTTCTTTGACCTATCAATATGTTGAACAGGTTGGTGTGAAGCACAAAACTGCTGAAGTGCAATCCAAGTCAGCAAATGTTATTTTCGTTGATGCCAACAAGAAGCAGGTAAGAATCTGAATATTGCAGATGGACTTGTCTTTTTGATTATATAGGTACCCCCATACCCATGGTTACTTGCTTTTACTGCACTCTCTGTGTTCCTGTCAACTATTCTAATTTTTATGTAAAACGTAGTACGATCCACTAATCTGTGCCTGAAGAAGGAAATCCTCTTCCTTTGGACATCGATAAATTTGAGTAACTCCAGGATTGGAGATTATGCCATGAAGTAAATATCTAGGGTGTCTTGTTATTCTTACAAGAAGGTACAAACGAGGAGAAAGGATCATTCTCTGATCTCTTGCAATACACTCAGTTGCATATCCATCGAGTTTCACAAGAATAACAAGATAGATATATCTCTATGATCAGGAAGGCTGGAAGCTTTGCTTGACATGTGCTTTGGGATTTATAAGCGTCTGCAGCTTCAAAAATCCCATGCATCATAGTTATAAGCAATCTGAGTTTCTTTTAGCATCTCTCTTAGTTAATCTTGTGATATTGATGCAGGGCGGTATTCTTTCTTTTTGGTTGACCATAATGTTCAGAAATAATGTTTATGAAGTCATTTTGCAAATTTCATGTTGTTCAGTGTTCTTCATGGCAATGATCAAGAAGTCTACTATGGATGCATCATATCTCTCTAATTTTCCTTTTACCTTCGTTAGGTAAAATCATCGTCAATGCCACATTTACCCCAGCACAAAGCGTTATTTGCTTCTTTAAGCCCATACCATGCTCAACTTGTGGGAGAAAGTTATTTAGGGAGAAGGAGACCGGTTTATGATTGCACTGATGTGCAGGTATATCTTTGCGTTTGATACCAACATAAAATCCCCATGTTTATTAGTTCTCTTACGCCTTAGATTGCTTCTATAACGTGTTGCTGAAAATTTTCTACTGTTACTATTATTTTCTTTTTGCAATCGATTTGGTGGGGGTAGTTATGAGCCTTGGGTTAATCAAAGTTAGATTGTATAGGTTTATCACTGATTTAACACTTGACAGTCACTCTAAGCTAAGTTGTCTGACTTAACTGTGTGTTTACTTGGGGGTGTTTGGTTCGCAGAATGTTTTTGGATGGAATGGAATCTGTCAAAGGAATTTGACTTTGAAGGAATTGGAATGGAATGTTATCAGGTTTGACCACTTGTTTGGTTGACAAACATTGGAATGAAATTTGTTAAAGGAATTGGAATCTGTATGTTTGGTTCACATAATGTAGCTTTGGAATTGGAATGAAATATTAGTAAATGACCAAAATACCCTTTTTGAAACTTTTGAAATCGAAATCCAACTATTGTGGTTCAAACCGGTGGTGGTTGGCGGTGGTGGTTGGTGACGGTTCAGATCGGTGGCGGTTCAGAACGGTGGTGGTCGACGGCGGTTTAGATTAGTGGTGGTCAGCGGCGGTTCAGAACGGTGGTGGTCGGGCGGATTAGATCGGTGAAGGTCGGCGGCGGTTCAGAACGGTGAGGGTCGGCGGCGGTTCAGAACAGTGGTGGTGGTCGGCTGTTCAGATAGGTGGTGGTCGGTGGTGGTTCAGATCAGTGATGGTTGGTGGTGGTTCAAAACGGCAGTTCAGATGGTGGTGGTCGGCGGTGGTTCAGACCGGTGAGGGTCGGCGGCGGTTCAGAACGGTGAGGGTCGGCGGCGGTTCAGAACGGTGGTGATCGATGACGGTTCAGAACGGTGGTGGTCGGCGGCGGTTCAGAACGGTGGTGGTCGGCGGCGGTTTAGAACGGTGGTGGTCGATGGCGGTTCAGATCGGTGTGGCCAACGGCGGTTCACAACGGTGGTGATCGATGGCGGTTTAGACCGGTGGTGGTCGGCGGTGGTTTAGATCGACGGTAGTCGGCATAGTTTCATATAGGTTTGGGTAAATCAAGTAGGGAAGATGAGGGTAGTTTTGTCTTTTTGAGAAAATGGGATGGAATGGAATTGAATTCCTTCTCAATTGTGATGGAATGACCAAATCCATGAATGGTAGAATGTGTGGAATTCAATTCCATTCCATAGGTAACCAAACGCCTTAATGGAATTTGGTCAATGAAATTGATCATTCCAATTCCTTCAGATTCCATCGGAATCCTGCGAACCAAACGCCCGCCTTTACTCTTTACTTAACAAAGCTATGTACAAATTCCATGATAATTCTTGAGTTTATATATAAAAAACACATGTTCACTAAAAAGGATCGGCATGGAAAATAGTGCTCTCTTTTATTATTTCATAAATGGTTAATATAATGGTGGGGAAAATAGAAAATTAATGCATGCGTTGTTACCCAAAGATCAGCAACCTCTGATTTTTAGCTGTTCAGTTATTCCCCAGTACAATGCACCACATAGAAGTAATTTTCTGTTGGTGCCGTTATTATGGTTTGGCCACTTCATTTTACCTTCTACATGTTGCGGGTGCTCTCGGAAACAGAAAAGATAAGAGTGTTGTCTGCTGTCTTGAGTGTTACAATATTTTTGGTGTCAGAAACAGTTATCACTGTCTTTTTGTAGCCCTCCAGGCCTATATAAATGCGATTCTTCAGGTTACTTCTTTTTGTTTAGGAAATAAGTTTGGAAGAAATGATGTGATCATGATTTTGGTTCGAAATGAATGATGTGATTCTGTTTATGGCTCCAAGTAAATAAAATTCCGCATGATTGTTATTGGAAACAGGTGGAAGCTGCAAAGGGGTTCCTCAGAGTATTACGATCTTACTTGGATTCTCTTTGCTCCAACCTACGTTCTCACACGATTACAAATGTTCAGTCCAATGACGATAAGGTCTTTCTCAACCCAGATATAAATATAAGTCCATTTTAATTATGTCGAAATGCAATGGTGCCTTTATTACATCTAGCTGTTTCAGTGGCTTTTTGAAGTTTGATTGACTTGAGGAAAAATACATGTAGAAATGTCAATAAAATCTATTTTTTGTCAGTAAACACTGTCTCAATGTTGCAGTGCTCCCATTGCCCTATCAGTATGTTTAAATTTAATACATTGTATTATGCTTTTACAATTGGTTGAAGAAAACCCCTGACCTCTGCATTGTTTTTCTATATGATGAAATTGAACCTATGGTTTTAACAGTTCAGCACATTTTTAGTTTTCCATACAGTACTATGTATTAGAGCATGTTAACTACAAGAATTGCATATTCATGATTTCAAAGACCTAATTTACCTTTTCCAGCCTCTCTCTATATCCGAACCTTACTTGTTGTGGAATCAGTAAGAAAATTTACAGCAATTTGATCAAGTACTTCGGGTACTCCCTTTTTTCTAACTTTTTGTTTCATTTTCCTCAGTTTCACTGCATAGTACTTGTAAAAGCTGTTCACACTGGTATGAGTGAAAATAGTACTCCATCCGAAAATTATAGTCACCTTTTGCAAAAGAAAGGTCTTAAAGATTCTTATTTCTTGTAAAATGACCATCTGGTTATGAGAGAAGGGAGTAATGCAATAAAAGATTGTCTTCATGCATGTATAGTGTTATCATTCACCATGCAGTTTTTTCGTACATCTCTGTTTAAGGAAGACAAGGCACAAAGGCACGTGATGTTCAGGAGCTCTCATGCATGTTAATATGCAATACACGAGGTTTAAGCACTTTGTTTTTCCATTTATCTAACACCTTCAATTGGACACCAGGTATCTTTGCTTTTAAAGGAAAGTTTCATCGAGTCTTTTCCTAGTCGTGATCGACCTTTTATGAAGGTGTGTTGGTTCTCTTTTCATATATGGTTCACTATGTATTTTACTTTCCATTATGGTTTAGCAAGTACCTATACAATGAACAAATTTAGATACAGAAATTTCTGTTTTGGTTGTATGTGAACATAATAAAGGGAAAAGGGAAACATCTTGTTATTTTTATGGGCAATGTATAATGGTGAACAACTCCGTATTGTTTTTGGTTCTGAAGGTCCAACCTATCTGCATCTTTCATACTCACCTCAATCCTCCTTAGATAACCACACCATCTTGGTTACCTCAATTACCACTTGGGAGGTCCAATCTCGCCAAGCAGAAGGGTTGGCCTTCAACCATCAGAGTCATGGGCTCAAGGATACCCCAGCTAAATGACACGGGAAAGTTCCGTCCAAATGAGAACTTGACCTCATAGGCAAGTAGGGGAAAGTACCGTCCAAATGAGAACTTGACTTTATAGGCAACAGTGTGCTCACTGAATCTTCAATGTTCCAGATCATTCTGTAGGGTTACATGTCCAAGCACTGGTTAGTGGTAAATAGTGGTATCACTCTGCCTCTATGCTGATCCAAACAGGCAATTGTCCGGGGAGCTATAGGTGCATTGTGAACCCTTGCGTTCACGTATTGGAGCATTGATGGGAACTGAAAGTTTTATTGATTCAATAAGCAATTACAATGAATAAACAACTGAATTAACGACCACCAACTTTCGTTAAGACTGGATTTTTCCAGGGATTCTTCTTACAAATGGTTTTAAGCAAAAGCCACCATCCTCTACAGTGTTCTTTACTCTCCTGTATTTATACTAAAGCTAACCCCTTATCCGACTTCCCAACCTACCATCTAACCACCTTGACTTTATTGACTCTCCACAGCATTCCAAAAACGCCCTTCTATCATGTTATTATGAAAGTTCCCGTCCGTACTTAACTCTTGTTTTTCTATGTGAATATGTCCATTTGACATCTGGTCTAACAATACCTGCCTGCCTGCTAGACCTTCACCTTGTCCTAGAGGTGAAAAGATGGAAATTGATTCTTGAATAGCTCGTAATCTTCTCATGATGCTTTGAATAAAGGTAACCCTTTCCACTTCTTGTCGGGTTCCACTATGATTTCCGTCTCTTCATTCAATTGAGGTGATAGTTTGGCAAATGATGCGCACCTCAATTGAGACACATGAATCACCAGGTGAATCTTCATCGGTGGAGGAAGCAGTAGTTTCTATCATTTCCTTTTTCCTCTTCAACCTTGTAGGGCCCATAAATTCTGGCTGTCAATTTTTATTGTTCCGTGCTAATAGATATTGCAACCTATTAGGACGCGACTTTAGAAATTGTGTGCAATTGAGAAAAATATCTAGTACCTAGAATAATTCTTTCTGCTTTGTAATTTGTTGTGTTAATGTTAAACTAGATGCTTTAGGTGGCCACACCTCTGTTATTTATTTTCTTTTATTAAACTAAGATTTGTCAACTTACTAACATGTTTTATTCTATTCTTTTCTCTTGCAGCTTTTCGTCGAGACACAACTCTTCTCTGTACATACAGATCTGGTCTTATCCTTTTTCCAGAAGGATTAGGACGACCATGCAAACTTAGCATTGCAATGTATAATTGGGCATCTACATATAAGCTCTGAAGCTCATTGTTGTCACCAAGTTCAAACATTTATATACGTTTTGTTTCCAGCTCTTGCAATCTACACATGTATTTTTTTCCTTGTCTCTTCTCAAGCTAAAAGACTATTAAATTAGAGGTAAGTCTAAGGAAGAAAAAACCAATGAAGCGGACTTCTTCCTTAATGATAAATATCTCTATTTTGATCTTGTAGACGTGCTGACATGGTTCTAGATGTCATGAAGATATAATAAACCATTTTTATACACCAAATATGAGAAGTCAGACATCTTTACTATTATTCTCTATATTCTATGTTTTAATTTGTACTATTTGAAGTTCATCATGTGGTGTTCCTTGATGTTTATAAATATTTCTAAGAACCTCATACCTTGTGCCTTTCATATCTTCATTTAAGTGCTTCATATTGCATTTACTTTTGGACCTGGGGATGGGGTGAAAGCAAAGCAATGCTGGATGGAAAGGCATTTTCAGCATGATGAGGATTTAATTTCTGTTACAACTGAAGATCTGGAATTTGGTTAGTCCCCTAACAATGATATTATCTTTGCAGCCTATAAGTCATTTGATTAAGCTAATATCAGAAGCTGGAGGATTGATTCTCTACTTTGTGGTTTCAGGTACATGTACTATTGTGACAGTTTTTATGCTAGATGTCTTGTTATTGACGACAATGCCTTCTGGCTCTCTCCCAGAAATTTCTCCAAAAGGACAAGATGCCATTCATGCTACCTGAGAGAGTAAGGAACCTTGTTAGTGCTCAGTAGGCCAGATGAACAGGGCCATCTCAAAATCTGTCATAGTACAAGCTAATCTTGATATTTCATTTGTTTCATATTTAATAGCCACATTATGGATGAGGAATGCTGGATGTCATTAATGTGAATTTCCCATATTATCCCAGATATAGTAGAATGGTTACACTCGTCTAACTGCCTATTGAATCCATGTTGCAGGGATAAGTTTGTTGTATCAGTACCAAATTCCACGAATCATAAGTGTATTGGTAGTTATATGGCGTAAGCATACCATGATCATATGATTGTATTTTGAAGCATCGAGTTATGATGTCGTTAATAAAGACATTGGCGGTTGTACTATAAAAACATGCCATTGCATTCATAAAGATTTTATTGTTTTAAATAACTTGTGATGGCATACCAAGTTTCCTGTTTATGATATGTGTAGCATTCTTTTTTAAAAATCATCTCTCAGAATTCTATCTTTGCTAAATATGAGGCCCTCTTTACAGTGAAGGTATTTGGATCTTGTTTAAAATATTCATATCTTGTGGGGCCCAAAGCACCAATGCTAATTTAATTCAATTTCAGAGTACAGTGACACTGATTCAACCATTCCTGAAAGCCTTCTGCTATATCAGTGAGTTCTCCTGTCCCCAATGCTCTCATAGATGGTAAATTGTTTTAATGTTTACATGGGTTATGCCTTCACAATCCCTTAGAAAGTTATCCACAAAGATAAATCCATAATGTTTTTTAATCTTTTATTTAAAAGGGTCATTTTGGTGAATCAAGGATAGGATCTTCAGAGTTGCATATTGCAAAGGGGCAGTTTTCATGATTCTATCAGGTAATCATCTCTTCACAAAAGACTAATCTTTGCCTCTTATACTTGTGTAATTATTTTACCTGATAACTGAGATGGAGGGTAGTACCTGGTTAGCTTTAAAGTGGAGTATGCTTGGTTGGGTATGTCAGTTATGCAGAAATGGAAACTGGAAAGTGGGGCCTGAGAGTGTGGTTAAAAAATGTACCCAGAGATTTGGAGGTAAGAAAATTTGTAACTTTAATGAGAGACCCTCCAATGTTGTCAGTAGAGTCATGAATGTGAATTTACTTTTGGATATGTGCTGAAAGAAATAATTGAGGCTTTTTGTGCCCTGCTACGTAATGCTTTAGGAAGCTTTAGAAAGAGGCAATTTATTCAATGAATACACCTCAGAACAAACCCAGTTTATATCTCACCCTTAGGTAAGGTCCGGAATACACCTCAGAACAAACCCAGTTTATATCTCACCCTTAGGTAAGGTCCGGATGAGATGTACACGGACCTGACCTGCTGTTTCCGTGAAGACTAGATACACATACCGAAGACAATATTATTCACACATATGGGTTTATCCAACACCACTATGTATATCTAGTGTTTTTCTTTTTGATGTATATAATTTTTATTTACGACAAATACTCACACACATGCCTTGCCTTTGGTGAGTTTGAACCCTGGGCTCTACCAGTAACCCGGGTACTGCTAAGCCGGTGACCATTTTGTAAATTTTTGTGTCTTTTGGGGTACGGATTATTGATACTTGGGTGTTTATCGTTCATCCCTTTCGTTCACATTCAAAAAGATCATCCTTAATAGAGTAGCCAGATCTATATTTGATGGTCAAATGAAATTTATATGCATTTTGTGGTCCTATCAACCATGTACAATGCACAATGTACAAGTCATTATAGCACTATTGGTCAAATGAAATTAAGATGTACAAGTCATTAAAGCAGTGAAGAGAAAGATGGTGGGTTAGTTTTGGTAGTTGGTGCAAAGAAATAAAGGTGAGAGAGGGAGTGGGGGGGGTGGTAGTGGTTGTGACAGGAGTGAAAGAAACAGCACTAATGATGGGGGGAAGAGTTTCTTGATCTCTCTCTCTCTCTCTCTCTCTCTCTCTCTCTCTCTCTCTCTCTCTCTCTCTCTCTCTCTCTCTTTCCTTGGGGTTGCAGAATAAAGTACAGCCTCTTGCTTCTGCACTTCTTACACTATGGATTGTGCTTGTGATTTTGTTGTCTTTAAATGGACACCTTTACACTATTTCACATGTTTGCAGGTATCGAAATAAAACGTTTTATATGAATCCTATCCTGTAAACGTTTAACATAAGCTACTAGATACCGTGAAAACCGAAAGCGTGGTCATGGTATTTTAATATGATTTTACGTTCAAGAAGGATCAGATTAGGAGCATCCGAGCTTTGTTTTAAACGGACCAAGCCAAAAGCCCCGAGCCAAATTAGGTTTTTTTATGAACCCCTCTGGTTTGTCGATCATTGTGTGCCTGATACCATAGGTATGAATCGGGGCGGATCTATCCGTGCACCATCTCAACTTATATTTGTCGCTAAAATATATTTGTGATATGAAAAGTGTATCTCCTAAACTTTGAGGGATTCTCTGGGATATTAAAAAAATACAAAAGATATCAACCAAAAAAACAAAAAAAAATTCTCGAAATCAACCAAAAAACTTGAAAAATCCCTTGAAACAGTGGAACTCGGCTAAAAATGCGTCGGACGATCCACCTTAAAAGTGCATCCTCTCGACAAAAAATTCTGGGTCCATTGCATATATGTGGAATGTCACCTTGGGGGCTGTTCAAATGGAAAGGGTTTGGAATGTTAGAAACGTAAAAACACGAAAAAAAGAAAAAACGAATGAAAATGTTTATGTCAAATTAAAAGAGAGAAAATGTCCTTTTTTTGTATGTTTGTTTCTCCAATTTTATTTATATTCCCCCTTTTTCGGCTAAAAAATAGTGGAAATTATTTTTCATTTTAAAAATAAGATTAACCTATCTAACGGTTGAGAGATGTTTTTACGCTGTTTCTATTTAAATCATCCCATGTCACTTTAGTCCTTAGATTCGCATCGAGAGGTACGTTCGGGAAAAGAATTAAAATGTGAACTTTATCGATCAAATCGATCAATTGTTTTAATTGTGTACAACATATTTGACAAGATTGCAATAAAACACTTGGTGTCTCCATAATATGCAACAAATAAAAGCTTGTTATGTGAAGTTGAAACACAGCCTTTTCATAAAGACCCCTTTAGAAGGAAGCATGTAGTGTAATGTACAAGTCATCAAAGCATAAAGCAAATTGGACCATTTTTGGGGTATGGTTGGAGAGTGATCCAGAACAGGAAAGGTCAAATTGTGAGTGGGGGTGATGGATTTATTTACTGTCAAAGTTAAAAAAAAAGATGAAAAAAAGTAAAAGTTAATAATAGATAAATAATTAAAAAGAAAAGATAAAAAACCGTACGAATGGGTTGGAAGTTGGAACTCTCACTTTTTTACTGTCACCTTCTTCCTTCCAGTTCCATATACAGAATGTCTGCTATCCACGCTTGTACGTTACGAAGCATGATTTGTACTTTCTTAATTTTTTTTTTAACTTAACATATTGCATGTTTAAAATACAACAAATATTTTTGTGCAAAATGCATAGAATGTATGAGGAATTAAGAATTATATATCCAATTTAGAGATATATAGTTTGAATTTTCGTATTTAATTTTGATGTAAAATTTGAATTGTATTTAGAATTAATTATTTTAAATAAACTCACTTTAGAAATTAGAAACATGAATCAAACGAAAGTGTTTAAATATTTCTTAGCAAGTTTATGATTGAAATCTTTTGATTAATTTAATATCATGCAACAATTATTAATACAAAATAAACAAATTAAGATCATTGCATCACATAATTTAATATCATGCAACAATTATATCTCTAAATCGTCTTAATAAATTTGTAAAATACATCTATTCATACTAATCAGTTTGCATCACATATATATATATATATATATATATATATATATATATATATATATATATTTATATCAAGAATATAATTATATTGGCTTTAAAAATCAAAATCGAAATTCAATTTAGCAAGCAATAATTCGCTTACACTACATCCAAACACATTTAAGAAGGTATTTAAACATGCTTTTTTTTTTGGAGAGGGTATCCCAGACCACGTTGGACCCAGACTAATCCCTGGCAATATGGGCCGAAGCCCGACTGCTAAAGCATGCAGCCCGGGGTCGAAGCCCCCGTACCTCCAGGATGCGTCCCCCAGGGTTCGAACATGAGACCGCTACTAGCTAGTCCACATGCCTTACCACTAGGCTAACACCCTTTTGGTGTATTTAAACATGTTGCCAACCTAAAATTGCAAGTGGTTATAATAATTTTGAAGTATTTAACAAATTCGATTCAGATTCAAATTTTCGATTTTTAAAGTTAAACTAATCATATTAAAAAAAAAACAAGTAAGAAATTACTACATCAAAAATAACCTTTTATTATAAATATAAATTTATCTAACCATAAATATGCTTAGTTATTATTGATTAAGAATAACTCAACCAGTAAAACCAAGAGTTTGTTCGCTAATAATCAATAATCCAAGTTCCAAGCTCACAGTAATTTTTCCAACTTATTATTTTAGAAAGCTAATAAATGTAATCACGATACGCACAAACTAGTTCAAATATTAAACCACAATAGTTGTGGCGTAGTGGTGGAATATCGTATTTGATATCTGCTCTATGCCACAACCCTTTATGGTTTCTTTAAGGGCAGTGCTAATGACACCCTTAGAGCATCTCCAATGGAGCCTCATTTTTACACTTTTTGTTATCACCTCATTTCCAACTCATCAAAATAATAACTCATATAAATGTCTACAATGGTAGTTCTTATAAAAACCTCTTTTTGTGAATCTCATACATATTTTCAACTTCAATAACTATTATAAAGTCAAAAAAAATAATAATAAGGGAAATGTCACATCTCACACAAATTTCATGGTAAGAACCAAAGTTCTTATTTAAGAACCTAAAGGAGTTTGAGTTCTTATACTCTCCACAATGCTAGTTCCTACAAGATATTGTACTTTTTGCTTATAAGAACCTTACATTGGAGATGCTCTTGTTAATGTCAAAATCAGGTTAATTCATGCATTGGGAATGTAAAAAACATGTTTTGATGTTGATGTTTGGGAAGAAAATCATTTATAAGGATATCATTAGCAAATTATAGGGTGTCATTAGCGCGTCCATTCTTTAATTACTTTGTAACGTTGATTATCTTATATACTTTGTAACAATTATTTTATGGGTTTCCGTATGATTCTGTCAGAGACAAGAGCTGCCATAAAGCCATTGCAGCTCTCATAGCATAGCATAGCATTAGCATGAGCATAGTATAGTAGCAACACAGGTTTTTGCAGTCATTATACAGAAACAAACCCACTGCTGTGTGCTTGCTTCCACACATAAACTCCATCTTTTTCTCTGTTTTCTCAAAGAATTCCATCCATCCAGCGTTTAGTTTCTCCTTTTTAATCGAAAAACAACAGCTTGTTCTTCACCTTTTTTCTTGATTTCAAATGGAGACGATGAGAAATCATGACAACAATACTCGGTTTCCATTTACATCAACTCAATGGCAAGAGCTAGAACACCAAGCACTTGTTTATAAATACATGATCTCCGGCATGCCAATCCCTCCTGATCTACTTTTCTCCATCAAAAGAAGCTTGGATCCGTCAACAAATCTCATCCTGCATCATCAATCTCCTCATCAATCAAGTAATCTCGATCTCTACTCTAGCTGAAATCTTGATATATCAATGTTGTTATGTTGATGTTTGTGTTTGTCTTCAATGTATTTGGTTTCTCGAACATGGATTTGTCATATGCATGCCAACGGTTTGACGTATTTCCTGTTAAAAAAAAACTCTTTAATTTCACTAATTTCAGACAATTTTGATGAAAAATGACAAAAGGGTATTGATCAAATTGATGATTTGATGGATGTTTTATTAAAATTTTGCAGTTGCCATATGCATGCCAACTGTTTGACGTATTTCCTGTTAACAAAAACTCTTTAATTCTACTAATTTCCGACATTTTTGATGAAAAATAACAAAAGGGTATTGATCAAATTGTGATTTGATGGATGTTGTATTAAAATTTGCAGTTGGATGGAACTGTTTCCAAATGGGATTTGGGAGAAAAATTGATCCAGAACCAGGGAGGTGTAGAAGAACAGATGGTAAAAAATGGAGATGCGCTAAAGAAGCTTATCCTGATTCAAAATACTGTGAAAGACACATGCACAGAGGCAGAAATCGTTCAAGAAAGCCTGTGGAAGTAATAAACTTATCAACACCACCACCACCATTATCAATCTGTAGCAAACCTTCATTGAATTATAACCCTTCATCTGGTACATCATTCATTTATCCTCAACTATCATCATCATTATCATCATCATCATCATCATGTAGCAGGCCGGCTGTTTTGTCATCTCATCAAGATCGGTTTGTGTTGGAATCTAGGGCCTATTACTCGCATTTATCAGAAAAAGATCATCACAGGTTTGTTTTGTGTCAAAACTTTTTTACATGCATTAATCTCTTCTTGTCATGATGATTGTACACATGCAGACATGCACATGCTAGTGTCCAGTCGCTTAAATGATTCTTTTTTTTTTTCCTTTCTGAACACATCAACATATGCTTTGACAACTCCTACTTTTTACTTGCTAAACTTACCATTTCAGGATGTAAATATTTAAAATTCAGACTACCATGCTTTTGCTTGCACCATCTTTTAGTTTCTTTCCTTTCTTTGTACTTTCTTCACCAAAAATAAAGAAATATTTATTTATGAATTATTATTAATCAGTTTTTATGAATAAGCTAGTTAGGAGGGGTATTTTAGTCATTTTTAACCTTAAAGCTCGGGTAAACTAACATACTCTGTTTCTTAAACAACATTTCTATGAGAAATGAAGCTTTTAACTGCATATTTATTTATCTATCATCATTAACTTATATGTGTGTTATTATGTTAAACTGGATAATGTGCAATAAGGCATGGGGCTTTGGTCATTTTCCTTAGAGGTTATCGGTTCGAGTCCTGCAATGCCATTGGGGATTTTCTAACTATTCTCAAAGGCCCCTGGGATTAGTCGAGGTGCTCATAAGCTGGCCCAAACATCCACAGTTAACAAAAGAAAAATGGATAATGCTTCCTAAATGTTACTTTCCACACATAAGACCCATAGGACCGGGTTTGGCCAACATGTAGACACAAGGGTGGTCCTAAGTGGGACCGTCCGTGCCACCATTTGAAAAAAAAATATTTGGTCCGCCTCTGTGTAGACCTTTAAGCAAAGACATGTGGATTATTGATCAAATTAAGGTCTGGTAAATTTACCTAATTTATATGATGTAACCTAAAAACTTAAAAAAATCAGTATCATTATCGTCATTAGTATTGACTATTTCATTTATATTTATAGGAAGAATCAATTTACGACTTAGTTTAAAGTTTTCAACATACAATTATGTGTGTGTATATGTGTATATATATATATATATACCCGTTTCATATCAAGTATATAAATTTATATTCAGGTGCCAATGGGTACCCACCGGCATGGACTACACATTTTCATGCAATCTAAGTCTTCAGAATTACATCAAATCTTATTTATTCGTATATATGTACATGTGTGTGTATGAATAATTGAATATATAGATACATAAAATATTATTTGAGATATGTGACACAATAAATTGTCATTTCCTTCTCCATTGATGTTGAATCTATAGAAAAAATTAATGGGGTTGGCTCAAAAACAAAAACTTATTGCTGCTATATATGGGATTTTAGGCTGATTTTTGGTCATGATTTTTTGTTAGCTATGGGCTGAAAGATGATCAGGTAGATGAACATCCATTTTTCTCAGAAATTAGTTGTGGCACCATGTCTGCTTCAATGGCTGATTCTTGGCACTTGGAACCAATATTGGCTATCAACAACTCTTCTTCTTCTTCTTCTTCTTCAAAGCAGCAGACTTTCTCTGATTATAAAAATGGCTACTCAAATGATCTGCAGCTTCAAAACACCCCAACACAACAACAACAACAAAAGCAGGATCAGTTGAGTCTAAAAATCGAAAGAAAAGACGAACCCCAGAAAGTAATGCACCATTTCTTTGATGAATCTCCACATAACAAAGATTCTTCATCAACTCAACTCTCAATCTCCATACCCAATTGTGCTCATGACTTCTTCCTGACCCATAATGGTAATTTACCCTTAATTTCCTTCTCTTTTAACACAAACACAATTTCCATTTCTAATAGGAATTTGCTCATTTACTTGTTTTTTGGTTGCAGATAAATGAGGTTTACAAGTGTTGCTTACCTTGAGACCGTATGAGGTAATATTATTGATAACCGTTGCTGTGTTTTGGTTTATCGTACGTGTAACTGTAAAAGGAAACCCGATTGATGCTCCTGTTCTACTATTGGCATGTGTTTTGTTAGACTTGTAGTGTAACGTTTCTTCTTTTAAAGGAGCATGTTTTCATGGGATGGTTTTATAAAAGAAGTATAACACTTTTTTGTCACTAGATGTCGTCGCTCGCATCGTGTGTTGATGCATGATTCCGGTCTAGGCGATCCTTACGAACATATATATGGTCAGATAGAGACATAGAGTGACACGTTTTCTTCGACCCCGTGTCAAGTGGGTTGATTAATTTTGCATCATTTTCTGCATTTAGACTTTAAATACGTTTTGTTGCACTATAGATGATGTTCTGGGTTGAGTTGTGGACTAGGTTGCTCCCTTTAGGGCGTTTGCGGCATTGCACGGATTGGTGCAAGCAAAGTATCAACCGATCAAAGAACCCATCAAAACTCTGTCTCGAGCAAGAAAACTTGCTTGCTAATTTTCTCTGGCTATGCATGCAATAAACCACCAGCTAATTTTGTTAAATGCACCTCTATTTACTAATTTTCTTACATATAACAACATTAAAACTTACTTTTTACATTTCCATTGCATGAATTGAACTGATTTGACATAAAATGGGGTGTACATGGCATCGCCAATGATACTATGCCACAATGATTTTTTTTCCCTTTTCCTTCAATTCTGATAGTTGTCATCAAAGAGAAGTTAAACATGAATTAAAAGAATATCTTAAATCAAATAACTATATGTTTTTATATGATTGGTGGGGCAGAGAGTGAACAGTAAATTTCAATACTACGCATTTTTATTCGGGTCAACCCTTTTTTGGATTTTATTTAATTTTTAATAATTTCTGAGAAAAGAAACTTTGGGAAGAGGGGAGCACCATAGAACGATCGATCGTACTCCTCTACAAAGACGCCAGTGGCGGATGGCCCTTAGGGCTAACAGCCCCCCCCCCCCCCCTAATAGCAGGTAAAACTATAAATTAAAAACAAAGTCACCTATTTTATCTGCCTACAAATTAAAAATGGGAAAATTAACTAAAATAGTCAATCTCATTAACCAAATTCATTTTTTTTTACCATTTTTCAAAGTTTTTTTTTTCCTAAAATTGCCAAAGTTTGCACATAATATTTTTTTTTCCTACGTAAGGATTGTTTTTTTCCAAAAAAATAAAAATAACAAACATCCTCACGTAGAAAATTTTATGTGTAAATATTCACTTTCTGCTTATAGTTTTAGAAAAAATTTACACTTTGCATTCTTATAAAGTTATAATTAGTTATTTAATTTATTTTATATCAATTACTTTTTCATTTACATTTTTATTTTATTAACATACATAATCGAATATTAACTAAAATATATCAAAAAAAAATTAGTTTTTTTTTACAAATTACACCATTATAGTCGTTTCATCAATACGTTCAAAATGAACTCAACATTGTTTTTGAACTTTATCTTGTATTATTCAATATCATAAATACGTACGAATTATTTTTAATATTTACCCTTTATAATTACAGATTAATCTTATATTATTAAATAAATAATCTTAAAGGATAGAAAGTGTAAATATTAAATATTTAAATATAATTAGTACGTATTTATAATATTTAATAATATGAGATTAAATCAAAAAAAAAATCAATATTAGGCTCATTTTAAACGTATTGACAAGACAATTATAATGGTGTAATTTGTAAAAAAACGTATTTTTTTATGTATTTTAGTTAATATACGATTATATGTGTTAATATAATAAAAAGTTAAAATGAAAATAAAAAAGTAGAAAATATAAAGTAAATTAAATAACAAATTATAAAAATGTTTTCTAATTGTTTTTTTTTTGCCAAAAACAGTTTTAAGAAAATAATATGCTTCGACTATTTAAGAAAAGACTTTGAAAAGTGCTTAAAATTTAAATTTTGTTGATGAGATTGACAATTTTAATTAATTTTCTTATTTGTAGGGTGATAAAGTAGGTGACATTTTTTTTGTTTTTTCTTCCAATTTGTAGTTTTATCTGTTATGTAGGTTACAAGTTACATTTTTAAGTACTAAGAATGTATTTAACAAGTTTCCAAAAGTCTAAGGATTTATTTAGTGTGTTTTGAAATGTCTAAGGACTTATTTGTTCCAAAAAATTGTCTAAAGACTTAATCACTCCAAAGTCCATTGGTTTTTTTTGGACTTTTCCCTTTTATAAACATTTTAATCGATAGGGTTGAGTTCTAGTGCGAAGTTGAGTTAATAGTGAAAAGCGTGAGAAGTGGTTATCGACCTTTGGATGAGAACTAGGCATCATTTCTCTACGAGTGTGATTCAAAATGATATATACGGCTTAAAATGTTAAGCAAATTATGTGTACTCCATTCATACATCACTTTAAACCATCAAGAAGATCCAAAATAATATATAATGCTTAAAATGTTAAGCAAATATTGTTCCCACACTTTATCGTCCGATGTGTTTTTAGCGTAATTTCACGGTTTCGAGGGATCTTTAAAGTTTTTTAGTTGATTTTGAGGGATTTTTACGTTTTTTTGTTGATTTCGAGAGACCTTTATAACAACCCAACCAGAAACAACAAGATAACAATTAAAGCTTAATAATAATAATAACTCATGCCAAAACGACCCCAAGCGTACAATTCCAATTCAAGGTTTGCAAAGGCAACCTATACACAACTGAGATAAAATGAATAAAGAACACTAAGGTGACGGTCTTCTATCCATTCCCGTTACATCTTCTCTTTACCCTTATCCGCACTTCCTAAATCATGCCTGCCTGAAAAGGTTTTTACATTTGAAAGAGCGAGGGTTAAACCGGAGGTCTAGTGAGTCCCCTCTAACAGATAAGCAACAATATAACTTTCCAGAAATTTAAATCAACACATTTAAAACAACATAAGAGTAATTCACGCTACTGACCACACTACCGTCGAAGATGGTGTGTCTAACTCGCACTGCCTTAAATTTTGGGACACACCCCCAATGGCATAAACAGACCACACTCCCCGGTACGAGTAGGCGGGCCACACTCCCCGACTTAGGTCACAATCTCCACAAATAATGTATGCATACATTTAAATATCAACGATTTATAACACACTTAAATAATTTCATAGTGATCAAGCCATCGTAAATAAATCAAGGTTTAAAATGTAAACTTTCATATGCTTTCATTAACAAAATGTTTAGTTCAGAAAAACTCACCTGGCGTCCTTAGCTTAATTCCTACGTCTACTCTTATGGTTCGATCCAGAACCTATAAAGGAAACATTGACTGGTGAACTCTCTAAACTTCCAATTTATAACGGAGTTGACCTTAACACCCCAACAATCTCAAACGGTTAGCCTTATGGTAACGCTAGATTAGGTTAACGGAATGGATCAACTCAAGACGGGTATGCATGAGTCCTAAAAGGAAAAATGGGTCGGTCTGCTACCAAGAAATCCACTATGGATTCAGCCTCCAAACTTCAAATGGGCTTCGACCCACATAGCACAACCGGGGACCGAGGTCAAAGGGTCGCCCGGACCCAACTCGACTGGAGTCTGATTTCCTTGGGTCGACCGGGGCTTGGGATCGATCGGGTCCTTCCACCCTCGATGTCGACCGGTGCCAACTTTCCCGGTCTCGACCGGGGTCACACCGACCGGTGTCATCCGATCCCCCACCCCCCGGGGTCACTCAGTCTCTGCACTATCGAATCGTGAACCAGGGGTTTCGATCGATTGAGGATACGATTACCAAAACTCAACACTAAAATGATGATCATCATCAGATTTCACCTCATAATACTAACTTTTCTTTAGGTCGGTTATCAATCAATGCATTAATAAATCCCTTCCCTCACCCAACCGAGTGCAAAACCCCAAACTGTCGACCAGGGAATTCTTCAAGAATTTCTTAATAATAACCAAAGTTTTATCCAACTAATCAAAATCTACTAATCTAAACATCATTAAGAGAAATCAAAGAACATACCTTCACAAAGATGATGAGAGAACCATTTTTCTCCTTCAATCCCTTCTCGCACCAAGAACCTCCACACACAGACCCAACCTTCTTGAGAGTTTTCCTAAAATGCCAAATGACGACTTGGAAAGGAAAGATGTAACCTTAATCCTTTATTTTCACTTATCCCCCTTCCACAAAGAGACTTTGCCAAAATATCTCCAAACCAAAACAATTTTTTTTCACGGTTGTTACAGTTCTCCCCTCCTCAAAAGGATTCCGTCCCCGTAATCTCTTCGCTAAACAAAATAGGATACTGGGATCTCATGTCCGACTCTAACTCCTAAGTGGCTTCCTGCCCCTTGTGGAATTGCCACTGCACTTTCACCAGATGGATTTCCTTATTCCTCAATTTCTTCACCTTGCGGTATAGAATGGTCACTGACTCTTCAACATAACTTAGTCTCTCGTCTATTCGGATATCGTCTAATGGTACTACCACATCCACTTCTGCTAAACACCTCTTCAAATTAGACACATGGAATGTGGGGTGTACACTTCGTAGATCCAAGGGTAAATCCAATTTGTAAGCTACCTCCCCAACGTGCTCCACGATAGTAAATGGTCCAACAAACCTCGGTCTTAACTTGCCTTTCTTGCCGAAACGAACTACTCCCTTCCACGGCGAAACTTTTAACATCACCTTGTCCCCTACTTGAAACTCTATTGGCTTCCTTCGCTTATTTGCGTACATTTTCTGACGATCTTGAGCCGCCTTTATCCTTTCCCGAATCTGGTTGACCTTGTCGGCCGTCACTTGCACAATTTCCGGTCCAGCCAGCTGTCTTTCGCCCACCTAATTCCAACATAATGGGGTTCTACACTTTCGTCCGTATAATGCTTCGAACGGGGCAGCTTGAATGCTAGCGTGATAACTATTGTTATAGGAAAATTCTATCAAAGGTAGATGAGTTTCCCACGAACCCTTGAAATCAATAACACATGCTCGAAGTGTTAGTTCCAAAGAAGTAAAACAAGTATTGTAAAAGGGGGGGGGTTGAATACAATAACACAAAATTACTTAATTTTAATTCTTTTATTGATAAAGAATATCAAGAATTACACAAAGATAAATAAAGACTGTTGCGGAATAAGAATAGTTAAGAACTACTCTAAACAATCTAACGCTAAGAAGATATTTAAGAACACAAAGACTTAAACTTAGAGAGACAAGGAAAACTATCAACCTGCTTGAAAACTTGTTAATATTTGATCTTGAGCTCAAAGCGTGAGTAGCAAGGTGCTACCTCTATCCTTTATATACTATCCAATGTAATGAGTACAAAGGACATAGAGCAGTAAAGGCATGGGTGGTTGAGATATTGTCAATAAATTATAAGATATTTGATGTGACTTATCACAATACAAAAGGTAACTTTTGTACTATGAAAGTACAATATCTCTATAAAATATTCATGGGAAAATCTTTTTGAGATCAAATAGAAAATAAACGTCTCAATCAAATTTAGACCAAGTGTATATCTTCTCATAGAAAGAAGTTTCCATTCCTATTGTCAGAAGATCATTGGGAATGAGGAAGTATGTCAAATCATGAGGGTTTGACATAAATGTTCTTACACATAAAGAAGCAATCTGTAAGAAAGGAGAATGCCGAATAAAGAGTTCGGCAGATGAGGGTTGTGCCGAACAAGGATGATTCGGCAACACAGAAAGGACATGCCGAATAGGAAATCGGCATGTGGAGGGTCTGCCGATTAGGGATCGGCAAGAGGATGATCTGCCGAATAGAAATCGGCAGGTCAGGCTTAGTTCACTTTGAAGTTCATCTCAATCCGCATTGTAGACTTCCTTCATGTTGACTTCAGTTCGTCTTCGACTCACCGATCTGTTTAACCATAACTAAGCTATTACAAAGAACCATAGTATAGAGTACAAACATCAATAAAGACTAAGGAGAGGTTATCTTTAAATCTTAGATGACCCAACAATCTCCCCCTATTTTATGATAACATCTCATATCACATAAAATAAATGAATAATATATTTTGACCCTTTCTCATACTCTTTTGGGTTCTTTTTCACATAGACCATTCTTTTTGTTTCTTTTTGGATTTTTTAGAGTATCTGACATTTACAAGTATAAAAGAATGAAATAATGATATGTGCAAACTATTTACGATAAACAAGAAATACTCAATGTATTAATCTTTTTAAGAAGATTACAATACAGAGGAAAAGAAAATAAATACAAACATAAAAACTACACCGAGTTTATTCAAAAGAAAAATGCGGTTCAGCGTCCCTCTTCTTTAGTTCATCGGTTGTAGCCACATAGAGATCCCTTGCCGAGATTGGAATTATTTGAATAATTCCATGGAGAAAGATGGTGTCGGAAATAGGGATTTGACTTGATCTTAAGAAGGAGATATGCCCGAGGGCATCGTTGAAGAAGATTCCATGAGTAGGCTCTGTAATCACAGTGGTTGAGGGAAAAGGAACCCGAGTCGGTAGGGATAAATCCAGATTTGAAGTTTTCGGAACCTTTCCTTCTCTAGCCATTTGAACAAACACATTTTCATTTTTGGATCTCAGCTTTGATTTGGGAGGGGGAAGATCAGACCTTAGACTTTCGATGATCTTCTCTTCGGCAGGAGTGTGAACGATGTTATACGTCTTTCGGTATGTTCTGAACTTCGTTTGGAGATCTACAAGGAATTTGTCAACCTCAGGCTTACGAGCATTTCGGATGTTACTCAAACAGATACCAATTTCCATCCATTCCGATACTCCGAACCGAACAAGAGAATCCAGTCTGTCCATAGAACATGAAGCATCCTCCCTTATAATCCTTAGCCGAATGGTATTGCAACTTGAAGATGGTTTGATTATTTTGACATCTGTGATTTTTGCAGAGATTCGGCGTCTATTGAGAGCTTTGTGGTACCAATCGATACACAAGGCTTTTATCTCTTCATTTTTCTTTGCCGATTCCTCCAGAGCACTCAACTGAGCTTTGATAGCATCGGCAGGAGATTTTACAGCTTCTTCCTCGGCCAATTTCAAAGCCAGTTCGGTATCTTTGTCACGAGCGATCTGGGCTAATTTTGCAGCTTTGAGTTCCTCTTCAGATAAGCCCAAGTCAGGAGAGGTAGTCTTTGGAGGAGGAAGATGAAGACCAGTACCATCTGCAGCTTTCTTTGTTAAAGCATCTTCATGACACCTTTCTTCAGCAGCTACTTCATCTGGTGACATAATTGCTTTGCCCTTATCTTTCTTGGGCAATTTCTCCTCTTCAGACTCTTCGACCACCAAAGGGTGTTCGGGCCCTTCTCTTCGGCAGTAGAGGGTTCGGCAGCAGCAGATTATTCGGCAACAGAGACTTCTGCAGCAGCAGAAGGTTGTCCCTGACTCGTACTGACAACACGGATTTGAGGGAAGATTTGCTCCCCCTGAATAGGTTTCTCCCCCTCAGTACGAGCCGGGGAAGAAACACCAGCTCTAGCCGACACACGGCTAACACGACGATCAATACGCTCCAACACTATGCAATCATCTGGAGTGAAAGTGGACTCGGTGATGTCGATGTCCAGAGATTGAGCACAGTATTGAGCAACATCGGCAGGCATAGAATCAAGACGCCGATTTATATTCTGAAGGGCACTGAGAATTTGAGAGTTGACAGATTCCTGTGCCAAAGCTTGCTGCCGAAGACTGATGAAATCCTGATCCCGTGCATCAGAGGCGGCTTTGAGAGCGGCCACTGACAATATCAAGGAGGTATTATTATCATTGAGCCTGATTACCTCCTTGAGAATAGGATCTAGAGCGGCAAAGAGAGGAGCACGAAGACCATCAATTTGATTATGAACCACATCCAAGCACCAAAATATGTCTTTGTTGAGGTCAATACACTCAGCATTTTGTTCCTTAATGAGTTGAAGCAGACCACCAAGGAGAGAATTTTGGGTTTCCAAAGAGGCCGAAATCTCAGGATCCCTCATAGTTTTTCTTAGCAACTCATACTGAGTGCCAATAAAATGTACCTGCCGATTTGTATCTAGAATATCGACAAACACATCTGCAGGGAGAGAGATGGGAGGCTGGGCAGCCGAGGAGGTAGATGCCGAAGGCCCAGGTTTGTTGGTATGAGGAGAAGGAGACCGAGGAGGGGTAGACTGTTTGTCGGTAGGAGAGTGTTTTGGTGAATGGGATATTGGCTTCGGTGAAACTTTCGGCGAGTGACCAGGTGAAGGGGCTTTCTTCGATGAGGATGGGGAGTGAAAAGGTTGAGGAACATATCCTGGGATAAAACCCCAGATTGTGCAATATCATCGGGATTGACCCCGAGTGATAGGCTGTGTTGCGAGGAAGCAGAATGTCGGCCCAGAGAGGAGACCGACTCATCTTCAACCTCCACATAAAGAGGAGGAGGAGAAGGAATATTAGGGGACTCATTTTGTACAACCAAACCCTGTTGAGAAGGTTTGGAGGAGGTGGGAGAGGGTTTAGCAGATCCCCGTGGCCATGGAGGGGGAAGATCAACATCTGCCGATTTTTGAGAATCGGTAGATGGAGTGTGTGGTCCGGCCGAAGGTTTCCTAAGTCTCTTAGAACGAGACTTAGGAGGGGATTTTGAGCCCCATCGCTTAACAGAAACAGAAGGGGTAATGACCGGGGCAGCCACCGAAGGATTTGTCGGTGGCAGAGTCATAAGAGCAAGTGTGACGTTGGCGGTGGCCTTTTTCTTTTTAATAGCCATTGACTTAGCTCGGGAAGGTTTTGGGGGAGAGGGGACCACCGATTTGGATGGCTTGGGAGAAGATGAAGACCTTGCGGATTCACCTTTGACAAGCGTTCCCCAAATCGGATTGGGAGAAGAGATAAAAGAAAGCATACCTGAAGTGAGCGGAGAGTCGGTAGGCTTGACTGGCTTGAAAATTGTTTGCTTGCTAATTTGAGAAATTGGCAAGTCAAACTTGATCGTCGGCTCAGGCAGAGCAGCATCAGCACTAAGTTGTGCAGATAGCTTGTGGTTGATGATCAGAGAGATGAAGCGGGGAAGAGCGACATTGTGATTCCTGGGAGGTGAGATGGCAGTGACCAAGGAGTCGAAGAATACCTGAGCAAAGTCGATCCTCCTCATAAATATGAGGGCATGAGCCAGACGAGTAATGGCCGCCAGAGATTGATCCCACCCCGAAGTCTTGTGAGAAAGACAATAGAGGAGGTGAGAAAAGAAGTAGTTCCATAGTGCACCCATATTCTTTCGTAGGAGAGTGCCGGAACCCTTTGATTTCCCTTCGTGCACATACTGGAGAGCGGCAATGACCTCATCATGCTCTTGATGAGTAGAGAATGGAGCAAACACATGGAATTCTGGAATTCTGAGAACCGCGCGAATGTCATCCACCCCAATGGAAAGATCAGGGTGCTCTTCGGAAGAAATAATGGAGGCAGACACCTGATGAGTAGTAGAGTCATACTTACAGGTTAACCAAAAGTTACCAAGGAGCATTTTGCTCATCTTGGTTGAGGCAGTGAGAGCATGGTATAGTGGAGATCTTTGGAGGAAGATGGAGACTTGGTTGAACTCCGGATCATCAGCATCCGCAGATAGACGAGCAACCTGGTTGCAAGGAGGGAAAATAAGAGATTCCCGAGAAAGAGGAGTGACCTTGGAAGCCTTTGTCGATTTTGAGGACGCCATTGAAGAAAGAAAGAGTTGGAGGTTGCAGGTTCAGAGAATAAAAGAAGAAGAAGATGATAGCGAAGGTAAAGAATGAACAGAAAGCAAAGGAAAAATATATATAGGTTAGAAAAAGAAGAGAGAACGGCGGGAATTCAAAAAAAATGATAATGATGGTACGACGCAAACGTGTGTCATGGGGAAGTGGAACAGTCGAAAAATGGCTAAGTGTCAGGTCGTGGACGTCCCATCAACTGACGCACGAACCCTGAAGTGCCACGTGGCATAAGATCATAGGGAAAAGAAAAGGTGACGAAATTATTCGGTATAAAATATGTGGATAAGGATGACACATCATACTCTATACCGAAATAGAGAGGTACCGAAATATGAGAGATATTCCGGTAAATGAATTCGGTATTTAGAGATACCGAAATTTGAAGAGACTTCGGTAAGGATGAATTCGATATGTAAAGATACCAAAATTGGAAGAGACTTCTTGAAAGGTCTTTGTTACCGAAAGTTGGTAGGACCGAAGTATGAGAGAGATTTCGGTAAGGGTATATACCGAAGATATATACCGAAAGAAATTCGGTTTTGAAACAATTCCTTTCCAAAAAGTTAATGGAGGTACCGTCAATTATTGGGCAATAGTAAACTTTTCCAGGCAGAGGCCAGATGCAATTTTTTTTAACTAAAATTTAACACACTTAAAGATCCCACAAGAAAGTTGAAACGTGCATCATCCAGTGGTTTGATAAAAAGGTCTGCAAGCTGAAGATCTGTAGGAATGAAGTGAAGTTCAATATCACCCTTAGAGATATGATCTCTTATAAAGTGATACCGAATGACAATATGTTTAGATCTGGAATGTAGCACTGGATTGTTGGCAATGGCTATGACACTTGAATTGTCACATAGAATCGGTACATGATAATAGAACTTGTCATAATCTTGTAGTTGGTTCTTCATCCACAAGATTTGAGCACAACAACTTCCAGCTGCAACATATTCTGCTTCGGCGGTGGAGGTAGATACTGAATTCTGCTTCTTACTGGACCAGCTGACCAAGTTTCCACCTAGTAATTGACAGCTGCCAGTTGTACTCTTTCTATCAACCTTAGACCCTGCAAAGTCAGAATCTGAATAGCCAATTAGATCAAAACCTGAGTCCTTGGGATACCAAAGACCCAGATTCATAGTACCTTTTAGGTACCGAAAAATACGTTTCACAGCCGCCAAGTGAGATTCGTTGGGATTGGCTTGATAACGTGCATACAGACACGTAGCATACATGATATCAGGTCTACTAGCAGTGAGATAAAGAAGAGATCCTATCATTCCTCTATAATTCGTGATATCAACCGACTTGCCGGCTGAATCAACATGAATCTTAAGAAGAGATGCCATTGGAGTTTTCATGGAAGAGCAATTTTCAAAATCAAACTTTTTCAAAAGATCACGAATATATTTATTTTGACTTATGAAAATACCTTCAGAAGATTGTTTAATTTGAAGACCAAGAAAGAAAGTGAGCTCACCCATCATGCTCATCTCATATTTACTTTTCATGAGAGAGGCAAACTCCTGACAAAGATTTTCATTCGTGGCACCAAAAATGATATCATCCACATATATTTGAACAAGAATGATATTACCTTTAGTTTTCTTGAGAAAAAGAGTATTATCAATTTTACCTCTGGTATATCGGTTGGAGAGAAGAAAGTCAGACAAGGTGTCATACCAAGCACGAGGAGCTTGTTTCAGACCGTAGAGAGCTTTGTCAAGTCTGAACACATGGTAAGGATGGGCTGGATCTTCAAAACCAGGAGGTTGTTTCACATATACTTCTTCAGCAAGTTATCCATTGAGAAATGCACTCTTAACATCCATTTGAAAGACCCGGAAGTTTTTGTGAGAAACATGAGCAAGAAAAATTCTTATTACTTCAAGTCTAGCAACAGGAGCAAATGTTTCATCATAATCGATACCTTCCTCCTGCCTATATCCTTGAGCAACAAGTCTGGCTTTGTTCGGATAACAGTACCCACTTCATCCATTTTATTTCGGAAAACCCACTTAGTACTGATAATGGTCTTACCGAAAGGTCGTGGTACAAGTCTCCAGACTTTGTTTCTCTCAAATTGAGACAACTCTTCTTGCATGGCAATGACCCAACAAGAGTCTGCTAGAGCTTCCTCAATTTTCTTGGGCTCGATAATAGAGAGAAAATTCACATAGAGACAAATGTTTCCAACACCTCTTCTAGTTTGGACACCTGCTAGCTGATCACCGATAATTTGATTTATCGGATGATCTTTGGTCCATTTTAGAGCAGGGGGAAGAGGTGCAGGAAATGTGTTTGAAGGTGAAGGATCGGTGGTTATAGGATGCGTGTGATGAATAGGTGAAGTATGTAAGGTAGGTTCGGTGGGAGATATGGATTCGGTAGGAGCAATGGGTTCGGTAGCAGGAGAGGGATCTGCCGAACCATGATGTAGGGAAGAAGATGATACCGAGAATGGAACATAAGGAGGTCCTGATGATAGAATATTTGGAGATTCTTCTCCAACACAAGAAATAATCCATTCATGAAGTTCAGTATCATCACAAGATAAGGAAGATGTCTTGTGATCATCGAACTTCACATGTATTGACTCATCAATACATTTTCTCCTTAGATTGTATACTCTGTAGGCTTTAGAAGAGAGAGAAGTTTAGAAGAGATTGTATACTCTGTAGGCTTTAGCGTATGATTCTTCCTTTCCACAACACCATTTTGTTGTGGAGTTCTTACTGCTGCAAAGTTTTGAGAAATACCTTTGTCACATAGAAAGGCATCCAAGATAGCATTTTTGAATTCGGTCCCATTGTCACTTCTGATAGATCTGGGTGTGCTGATAGGCCCACAAAGATCCATGTGCAGCATCTGTAGAGGCGTAGATATAGAGAAACAATGTTTTGACTTGAAAGAAGATTTTGTAAGTTTTCCTTTCTCACAAGCCGCACACAACTTCTATTTTGAGAAGGAGATTTTTGGCAAGCCGACAACAAGCTCCTTGTTGGAGAGAGCATTCAACGTTTTGAAGTTTAGATGAGAAAGACGTTTATGCCAGAGCCAGTTCTTCTTGTCAGAGTCTTCAGAGATGAAACAGATGCTTTCATTTTCAGATGTTTTGACACTCATGTTGATGATGTACACATTGTCCTTTCTAAAGCCAGATAGGACAGTGTGAAAGCTTTTATCGGTAATGAGACAATCATTTTCTCTGAAAATCACATAGTAACCTAAATCTCATAGTTGACTAATGCTTAATAGATTATGCATCAGTCCCTCCACATAGGCAACTTTGTTAAAAGTAATGGAACCGTTAGAAAGAGTTCCATAACCTTTAGTGGAACCACGAGAGTTATTACCAAAAGTTACGGTTGGTCCCTTTTCTTTCACAAAGTCTAGAAGAAGATATTTGTTCCCAGTCATATGTCGTGAACATCCACTATCGAGATACCATGTTTGATGATGCCCATAGACCTGCAGATATGAACAAATTAGTCATTTGGAACCCGTTTTGAGGTGGGTGCTTTAGGGTTAGAAGAAGAAGAAGAAGGATTGATCTGACTATATCTTTCGATACGGTCCTTTGGACAGTCTTTGGCCAAATGAAAAGTGTCACCACAGTTGTAACACCTTCTGTAGATGAATCTTTTCTTTGGTTCAAGAGAGGAAGCTTTTACCTTTCCTTGAGGTTTGGATTTAGGAGGTTTAGATGAGTGAGAAGGAATATGATAGTTGTACGGAACGTGAGGGTTATGAGGTACATGTCCAAGGATTCCCTTTTCAAAAGAAGAAGAAGGGTTGATTGAGATTCCTTTGGACTTCTTTACTTTTAAGGCTCTAGGAATGAAGTCCGTTGTGGTCATGGGAGATTTACCTTTTGAAGAAGGTGTAATCTTTCTTTTGTTGGGAAGATCAACAACAACGGATTTTCCTTTAGAGAGGAGAGTATCCTCTTTAAGAGTATAGGAAGAAGAAGACGAAGAAGAAGAAACTTCTTTTAGTTTTAAGGACATAAGAAGATCATTTACAGGCTTGACCAACTCATTAGAGTCTTGATCTTCTGTTAGAAGAGGTTTGGAAGATTTGGCTGACACAAAGTAACCAAACTTTCTTGAATCACGAAGATCCATGGAGTAAACCGAGTTAGAATCTTCTGAGTTAGAATCATCCCAATCAGAAGAATATGAGGGTAATTTAGAAGACAGAGGAATATTATGAGTAGAAGAAGAAATGTTTTCAGAAGGAGTACACACAACATTCTCTTTCCAGTAACCTAATCCATAAGTTTCACCAACAACTTGATCTTGAAAATTTTTCTCAAGATTTTTAGAAGAGGTGTTCCATTTGTTTAAGGTTTCTTGTTCTTTCTGAAGCTTCTTTAGAAGCTTGTTCTTCTTCTTGGCTAGCACATAGTTTAAAGTCTTCAAGTCCTCTAACTCAGTTTTTAGTATATCAAACTGTTTTAGCTGAGATAGAGAAACTTGGAGTTGAGAGGAGAGAGACTTGACTTGAGCATTTGCTCTTTTCTTTGCATCTTTTTCATTGTGAAAAAGTACAGTTAGAGAGTCAAAAGCCTCAATCTTCTCTTCATCAGAGAGAGAGTAGAAGGGATGTACTGAGAAGAAGAAGAGGAGCACTCAGCCGTGAAGTCCATTCTTGAGCAGGAGTCTTTTGGTTCTTCATCGAGTTTGGCCATGAGGCATTTACTGGATACTTCCTTCTCACTGTCGGAAGTAGGTTCGTCTGCCCAGTCTAAAGTTTCTGCCATTAAGCCTTTGCCTCTTCTTTGAGAGTTGAAATTTCTTTTTTTCTCTCTTTTGTATTTGGCTTTGTATTTGTCAGCTTTATCGGAAAGCTCCTTGAATGATGAGGACGGAGAAGGTTTTCTTGGATGCGATCTACCTGTAGAATTAGATCGAAGATTTCTTCTTTTAGAAGAGTTAGAAGAATTAGATTTAGAAATCCTAGAAGGATTGCTTCTACACTCAGATGCAAAATGGCCTTTCTTACCACATGCATAGCAATCCTCCTTGGATTTGTTCAAGGAGTTTTTAGAGGAAGAAGAAAAATTTCTGTTGCTTTGAAATTTTCTTAGAAGAGTTCTTTTGGAACTTAGAGAAATTTGCAAGCATATTCATCTCCTCTGTCAAATGATCAACAAAGGGATCTTCTCCTTCATCATCAGCTTCACTTAGATAAGCCTCCGAGGAGTGATTCAGATTTTCATGACTTTCTCTATCTGAATCATCAGAAGGATAGGTTATACGAGGAACACACATAGATTTCTTGGAGCCATCACTTATAAGAGCCATAGAGGGGGCTCTTATCTCTTTGAAGATGGTATTCCTTTGTAAATGGGTTTGTTTGTGATTATGAAACATACCATAAAGAGAAGTAAGAGGAAGACTTTCCAAGTCCCTGGAAGTCTTAATGCAAGTGGAAAGGTTATTCCAGAAATCTGGAAGACCATCCATAAATTTGCATACGACTTCCTCGTTGTCATAGAGTTTTCCAACAAGTTTTAACTCGTTTAAGAGACTGTTAAAACGGTTGTAGTAGGAGGGAAGAGATTCTCCTTTTTCATGAGAAAAGAATTCGTATCTACGAACAAGAGAGATTTTCTTAGATTTCTTTACTTCATTTGTACCTTCATACAAAACACATAGAGTTGACCACATCTCTTTTGCAGTTTTAAGACTGACAAGAGATTGGTACACTTCATCAGGAAGAGATTGAGCGAGAATGGCTCGCACTTTGGAATTGAGTCCAATAGTGAGTCTATCTTCATCCGTGAATTCTTTTGTCTTTTTCAAAACATAACGACCAGTGGCAAAAGTTCTTTCCTCCTCTGACGAATCATCGGAAACTTGAAAAAGAGTGTCCTTTTCTTTTTCTTTATCCTTAGGGGTTTTGACAAATTTATCCCAGACTTTTGGGATTAGAGGACCTTCACTAAGAATGGTTAGAAAACGATTGTCAGCTCCTTCCAAGAAGAGCATCATCCTACTTTTCCATAAGGAGAAGTTGTTCGAATTGAACTTAGGAGGTTTGACAGTAGATCCATTGTCAGAATGGAAAGAGTTTTGAGAAGAAGACTCAGGTTTTGTAGAAGGATAAGCCATTGCGGATTTGGTTTATTAGATTAAACCAACCGCTCTGATACCACTTTTTAGTCCCAAAGAAGTAAAACAAGTATTGTAAAAGGGGGGGGGGTTGAATACAATAACACAAAATTACTTAATTTTAATTCTTTTATTGATAAAGAATACCAAGAATTACACAAAGAGAAATAAAGATTGTTGCAGAATAAGAATAGTTAAGAACTACTCTAAACAATCTAACACTTAGAAGATATTTAAGAACACAAAGACTTAAACTTAGAGAGACAAGGAAAACTATCAACCTGCTTGAAAACTTGTTAATATTTGATCTTGAGCTCAAAGCGTGAGTAGCAAGGTGCTACCTCTATCCTTTATATACTATCCAATGTAATGAGTACAAAGGACATAGAGCAGTAAAGGCATGGGTGGTTGAGATATTGTCAATAAATTATAACATATTTGATGTGACTTATCACAATACAAAAGGTAACTTTTGTACTATGAAAGTATAATATCTCTATAAAATATTCATGGGAAAATCTTTTTGAGATCAAATAGAAAATAAACGTCTCAATCAAATTTAGACCAAGTGTATATCTTCTCATAGAAAGAAGTTTCCATTCTCATTGTCAGAAGATCATTGGGAATGAGGAAGTATGTCAAATCATGAGGGTTTGACATAAATTTTCTTACACATAAAGAAGCAATCTGTAAGAAAGGAGAATGTCGAATAAAGAGTTCGGAAGATGAGGGTTGTGCCGAACAAGGATGATTCGGCAACACAGAAAGGACATGCCGAATAGGAAATCGGCATGTGGAGGGTTTGCCGATTAGGATCGGCAAGAGGATGATCTGCCGAATAGAAATCGGCAGGTCAGGCTTAGTTCACTTTGAAGTTCATCTCAATCTGCATTGTAGACTTCCTTCATGTTGAATTCAGTTCGTCTTCGACTCACCGATCTGTTTAACCATAACTAAGCTATTACAAAGAACCATAGTATAGAGTACAAACATCAATAAAGACTAAGGAGAGGTTATCTTTAAATCTTAGATGACCCAACACGAAGCATGTCTTCCAGTGTTTGAATGGTTCTTTCACTCTGGCCATCCGTCTGAGGATGATATGTTGTACTCAACTTAAGTTGCGTACCCAACTCCCTTTGAAGGCTTCTCCAAAACGACGACGTGAAGCGAGCATCCCGATCTGACACAATAGCTGACGGTACTCCATGTCGAGATACAATCTCATCAATGTACATCCTAGCCCATTTCTCCAACGGATACGTCTCTTTGATTGGTAGAAAGTGAGCAGATTTCGTGAGTCGATCCACTATCACCCAAATGGCGTCATGCCCCTTAGGTGATCGCGGCAACCCAGTCACAAAATTCATCGCGATCTCATCCCACTTCCACACGGGTATTTCCAACAGTTGCAATTCCCCATACGGTCTTTGATGCTCCGCTTTCACTTTCAAGCACGTTAGACACCGCTCCACGAAATAAGCTATGTCTTTCTTTAAGCTTGGCCACCAGTAACTTTGCTTCAGGTCTCGATACATCTTATTGGTTCCCGGATGTATCGAGTATCGCGACTTATGTGCCTCTTCCAACACTCTCTTTCGGAGATCTCCCAACTTTGGAATCCACACTCTTTTCTCATAACATTTAACTCCACGGTTGTCAGCGATCAACAAGTCGACAATTCCAACGATCCTCTCGCTTTTTAAGTTTTCTTCCGACACTACTTCCTCTTGGCATTTCTTGGCTTCTTCTATAAAGTTAGAAGTTGCCTTAACCCGAAACACCACCACTTTAGATACCGTACTATGCTCTTTCCGATTCAAGGCGTCCGCCTTCACATTGGCTTTACCTGGGTGGTATAGAATCTCGCAGTCATAATCACTTAGTAATTCCATCCATCTTCGCTGCCTCATGTTCAACTCTTTCTGATTGAATATATGCTGAAGACTCTTATGATCGGTATAAATTTGGCACTTAACTCCGTACAAGTAATGTCTCCAAATCTTCAACGCGAATACCACCGCAGCTAACTCTAGGTCGTGCGTCAGATAATTCTTCTCATGATCTTTCAACTGACGAGACGCGTAAGTGATCACTTTCCCATCTTGCATCAGCACGCACCGCAGACCTAACTTTGAAGCATCGTTGTAGATCACGAACCCTTCTGTACTGTTGGGTAAAGACAGAATAGGTGCACTACTCAATCTTTCCTTCAGCTTGCTGAACACATCCTCCTGAGCTTCCTTCTATGCAAACTTAACACTCTTCCTCGTTAGAGTCGTTAATGGCGTGGCTAACCTCGAGAAGTCCTGTATGAACCTTCGATAGTAACCCGCCAAGCCAAGGAAAGTCCTCACTTCAGGAGGTGATTTCGGCACCTCCCACTCTTTGATTGCTTTAATCTTCGCTGGATCCACCTTGATCCCGTCTTCCAACACCACGTGCCCTAAGAACTGCACTTCTCTTAGCCAAAACTTGCATTTCGAGAATTTGGCGTACAACTTCTCCCGCTTGAGCAACTCCAACACAGATCACAGATGCGCCTCATGGTCGCTCATGGATTGTGAATAAATTAGTATGTCATCGATGAAGACGATGACACGCTTGTCTAAAAATGGACTACACACTCTATTCATCAGATCCATGAATGTCGCTGGTGCGTTCGTCAACCCAAATGGCATGACTAGAAATTCAAAGTGTCCATACCTCGTGCGAAAAGCAGTCTTGGGTACATCCTCCTCCCTCACTTTCAGGTGATGATAGCCCGAACGCAGATCTATATTTGAGAAGTAACTCGTTCCTTGCAACTGATCGAAAAGATCATCAATTCTTGGGAGCGGGTACTTATTCTTGACTGTTACCTTGTTGAGCTCTCGGTAGTCTATACACATTCTCATATTTCCATCCTTCTTTTTGACGAACAACACTGGTGCTCCCCACGGCGACGAGCTGGGACGAATAAAACCTTTAACCAACATCTCTTGTAGTTGAGTCATCATCTCCTTCATTTCGGCCGACGCCAAACGATAAGGTGCCCTTGCTATTGGTGTCGCCCCCGACATCAAATCTATTCTGAACTCCACTTGACGATCAGGTGGCAAGGTGGTTAAGTCTTCCGGAAACACTTCCGGGTACTCATACACTATCGGAACAGACTCTAACCCCTTCTTCTCTTTCTTAGCGTCTACTACATACGCAAAGAACCCCCCACCCTTTCACTAGGCATCGCCTAGCCTTGATCATAGAAATCAAGCACGACTTCCTATCCCGACGATCCCCATACACTATAACTTCCTTCTGATCAGGCAAAGCTATACGAATTAGCTTCTTATTACAGACAATGTTGGCATCATTAGACGCCAACCAATCCATCCCCACAATGACGTCAAATTCCCCCATGCCCATCGGGTATAACCGCAATGGATAGGTATGACCGTCAATGTCTATACTACACCCGTCATATACTTCTTCCACTAAGACTCGACTATCATCGGCTACTTCTACCTCAAACCCCTGGCTAAGCTTCTTGGGTTTCACATGCAATTCATGCACGAAGTTCGGAGACACAAACGAACGGTTTGCTCCCGAGTCAAACAACACTTTAGCAAAAATCGAGTCTATAGGAAAAGTACCTGCCACCACATCCGGTGTCTCCACCGCCTCCTCCGCTGTCATATTAAAAGCCCCCGCCCTCGCCCGAGCTGGCTCCAACTTCTTCTCACCCCCTTTGTCTCCAAATCCTCCGGCTGCGCCTTTCTTCAACTGGGGGCAATCAGTCCTGATATGATCAGGAGAACCACACTGGTAACAAGATCTTGGCCCACGGCAGTCCCGATCCATATGTCTATTCTTCCCACATTTGAAACGCCCTTCTCTCTCCAGCGAACACTCCCCCTTATGAACTCGGTTACACTTGCTGCATGGCCTATTCTCAAACTTTGAAGTAGCTTGCTGATCATATTTTGCGGATTTAAACGTCTTGGAATCCCGGACAGTTCACTCCCACTTTCGCTTGTCTCCACTTCTCTCAGTAACCTGTCGGTTCTTTTCTTTCTCTCTCATCTCGGCTGCGTTCACCGCCGCTTGAAACGTAGCAGGTTCCCTGTTCGACACGAATTCTCTAATGTTACTCCTTAGCCCAAAAATAAAATGCTCCACTCGCCTTTCTTCATTAGGCACATAAACCTCTGCAAAACGGGATTTTTCGATGAATTTTGTCGTATACTCCCGAACTGTCATATCCCTCTGTTCCAAGCTCATAATTCTTCCTCTAACTTTTTGATCGCCGCCAGAGGGCAAAACTGCGCCTTAAATATTTTCACGAACCCATCCCAAGACATCTCTCTAGCCGCCGCCGACCCCTGTCCCCCTGATTCAACGTCCCACCACATTACCGCCTCATCTTTCAACATAGACAACGCGTACACAACCTTATCCCCTTCAGAACACTTGCTGGTATCGAATGACAATTCCATCTCTTTTACACATTTCATTGCCAACACATGATCGCATTCTCCCTTGTAGGTAGGAGGTTTGCAAGCAGGAAACTCCTTGAAGCTACACCCTTTCTCTTCCACTGCTTTAGTCAACACTATAGGAGTCAACTGCGAATGGCTTCCCACCACAGTCACCAGCGAGTCAGAAATTTCAGTCACCTCTCTATCCTCACTCTTTTCCTTGCTTGCCGATACCTCATTAGTTCGTTGAGCCAACAATGCATTCAGAGTTTCTTGCAACTTCCCCATTTCAGCTGCAAAGGTTTCTTGCGTAACAAATCCCTGAGTCCGTCCCCCACCACGGTTCCTTGCCTGCCTCCGACCCCTCACTGAAGCTGAACTCTCTTGAAAAGAGGTTTCTTGTCCAGGTCTCGCCTCTACACTTCTAGCTTGACGAACAACATGGGTCGCCCTTCCCCCTCGAGTTCCCGTAGCTGGTTCATTCACTTGAGTGGTCGCTTTCTTAGTCGTTTCCCCCTTAGGTCGACCGCGACCCTTCCTTCGGTTAGCAGCTGTTTGCGGAGGAGCGACTGGTCCATCCTCAACGATCTCATTCACAGGTGCCGCCTCTACTGCCGACACTGATCTGCTCCTAGTTACTCTCTCCGACATAACTACAAATAAGGCACCAACACACAAACTTCATTAAGATAAACCCAAAGCAATAAAGCAAGTTAAGCACGCACATGTACCTATAAATTTATAATTACACTGGCCAGATGTAATTTTAAATTTACCTTACATGTTAGTCCTCATTACTCTATCACTCGTCTTCCTAAGATCATCCTATAATCTCAGTTGTGTCTTACTCCCTAAGTTTAAGTCTAGGCCCACCCGGTCACCTAGATTCCTTAAACTATGGCTCTGATACCAACTATAACAACCCAACTAGAAACAGCAAGATAACAATTAAAGCTTAATAATAATAATAACTCATGCCAAAACGGCCCCAAGCGTACAATTCCAATTCAAGGTTTGCAAAGGCAACCTATACACAACTAAGATAAAATGAATAAAGAACACTAAGGTGACGGTCTTCTATCCATTCCCGCTACATCTTCTCTTTACCCTTATCCGCCCTTCCTAAATCACACATGCCTGAAAAGGTTTTTACATTTGAAAGAGCGAGGGTTACACCGGAGGTCTAGTGAGTCCCCTCAACAAATAAGCAACAATATAACCCTCCAGAAATTTAAATCAACACATTTAAAACAACATAAGAGTAATTCACGCTACTGACCACACTATCGTCGAAGACGGTGTGTCTGACTCGCACTGCCTTAAATTTTGGGACACACCCCCAATGGCATAAACGGGCCACACTCCCCGGTACGAGTAGGCGGGCCACACTCCCCGACTTAGGTCACAATCTCCACAAATAATGTATGCATACATTTAAATATCAACGATTTATAACACACTTAAATAATTTCATAGTGATTAAGCCATCGTAAATAAATCAAGGTTTAAAATGTAAACTTTCATATGCTTTCACTAACAAAATGTTTAGTTCAGAAAAACTCACCTGGCGTCCTTAGCTTAATTCCTGCGTCTACTCTTATGGTTTGATCCGGAACCTATAAAGGAAACATTGACCGGTGAACTCTCTAAACTTCCAATTTATAACGGGGTTGACATTAACACCCCAACAATCTCAAACGGTTAGCCTTATGGTAACGCTAGATTAGGCTAACGGAATAGATCAACTCAAGACGGGTATGCACGAGTCCTAAAAGGAAAAATGGGTCGGTCTGCTACCAAGAAATCCACTATGGATTCAGCCTCCAAACTTCAAATGGGCTTCGGCCCACATAGCACAAGTAGGGACCGGGGTCAAAGGGTCGCTCGGACCCAACTCGACCGGAGTCTGATTTCCTTGGGTCGACCGAGGCTTGGGATCGACTGGGTCCTTCCACCCTCGATGTCGACCGGTGCCAACTTTCCCGGTGTCGACCGGGGTCACACCGACCGGTGTCATCCGATCCCCCACCCCCTGGGGTCACTCAGTCTCTGCACTATAGAATCGTGAACCAGGGGTTTCAATCGATTGAGGATACAATTACCAAAACTCAACACTAAAATGATGATCATCATCAGATTTCACCTCATAATACTAACTTTTCTTTAGGTCGGTTATCAATCAATGCATTAATAAATCCCTTCCCTCACCCAACCGAGTGCAAAACCCCAAACTGTCGACCAGGGAATTCTTCAAGAATTTCTTAATAATAACCAAAGCTTTATCCAACTAATCAAAATCTACTAATCTAAACATCATTAAGAGAAATCAAAGAACATACCTTCACAAAGATGATGAGAGAACCCTTTTTCTTCTTTAATCCCTTCTCGCACCAAGAACCTCCACACACAGACCCAACCTTCTTGAGAGTTTTCCTAAAATGCCAAATGACGGCTTGGAAAGGAAAGATGTAACCCTAATCCTTTATTTTCACTTAGCCCCCTTCCACAAAGAGACTTTGCCAAAATATACCCAAACCAAAACAATTTTTTTTTTCACGGTTGTTACAACTTTTTCGGTTTTTTTGCTTGATATCGAGAGACTTTTTTGGTTTATTTGTTTTTTTGGTTGGTGGGGGCACAGGCTAAAAATTACTAAGCGATATTTTGGATACGCAAAAGATCGACGGGTTCCATTTTAATAAGCGATGTTTGATATTTCATATTTAACGTCTAGTTTTAGAGATTTTACTACGTTATAACTTTGGATAATGTATTTTTTATATTTTTGAAATTGTATAATATATTATCACCGGCCCCTGTGGTCGGGAAGCTTGTGTTCCGCCCCTGAAAGAAGCACTCTTTGTAACGATCGCCCATGCTTTTGTATGCAGAAGTATTCTCTGTTATGAGTTATAATGCCTAAGCAATTTAGAAAAGTTAAAGAAAATCCAATCTTTTCATTGTATTACTTTACACGTAGAGAAGGAGCTAGTGTCGGGATCTCCAACCCCATTTGCATAGGAGTTATTTGGGTAGAAGGGTAGAAGAACACATCGCAAATAGTTCTCTTCGTATTGGAGTCTTCTGTTGACAACTTGTAGATGTGCTAGTCGAGGACCACATATATTATGACTTCTAGATGTCAACGTAAAACGAAGTATTCTGAGTTGTTTTGGTTTATATATAATCGTGTAGGATGTGAGTTGTATATTTTGACTGTTTTTTTTATACCATGAAAACAAATTTGCAAATAAATTAAGAATTTATTTTGGAGGAAAAGGAAACGTACAATAAGGGGTTGTTTATTTACCTCTTAATGGTTCCATTAAGAGGCAACCTCTGAATCGCTAAGAGGTGAATCCTGTTTGACAAAAAAATTTTTTGTCTCTTAATTGTTCCAAAACACTCTGAATGATTTAGTATCATAGGTCTCCCTTAACCATTAAGCGCCCTGATTTCATTATGAACAATTACCAAACAATCATATTTCATTTTACACTATATCATAAGAGTCTCTAAATCATTCTGACCACTTAATCATTTTGCACAAAACAATTCAGCAATTGCCAAACTCAGTTGTTGAATGGGCTTTTGAGCCCAAAGTAATTCCGAACAACGGGCTGCATCAACATCACCACCCCCATTTTCTTCCACCAAAGATGCTTTATATTCTTCGACCAAATATCCATTTTTGTCGTCAATATTATATTAATTTCTTTCAAAATAAAATACTGTTGCTTATATTTTAAAAATATGTATTCATTTTGTTTTGTAAAAAATATAATTCTTGATTTTGCGGTGTAATTTGATAAATTTATTATCTATCAAGTATCAATTGCTCAAAATGTCCTCAAATAATAATAAAGTTGATAAAAATTATGAACTAAAAGTCTAAAAATCAAAATACAAATATGTAAATTTCAAGACAATTACATAAACGGCGGAACATTAAATAAATTTATGAAAATGAATTTAATAATTAAATTAAATTATTTTTTATTTAAAAAATAATTTCCATCGGAAATAAATCAATAATATCAACATTTTTTAGATTAGAGTGAATTGTGGATTTGGTCCATGTAGTTTAGTGATTTCTTTGATCATGGTCCTCATTCTATGTTTATTGTGGATTTGGTTCTTGTGGTATTCAATTTATTTTGGTCATGATCCTTCTGACTAACACTTCCATTAACTTTGTTAAATCAATGACCATTTTAGTCATTTTGCCTATTTTTTGTCCTTTTTTGATAAGAAAAATATAAACAATATTTTTATACACACAAACACACATGCATATACACATGTATATATATATATATAACGATATTAAAATAAATAAAATAAGACATTATTGTATGATTTAATTGTTTAGTTTTTTTTAAATTAATTATATTAAATACGATTTAATTTTATTATTTTATTGTAATTGTGAAAAAAGATATAGTTTTATTGTTTTAATGTAATTAAAATTTCAATTTAAACAAACCAGATCATAAAACTATATCTTATTTATTTAGATCGAATAAAATAAAATATTGTTTTATGATTTGATTTATTGAATTAAAATTTTAATTAAGTTAGAGACGATTTAATTATATTGTTCTTTAATATCATTGCAACAAACAAGCTTATTGTTGATATTTTAACACCAAAAATCATTGAAAACCGTTGAGAAATAAACTATAATTTTATCATCTTAAAATTAGAAGCTCCAATTTTCATATTGTTTTTCAGTCAAAAACTCAAAATCAATTTTCACATTGTTTTTAGTATGATAAAATTAAAGTTCATTTCTCAACGGGTTTTAATGATTTTTTTGTGTTAAAATATCAACAATAAGCTTGTTTGTCGCAATGATAATAAAAGAACAATATAATTAAATCGTCGTTAACTTAATTAAAATTTTAATTCAATAAATCAAATCATAAAACCATATTTTATTTTATTCGCTCTAAATAAAATAAGATATAGTTTTATGATCTGATTTGTTTAAATTGAAATTTTAATTACATTAAAACAATAAAACTATATATATTTTTCCACAATTACAATAAAATAATAAAATTAAATCTTATTTAGTATAATTAATTTAAAAAAAATTAAACAATTAAAGCATACAATAATGTCTTATTTTATTTATTTTAATATCGTTATATATATATATATATATATATATATATATATATATTTATTTATTTATATACATGTGTGTGTGCATGTGTGTATAAAAATATTGTTTATATTTTTCTTATCAAAAAAGGACAAAAAATAGGCAAAATGACTAAAATGGTCTTTGATTTAACAAAGTTAATGGAAGTGTTAGTCAGAAAGACCATGACCAAAATAAATTGAATACCACAATGACCAAATCCACAATAAACATAGAACGAGAATCATGGTCAAAGAAATCACAAAACCACAGGGACCAAATCCACAATTCACTCTTTAGATTATAAAAATTCCTCCGGAAATTAAAATTAATTCTAATAAATTGTTTTTAATATTAAATTAAAAAAATCCGACTGAAACTCGGACTATTTTCTTAAAGAAATTTTAGAAAAAAAATTCCGACGGATATCAACGCCGTTTGACTATTTTTGATAACCGTCGGAAAATTTTACAGCGGAAAATCCGTCCGAAAAATCCACCAGATTTGGCCTTGTGTTTAATAGTGATGGTGTCACCGTAGGGCACAAATGTTTTTTCAGTTCAAATGTACGTGTAGCAGCAATAGCTCATACATGGACGGACCTATAAGGGTGCCAACGGTGGCACGTGCCACCGTATTGTTTCCTCGCCGTAAGGTAAAAAAAATTAGGTTTGTAAAATGTGCAACTGTATCGTTTTAGAAAATGTAACCGTATTATTTTAGAAGTGCAATTGTATCTTATAATCAACCAAAAAACAAGAAAACTATTGAAATCAACAAAAAAAACCGAAAAAAAAATTCTTGAAATCAACCAAAAAAACCGAAAAAGTATCTCGAAATCGATAAAAAAAACCTAAAAATCTTTGAAATCAAGCAAAAAAACTTTAAAATTTCACGGGAAACGGTGGAGTTAGGCTAAAAACACATTGGACGACATTAGACGTTGATAAAAAGATGAAGACACGTCGATATTGGGTTTTACATACATGATTGCATCTATATGGTTCAACCGATTAACCTCTTTTTGTACTAGTAGATACCAAGCAACTAGTTTTTCTTTTATAATTTAAAATATGAATGTTATGATTTAATATAACTGTTATACTATTGAAATATAAAATTTATAATTTTGTTTTGCAACGATTTGAAGAATTCACTTAGGAAAAAAAAAAGATTTGATTGATGGGTAATTTTTTTGTTGTTGGTAAAAGAGTGTTTGTCAACAAAGAGTTTGCATAGAACATCTCCAAGTGATAATCAACATTATAACTTATTTTTAACATTTTCATGTATGATTTGATTTGATCTTGACTAGGGATGGCAAAAAAAAAAAAAAAAAAAAAGACCCGATGGTGAAAACCGAAAACCGAACATTTCGGGTCGGATTCGGGACTTCTTATTGGGGACGGGGCGGGGATCGGGGACGTTATCGGGGATGTTAATGGGGACCGGGACGGGGACGGTACTCACCGACCCGACCCGACCCGATATATATATATATAGATGAAGGATCATGCGAGAAGTTAAACATTTTGCGAGAAGGCGAGAAGTGTTTAATCATATATGATATCACGGCCTGTGGGTGTGCTTAATCATATATGATTAAACGTCTATGTATTGCCAATATAACATGTGTTTAATTATATGTGATTAAGATTGTGTATCATATATGATTAAACACTTCTCGTCTTCTCGCAAAATGTTTAGCTTCTCGTTTGAACCTGCCCCTATATATATATATATATATATATTAAATTATTAATATAGGGGTTAAATCATGTGAGAACCAAAAAAAGGTTGAGAACCGTGAGAACCGATCTAAGCCGTAATTTGGTTTTGATCGTGTGGTTTTAATTAAAAGATGTTTCACCATATGAAAAGGTGATCGGTCGTTTAATTCGAGATTATTTTATCGTGAATCACCCATCTTTAATGTGCTAGAATGATAAAACCGAGCGATATTAATGTGTTTTTATATTTTGATAGGTTCGGAACATTTTGGAACGAAATAGAACAAAAGGACGATTTTTGACAGATTTGCGCGTCTGTGGCGTTTCGTCCGTATCTGACGGGTGTCGAATCCGGCAAATAATAAAATTTATAATTAAAGCCTATTACCGTTAAACCACAACTAATTGCGATAATGGTAAGTAGGGTCGTCTCCTCAGGGACTCGGTATTAATCGTAAGTCCAAGATGAATTCAAATGCAAGTTTATTAGAAACATTATATAAAAAGGGGGGTTTTGTTTGAATTGAGTCTAAAAATGTAAAATAATGTAAGACTATAAATAATAACGAGATGAATCTAGTAATGAATGCAACCAATCTTTTATTAAACAATGTATCATCGACTTGTATAAAAATAAATTTTCTCAATAGATTTCAGACCGGCCGTAAGTGTCGACACGTGCCAAACACTCCGTTTGTCCTTACGATTAAACTAGCCCGAGGAGCTCGGTGAACTAATTCCTAATTGATTAAGTTAAGTCTAGTCACGAACTTAGACTTAACCTGTGAGTCCGTGATCGTTTACCAGATAAATCAAACAACAACAAGATATAGATTACCAACCTGTTTCGATTACAAAATGCGGATTACAAAGGGTTGATAATGGTTTTCTGTTTAAGCTCACTTCACTTGTGTTCTTGATGTTGGTCTAATGATTTAGAATTGTAAATTATGATTCTTAGACATTTCTAAGAATATCTAAAACTATATATACTAACTAATAATATCTAGATATTAAATAAACTAATATAATATCTAAACATAATATCTAATAACAAGATATTATAACTTTGACGCTTATTACAAAATAGACCCTAGACTATTGTTGAGAGTGACTTGTCAGCTTTAACTTCAGATTGCGATCTTCGTATTGGATGATCTTGAATCCAATGAGACTGTGTCCTAACAATCTCCCCCTTTGGATCAAGATCATTACGAAAATGATTTAGCAATACGATCTTCTCTTTCAGCACAGAAGATGCAATCTCTCTCTTAGTCTTCAAGATATAGTAAACTCCCCAAAAAGATGTAGATTATCTTTCTTTCAGTTTATGGGAAGAAATTATCTCTTGTTTCAGCTCGAAATTCTTCAGCAAAGTATTTTCAAAGAAAATTTCTCTCGAATCAACATATCTTCAGAGTACTTGCTCTTTGAAGAATTCAATCTTGGACGTGATTCTTGAAACATGTGATTTCTTGGTTAGCTCTTCTCCATTTCTTGGGTAGATCTTCTCCCCCTTTTTGATGAGAAGTGTAACGATTTCATCAAAACTTGACGACAAGAAATGTTGTTCATAAGGAGCCTCTGATTCGTCAATGCAATAGATATTTATCCAGATCTTTGCAAATCTAGACAAAATAGTCATGTAACACCTGTAGCAATAAACAAATCAGTTAGAAACGCCTGTCAGTAACACTAAGTCACTGTGTGTAACGAATACACAATGAAAACGAGTTGTTTGATGTTGACTCCCCCAGGGCTTCCATTTAATCATCGAAACACCACAAAGGTTATTTATATAAACGTTATGACAAAGAAACAAATTCCTTGTGT
Source organism: Arctium minus (assembly GCA_954870635.1). NCBI lineage: Eukaryota > Viridiplantae > Streptophyta > Magnoliopsida > Asterales > Asteraceae > Arctium > Arctium minus. The sequence continues at coordinate 190,538,636 of OX941080.1, forward strand.
GTTCGTGCTTGTGATAGAAAGAATTAAGCACTTGATGATCGCTTATAGGCTCGAAATTGTGTAAACCACTGAGACAACAGTAAGTTAAACACAGACTCAATGTGCATGATTGAAGTGCGAAGGTGGGGAAGACTTCCTTATTTTCAATATCCATATTTTCCAAATGAAAATCAGATAGCAAATGTGCTGCTTCCCCTTTGAAAATGAAACATTTTCCTGTTAAGAAGTAAATGAGTAGCTGGTGGGGTAATTTCAAGAGTTGGCATGTGCTAGTTGCCTGTTTCAATAATGATCACAAAAGAGTTGTGAAACACTAGAAATGTGGCTGCCCGACTCAGAAAAAGTTGGTGCAAAGTTGTGATATTCTTTTAACTCTATTCTCACACCCTCTTTCTTTTAAACATTTAGCTCACTGCTAACCGAACTCTCTTTTTCATGATAGCTCATCATCCAATCCACACTCATTTCTTTTGACTCCTCACACCCAATCGCTATAGATTAACTTCATGGGTAGAAATCACTGGTTAACGTGATTCCATAGAAGTTGTGTGAATTCCTAGCACACTGATCCCGTATATCCTATAAAGAATATGTTGCTCAAAATGATTTATAATCATGTAAGCTCATGTAGAACATTTAAAGTACACTCCCAAAATATAAAATCTTATGAAAAAATCGGGAAGTGGTTTGAACGTTTAAGAATATGTTTTCAATGATTGAAAGTTGTCCTTCTTTCAATCACATATGAGATTAAGATAAAGGAATATACCTTTAAGTGCGATCTTAAATCTCATGAAGCTTAGCTTAAAGTCATAAACATATGATCGTATAAGCTCTTCTAAAAAATTCTGCAAAAGTCTTAAGTCAAGTCAAAGAAACTTTATTCACTAATATTGAAAAGACAAAAAGCAGTAAAACAAATAATTTCTCTTACTCCCCCTGAAATTATGCATTTGAAAAAATTATCATTTGAAAAGATATGCATTTAAAATTTCAGAAATAAATATGTACTCCCCCTTGAAGATTGATTTCCTCGTTGGAGTATCGGAGTACAATCTCTCATATCAGCATTGGAGTAAGTTCTTTTGATCATTGAAGTGCGAGTCCTAAACTGTTGTGTTTAGAAGTCACTCTTCTTTGAAGCACGGGTTCTAAGCTGATTTACTTAGAAGCCTTTGTTGACATTGATGTCCGGGTCTTGAGCTGATTTACTCAAGAACCATTCTTCTCCTACTCCCCCTTGACAGTTGGTGCCTGCAACACAGGTTTAGTTTTCTTTGGTACCCACTGGTATTTGGGTCCATATGTGTTAGTTGCAGTTCGTATGTGGGTTATGAAATAAGAACCATACCAGTAATGATCTTTGGTTCTGTGAACAAGATTATGTGTACGACAGTAAGAACAAGAATTTTCCTTACCTGATAACCTGATCATTTGATCTCTCGTGTAAACATGAGCAGGTTTACTTTTCAGCGCATTGTTCTTCGTTTCATTATGCGTATGTACACATGAGCTTTCATCTTTAACAGGTTTCTTCTACCAGAAAAGATTTTCTTCCTTGTAGCTCCATCTTCTCTGAAGTGAACCTGAACCATCTAACTTTCTGTCAAAAGGAAGGTTAGTAGTACGAATCTGATTTGAAGATTTAGATTTATTAGGAAAATCAGATTTCTGAGATTGGCTTTTCTTGCGTTTACCAGAGGTGTTCTGTTTCTGTGAACACTGATTTTTATAAACACTTGGTAAAGCCTTTCTTTTTACAAGAAAAATAGAATGATCTGGAAGTGAAGCATTGAAATCAACCATATCTACTCCTTCTATACACCCTTCTTTAGAATTTAAAAAATCATTTGCAGACTCAAATAAGTCATCAAAGAAATCAGTAGAAGTGTGAGGTGCTTTTGAAACTGTAGAACACTTTGTAGATTTAGAATGAAAAACAATGTTCTTCATAACATTTGAAAACACATTTTGTTCTATATTCACCAAAATTCTTTCGTCAGATAAGACATTTTCTAACTCAATTATTTTGCTTTCTAATACGAGTGGAGGTAGATAAGTTTTAGCCCGAACAGGTTTTTGCCTCCATTTCAGTTGAAGAATATGTAGCAAAATATTCTTTTGAAAGAACTTTTGGTTTTTCCGAAAGATAACTATCATTCAGTCTTGCATAACAGAATGGTAGTTGCATTTTCTTCAAATTCTTTCTATTTGTATCTTCTCTTGCCTCAACTTCTTCTGATGCTTTGGTAATAAATTAGGGTTTCAAATGAGTATGTTTACCAGCAACATACATATAATTTGCATTATATAAACCAGGCTGTTTTCTGATAACATGTTTCAGGTAATGAGGATTATTACAACCTAATCCCCATTTTGCTTTAAAATCAACCTCTTCATTAGGTGTATTCATGAAAATAGTTTGATCTGTTTGGCCTATTGAGTAAAGTTTGGTTTCCAGACCATTTACCTTCTTTTTAAGATTCTTGTTCTCAAACTGCAGTTTATAAACAATTAAGGCAGTTTCTTTCTTTTCTAAATCAGACTTAGAAATTTGAGAAACAAAATCAGAAAATTTCTTTTCTAAACAATCGTTTTTAAGATTAAAATCAGAAGCAGATTTGCGTAGGGAATCCATGAGATCTTTGTTCCCAATAACTGACTTATTTAGCTCAAAGATCTTTTGATTACGCTTAGCAACTCTGCCTTTTTCCCTTTTCAGTTTCGACTGAAGGTCTTGAAGTTCGACCATCATCGCATCCATTTTAATCATAAAATTATTTTCGGTTAAGTTCATTACCTCTTCAGCTGCTTCATTATCTGAATCATCTTACTTTGCATGATTGGCCATCACGCACATGTTAGCAGCTTCTTCATTCTCTTCTTCTTCTTCCTCTTCAGAATGATCTAACCAGAATTCGTCTTCAGCCATTAACGCTTTGCCGGCTTCCTGTTGCTTGGCTAACATTAGTTTGTTCTGGTAATACTCCGAATTGCGAACCTTTGGCTTTCGACAGTTTGGGGCGTAATGTCCAATCATGCCACAGTTGTAGCATGTGATTGGGACATTAGCTTTCTTGTCTGTACTGGTGTAGTCATTCCCAAATTGCTTCCTTTCTTTTGGTTTCTTCTCAAGAAATCTACTTCCTTCTACTCTTTCTCTATGCTCACGGTTCTTGGAGCTTGAGGAAGAATATCTCTGTGAATTTGATCCCGGTTTCTTGTAGAATTTCTTTTGGAATGCACGGGTCAGTAATTGCAGTGCTTGCTTGAAACTTTCTCCATCATCTCCATCAGATTCAGTTTCTGATTCAGAACTTGTAATTACTTTCTTCTTTTTCTTCTTATCTTTGACAACAAGTGCAATGGAATCAGGAACTTTCTCAACTTCCTTTTTCTTTCCACTCCTTTTCTCTTCTACTTCTTCTTCGTTCTGCCTTAGTGTCTCATACACCTCGTGGAGTGGAATGTCACTCAGATCTTTCATCTGTTTCATTCTTCGTGTATGCTTTTTCCATTCTGGTTGAAAGACACTGAGAAACTTGACGTTGTTCTCAATCTGTTTCTTTTTAACTTTATTCTTTGACAGTTCGTTCAGAAGCAGAACATATCGTTCATAAGTTTCCGCTAGGCTTTCATCTTCAAAGGCTTTGAATTCTTCATAACTGTTTATACAGTTTGCGACTTTCATCTGGTTTCCAACCTTAGATCCCATCATCATCTTTTGAAGTTGATCCCACATCTTCTTAGTAGTAGCTTTGTAGTTGTCTATTTTGATGTAAATATCATTCGGGATACTTTGAAGAAGTAAAGATCTTGCTTGCTTATCAGCTTTGAAACGGTTCTTTTGTTCTTCAGAAAATTGGGCATACTCTACTGCAACAATTTTCATCTTATGTTCTCTTTCCACGTTACCATCCTCACTATCAGAAGAATCATCTTCAGTATCATCATCAGGTATTTGAACAGAAAGTGGTGCCATGGGACCTTCTTTTATTGATAAAAGAATGTTATCTCCGTTTAAGTGTCGATCCACAAAGTCAAGAAATCTGTCTTTCCATTGTTCGTAATCACCTTTAAACAAAACTGGGGGTTTGACATCCGTGTCAATGGAAAGAGCGTCTTTTGAAGTCATCCTGTTTGATTAAAAAACTTGAATATGATCGTTAACCCAGATAAAATTTGACCACACAAGAAATTTTGTCCCCCTAGGCAGACTTAGCACGGGGGACAAAATTTCTTGTGTGATCAAATTTTATCTGGGTTAACGATCATTTTAGCTTTAGATTGCGATTGTCATATCTATCACACAGTCTCATTGGATTCAAGATCACGATATATTGTAGACAACAAAAAATAGTGGACCGATAAAAAAAAATTGGTTTAGTTTAAGACTTTTGCAATTGCCACGTGAGTAGTGGACCGACATATTGTAACCAATATATTGAGGGATTTACTTTTCTGAAATGCTTTTATTGGACCGATAAAAAAGAGGTTGGAATGCTAGAATTGAATGGACCGATAAAAAGTGTTAACAAAGGACAGATAAAATGATGGATTGAGAAGTAGTGGACCGATAAAAATATTTGAGTGGACCGATAAAATGTAGGTCGACCGATAAGAAAATTTAGACCGGTATGTTGTTTTAACAAAGGACCGATAGAATGTGGGTCGACGATATATTTCTATGAACTTCGACCGGGGTGCTTTTCTTCTTCGATAAATCAGTCCTGCAACTCTCAAATTGACCCAACTGGAATTCATTTTACAGCTCTATATTTTGACCAAGTGATCGATTCACCAAATACAACAGCACACAACTTTTTGATTTCGAAAATAACCACAACTTGAAGTTTTTGATTGATAGCACAGTGGATATGAAAAATGAAGAACACAGAGTCTTGAAAATTTGATTTTGAATCTGGATCAGGCTCTGATACCAATTGTGAGTCCGTGATCGTTTACCAGATAAATCAAACAACAACAAGATATAGATTACCAACCTGTTTCGATTACAAAGGGTTGATAATGGTTTTCTGTTTAAGCTCACTTCACTTGTGTTCTTGATGTTGGTCTGATGATTTAGAATTGTAAATTATGATTCTAGATATTTCTAAGAATATCTAAAACTATATATACTAACTAATAATATCTAGATATTAAATAAACTAATATAATATCTAAACATAATATCTAATAACAAGATATTATAACTTTGACGCTTATTACAAAATAGACCCTAGACTATTGTTGAGAGTGACTTATCAGCTTTAACTTCAGATTGCGATCTTCGTATTGGATGATCTTGAATCCAATGAGACTGTGTCCTAACATAACCTATCAATCGCATTAAAATCTAGACAAACACCGATCCTAACTAATGACCGGAAGCCCGACCATTTAAGCTAGATTAAACAATCCTATAATGCAATTCAAAGGATATGATGCTCAATTGATGCACTATTTGCTACTTAGTTGAAATTAAGAACAATCACGATTATTAAAATCAACTAGCAATTCAAAATTTAGGCTATAGGGTTCAAGGGATCCTTCTCAAAACCAAAACCCAAAAATTGAGAAAACACTTCTAACAAGGATTGAATAAATGAAATCTAATTGATAATCAAGCAAAAATCAAGTCTCAACAAAGTTTAAAATCAACTAGTTACATCTCATTACTAGAAATAAAGAATTAGCTACTCATAATTCTATTTCTAAAAGCAAAATTAACTTACAAATGTAAAAATCTGGAAATTTGATGAAGAACCCTAGTTTAGAAATCCCCAAATCGACTCCAAACTTCTTCAACAATCTCGAAATCGGCTTTGTGCATCCCCTCTGAAAACTGATCGAGTCCTCCCCAAAATTCGTCCTCCATATGAACGCAATCGAACCCCCTTTTATACCCCGTTGGAAGAAAACCGCTCAAAAAGATCGTGGCTACTCGAATATGAAGCTCGCGACTTGTAGCGCGGGTTAAACCTGCACTAAACTCGACCGCATACGATTTGAAACATTGGGACAATGCTTACCGGGACTGAGGTCGCGAGTTTACTTATCGAGAAGTCGCGCGAACGATTTCTTTGACTCTGAAACAGCGCCTACAGCGAGTTTGGCCGAGAGTTTGCTGCAAGAAGAAGTCGCGGTGAAGGAGACGATCACTTTGCTGGACTGTTTCTTTCTCCCTTTTTTTTCCTTGTTGGGCTGCTACGTGGGCTTTACACAATTTTTTTCTTTCTTCCATTCTTCTCATCATGGGCTGTCTTTTTTTTCTTCTTCTCTTCTTTGTGCCTTCCAGCCCACCACGTCACCAAACAATTATCCAAATTGTTTCCTTTGTTGCTACATGCCACAAATAAAACACATTTAAAACTTTCCAAATATATATATATATATTTTAAATGGCATCAAAAGAGAATACAAATACCAAATCATACAATAAATGGTATTTTAAACATCTAACAAACACTAACCGTAGGGTAAATTCGACATAAAAATGTATATAAAAAATAACACTTATCAGTATCTCAATCGTTCGAGCTCCGATTTAAGAGATTAAAGATGATCTAGAAACCCAACACACAGATCTACAATTTTCATGTTTTACGTTTCGGCAAATTCTGACTGCATATTGGCCGAAACGGATGTTGAAGTTGGTTGAACAAAGCTGGGCAGGAAAGAAGTAATTAAAGAAAAAACGGTGCTATTTTAAACAAGAAATTGAACATGGCAGAATGGTAATTGAACAAGAAAAAACGGCTGATGTCTCGTTTTTTTCAAATCAATATTTCAGATTTATTGGATTGGATGGTAATGGAGATTTGCGATGTGGAGCTTCGTTGATTACGATTAAAGACCCGAGTTTAATGATTTCATTGAAGGTGCAAAATAGGTTTGAGGTTTCTTCCAATAATTTTTTAGCAATTCATCTTTGTAGATTTAAGTTCGGTTTTAGGATTCGGTTTTTGATATTGATGGTAATTTGAAGTATTGAATTAGATTTCTCGGATAAATTTTGTAGTTTTTATTATTTATAATAGAGATCGTTGAATGGTTAGTTATAAATTGAGAGGATATTGATGTTCTATTTTTTTAATAAAGTTTATACGAATTTTTCATTGCGAACGATATGTGACAGGTATTGTTAGCTTTGAATGATTTCGTATTCGGTTTTAATTTTAGTTGTTTAATAGTTTATTTCAACTCTCAATCCAAATCTTTTGATGTAGTGTTATTTGTAATAATTAGATTTATGTTAAAGGGAAAAACAAATGGAACAACAATATGGAGAGAATAATAATAAGACAGATAGAAGAAGTCTATAATTCTCATTAATCATAAGCCCTTTAAATAGGGAGGAGTTACAAGTAGATAGTTAGGAGATATTTCAGTTCTAATCTAACTCTGATATATTTATCTCTATCTCTATCGTCATATCCTTTAGACGATGACACACTTATCCTACGACACTCCCCCTTGTGCCGAGTTAAAGGAGTGGTTGTGCACAGTTGTTGCCTCGTTAAAACCTTACGCCAAAATAAAACCCAGTGGGAAAAAATAAAAATATGACGAAGGAAAGAGTACAACGCACCAGTTTCCTTTGCAATACATAGACTTTTCCTCCAGTCTAGTTTTCTCTTAGATTCGTACTTTAATCATGAGAGTTAGGAAAGCATGATGGTATATAAACAGTTGCCTCACTAAAACCTTACACCAAGGAACAAAACCCAATGGGAAAAATAAAGCCTTGGTTGAAGGAAAGAGCACAACATACCAATATCACAAATATAGTAGACTCTCCCTTTTGTCTACTACTCCCCCTGATTCGTGCATTCATCAAGGGAGTTTGGAAAACATTTCCATTTACTTTCTACACGTTTCCCAATATATGGTTTTAGGTAATGACTTGGTAAAATATGTCACATTCTTTTGACACCTTACTTGATTCACTTGGATCTAAAGGAGAGTCTTTTATTGCTAATTGTATAGAAACTTAAGCATAATATGCTTTGTGTGTATTACCCCTGATGTATCTTATGTTCATTTCTTCGATACATGATGCATTATTTCCATATATGCAAGTAGGATACTGGTTGAACCCAAAATTACTAACTCCTATAATATATGTAATGATAGTCCTTAATCATATATATTATTTTATTATCTCATGGAGAGTAATATTCTTGGATTAGTTCAAAAGGAGGTAGTTACAAAGGTTTGCTTATCTTACTTTCAAGCAATCGGCATGTTCCCAGTGGTAATTCCTTATCCAGTTTGGGAACAACATTTGTATGGGTCAGGTAGATACCTAATATCAGCAAATACAAACCAAGAGATTGCTTGGTGTTTTTTTTCTTTCTATAAGAGCTAGTACTTTTGCTGGTTACATTCTAAGTAGGTATTGAACTTTCATTATCAATCTCATTTTTATTTCTACAGGGAAAGTATAGGCCCATGTCAATGGTTCCAAAAGATAAACTTGATATTATGCCAATGACGTTGCGTTGGCGCTGAGCTAAATCTAGCTAACAAGTTCACTGAGAAATACAATATACAGTCAAGTGTATTGTGCTAAGTACGATAATGCGCATATTGTACTTAGATATGGAATTCCAGCTCCCAACACTTTTTCGTCACCATCCTTTAGACGAAATTGATCTTTCCTTATGTCCAACACTTTGACCGATCATGGGAGTGCTAACCGGATGCGCTTTGTCCATATTAAATTGCCTGATTATCTTCTAGACATATGCGATCGGTGAATTAATATTTCACAAACTCGGTGTCCTAGCTCAAATAGTTAGACAAAACCAAGTTTTTCCAAGATTTTCAATCTCAAATTTAGATTTCAAGTAACTGGTGGTTTCTCTTATTTCATCAAGAGTACCTATTATGTTCATAACATCGACATATAAAGCTGCTTTCAAAATCTAGAACTTGTTTTTCTAAATAAATACGCAAGGGCACACTTATCCTACAACAATTTCGGTTTTTTAGTTAGATTATTTTTGAGCTTAATTGATAAATTGGGTAGCCAATCTTTGTGACACACGTGCATTCGGTTTTAACACAGATCGTTAATTTAACCACTGACTCCCTGAGAAGAACGATACCCTACTTACCCTATCACTAGGTTTGAGTTAGGTTTATAAATTTAAACTTTGTTGTGCGTTTAACGACGCGTGCAACAAAAGGGTATAATAGTCATTTTGGTAACGATGATTCATCAGATGAAACACATACTATTTCACCTCATAAAATAAAAACAAAATTTTCGTAACTATGATATTTCACCTCATGAAATGCAACCATAATGTTCGTATATATGTTATTTCACCATATGAAATCAAACACATTTTTTATCAGTAACCTATTTCACCTTATGAAATCAAACACAAATTTCGTCTACATGTTATTTTATCTCATGAAATCAAACACAAATTTCGTCTACATATTATTTCATCTCATGAAATCAAACACATTTGAGAAACAAAAACCCCAAATTTGAACAAAATCAGAAACCCTGGTGATAAATTGCTGAAATTGACCGATTAATCTTCACTTCTTGTTCCACCGCCGTCGTCATCTGCTCCGTCGCTCTCTGCCACACACATATTACAAACTCACAAAGAACGATTGTCGGAGATGGAAGGAACGAGGATTGAAGGTTGATGTGGTTGTAGATCGAGACGGTTGATGTGGTTGTAGATCGAGACGATTGACGTGGTTCTGCTTCTCTATCGTAGGCTCTACCCTCCATGTCGGCGCTACACATATCTGGAAGAAGAACTAAACGATGCCTTCGTCCCTGTGGTTCTTCCCTGTTGTTTGTGACAGATATGGAAGAAGAACATCAAAATTGTGGTTTGTCTATGGTTTGTGACACTGATCTGGAAGAAGAACGTCGATTTGTTGAATTTGGAGGCTAAACGAAAGTCTAGGGTGTTGTTGATTGGAAGGAGAAGAGATAGAAGATGAGAATGAGAGTGATGAAGACAAAGGAGGTCTGAAAGAAAAGAATGGGATCTGGACGTAAATGCCCTTTTAATTTGACTTGTATTCAATAAATGGTTTCATATTTAAAAGAAATCACAAAAATGCCATTATGCTTAATATCAATAAATGGTTTAGATCGGTTTTTACGGTTCACAATCTTTTTTTGGTTCTCATTTGATTACCGTCCTATTAATATATATATATATATATAAATCATGTGAGAACAAAAAAAAAGATTGAGAACCGTGAGAACCAATCTAAACCATTGATTAATTTTAATCCATGGTCATTAAAGACAATGCAAGTTTGAAATAAGTTGGAAGTGAATAACTTTTAATTAAAACCATAGGATCAAAACCAAATTATGACTTAGATCGGTTTTCACGGTTCTCAACCTATTTTTGGTTCTCATTTGATTATCATCCTATACATATATTTCAAACTCTAGTATATTATACTTTGGGCTTTATTTATCTGACCCAATATATATATATTGAAGAGCCTATGAATCTCTCAAACCCAATTAAATATCAAATCCCTAAAAGTAAAAAGAAAAATAAAAGTTTAGATATTTAGATTTTAGAATCTCATATTAGAATTAGTATTGACCATCGCCGACTTCTCAGTTCTCTCTCAAATCTCAATCGCCGGCCGAAGTATAGAGCGGTCGGAGGTCGCTGCCTTCGCTGAAGTTCTCCTCGCTAGAAAAGCATTTTGGGTATCAGGTATCTTTGAAGCTCGAACAGTTCGTTGCTCTTACCGTCCAGGTATCTTTCTCTTCCGATCATATGTTTATTCATGCAATTTGGTTTTATTGTGGAATGGTACTTGTTATCTCTTGTATTAAGAAGTCTAGGGTTTCGCTTTGATTTGATTGTTATGGATGTTTGAAAATCTTGTCGCTTTTTTGTTGAAATAAAGGGGCTGGAGATGAAAGTTATGCGTTTGATACTTTGGTTGGGTTATGATGAAGTAGGATTGTCACGTTATGAATTCTGTAAATTTAGAGGAATAAGCTGATAACTACATCAATATTATGTTTAAGAAATTTGAATTTTTCTGTTTCGGTTTCGTGTTCGGATATTACCAACGGGTAACGATGATTTTTTGTCCTTAACGGTTCCCTAATGAGGATCGAGGAAACCGTGGGGACCCGATGGGGATCCCCGATAAGATCCCCGACGGGGATCGGGGCGGTTTTGGGGAGTGGTATGGTTTTCGGTTTTGGGGACAAGGACAATAATCCCCGGACCGAAACCGGCTCGTTGCCATTCCTAATCTTGACATAAAAACGGGTTTATATATATATATATATATAGCGTTACCCTTCTCAACTCTCAAAATATATATTTGTATGATGGATTTCGACTTTGGAATCTGAGTTACACGTAATCTGATTAGATTTTGTCAAATCTTTTACTACCTTTATATAGGGTTTGCATTTATGAAAAAGAAATTAAATTTGTTTTTTATTACTTCATTTATTAACTGATTACTCTTTATTTAACTTCTTACTTGTGATGCAAGTTCTCCAACGGTTGGCCATAAGTTTAATTTTGTTTGATGGTATTATCATAAAAAGTAAGCTTTAAAAAGTTATACGACATGAAAGAAAACCTCCCTAAGGGGGTGGACAAACGTTGGGGTCAGGTAAAAAGTTATATTATTTGTATGTTTCATCTTAAATTAAAAATTAATTTTGATTTTCTTCAAACAAAAGACCTTCAAAATTTATATATTAGGGGAAATTATTCCAATGGACCCAACCGTTTTGAGAACTTGCATCGCAAGTAATTAAGAAGTAATTAATAATGAAGTTAAAAAAAAAAAAAAGACACACAAATTTAATTTCTTACAAGTTTCCATATATAAAAAAAGATTACGTCAACTCGGATTTCAAAGTCAAAATCCATCCATACAAATATATATACATATATATATATATATGTATATATATATATATGTATATATATATATATAGTGGAAGGATATTTTGCAACCCTGAAAAATGTTGCAACCCTTGCAACCCATATCTTAACCGTTGGATTCATGATCGACGGTTATTTTATTTTTATTTTTCTGTTTTTCTTAATTAAAAATATTGGGCCCATATCTATTGTAACCGCCGATCATGAATCCGACGGTTAAGATGTGGGTTGCAAGGTTTGCAACATTTTTAAGGGTTGCAAATGAAACAACCCCTATATATATATATATATATATATATATATATATATATTGAAAGTAATTAATAGTAATACTACAAAATTGATCATTATATCAGTGATGGGTGGAGCCATCGTTAACTCGTCGCTGATTGTTAATCGGTCAAAAAAGTATGAGTAATATTATTAGCGACGGATAAGTATCAGCGATAGATTAGCAACGGATTATCGATTGACCAAGAATTTTCCTTTTTAAAAAACAAATCTTAATATAATGAGAAAAGTGTGTTTAATTTTTTACTTTGTTAAATAATGGATGAAAGATATAAGAGAGTTCGTTGGTATATTGACATATTGTTGAACAACAAAGAAAATTAACTATATATATATATATATATGTATATTGCCAATTGAAAAAACTAAAATTTAACATTTAAATTTACAACGTCATTCAAAAGAACTTGTAAATGAATATATGTACGATTGATTGTTTTTACGTACTCAAACAATTATACATAAGCCTAACATCGACCTCTAAACTCTACGGGTTCAAAATCCGATCGAAAACTAAATATAGAATTAGAAAGCACATAATCACTCAATCTAATCTTACTAATTATAATACTACCTTTCTTAAACTTGTAAAATACGAGTGTATCATAATCAACAACAACACTCGTCTCTGAATCGTAGAACGAGTTGAGATGCATCAGAGACATCTCTTCTTGTTTCTCCTCGAAAGCATACTTTTTCTCCCATCATTCTTCTTCATTCATCCTCGTACCAGTTATTACCCAAATCTCCCAACCACCATTTCTTGCCTTACAACCCAATGCCAACTTCCCTTCTTATTTTACCATCTTCAAATGGACGGTCTGGATCACTCGGAACTCGCAACGGAAACATCCTCCACGACAACTTCTCCGAATAAACATCAAATTTCAAGACGTTATTGTTCGTCAACGACGCGTAGATCGAACCCCCGATGTTGATCGGTTGTGAACAACTAGTCAAGAAGACGCCGTACGGCAGCATTATATCATCCAACAGCTTCCATGCAAATGTCGTTGAATCAAATATTTCACAACAATATGTGCTGTATAGCTTATCCCCCCTTTGCATAACACTGAAAAAAAAAGATTAAATTAATCGATTTTTGATCGTAATTTATGATCGGTTAAATTTTTTTAAAAAAAATCAAGAAATTAAATCATTCAATGTACTTACGATTTGTTAGGCCGTCGAGATAATCGAAGAATCTTGTAACGAAATGGGTTCGAACCCACCACCGTGATCGCAACCTTTTCGGTTAAATAACGGGTTTTGGGATTAGGCAATGCCACAACTTGGTTAGTTGCGGGTTTACAGACATGGTACAAGGCCAGCCTACGGGACTTACGATGAGGACTCTCGAACACCATGATCCCTTGCTCCGAAGTTGCAAGGATTCGAGCATCGCATGGTAGAAAACCAAGATCGAGATCGGCTGATTACTGTGACGGTGCAAACTCGTGGGAATAGCTCAAACCGCGGTCGGAATGTTGTACGAGAAAACCAGATACGATGTTGTTTCTTTGTTTGTAGTGATGAAGAAAATAGGGATCATATGTGAACTTATTGAAGTCTTTGTTGGTGGAAACAATGGTATCGAAGGTTTTTAAGGATGTTCGTGAAAGAATCTCGAGGGTCATGTCGTGAGGAAGCTTGGAATCCATGAGAGAAAATTAATTAATTAGGGTTTGAAATATTATGGAAGGGATGAAGTGTTTATTAATTTGTTGGCAAGTGATGAATGAAAGGGTTATCTCATGTTATATATTTATAGGGATGGGTTTAATTAGAGTTTGGAAACTGAAATATACTGCATGTAATTTGATTTGAGATTTCGATTTTCTCAAATCTTTTATTTATTTTTTTTACATTTGAATTTATGGAAACTTATAAGAAATTAGATTTGTTTCCATTTTTTAGTTTTTTTTAATTATTATTCTTTTACTTAACTTCTTACTTGCAATGCAAGTTTTCGAAAAGCGTTGTGGTTGGAATAATTTTCTGCTAATGGATTTTGAAGGTATTTTTTCAAAATAATTAATATTAAATTTTGAATTCAAAAGAAAATAAATACAAATAAAAGACAAAAACAAACCCTAACGCAAACAACTAATATCTCTAACCGTAGTCAAGTGAGTCAATAGTTGTTTGCGTTAGGGTTTGCTTTATTTTTCAGTGACCTTAATCCTATCAAGAATGGATAGATACAAATTTATATTTCAGTGACCTTAATCCCATCGAGAATGGATAGAAGTGTGATGATTCAAAATCCCATATTTTATTCATTTCTAACCAATAAAATTAAAATATGTTAAATTTATATATATTCTTAAGTTATTTGATATATTGAAGATCACTTTCTTTTTCTAAAATAAAAATTGATTCGTCTAGTGAAATAAAAAATACACGAAAAATATTCATGTGTTGAAACAAGTAAATGTAAAACTATCATATTATGAAACAAATATATGTGAAACAATATATTAAATTCAAGCATTTGATGAAAATATATATATTATGTGAAAAAAATATTTTTATATCGGTTCTCACATGTTTGTAACATATTTGTGGTTCTCATTTGATTATATATATATATATATATATATGGTAATCAGGGATTTCGGGTCAACTTACATGTCCCTACTAATTCCTTTGACGAACATGAATTACTTGAAATCATTACAGGTGAACCTCGATGGCTCAACCCACAAGAGTTTTCGTAGAGCCTGAATTTAAACCCGAGGATAAGATTTCCACTATATTACTGAACTTTACCAACACACTACTACCCAAGTGGTTAATTTTGTTATATATTTGATGACCGTTATACATATTTGTATAAATATACTTATAATATCGTTGTGTGTACACGTGTGTTATATATGTAACCAAATTTATTTAAACAACTTGGAATATCTATTGAATTATTTTTTTATCTATTATTTAAAATTTTAGTCCTCATATTTGTTACTTCTTTTCTTATTTGGAAAAAAAAACAACATATATAAGAGCGAAATTACAAAAATTGTCCCTATGCATCACCAGAATTTTGATTTTTGCCGTTCAACTTTAATAGCCGTATTGTTGTTTGCATTTCGCTTTTGTTAGGGTCCCTGAGTTTAACGGTGGTAGTAATAGGGTTCAACACTTATATTTGTATTTGAACATACTTATAAGTTGGTTATCAGTATGTAACACCCCAAAAATTGGGACAAACAAAATTTTTCGAAAATGGAAATGTGGTATATAAATGATGTCAAAGCACAAGCTTTCCCCAATGTTGTTTTTGGGGTTCTAAAACTAAAGAATAGAATAACAACTACTTGTTGCTTTCAAGGCGAGTGATCTCTCTATCCTTAAAGCAATTTTGCCCCCACCGTTCGATAGAACATAGTGTTATGGGTTTGTGGTGAATTACTTCTCAAGATACAATGAAGCAACGTATGTAGAACAATTATCAACACCGCACTTTGTGGTGATAATCCGGTTGAACTATTGAGTTTCAAGGATTTCTAGAAACTAGAAATTTATGTTTCTATAGCAACACAAACTCTAGCAATCTGGTATATGAAAAAGTTATCCCATTTCGGTGTCTAGAGGATGATATATATAGAGGAAAAAAATGAAAAGGTGTAACCTTTCATGAAGAGGTGCAATCTTTCATGAAGAGGTGCAACCTTTCATGAAAAGGTGCAATGATTGAACTTCCCTAAAAAAATAACCGAATTAACTAACTAATGGAGTTAACGGAAAAATTAGCGGACCGTTAATTATAAGGACAAAAAATTCACTCTTCCTAAGACTTAACCCAAAATATTTTAGACTCTAACTTATTTTGAAAATTTCCCCAATAAACCCCCACCATTTTCAAAATAGACTCGAATTTGAAAAGACTGACTCGACATGACCTAACCAGATTCCGAAATCCTTGGGGGTGTTATGTATAAGTAAAGGTGGAGTGTTGCACCTTGAACCTTTACATAGTGAAAGTGCTCAAATCTAACTAGGGTAAGAATGGTTGAACCAAAGTCATTGAACCATCTTCCTTTATATGTTAGACGAAAACACGTGAGCATATCCTTCCTCTCATTCATTCAACCACTATAAGCCGACCCGTTAACTGGCCATGGGTCTATATATTGATTTCTCAGAATGTTCTAGAGCCAAGCCCTTTAGCTCATAGGAAGCGACCTCACTTCCACATTCAGATAGGTGGACCTTGTCAAGAGTGATCCTGTAACTTGAACACTCCAACACATACTGTGTTACAAGTCCATTAAGAACTAGATTCAACCTTTCTTCACATTACGGTTCCAAGTTCCGCTGACCTTGGGATGGTTTTGAAACATTGCAGAACTTTCAGTCACATTCAAATGATGTACTTTAACTTAATCTTGAGACTTGGTGAAATACCAAGTGTCAAGACAAGGTTCCATCATGGGTGACTATCTATAGGTGGGCTTGAGACCCATCCCTTTTGAAGTGCTTTCACCTAAGTTCTTACTTGATCGTAAGAAACTAATGGTGATCACCCCATCATTTATTAATTGATTTACTTGCCTATGTCTAAGTCCAATATGTCTGGACTTACCATTATACACTTGGTTGTATGCCCTTGATAGTGTAGTCGCACTATCACAATGTATAGAAATTGGCGGCATTGGCTTTGGCCATAAGGGTATGTTAATCAATGATAACCCTCATTTTTTAGTGTTATTCGTTACTCTTTTCCTTCATTTTATTCACCTTTCTAGCCACTTTTGCTTCCATCTCTTTCCTTTGGTCATTAAAGTTTGCAAATATGATGAAAACACCAAAGGATGCTGTTTTGTTAAGAAAATCTCGTTTTTGTGGGACTGTGGGCACTGTCTGCCCTCCGAGGGCACCCGGGGATGCATACGGTATTTATACGACGTATTTATACTCATATTCTGGAGGTATTGCAGTATTCAAGGCTGGAAAATATCTGGAAATAAGATGGTGGATGCTAGCAGGAAGATTCCTAAATCATTGTACTCTTATGTCTAGTGGGTAATAACCCTTTAACTTGTGGGTATTACCCATTGGGTAAAAGCCTAGCTTTTTAGTATAAATAGGTTGTTAAGTTCACCATTTAATCACACCTCAACCTTCTCCAGCTCTATTAACTCTCTCTTTGGAAGAGTTTTGGAGCTAGGAAAGTTGCTTTTAATTTTAAGCATTTAATTTATTATATTTTCGTTTCTGCCCTCAGTTTCCCGCTGTGGGCATGTCTGTAGCTTAACTTTAATTTTATGCAAGTAGAGTAACAAGTATTTCCTTTATTTCTTTACGTCTTTTATTATTTCCAAGTCTTTTATATTTCTTATGCTCTTTATTTATATGTTTTTTATTATTATGCATTTTATTATTATGTGTTTTATTATTATGCATTTTATTATGAACTAACCATCTTTTGGGTAAGGGTGTGAGCCAACTTGAGACTAGTAGGCAACACTTGGGTGTGGCCATCGTTACTAGCTCTTAAGCTTGGTCACTTAAGTCGAGACTTAAACTCAACGCTGATAAGCCGATCACTTTGAAGTGTTAATATTAGATCTAGACCTCGAGAGGGGCGGATTCGAAATACGGCTTAAGGGATGCACAAAGATTTGAGAGAGTCTTTGATAATCACGTAGAGATACGGGTTCTACATGATTTATTACGGTTCACACGTCGGAGGAGATTTATATCACAAAGAGATTTGGGTGTAAATCTCCGCACCGGTAGAATTGATTTTTTATCAACGTAATTAAATCGGTAAGATTAAGAGTTGGTAACGATGGACACTTTATGGGTATTTTGTAGGACCGGTCTTTAAAAATTCACTCAAGAAAAGCTTACACCCGTACCCATTCTATAATTATAAATTTTATTCCGTACTCTTAGCATTAATCAACCACCAAACAAATATTTTTCTCACATCTCGAAACTTGTGCAAGAAGTTTATGAAAATCTCTGTTTCTCAGTAAGTCAGTCCCTGTGGATACGATACTCGGTACTTGTACCATTATATTACTTGTAGCGATTCCAGTGAAGGTATGTTGGGTCATCTGAAGATTTGAAGATGACCTCCTGATCTTCCATCTTATATCATCCTACTTAGAATATGTTTGAGGTTCTTTTAGCAGCTTGGTTTATATACAAATGTTCGGTGAAGTCGAAGATCAGCCGAAGAAAACAAAGTAGGAGTACATCTCTCAAAGCGGATTGAAGATAGTCTCCTAAGCCTAAAGCCAAGCATGCCCAAGTGTTCAACACCATCAGCCAGGATGGTGTCAATCACACATCTTCGGGAAAATCCGAAGATCTCACATCTTCGGGAAAATCCGAAGATCTCACATCTTCGGGAAAATCCGAAGATCTCACATCTTCGGGAAAATCCGAAGATCTCACATCTTCGGGAAAATCCGAAGATCTCACATCTTCGGGAAAATCCAAAGATCTCTCAAGCCTTCGGCAGCCGATGACCTCTCCCTAGAAGCTGAAGATGTTCTCACATCTTCAGGAGCCGAAGATGCCTGAAGATTTCCTTCTAACACATTATACTTATCTGACAAAGTATATTGTGATATCTTGCATTGACGTGGACCTCATCTGGAGATCAGATAAAGTAAGTTTTGTCTACTACACCATTTTAAGGAAAGGTCTCTACCATCCTTCTGCAGGTCAACACTTCAAGCCAAAACACCTCAAGACAAAAGGTACATCCTGTACCTTGCTGAAGACCTGTGTCCATCCTTTACTCAACAGGTGTCCCATGCATTTAATGCATGAGGCACTATATATATGAAGGATGGTTCAACTTGCAAGATGACCAGCTCTCAAGCATTCAAGCTCTCTAAGTGCACTGGCATTCTCTCTCTAAGAAGTTCTTATTGTTTTCTAAGTGTTTTACAATTGTTCTTCATTTCTCTTAGTGTAAGATTGTTTGAATAGATTTCATCTATTCTCTTCCGCAACAATCAAAAGTTTTCTATGTGTAATTCTTGATTTCAAATCAATAAGAATTAAAGTAAGTGAAAAACTGTGTGTATTGTATTCAACCCCCCCTTCTACAATACTTTTCTTCTTTACTATCTGCTATTTGGGACCAACAAGTGGTATCAGAGCAGTTTAGTTTAACTCAATAAACTAGATCCGTGATGGCAGCCTCTTCTTCTTCTTTAAAAAATGATTCTTCTCAAAACTTCAATGCTGTTTCATACGACAATGGCTCTATAGCCAAACCACCAAGGTTTAACCCCAATAACTTTTTCTTGTGGAAAAGTCGTATGATACTCTTCCTAGAAGGAGTTGACAGCAGATATCCAACTATTTTACATGAAGGTCCTTTTATTCCTAGAGTTTGGGACCGATATAATGCAGACAAGGGAAAAGCTGATGAGGACTCTTCTGAAGAAGAAAGAACTTCAGCTACTGGGAGATACATTCTAAAGGACCCCATTAAATACAATGATGAAGACAGACGTCTTATAGCTCTTGATACTAAAGTCAGAGCCATCATTGCCCTCTCTCTGCCTGATGAGGTCTATCATTCTCTTGTTAACCTTTCTACTGCAAAAGAAATGTGGTCCACTCTGTGTGTTCTTTATGAAGGTACGTCTGAGGTGAAAAAGAGCAAAAAGATTGCTCTTGTAAGAAAGTATGAACTCTTCTCTCATGAGAAGGGTGAGTCTCTCTCAGACTACTACAATCGCTTTAACAGTCTTCTCAATGATCTTAAACTTGTGGGACGCATATATGACAATGAGGAAGTCTTGTGCAAGTTCATGGACTGTCTTCCTGAGTTTTGGGAAAACATCTGTACTTGTATCAAGTCTACCAAGGATCTTGACTCTATGCCTCTCACTGCCTTGTATGGCACCCTCTTCAACTATGAACAGCCTAAACTGCTTAGGAAGTCATTCACAAAAGACATCAAAGGCTCTTCTCTAGCCCTTGTCGGTGAATCTTCCAAAAGTACTATGTGTGTCCCTAGGATCACCTATCCTTCTGACTCTGACAACGATAGTCAAGAGGACCCCAATGACCCTTCAGAAGTCTATCTCAGTGAGGCTGATGATGAAGGAGAGGAGACCTCTGTGGCTCAGCTGTCAGATGGTGTTGCCATGCTGGCTGGCTTTTCTAAAGGCAAACCTCACTTCACTTCTAGAAAACCCAGGTTTTCTAGAAAACCCTTTTCTACTCTTTCAAAAAATGCTTCCTCTGACAAATCAAATGAGGAATGTTACAGATGTGGGAGGAAGGGACACTTTGCTTCTGAGTGCAGAAGCAGGTCCTCTGATAAGTCTAGACTGCCTTCCTCCAACCGTACATCCTCTAGGTTTGTCAGAACCAAGTCTGATTCCTTTCAACCCTCTTTTCAAAAATCAAAAACTTCTGCTCCTTCAAACTCTGACCGTGCTGAAAAGTACAAGGCCAAATACAAGAGAGAGAAGGAAAGGAATGCTCTTCTAGCCAACAAAGGAAAAGGTCTTCTTGCCGAATCTCATGACTGGGCAGATGAACCAACTTCCGAAAGTGACAAGGAAATGGCCAACCTTTGCTTTATGGCTAAAATAGACGATGTTGATGATGGTGAAACCTCTTCCACCTCCATGGCTCTTGTGTCTGCTGAGTGCTCCACATCATCTTCTCAGGGTCTAGGGCACCAACAAATCTGGTATCTCGACAGCGGGTGCTCAAGACATATGACCGGCAACATATCTCTCCTTGTTGACTTCGTGCCTACCAAAGGTCCTTCTGTCACCTTTGGTGATAACTCTAAAGGAAGGACTAAAGGTTATGGAACACTCTCAAATGGTTCCATCACCTTTAATAAAGTAGCTTATGTTGAAGGCTTGATGCACAATCTCCTAAGCATAAGCCAACTGTGTGATCTGGGGTACAAGGTGATGTTTGAATTATCTTCATGCATCATTTTCAACGAAAAGATGGAAACTGTACTCTCTGGCTACCGCAAAGAAAATGTCTATGTCATAGACATGGGACATAGCTCATCCTTCGGAACAAACATCTGTTTTGTCTCTGAAAACTCTGCAAAAAGATGTTGGCTTTGGCACAAGCGTCTCTCTCACCTCAACTTCAAGACCTTGAATGTCCTTTCAAACCAGGAGCTTGTTACGGGCATGCCAAAGTTATCCTTTGTGAAAGAAAAGCTGTGTGCTGCATGTGAGAAAGGGAAACTCACAAAATCTTCCTTCAAGTCCAAGCAATGCTTCTCCATCACTCAGCCTCTTCAGATGCTCCACATGGATCTATGTGGACCAGTCAGTACTCCAAGCCTTGGTGGTAGAAGGTACATTCTGGTAATTATTGATGAATTCACTCGTTACACTTGGGTATTTTTTCTCAGGTATAAAAGTGACACTACTGAAGAAATCATAAAGTTCATCAAAAAGTCTGAAGTGTTGAATGGGCAGCTGGTAAGATCTGTAAGAAGTGACAACGGAACAAAATTCAAGAACAGTATGTTGGATGACTTTTTCAATGAGAAAGGCATCTCTCAGAACTTCTCTGCCGTCAGAACTCCACAACAGAACGGTGTAGTGGAGAGAAAGAACAGAACGCTATGTGAAGCTGCCCGATCCATGTTGAGTGAATCTCATCTCCCTACCTACTTTTGGGCCGAAGCAATCAACACTGCATGCTTCACCCAAAATAGGTCTATCATTGTAAAAAGACATAATAAGACTCCTTATGAAGTCTTTTATGGTAGAAAACCCAACATTGGTTTTCTTCATGTCTTTGGGTGTGTCTGCTACATTCTCAATGATAGAGAAAATTTGGGAAAATTTGATCCCAAAGCTGACGAAGGAATCTTCGTGGGATATTCTCTCACTTCCAAAGCTTTCAGAGTTTACAACCTCCGAAGGAAGTGTATTGATGAATCCATCCATGTCAAGTTTGATGACCTCAAGATATCATCACTCTCTTGTGATGATGAAGAATTGAACAGATGGATATCCTCTTGTGTTGATGATTGTCCTCTTCCAACAGCATCAGACATTCCCTACACAGTTCCCACTTCTCTCTACCAAAACAATGAACCCTCTATATCTCACAACCCCTCCTCTCATCAAGAAGATGATCCTCAGCCTACCCAACCTCAACATACACTCCAAATCATTCCAGTCTCTCCATCTGACATTCCCTCCTCACCTATACAAGCTGATCTTCCATCCATCTCTCCTCAAAATTTCCCTTCCAACTCTCCTCTGCAAATCTCTTTCCCTCCTTCTTTACCTCCTGCCCTCAGTGGACAAAAGATCATCCCATTGATCAAATCATTGGTGATCAACAGGCTGGTGTACAGACTCGAAGAGGTGTTGGTAACATTTGTCTCTTTGTTAACTTCCTTTCTCTCATTGAACCAAAGAAAGTTGACGAAGCTCTAGCTGATCCATGTTGGATCACTGCCATGCAAGAAGAACTTTCTCAGTTCGAAAGGAACAAAGTCTGGAGATTGGTTCCTCGTCCTTCCAGAAAAACCATCATAGGAACCAAGTGGGTCTTTCGGAACAAAATGGATGAAGAAGGCACGGTGATCAGAAACAAGGCTCGACTGGTTGCACAAGGCTATAGGCAAGAGGAAGGAATTGACTATGATGAAACATTTGCTCCAGTTGCCAGACTTGAAGCCATCAGAATCTTCCTTGCTCATGCTGCCTACAAGAACTTCAGAGTCTTCCAGATGGACGTCAAGAGTGCCTTTCTGAATGGGGAGCTAGCTGAAGAAGTCTATGTGAAACAGCCCCCTGGCTTTGAAGATCCAGTCCATCCTGACTATGTATACAGGTTAGACAAAGCCCTCTATGGTCTAAAGCAAGCTCCCCGTGCCTGGTATGACACTCTTGCTGACTTTCTCCTAAAGAACAAGTATACAAGAGGTAAAATTGACAACACTTTGTTCATCAAGCAAACCTCAGGTAATCTTATTCTTGTTCAAATTTATGTGGATGATATCATTTTTGGTGCCACTGATGAGTCACTATGTGATGAGTTTGCCTCTCTCATGAAAAGCCAATATGAGATGAGTATGATGGGGGAGCTTACCTTTTTCTTAGGACTTCAAGTTAAACAATCTTCAGAAGGAATCTTTATAAATCAAAGCAAATACATACGTGATCTTCTGAAAAAGTTCAATTTTGAAAACTCCTCTCCCATGAAAACTCCTATGGCACCACCTTTGAAACTCCATGCTGATCCGAATGGTGTATCTGTGGATATCACCAGCTACCGAGGCATGATCGGCTCTCTTCTTTATCTTACTGCGAGTAGACCGGATATTATGTTTGCTACTTGCCTGTGTGCGCGTTACCAAGCCAATCCGAAGGAATCTCACTTGGCTGCGGTTAAACGCATTTTTCGGTATCTAAAAGGTACCATGAATCTGGGTCTTTGGTATCCCAAAGACTCAGGTTTTGATCTAATGGGGTATTCAGATTCTGATTTTGCAGGCTCTAAGATTGACAGAAAGAGCACCACTGGCAGTTGTCAACTTCTTGGTGGCAAGCTTGTTAGTTGGTCTAGCAAGAAGCAGAACTCAGTCTCCACCTCTACCGCTGAGGCTGAGTACGTAGCTGCTGGAAGTTGTTGTGCTCAAATCCTTTGGATGAAGAACCAACTTAGAGACTACAATCAGCTGTACTCTCACATCCCGATTCTGTGTGACAACTCAAGTGCGATAGCCATCGCAAACAATCCGGTGCTACACTCTCGTTCCAAGCACATCGACATCCGATATCACTTCATTCGGGATCACATCTCCAAAGGTGATATCGAGTTACATTTCATCCCTACCGACCTCCAACTGGCGGATCTCTTCACCAAGCCTCTTGACGAAGCTCGGTTCAAGTTCCTAATCAGCGAACTCGGTATGTTAAATGCCGATTTTTAATTCAAAAAAAAAAAAAAAAATATTGAGAGTTAGAAAAGAAAAGAAATCAAAAAAAAAAAAAAAAAAAAAAAAAAAAATTGAGAGATAGAACAAAAAAAAAGAAATCAAAAAAAAAAAAAAGAAATCAAAAAAAGAAATCAAAAAAAAGTGTGAAATTTTTCCTTCAAATTTTTTTTTTCCCCTACACATCTTTTTTTTTTTTTTTTCTTCCTCTCACTCTCTCTTAGCCGATCTCCCTCTCTCACTCCCTTCTCCCGTCGGTAGCCGACCACCCACACACTCCATCGGCTACCGACCGCACTCACTCCCCCTCCCTCTTTTTCTTCGGCGGTCACCCCAACCGAACCCACTATTTTTTTCTTTCCTCCAACCTCTCAGTCATATACTTTCTTTCCTCTCTCTCACTCTCATTCGGCTCTCCCCCACCCCTCCTTCCCGTCGGCTACCGACCCCCCCCTCCCCTCCTTCCCGTCGGCTACCGACCGACCCCCTCCCTCCTTCCCGTCGGCTACCGACCCCACTCCCCCACCCCTCCTTCCTGTCGGCTACCGACTCTCCCCCACCCCTCCTTCCCGTCGGCTACCGACCCCCCCCTCCCCTCCTTCCCGTCGGCTACCGACCGACCCCCTCCCTCCTTCCCGTCGGCTACCGACCCCACCCCCCCTCCCTCCTTCCCGTCGGCTACCTACCCCCCTTCTCTACTTCCCATCGGCAGCCGACCCCCCTTATTCCTCCCTCTCAGTCGAAACCCACCAACCCCCTTATACTCCCTCTTTCGGCCCCCTTAGCCCCCGATCCCCCCTTCGCCGCCGAACCCTTTATACCTCCCACCCTTCCCAACCGAACACCTAGCCGACCGATCCTTTACCCGTCGGCGGCCGACCACCACCCCGTCGGTAGCCGACCACCCACACTACCTACACTTTTTCCCATTTTTTTTCTCACCAAGAATCCCCCCCATCCCCATCGGCCGAAAATTCCCCCCCCCCTTTTTTTTTATTCTTTTTTCCACTCTTTACCCTACTACCTTTTCCTCTCTTTCTCCCTTCCACACTCTTTCTCCCATACTTTACATTTCCCACTTCCCTAGACTTCCCCTATTCACCCATCCCATCCCTCCTACTTCCCTTCCCATCCTACCTTCCTACTTTTTTTTTTCCTTCCATACCTTTTCCTTCCCTATTTATTTTTTCCTCCATCTATCCCATCCTACCAAATCTCAACTTTTCCTTCCAATCTTTTCCTCTATTCTTTTCTTTCCCCAACTCCTAGAAATCTTCCATCAAATCTTCTTACACACTTTTATCTTCTTCCCTTATTTCCTACATTTTCAAATCCCTTCCTTTTCTTTTTCCCTCCTATTTCCACTATAAATATAACCCCTCCTCATCCTTTTCTCTTCATCCTTTCTCTCCTAACCAACCTACATTTTTTTTTCTCTCCTCCATGGCCTCCCCTTCTTCTCCCAAGGTTGTCAAGAAAAATATGATGACACCTCCTTCCACTCATGCAGATCTCATTTTCAACCCATGCAACCATGTTGCAAGGTTGGAAAGTGATCCCAAACACAGTGAATTTAACCCTATAGCTTCCTTCCTCCTTAAATCCCCTCTTCACTTTGCCTTGACACACAACCCACCAAAAATGAGCAAACTACTCATTGGCAACTTTTGGCTTACGTGTGTCTATGATAGCATATCCCAGAAGGTGTCTGCTTCCATTCTCTCAGACCCCACTTCACCCGATCTCACTTTTGGTGTTGATGAGGTTCGGTCGGCTCTACACCTTCCTGTGTACCAGTCTTATGAAGCATTCCCACTTGGCAACGAGCACGAGGAGGTTGTTGCGGCACTGAACTACCTTCCTGGCGACCATGCCCGGAGTCCGCAGACACTGCTACGCAAAAACATGGGAGGTATATGGCATTTCTTCTTCTCTCATGTTCTTTTATGCCTTAGCAGGAAAACGGGTGGCCATGATCAATGTCCATCCTACATCACCCAGCTCGCTCATGCTCTTATCTTTCAAAGAAAGATTGATTTTGCCCGGTACTTCTTCCATGAATTAGTCAGTGTGATCACCCCCCACAAGCGGCCGCATGTCGCCTTTCCTCGATTTATCTGGCTCATTCTGTACCAAAAGTTTGCTACTACTATTGATGCCTCTCGTAGCATCACCTTCGACTACAAGGCGCCCATTGTGACCAAACCTCTTCTTCATAAGGGGCCTTTGGCAACGGACAGTCCTCTGCTTCCAGGTATGGTCTCTTTCCTTACTTCTCCCAATCTACAGTGGGGAGATGCTAAGGACACTCCGGTGTCCCAAGGTCCCTCCTCTGTAGTGGCCCCTTCCCCCTCACCTCTTGTGACGTCGGCTAGCACTCTCTCATCCTCAGCTACCGACACCGCCGCACTTGCCCAAACGGCCATACCACCGAACGGACCTTCGGTGGTTACCCAGGTCACCACCACCACCTCTAAGCGGCGGCACTCTACCTCTTCCCCTCCCTCTTCTCCCAAAAGAAAGAGGAAGGTTTCTAGGGCCATCCCACATACTCCATCCTCCGATTCTTCACAATCGATGGATGTTGATATTCTCCCATCTGGGCCCGGGGATTCCGACATACCCACTGCCACCACCTTTGTATCCCCCCAAAAGGATGCAACTGTAATATTTGGGGACCCACAACTTCCCTCTTCCACTTTCTCCTTGGTGGATGAGGATGACTTGGTCTTCTCCCCGGACCAAGGATCTGCTTTCTCACTGCACGGCCTGTCACCCGACCAATTTTTGGTCGATGCTTATGCACCGCCCGGTGAAACACGGGTCTTACCAAAGGCCAGTGTGGAGGGTATTTCACAATTTTTAGCTTATTTGCAACAGGGAAACGAGCAGGTGTCACCTTCCCCACTTCCTTCTACCTCTACTGTGCCGGATGCTCCTACCTCTGTTCCCATCATTCCCCCAGAGGTTCTGGCCGATATTCAGGAAGCCAACCGACAGCACCGCCTCATTGGTGCTCAGTTTCGTGAACATCAGACCATTCTGGGCTCTCTTGTCAAAGTCACTTGTGACAAGCTGTTATCTCTTGAGACCTCCAATCAGCACCTCACAGCCTTGGTCACTGCTCTTCAAGCAGCCTCTAGTGCTCGTGATAAGGAGGTTCGTCGGCTTCAAGCGGCTTCAGAGTCTCATCGGGACATCACTACTCAAATTCTTGAGTCCTTGCAGTCTCTTCATCAAAAGGTTGATTCTGTGCTGGTTGCTCCCCCGTCAGCCGCTGAGGGGGAGAAAGAGACGGTTCCCATTCCTTCACACAGCGGCTGTCAGGGTCCCACTCCCATCACCAATGCTCCAACTGAGGGGGAGCATTCTAGACAAAGCAGAGACAAAGGAAAGAGCAAGCTATCTCCAGATGAAGAGGCCCTTTTATCTCAGCAACAAAAGTCTGATTCTCTAAAGGCTTTTGTTTCTGAAGCTGATAGGCTCAAACTTCAACCACCAAACAAAGTCACCTCTGACTTTGGCCTTTCTAAAGCTAAGCTTGATTCTCATGACATCCCTTGGTACCGAAAGACTTTAATAGAAAGAAAGTTGAAGTCTAAAATTGTTGAAATAAAGCTTGGCACCACCAAATGCTCAGATGAGGTTCGGATGTTAATCATTAGAGAAGACAAAAGTCATCACTCCATCAAATTCAGCGATCTTGAAGACTATGGACTCTCTGAATGGTACGAACTCTCTGAACTCTTATCTAAATCTCTTAGTAGGCACAAAGTTTTGGCCAAGAAGACCATCAATCGTCTTCTTGAAAAAATGAAAGACATTGCAAAAGATTATAAGCATTCTCCTGAAGAAGAAGCTCAAGTTCAATGTCTCAAAAAGATGTGTCTCTCCTCCTCTCCACAACTCTCATCTTCTGTCACTCAAAACCTCTTCAAAGACATGGTTGCCAAGGGAATGATTCCTGATATAAAGAATCTAAATCTGAAGACTCCAGGTGGTCCATGTCCAACCCATATTTCAGGCACTACTGGTACTGTAGTGTTTAGGCCAACCAAAGGAGTCTTTTTCCTTAATGAAAAGAAAACTCCCATGTTCTTCAGACATAAGGAGATCCCCATTGCTGACACCAAATTTCTGGTTGCTGTCCTATCACTTATCCCCATAAGTTCTGAAGGTTCTCTCTTCCGTCGGGATATTCTTGCTGAGCTCCACAAAAGACAGAAGAAAGAATGAGGTTCTTCTCTAAATCCTTTTATCTTTCTAATGTACTTGTAACCGTTGTTTTGCTAAGTGATATTTAATACAAATGCATTTCCTTTATTTAGTTTGTACAAATATACTTCATTCTTTTATTCTTTTGTAAATGTCGGATACTCTTATAAATCCTTAAAAAAAAAAAAAAAAAAAAAATCTATGTGAAAAGAACCCAAAAAGAGTAAATACGGGTCAAAATGAATTTATTCAGTATACTCTTTGTTTCATTCTTTAGTATGGATGTCATCATCAAATAGGGGGAGATTGTTGGGTCATCTGAAGATTTGAAGATGACCTCCTGATCTTCCATCTTATATCATCCTACTTAGAATATGTTTGAGGTTCTTTTAGCAGCTTGGTTTATATACAAATGTTCGGTGAAGTCGAAGATCAGCCGAAGAAGACAAAGTAGGAGTACATCTCTCAAAGCGGATTGAAGATAGTCTCCTAAGCCTAAAGCCAAGCATGCCCAAGTGTTCAACACCATCAGCCAGGATGGTGTCAATCACACATCTTCGGGAAAATCCGAAGATCTCACATCTTCGGGAAAATCCGAAGATCTCACATCTTCGGGAAAATCCGAAGATCTCACATCTTCGGGAAAATCCGAAGATCTCACATCTTCGGGAAAATCCGAAGATCTCTCAAGCCTTCGGCAGCCGATGACCTCTCCCTAGAAGCTGAAGATGTTCTCACATCTTCAGGAGCCGAAGATGCCTGAAGATTTCCTTCTAACACATTATACTTATCTGACAAAGTATATTGTGATATCTTGCATTGACGTGGACCTCATCTGGAGATCAGATAAAGTAAGTTTTGTCTACTACACCATTTTAAGGAAAGGTCTCTACCATCCTTCTGCAGGTCAACACTTCAAGCCAAAACACCTCAAGACAAAAGGTACATCCTGTACCTTGCTGAAGACCTGTGTCCATCCTTTACTCAACAGGTGTCTCATGCATTTAATGCATGAGGCACTATATATATGAAGGATGGTTCAACTTGCAAGATGACCAGCTCTCAAGCATTCAAGCTCTCTAAGTGCACTGGCATTCTCTCTCTAAGAAGTTCTTATTGTTTTCTAAGTGTTTTACAATTGTTCTTCATTTCTCTTAGTGTAAGATTGTTTGAATAGATTTCATCTATTCTCTTCCGCAACAATCAAAAGTTTTCTATGTGTAATTCTTGATTTCAAATCAATAAGAATTAAAGTAAGTGAAAAACTGTGTGTATTGTATTCAACCCCCCCTTCTACAATACTTTTCTTCTTTACTATCTGCTATTTGGGACCAACAAGGTATATAATTGTGCTCTCACTGGGTAATATTGTGCCCCCGTTGTGCAGTACACGATAATCTGCTACCAATCAACAAGTCCCTTAACCATTTGTTACTTGTGCTCGATTCCAGTGAAGCATACTTGTGCTCTCACCTAACCATTTGTTACTACGCCCATCTCAAGAAAAGCTTACACCCGTACCCATTCTATAATTATAAATTTTATTCCGTACTCTTAGCATTAATCAACCACCAAACAAATATTTTTCTCACATCTCGAAACTTATGCAAGAAGTTCATGAAAATCTCTGTTTCTCAGTAAGTCAGTCCCTGTGGATACGATACTCGGTACTTGTACCATTATATTATTTGTAGCGATTCTAGTGAAAGTGTATACTTATGCTCTCACTAGGTATTACTGTACCCCCGTTGTGCAGTACACGATAATTAGCTACCAAGTTTTTGGCGCCGTTGCCGGGACTGGCACGATTTTTATCCTGAGATCTTGATTTTCATTTGAGCCTGTGTCGCTTGTTTCATTTAAAAAAAAATTCGTGTTGTATACCACGGCTGCAACACGGAGAACTCGTACCTCTTGATCTTGAAATCGAAAAGACTTTTAAAAGCAGAAGAGGTAGAGGAAATCGGCAAAATCCAATTTTAAATCAAACCATGGAGGGAGGGGCGGAAAATCCTCCACTTCCGCTTGTGGAAACAACGATTAAAATTGCCGATGACAAAGAAAGGGGAATACGGGACTATGCAACACCCGAATTTGATCAACTCAAGTCGGGTATTCTTAGGCCCCAAATTACTGCGCAAAATTTTGAACCGAAACCAGTAATGTTCCAATGATCCAAGCAATGGGTCAATTTGGAGGATTACCTTCGGAAGATCCGCACTCTCATTTAAAATCATTTTTAGAAATGCCGGATCATTTTCTCATTCCCGGAGTTTCAGCAGAAGCCTTACGGTTGACACTCTTCTCTTATACATTGAGAGACAGAGCCAAAGCCTGGCTAAATTCTCAGCCACCTCATTCAATTGACACTTGGACGAGTTTAGCTGAAAAGTTTTTGAAAAAATACTTTCCTCCCACCAGAAACGTGAAATTCAGAAATGAAATTTTAATGTTTAGACAAGAGGAAGATGAAGCAGTATCGGATGCATGGGAGAGATTCAAAGATTTAATTCGAAAATGCCCTCATCACGGAATCCCTCACTGCATCCAATTAGAAACATTTTATAATGGTCTTTCTAATGCTGCTAAAATCATCCTCGATGCCATGGCTGGTGGAGCTTTTACTGCAAAAACATACAATAAGG
This sequence comes from Arctium minus, assembly GCA_954870635.1. NCBI lineage: Eukaryota > Viridiplantae > Streptophyta > Magnoliopsida > Asterales > Asteraceae > Arctium > Arctium minus. The sequence continues at coordinate 190,569,631 of OX941080.1, forward strand.
GGTATGATATTTTGGAAAAAGTCGCCAATAATAACACTGATTGGTCGAACCCTCGTGCTGTAATTCCTAAAACTGCATCAGGAGTTCGTGAGGTTGATGTCATCACCGCTTTAAATGCACAAATTGTAGCTTTGACTAATTTGGTTAAAAACAATTTGAACATTAATGGAGAGAGGTCATGTGCAGACAATAAATCAAGCTTTAATTGAAACGTGCAGTTTTTGCGGTGAAAATCATCCTTTTGAGTGTTGTCCCGGTAACCCTGTTTCGGTAAACTATGTCGGAAATCAGTCTAGAAATAGTCCGTTTTCCCAAACATACAACCCGAATTGGAGAAATCATCCGAACTTCTCTTGGTCTGGAAATCAAGGACTTCAACCCCCCGGGGCAAGTCAAGTCCAAAACCGACCACCAAATCCCCCGGGATTTCATCAAGGCCCACCTCAGAATTATCAACATGGACAATCTTCACAGTCCCAGAATTACCAACATGGTCAGTCTTCATAATCACATGCTCCTAGGCAACAGAATGCTCTGGACGGTAATGGTTCAATCGAATCATTGCTTAAAGGTTTTATAAACCAAACCAATGCAACTCTGAGGGGTTTTGAAACCCAACTTGGACAGTTTGCTATCGAGCTTAAGAACAGACCACAAGGGACTTTGCCTAGTGACACGGAAAATCCCAAGGGCATTCACAAGGAACACATCAAGGCCATAAGCATTAGAGAGATTGAAAACATAAGTGAGTCTAGCAAAATCGAGAAAACCTCTCCCATACCAGTTATGCAAGAAGACTTACATTTGTTTGATCCCTCGAACTTTCCAGACCTATTCCCAGCCTCGAGTGAAGTGCCAAAACCAGAATCCGTGGCCCAAACTGCAGGCCCAATTTTCCCAAGTTGTCCAGCACAGACTGTACCCACTCCAGAACCACTCATCTCATGCACTCCCGACAAGAGCAAATCTGTTCCGGATTTAAGGGACTTACCTTTCCCTGAGAGATTAAAAACCAAAAATGTTGATGAACAATTTAAAAAGTTTTTGGACGTTTTCAAACAACTCCACATTAACATTCCTTTGGTAGAAGCTCTTAAGCAAATGCCAAGTTATGTTAAATTTTTGAAAGATATTCTCAACAAAAAACGAAGGTTGGGAGAATTTGAAACTGTTGCTTTAACCAAAGAATGTAGTGCACTTCTTACTTGCAAAATCCCTCCGAAATTAAAGGACCCGGGGAGTTTTACCATCCCGTGTTCTATTGGGGGACAAGAAGTAGGACATGCTCTATGTGATTTGGGGGCAAGCATAAACCTCATGTCTTTGTCGGTTTTCAAAAAGTTGGGAATTGGTGAAGCTCGTCCCACCACAGTCACTCTGCAGCTGGCAGACAGGTCTCTAGCCTATCCAAAAGGAAAAATTGAGGACATTTTGGTCAAGGTCGATAAATTTATCTTTCCGGCCGATTTTTTAGTTTTGGACTATGAAGCAGATTAGGATGTCCCCATCATCTTAGGAAGACCTTTCCTTGCGACTGGTCGAACGTTGATTGACGTCCAAAAGGGTGAACTTACCATGAGGGTAAATGACCAAAAAGTGACCTTTAATGTTTTTAAGTCCCTTAAGCTATATGATGATTTGGAAGATTGTTCAGCCATTAATTACTAAGTGAAGACCTTGGTCTAGATATTGAAGAGTGTGTTGAGCATTTTGAAGAAGGAAGAGAGGATGAGAGAAAATTGGAGAGTCCAGTTAAAGTGCAACCACCAATGAAAGTGAATCAAGGTATGAAAGAAGTGAGGTTGAGCCATCATAAACACAAGAAAAAACGGTTTTTGTCGAAGGATGTGCCCTCACCCCCCCGTCTTGTCATCCTAAAAGTTCGAATGTTGGGTTGGAAACAACCTTGTAAATAGTCTTGTCTAATTTTAGTAGTTTTGTGTTTTTGTTATTGTGTATTTGTAGGAGTTGGTCGTGATTTTTGCAAAAATGCGCCCACGAAGAATTTGGGTGGGATTTTAAACAAAATGGGGGTGATTTATCGCTTTCAAAATGAACCCTCTCATCTTCTCCATGGCACGCTCCAAGAAGTTGGTTCCCATCTCCTTCTCACAGATCACGTCGTCTTCTGTCGGCCACCACCATACCATCCACCATCGCCGACGCTAGCTCCGCCATGCCACCACAGACGCATCCGTCCACCTCCTTGAATACTGGATCATCAACTCTCGCCGTGCAAACCACCGCCGTTCATCAGTAGCAAGCACCAACGACAAAACGCACTCTTCCTCACCAGAAACATTAATCCATAGTTTTGACAAGTGCCACGGCGTTCCTATGGGTGTCTGTACCCCATAAGTTCGCCATGCAGCTCCACGTCCTACGTCTCATGTTCCAGCCTCCGTTGACAGACTAATCTTTTGGTATGGGATTTAACTTTTGCAAACTTGATCTTATTTTGGTGTTTCTGTTGACCGTGGGTATTGTGTTGAAAATCCGGACCTCACGCTAACCATTTCCTTTTGTACTTACCCATCGATGGATTTTTAATATAATTCTTCATGTTTTCTATCACATTGTGTATTATGCATCTTACTTTTCAGGTACAACTTTCATTGGAAATCACTGGGTTTGGAAATTAAAAGGACGTATGCCATTATTGATTTTTGGCCGAAACACTTCCCTTCGTAACCGAACCTTTTGCCAATAAATTCCTTTTTTTTACCTTCACCAATGAGGACATTGATGTGTTCTAAGTTTGGGGGGGTGAACTTTAGGAGATTTTGTGAATGTTATGATCAATTACAAAATTTTGATCATAGAAAAAAAATCAAAAAAAAACAAAAAAACAAAAAAGAATGAGAAAAATACATATATATATATATATATATATATATATATATATAATAAGTCTTCAAGTTGAGAAAGATATGTGGAGCCCAATAAAATAAGATATCTACATATGGGGTTCCATGGCCCAAAATACTAAAAGGGGCCCAATTTTGAGAGAAAAACAAATAGAACAAAGCCCAAAAGTTTTTTTTAGTACCTTATCTCAAGTTTGGGGGGAAGAGAGGAGTGAGAGACAAATCATAGCCAGATACACAAACCCGACTCAAGCCCTACTGATTAATTACAAATACGGTGATTTCCACAATGAAAGTTTGTACCTCTTCAATAACATGATGGATGCATCAATACCTTTGTAAGTTTTCTTCGTTTCTTCGTAACATTCTTTGTGATTCTTTTTCTTCCGTCACTTGAGGACAAGTGACATCTCAAGTTTGGGGGTGTGATAACCCTCATTTTTTAGGGTTATTTGTTACTCTTTTCTGTCATTTTATTCACCTTTCTAGCCACTTTTGCTTCCATCTCTTTCCTTTGGTCTTTAAAGTTTGAAAATATGATAAAAATACCAAAGGATGCGGTTTTGTCAAGAAAATCTCGTTTTTGTGGGACTGTGGGCACTGTCTGCCCACCGAGGGCACCCGGGGATGCATACGGTATTTATACGGCGTATTTATACTCGTATTATGGAGGTATTGCAGTATTCAAGGCTGGAAAATATCTGATAAAAAGAGGGTGGATGCTAGCTGGAAGATTCCTCAATCATTGTACTCTTTTGTCTAGTGGTTAATAACCCTTTAACTTGTGGGTATTACCCATTGGATAAAAGCCTTGCTTTTTAGTATAAATAGGTTGTTAAGTTCACCATTTAATCACACCATCAACCTTCTCCAGCTCTATTAACTCTCTCTTTGGAAGAGTTTTGGAACTAAGAAAGTTGCTTTTAATTTTAAGCATTTAGTTTCTTGTATTTTCGTTTCTGCCCTCGGCTTCCCGCTGTGGGCACGTTTGTATCTAACTTTAATTTTATGCAAGTAGTATAACAAGTATTTCTTTTCTTCCTTTACGTCTTTTGTTACTTCCAAGTCTTTTATTATTCTTATGCTCTTTACTTTTATGCTCTTTATTTATATGCTTTTTATTATTATGCATTTTATTATTATGTCTTTTATTATTATGCATTTTATTATGAACTAACCATCTTTTGGGTAAGGGTGTGAGCCAACTTGAGACTAGTAGGCAACACTTGGGTATGGCCATCGTTACTAGCTCTTGAGCTTAGTCACTTAAGTCGAGACTTAAACTCAACGCTGATAAGCCGATCACTTTGATGTGTTAATATTAAATCTAGACCTCGAGAGGGGAGGATTCAAAATACGGCTTAAGGGATGCACAAAGATTTGAGAGAGTCTTTGATAATCACGTAGAGATACGGGTTCTGCATGATTTATTACGGTTCACACGTCGGAGGAGATTTATATCACAAAGAGATTTGGGTGTAAATCTCCGCACCGGTAGAACTTGATTTTTTATCAACGTAATTATATCGGTAAGATTAAGAGTTGGTAACGATGGACACTTTATGGGTATTTTGTAGGACCGGTCTTTAAAAATTCACTTTCGAGAGATCGGGATTTGTATAGACTTCCGTACTACAAAAGACCTAACCATTTGTTACTACACCCATCTCAAGAAAAGCTTACACCCGTACCCATTCTATAATTATAAATTTTATTCCGTACTCTTAGCATTAATCAACCTCCAAACAAATATTTTTCTCACTCTCGAAACTCGTGCAAGAAGTTCATGAAAATCTTTGTTTCTCAGTAAGTCAGTCCCTGTGGATACGATACTCGGTACTTGTACCATTATATTACTTGTAGCGATTCTAGTGAAAGTGTATACTTGTGCTCTCACTAGGTATTACTGTATACTAGGCATGAATGTAAGATGTCTAGACTTAGACTGAGTACGTTAGGCAATGATTTGTGAGATGGGTAGAATTTCTAAGATGGGTTAGTCTTAGAGTCGACGGAAACTATAGTTATCAAGCGTTGTGGCGATGGTAACGAGAACCTTTATGTATTATATGTTCATAATCTCACATAGCTAATGTTATTATGAGGATATTTATACGTGATGGTGCTTGAAGTGTCGTTACTGTGACAATTGGTAATGTAGTAGTACGTTCTCTTGTGCTTGGTTTACTAATGTTATGTTATTTGGTAGACGTAGTAGTACGTTTCCTTCATGTTCAATTCTGTTAATCTCCTCCTTATTCATTTCGTGCATGCGTGAACTGCCTTGGTATGTCGACCGTTGGGGTGGTAAGAAGTTTCTGAATGATGATTTTATTATTCGTTACTTGGAGTAACGGTAAGTATGGTGATTGCATTAAGTGGAAGGTTTCGAGTCGGATTAATTGGTTGGATTATAACCATAGACTTTTTGAATCGATGTATTCAAGGAGAAATTGTGAGGTGAACCTATGAAGTCCGTGGTCTTTGCCTTAAGACGTTGAACATCTGGATGACGATAGTGTAACTATAGAAATCGAGGAGCGTGAGTTCAAGTCGAATTGTGAAAACGGTGTACATGCCAAAATGTGTATTTTGAAGTAAAAATATGTTTTACTTGGTATTTGTCAATGTATGAGTATTTTGATAAGTTTTCATATTTGGTAAACTCGGGTTGTTTTAACCTCCTAAAATTCTCATATTGGATTTTGAATAGTTCAACAACTAAATAGCATGATTTACGTGTTCTTGGTGGCTTTGTTCAAGTAAACTCTGTTTTTATGAGTTATGCATCTTTGACGATTTTTGTACAAATGAAGTCTATTTTACGTTATATGCATTTTGGGCGTATTTGCATCCATAAAACCTTTTGAAACTCTTTGGCCCCAATACATGTTAAGTTTTGGGTTATTTGGATATATTTCACTTTATAAACTTATGTAACACACATCTTTGTGATTTTTGGGCATTTTGATAAATAAATCATTTTGGTATATTTCTTTTACGATGTAATATATAAATGGAAGTCATTTTATATAATTGTTCATTTGGTGCATACGATTTTATAAACCGTTGAAAATGCATATCATTGAACTATGAGTCATTTTGACAACATGAAGATAAAGAGTTCATTTGGAAAAAACATTTTGTTTCAACCAATGAGAAGTTTTGGTTATTTTGAGATGTTTAGTTTTATGAACATGTTGAGACACCCAACACCCAAAAGAGAATAATATACGCCAATTATAATTACAAATTTGTAATAATAAAGCAATGAGAGATAACAACCTCTTAATCTAATTTATATCAAGAAAAGAGATTACAATAAGTTGTCATCTAAATTTTCCAAAATAAACATCTTCTAATGGCGTCCCAAAATGCTCCCCAAGCTATCATCTAAGGCTTTCTAAACCTTCTTAGCAGTCACGCCGCTAGAACCTGAGATACACATCAAATCAAATAAGTGTTAGGCCAAAAGAGCCTAGTGAGTTTGAACAATAATATAACATAATCATGTAAGAGGTTAATAACCATAAAGGTCCATAGAGGAATCATTGGGGGAGACCCAACACACCAACAAGTTTCACCTCAAGAGTCGGTGTACCTTGATGTTCACTCACACGAGCAACATCCTGAAGTCCCGACACATTTGAAGACTACCTCCAAGGCATTACTCCAAACGACGGATATCTAGGCACATACCGTTAAGGTGGCACCCCAAGATTACATCCTCCTAGTGCCTACTTGTGGTTCATCTAATATACAATCCATCATCATACACATTTCACATTGAGTAAAATACATGCATGTGATCCCAAAGAATTCCAATCTCAAATTTAGGTCAAAACCCTAAATCACATAATTTCCACATATGACATTCATCAACCAAGGATATCACATGATTATAACCCAACATTTATCAACAACATAATCTCATCAAGTTTCTCATGAAAGATTAGCATTCAAGATCTCAACATTTCCCAATATAACAAGTTTAGGTCTATTTTATCAAATGATTCACAAAATGAAAGGAAACGTGAAATAATGATAGAAAGCATATAACGACATATATTTCATTTTAAAATGGTTAGAAAAACTCACAATATAGGTTTTATAGAAAACCATAGAAACTTGGAAACCCTAGAAGATGAGATGGAGGAATGCTTGAGGTTCTTGAAGACTTAAACTCTTGTTAGTTCTCTAACATAAATGCTCTGAAACGACCCTTGATTCTTCAATAAATGCTCACACGCAAATACCCTATTAAAATAAATGAAGAGGGTGGAATGAATGCCGAAAATCGCCCTTCTCTCTCAAGAACGACCTAGAATTTGATTTTGAGGAGAAGTGGCAATAAAATCGGCTAAAGGGGTGTTTTATAACCCTGGACCCCGCGCGCGACAATGCCAAGCGACAGTGCCAAGGGCATTGTCGCTTGGGCACAATCGTAGGACTTGCCCCGCCCTCGGTACCATTTCGGCGACTGTAACAGGCGATAGTGCTCTTGTCACAGTCACGTGTCACAATTGCTCCATCTGTACCGTAACCCCATTGCCCCGGACGATGTTGACATGCGACTGTGAAACTTGTCACAATTGCGGGCATACTCGCCCCATGCCCCTTGAGCCTCGATTTGTTTTTTCGTTTTAACGTTTGGCATGCTCGGGTTGGTAACTATTTATCCACAGCGAGTCTAATTGTTTTAATTTGGAGGAAGGCACATCGATAATGGAATTATAACGAGTATGTTTCCAAAGTAAATTACCAAAGTTTTCCGGGTGTTATAATCCTTCCCACCTAACAAAGGATTTCGTCCCTGAAATCACGGGAAATCAAAACAAATGGGGGTATCTCTTTTTCATGTCCTCCTCCGATTCCCCCGTCACATTGGCACCATGGTGGTGCTTCCATTGAACCTTGACCATTGTCACTTCCTTATGTCGAAGCTTTTTCGTTTTTGACTCCAATATGGTTTCCGGCTCTTCCACATATTGATTTCCATTATACACCCGAATCTCCGTCAAAGGGATAATGCTTTCCTCTTTGGCTAAGCACTTGCGAAGGTAATTGTTGCGGTATTTTTCGTGTTTACACCTTTTTAAAATGCAAGAAAATAGATTTCGACGCAAGTATACATCTTAATCTACTACCATATGTAACAAGTAATAATGATACAAAATACCGAATATCGATACCACAGGGAAACGTGGAAAAGTTCTTCTTGAAAGTCGGGTGTAACATCTCAGGCCAACCGTACCAGATATTGTCCGTTTTGTCCACACACCCGGACTCACGGTTTTAAAACGCGTCTGGTAGAGGAGGTATCTCAGTCCCTTATAAGGAAACTTTTGTTCCCCTCCTCAACCAATGTGGGATCTTACAATCCACCCCCTTGGGAGCCCAACGTCCTCGCTGGCACACTAGTCCGGCTCCCGGCTCTGATACCATCTATAACATCCCAGGCCAACCGTACCAGATATTGTCCGCTTTGTCCACACACCAGAACTCACGGTTTTAAAACGCGTCTGGTAGAAGAGATATCTCAGTCCCTTATAAGGCAACTTTTGTTCCCCTCCCCAACCAATGTGGGATCTTACATCGGGTCCGTAAAAGCAAGTTTCAGATAGCGAATTCGAAAACAATATTTTGGTTGGGCTTTGATTAACACTACTGAACAGTTAATTAAAAATAAGCACAAGGTACAATGCTCCTATGGAATAAGATTAATAATTGGATAAAAAGATGAGATCGCATTCCTTCGTTATCTTAAATTTGATATTTTAAGTAACTCAAATAAGTTGTCATACAATGAACCAGTTGTCAATTGATTAATTGCAGTCCACCATAAAATATAACTTTAATTTAAATAACTTCGGACAATCATGCGATACGATACACCATTTTAACTTTTTATTAGTCCCGGTTCCGACTTAACTTTGTACAAATTCTAAATATAACAGAAAAAGAAATGTAATGTTTAACTAAAAGAGATGGTTGACGTTTTCAAACAATCAACGATAGAAATCGTAGAAGTGTTGTGCCAGTAACCTCTCTTTGGACAAAGAAATAAAATTTGTTTGAAATAAAAGTCTGAAAGTAAATGACGTAAAATAAATTACAGAATTTAACTGACATAAAGCAATAAACAGAAAATAAAAGTACAGAAAATAAATTGCAGAATGTAAATTGCGGGAATCAAAGTGCTTAAAATAAATAACAGTAAAGTAAAACGAGAATTATAAAACTAAGACGTAATTAGAAATGGTGATGGAAAATCTTGTTTCAAATGTGGAATTCATACTTGATTTACTTGAAGGTTTCACGGTATTTCAAAAACGTAACTTATCGGAATGACGAAAAGGAAAACTAACCAACGTACAATTGACTTTTATAAAATTGGAAACATAAAATGGATTTAATAAATTACAACAAACCGTGAACCAACAAAAGTTGGGAATCCGAAATGATTATTCGGACTTCCGGTTTGTAATAAAATTAAAGTCATAATGAGACCAAAATAAAAACCACGAGTCACTTAAGAAAGTTGAGATATTGAACGAGACTATGCGAGAATAACGTAAAACTAATTACGAGATATCTTTACTTGAAACGAAACATGACATATCACATATGTTAATATAATCAAACCCGGTTTGAATCGTGAGCCAAAGCTTTGAACCGTTAGCTAATGACTCATCTCTTCAAACCATTTTACAAAAGATAAGAACCATGGATGGGTAATTCCTAAGGATGGTGATGAGGTCAATTGTCTAGATTCAATGAACCTAGACTTTAACAAAAGAGAGGGAGTCGTGAGAGAGGATGAGGATGAGGATGAGCAAAAATGTAGGTGAAAATGTTGTGTAGTAAGTAAGTTTCTCATCCTAAGGCCTCCTATAAATAACCAAAAGCAAGGTTTATGGGCCTCCAAGTGAAATGGGCTTAGTCAACAACAAAGCCTAACAAAAATTACACAATTGGCCCATTTGATATCATCACCATTCCACAAACATTTCGGCCCATATAAAGTTTGGTCCATCAAAAAAATCGGTCCATTAAAAAGTCGTAGCATCGGCCCAAAAATGAGAAGTATGTCTTCGTTTCCGCGTCATAGGTACATTTAGATTCCTCACGGCCTCCTAACCGATCCTGAAATGAACACATATAAAAATAAGATTTTCGTGACGTTTTCTTTAAAATTAGACAACCAAAAACGTTAAAATACATTAAACATTTATTTACTAGAAAATGCTAAAAATACATAAAAAGGACTCAATGGGAAATAAAAATTTCTCAAAATTATAAAAAGAGGGTAAATAAAATTACCCTATCAGTAACATACATGAAACATAGGGTGAATCCCGTCCATCTCCGGTGGTATGTCCAATCTATAGGCTTGAAGTCCAATATTCTCCAATATCGTGAAGGGTCCAAGGAAACGGGGACTAAGCTTTCCGCGCTTCCCGAAACAGATAATCCCCTTCCATGGCGATACCTTCAACATAACCTGCTCACCTAATTGGAACACGACCGGTCTCCTCTTTTTGTTCGCATAACGCTTTTGTCGGTCTAGGGCCGTCTTTAAACGTTCCCGGATTCCTTTCACTTTGTCCTCCATTTCTTGTACAATCTCCGGTGTTCTACATTTCCTGCCTCGAGCCAACATACCGGTGTTCTACATTTCCGCCCGTATAAGGCTTCGAACGGTGTCATCCCAATGCTCGAGTGGTAGCTATTGTTGTAGGTGAACTCCACCAAGGGTAGGTGCGAGTCCCAATTTCCCCCGAAATCTATAACATGTACACGATCGGAGCATATCTTCGAGAGTCTTGATCATTCTCTCGCTCTGTCCATCCGTCTGAGGATGGTAAGTCGTGCTCAACTTGACTCTCGTGCCCAATTCCTTTTGTAGACCGCCACAAAACTTGGAAGTGAACCGGCTATCCCGATCCAAAACTATAGATAGCGGAACACCATGACGCGATACCACTTCATCAATACAGAGTTTGGCTAATTTGTCCATCAACAACATCTCTCGTATAGCCAGAAAGTGCGTGCTCTTTGTGAGTCGATCTACCACCACCCAAATGGTATCATGACCCCTCAAGGTTCTGGGTAGCTTGGTGACGAAATCCATCGTGATATGCTCCCACTTCCATTCCGAAATGGCCAATGGATGCAAACTCCCGTAGGGCTTTTGATGCTCCACTTTGACTTAAATGCAAGTAACACACTAATTTTCCACGTAATTAGCCACATCGAGCTTCATTATCGACCACCAGTAGTGCAACTTCAAATCTCTATACATCTTGGTGCTACCGAGATGTATAGAGTACTTGGACTTTTGAGTTAATTTCCGCTAAAAGCAACTCATGGATCCCTCTAATCTTCGGTACCCAAATGTTTCCTTGAAATAGTTTAAGGCCGCGACTATCTTCCGTTAGTAACTCTCGTTGCTTCACCATGATTTCGGCTTTGAGATTCTTTTCACGAAGTGCTTTGACTTGACTTGATTTGAATTTATGGAAACTTATAAGAAATTAGATTTGTTTCCTTTTTTTTAGTTTTTAATTATTATTCTTTTATTTAACTTGAGAACGGTTGTGATTGGAATAATTTTATGCTAATAGATTTTTTTTTTCAAAATAAGTAAAATTAAATTTTGAATTCAAAAGAAAAAAATACGAATAAAAGATAAAAACAAACCCTAACGTAATCGACTATTGACTCACTCGACTACGACTAGAGATATCTAGGTATATAAGCTTAAATGATATTTTAATTGAGTGATCTTAATCATATCAAGAATGGATAGGTGTGTGATGTTTCTAAATCCCACGTTTCATTCATTTATGACCAATGAAATTAAAATGCGTCAAATTTGTTTATATTTTAAGTTATTTTCAGTTAGCTTATCAGTTAGTTTACCAAATATAGCCTAAATGTACATAATGAAAATGATACATATATATAGTTTAAATAACTAAATTAAAAAATTAACTAGATTACACCTTTTACCTTTGATAATACACAAAGGAACTTTCTCTATGCACATTTGTTTTAAGACAAACTAAAATAGATATGTAAATAATTAATTTGGAAGAGAAAGAGATATGAATAATTTGTGTTTGCCACATTTAAGAGCATCCTTAGGTTTTTCATTCAATTTTTTTTTTTTCATGCCACATGATATTTAATACAATAGTTTTAAAACCTCTAACATTTTCAATGTATGAAAAAACTTTTTCACGTTTTTTATATCTTTTCAAAATTTTCAAGGTCCTAATATCTTAGGAAAATTGATGTAAATATATAGCATTTTGACCGTTCAAATTTACCTTCAAACCAACTCTTTCCCTCACGATTTTATCAATACTTTCACAAGTGGCTTTGCCACAACTTGCGAAAGGGCCATTTCTTAAAAAAATGCAAATTGTTGAGATATACGTTCGATCACCTACGTAAGTGTTACTGGCAGAATGCCATTTGCGAAAATGTTATTGGAGGTGTTATTTGCAAGGGTGTTACCAAAAAATAACAAGATGATGCAGGAGCATGACAGATGCTAGATTTTTTTTCTTTCTAAAAATGGCCTCTTCGCAAGTTATGGCAAGGCCATTTGCAGAGGTGTTGATAAACGGTGAAAATAAAAAGGAGGTGTTAGGAGCTGGATTCAAAATAATTATTTATGTCAAATTTCTCAATATTTTAACTTTATGTCTTTTATATATTACTAAAAGTGTGCTCGTGCAATGCCGTTAGATACATCACGATTTTAATGTTTCGTTTTATTTTCTATTTTTTGTCGATTTACATTACGATTTTGGTTGGTTGTGAGAGATTGATAATGATTTTTTTATATAAATTTGTTTAATTTAGACTTAATAATATAATGTAATTTATTTTGGTTTAAAAATATAATTTTTTTATAAAATATTCTGTTAGATTTTTTTAATTATATTTTATATTTTTATATTTAAAATTTGATTTTAATTCTATATTTAATTATGCTGCGAGTTATTTTAGGGGAGTTAAAGTGAGAAATGATTTTAGGAGAGTTAAAATGGTTAGAGATAATGATTGAAAATTAATAAATAGCATTAAGTTTAGTACATACAGCTTTAATGGTTGTTTTTTAAGTAATTAACATTAAATAGCTGTACATTAAGTTTTAATACTTGTTTTTAAGAGTTTTTTATGCCATCTTTATAATATAGTATAGATATAGATATTTTATATTTTTATATTTAAAATTTGATTTTAATTCTATATTTAATTATGTTGAGAGTTATTTTAGGGGAGTTAAAGTGGGAAATGATTTTAGGAGAGTTAAAATGGTTAGAGATAATGATTGAAAATTAATAAATAACATTAAGTGTAGTACATACAACTTTAATGGTTGTTTTTTAAGTAATTAGTATTAAATAGTTGTGCATTAAGGTTTAATACTTGTTTTTAAGAGTTTTTTATGTCATCTTTATAATATAGTATATATATAGATTTATAGAAATCAATATATTAAAATTTCTACAAATAATTTTTTTTATATTGAGAAAATGACGTGTTTATTTTACATAATTTTTTATTTATGTATATTAATTAATACAGAGAAAATTTTTATTTATGTCAATTCTGTTAAGCCCCACTAATACAGAGAAAAAGTACAAATAATCAGGTTTTTAAAAGTCATTTTGATTAGTTTCGAAAGAAAGAAAACATGAGTACACGTTTTCTTATTTGTATTTTTAATTTCGAATTCAAAATTTCTTTTGCAAATGGAAACTATTTAATCCACACAAAACCGATGGGTAACTTGCATCGCAAGTATCAAAATTTCAAGTACTCCATATCAGGAAACAAATTTACTTCCCTTTTCTGATTCCCAACAAATATAATATAAATAAAATAATAAAAAAACGAATTCCAATCAGATTACAACTCAATCACCTTTAATTTTCCACATATTGTTGGGTATAAATAATATCTTCAAAGTCCTTACACTTGCCAACCAATTTAACTCCCTTCTTCATTGATCATCCCTTCCACTCAAAACCCTAATTTTCTCAAATGAATTCGAAGCTTCCAGAAGAAATAAACATCGACATTCTTTCACGAACATCCTTAAAAACATTCGATGCCATGTGTTGCACCAGCAAAGAAATCAGCAAGCTCAAATACGATCCATATTTTCTCCATCTCTACAAGCAAAGAAACAACATCGTATCCGGTTTTCTCGTACAACACATCAACGGTTTTCACGAGTTTGCACCGTCACATGATTCGACACCTCTCGATCTCGGTTTCCTATCACCTGATGATCGCATTCTTGCAGCTTCTGAGAAAGGAATCATCGTGTTCGAGAGTCCTCATCGGCAGAAGTTGTACCATGTATGTAAACCTGCGACTAACCAGGTTTTCGAATTGCCGAATCCCAATCGAACTGAGAATCTAACCGAAAAAGTTGCGATCATGGTCGTGGGTTCGAACCCGTTTCGTTACAAGATTCTCAGATTATCTCAACCTAATCCCTCGTAAGAATTAATCTAACCCAAAAAAAATGTGCTATTTTTATTCAAGGGTTTTTTGTTTTCTTGAAACGGAAAAGCATTCAATAATTACTTTTCTAAAATAGAGAAACAAAAGTTAAAATCTATAAAAAAAAACTTTCATTCAATTCTAACATTTTCTATTTTAGAAATTTTAACACAAATTATATTATTATAATATTCTTTAATTTATTATTCCAACACGCTTTTAAAAAAACTTTATATAAAATGATAATTTCTCACTCCCTAGTCCTTTCATTAAGTTTTAGAGAATTCTATAAACAAAATAGCAGGGTTGTTAGAGAAGTTGCCACAACAAAAACTCCTTTTTCTTTTCTATTTTAAAAAAGTTGTTGGAGATGCTTTAATGAGTAATTAATGACATTAATTGTGTTTTTTTCTTCTTTTTTTTTCTTCAGGTTTTTGCAACAGTGGGACGGGCGATACACCACATATTGCTGTGAAATCTTTGATTCCGCGACGTTGTCATGGAGATTGTTAGAAGATATAAAGCTGCCTTACGATGTCTTCGTGATGATATCCTCACAACCGATCACGGTTGGAGGGTCAATCTACTTGTTATTGACGAACAGCGACGTCTTCAACTTTGATTTCTACTCAGAAAAATGGACGATCATTCGGTTGCAAATTCCGACTCGGTTCGACATTTTAAAGCTCGTGAAGTATGAAGGCAACTTGGCGTTGGTTTGTAAGCCACCAAATGGTGGTTGGGAGATTTGGGTAATCAATGGTACGATGAATCGTTCATCATGGAAGAAAACTTTTGTTTTCAACAAGAAAGAACGGATGTTTCTCAATTCGTTCTATGATTCGGACACGAGTGTTCTTGTGGATTTTAACACACTTGTATTTTACAAGTTTAAAAAAGGTGATGATAGCATGAGTAATAAGGTTGTATTGAGTGATATGATTGCTACAACATTCGCTTTTCGATCAGATTTTGAACCAATTGATTATATATAGTGGAGATTAATCATGCATATATTTGATTATTATTTACAAATTCATTTGAAGAATATTATGTTAAGATTAATGTAAATCTAAATCTTGAGTTTTAGTTTTCAATTGGTTGCATGTATTAATATTGTATATATAGTTTAATTTCCTTTGCTCTTCAACAATAAGCAAGCAGTATATATATATATATATATATATATATATATATATATAAAATTAAGGTTTGATTTAATTAATTATAATGAATCCACGAATAAATTTTTTTGATATAATAACTTATTTGATAGTTTTTAAAACAATTTATCAAATGTGAAGTATCATAATTAATGTAAATATTAAAAAATTCAAGATTTTAAATTACTGTATTATATGAATAAATTCTTGAAACTCTATTTTGTAAACATATATTCGTTCATCAGTATATATTTTTAAAAATCTATTTTGACATGTACTCATGTCAAAAAGACATTTTTTTTTCTTTGGAAACTAATCAAAATGACTTTTAAAAATCTGATTATTTGTAATTTTTCTTATTACATTAACCCCCAAGTGCGGCTCAACAGAATATACGTAAATAATTTTTTATATATATATTAATATACATTAATAAAAGAAATTATATAAAATTAAATAAACACATTTGTTAGCAGAAAATTATTCCCATCACAACCGTTGTGAAACTTGCATTGCAAGTAATAAATTAAATAAAATAATAATAATTAAAAAACGAAAAAAAGGAAACAAATTAAAAAACTAAAAAAGGAAACAAATCTAATTTCTAATAAGTTTCCATAAATTCAGATGTATATATAAAAAAAAAGATTTGAGAAAATCGAAATCTCAAATCAAATTACATGCTGTATATTTCAGTTTCCAAACTCTAATTAAACCCATCCCTATAAATATATAACATGAGATAACCCTTTCATTCATCACTTGCCAACAAATAATAAACACTTCATCCCTTCCATAATATTTCAAACCCTAATTAATTAATTTTCTCTCATAGATTCCAAGTTTCCTCACGACATGACCCTCGAGATTCTTTCACGAACATCCTTAAAAACCTTCGATACCATTGTTTCCACCAACAAAGACTTCAATAAGCTCACATACAACCCCTATTTTCTTCATCTCTACAAACAAAGAAACAACATCGTATCCGGTTTTCTCGTACAACATTGCGACCGTGGTCTGCGCTATTCCCACGAGTTTGCACCGTCACAACAATCCGCCCATCTCGATCTTGGTTGTCTACCACGCGATGCTCGAATCCTTGCAACTTCGGAGCAAGGGATCATGGTGTTCGAGAGTCCTCATCGTAAATCCCGTAGGCTGGCCTTGTACCATGTCTGTAAACCCGCAACTAACCAAGTTGTGGCATTGCCTAATCCCAAAACCCGTTATTTAACCGAAAAGGTTGCGATAGCGGTGGTAGGTTCGAACCCATTTCGTTACAAGATTTTTCGATTATCTCGACGCCTAACAAATCGTAAGTACATTGAATGATTTAATTTCTTGATTTTAAAAAAAAAAAATTAACCGATCATAAATTACGATCAACAATCGATTAATTTAATCTTTTTTTTTCAGTGTTATGCAAAGGGGGGATAAGCTATACAGCACATATTGTTGTGAAATATTTGATTCAGCGACATTTGCATGGAAGCTGTTGGATGATATAATGCTGCCGTACGGCGTCTTCTTGACTAGTTGTTCACAACCGATCAACATCGGGGGTTCGATCTACGCGTCGTTGACGAACAATAACGTCTTGAAATTTGATGTTTATTCGGAGAAGTTATCGATGTTTCCGTTGCGAGTTGCTGCGAGTGATGGAGACCATATTCCATTTGATGATGTGAAGATGGTAAAATACGAAGGGAAGTTGGCATTGGGTTGTAAGGCAAGAAATGGTGGTTGGGAGATTTGGGTAATAATTGGTACGAGGATGATGAATGAAGAATTAGCATGCAGCAGGTGGGAGAAAAAGTATGTTTTCGAAGAGAAAGAAGAGATGTCTCGGCTGATGCATCTCAACTCGTTCTACGACTCAGAGACGAGTGTTGTTGTTGATTATGACACACTCGTATTTTACAAGTTTAAGAAAGGTGGTGATCATATTCATAGTAGTAGTATTATAATTAGTAATATTAGATTGAGTGATTATGTGCTTTCTAATTCTATATTTAGTTTTCGATCGGATTTTGAACCCTTAGAGTTTAGAGGTCGATGTTAGGCTTATGTTAGATATTTTGTTTGTGTACGTATATTCGTTTATAAATTCTTTTGAATGACATTGTAAATTTAAATGTTGAATTTTAGTTTTTTCAATTGGCAATATATATATATATATATATATATAGGGGGTCCTTCATGGGAGAACTGGTCTTTTTGTGGTAACCGTGAGATCCAATCTCAACCTCAAATCAAATAATAATTTAGGAAATATATAAATTTGGTAATTTTGATTTAAAATTATAGTTAAAGGACATTTTAGGTATTTTTAAAATTTTACTCTCTCCTCTCTCCTGTGAAACTAATTCGTAATATACAAAATAGATTATGATATCCACTGTGATACAAATGTGGTACAAAATACATTGTGATATAAAATACACTGTGATACAAAATACACTATGATACCCACTGGTACCCAAATGTGATACAAAATACATTGTGATACCTAATATGATACAAAATACACTATAATACCCACCGGTACCCAAATGTGATACAAAATACATTGTGATACCTACTGTGATACAAAACGAAAAAGACAATGTGATACCCAAAATACATACAAGATCCACTGTGATATCCATTATGCTTTGTGATATCCACTATGATACCACTGTGAACAGAACTCCCAAGTGTCCTAGTATGATACCCAATATGATACAACTGTGATACCCACTATGAACATAACTCCAAGTGTCATATTACAGAACAAGATGCAATCTAACAACCAACAAATATAAAAATAAAAATTGGGGTAGCCATAACATCTCTATAAGCTGCAAAAAAAATTTAAGCAATACAACTCTCATGAAAAATGAAAAGTTGCAACATCTAACTAAACAGGATCATAGTTTTACAGTGCCAAAGAAATCTATGTTATTGCTAACCAAGAACCAAACTTCCCTCCCTTTCTAGATAATGAAGGGTAAAAATAATTACTTTATAGAATGTAAAACCTAAAACCTTGAAGTGTGACCCAAACCTCCGCGGCAAACTCCCTGTCCGTCTCATGTGATTCCACCACCATCACCTTCTCCGACGAATCCCAACCCCCTTCCTCTATTGTTCCATCGTCGTAAGTCCAAATGGAGAGAAAGCAACATAAATTTTGAGATGAGATCTGCGACGGACCAACCCTCTTCTCCTTCCCCTTTCCCTTATGTTTCATCTAAGATATATTATATATCTAATGTTTGTGGTTTGATTTTGGGTTGCAGACACTCCATTTTTAGATATCAGAACGAAAAAGGTGCTAAATCAAGAAGAAGAAAAAACACCACCTACTCGCTTAGAGCACTTCATCCACCACCATTGTCGGCTATATTTACCCTTCCGTAAACGCTTCTACCTGGGGTTCCCGTACTAGGGTTCGAATCCGGGGGAAGACAGGATGTCTTTTCCGGTGCAGCTTATAGAGGTAGGGTCTGTAGGGTCCACAAAAGTGGGTCACGGGGCCTTGGGTCCCCGCCAATAAACCTTTTTATATTTACCCTAGTCCCAATCTGAATAAGAGAGGCGATTGAGAAGAGAGAGATGTAGAGGCGTGAACATTCTGGAGAAGAAGGCGATTGACGGATTGAGAAGAGAGAGATGCAAAAAGGCATGTACATTTTGGCTCTTAATTAGGGTAAATTGAATGAATTGAATGAGTCAATTTAGGGTTTAATTTGTTATAAAAAATCTAAATTATCAAATTACCTTATTATCCTTTTACTTTATTTTAAAAATAAAATTAATTATTTTAAATGAGTGGTTCATATTGGATCTCACAGTTATCACAAACTACCAAGTTCTCATTTGATTACACCCCTGTATATATATATATATATATGTATGTATAAAAGAGTTAATTTTCCTTTGTTGTTCAACATTATACCAACGAACTTCTTCATATCTTTCATCAACCATAAAAGACACATATTTAACAAAGTAATAATTTAACACAGTTTGAAATGAGGAATTTAAATCAGGAATTTGATATATTGAGAAATATATATATATATATATATATATGGGAGCGATCAAATGGAAACCACTCTAATTTTGAAAACCGTGGAAACCCTCGATTTCATTGGTTAAGTTAATGAAATTGTTTCATTAAATTGTTTAATTTGATGAAATTGTTTCATATAATTCTTTTATTGATGAAATTGCTGTATATATTTGTGTTTTTTTATTTAAAAATGAAAAAGTTTCACCAGACTGCGAAAATACATGAAACAATTTCATCAGAATGAGAAAAATAAATTAAACTACATAAAAAACACAAATATATGAAACAATTTCATTAACAAAAGAAATATATGAAACAACTTGATCATATTAAACAACTTTATGAACCAATTTCATTAATTTAACCAATGAAATTAACGGTTTCCAAAGTTTTCAATCTAATATGGTTTCCAATTGAAACCATATATATATATATATATATATATATATTGGCTTGAAGTTTTCGGATTTGGAGAAATATATTTGCTTATGGAATTTGATTGATGGATAAAATTACGTTGAATAATAATCACTAAAAAGAGATTACAATCAAATACTTTCCAAATACGAGAGTAGAGATGAAGCTTTCAAATGAGGAGATCGTTTATGACTTTTTAATATGTTTAAAAATATAATGGTCATAAATTTCTTTAGAGCATCTCTTATCTCCAAAATTTCTCTAAAATGGAGAATCAAAAATAAAAATCTCAAAAAAAAAAAATTACATCCATCTTCAACAACTTATCCATTTTGAAGATAAATCATTGATTATAATATTAAAATATTTTATATATTTAATAAAATATTATTTCTCTTACCTAAATCTTTCATTTCAAAGTTTCTCATTGGTGGGATATAATAAAAAATAGTTTCTCTCTTGGTAATCATTTTTAGGGATATCTCTATATAAATTTGGAGAAAATGATACCCTCTCTCATATTTTCTCTATTTTGGAGAAGCTGTTGGAGGAAAAAGTTGCTCAAAATCTCTATTTTCTCCATTTTGGAGAAGCTGTTGGAGATGCTCTTAGATTCAATAATAAACAGCTTGATTTTAATATATACTTCCTCTCGTAAAATAAATATTTACGTTTTTATTTATATTTATCTTAAAATATGTGTCCATTTTTAAAAATAAAAACTAAATTTTCAAATCTATCTTAATTAATACATAAATATTTAAGAATTTTAAATAATATAAATTAATTGAATTTAAAATTGTTATTTAGTTAAAAAAAAATGTAGAAACTTGCATCCCAAATAACAAAGTTTAAAGAAAAAAAAAATAGTAAACATAATTTAAAAAATAATTAATGAAAAATGAAACAAAAATTTAATTTCTTTCATGCAAATAAAAATAATAAAAGATTTGATGAAATATAATCATATTACAAGTCGATCGGCTTTAATTTTCCATATATCGATGGGTATAAATATCTTCAAAATCCTCATAGTACTTGTGAAGTTGTGAACAAACCAACATAGCAGTAAGGGGTTGTTTGGCAGTTATTGGATGATTTAGTGCAACATGATTAAGTGGCTAGAATAGTTAAGAGAGTCTGTATGATTTAGTGTCAGACAAAAAATGATCGTTTGAAAACTGCTCTGAATGAACAGTTTGAATGACATAAAATTACCATTTTACCCCCAGTTTTGTGTTTAATGAAAAATAACGTTTAACAAAAGTTCTGACTGAAATTTCTAAATGAAAACTAGAAAATAATTAATGGTCCAAGCCAATACATGATTCTTATCAATCTAAACAAACACAACAATGCATGTTCAAGTTTTGGCATAATAAAAAAAATACATGCAATATTGCAAGTTCAAACACAAGATTTTATGTACAACATCTAATTTGAAGCATTTGACACCGATTGATTTGCAATCTCATTTCGCAAATTAGCCATGTACTCATTGTCTTGGGAACCTCAAGGCGTTGCATCCATCTCTTCTTCCTCGCCTCCTTCAATTTGTTCTTGTGATTCATTAATGAACATGGGGTTATTGTCGTAATCCATGAATAATTGATACAAGCCTAATAAGTTGGATCTCAATCATTACAAACAGATGGTTTCAATCGGTGGTTTTGACAAGAAAATGAGATGGTTAAAATTGATCAAACAGATGGTTTCAATCGGTGATTTCAACCAGAAAATAAGATGGTTAAAATCGATCAAACAGATGGTTTCAATTAGTGGTTTCGACTAGAAAATGAGATGGCTAAAATCGATGCAAACAGATAGTTTCAATCGGTGGTTTCAACCAGAAAATGAGATGGCTAAAACCGATCAGACAGATGGTTACAATCGGTGATTTCGACCAGAAAACGAGATGGTTAAAACTGATCAAATAAATGGTTTCAATCGGTGATGTTTCGACCAGAAAATGAGATAGGCAAAAATCTATCAAAGCTGATGGTTTCAATCATTGGTTCTAGTCGATAGTTATGAATCAAAGATAAACAAATCGATTGAACAAAAACATATGGTTTTGAATCGACAAACAAATGGCTAATATGGATTATGTTGGTTCAAGTTAAAACATTCTCAAAATCATCCTTGTTTAATTTTCAGCCCATGAGGTTTATAGAACCATGATACATGGATAAACATACAAAATCATCATAAACCTAACCATCCTTGTTTAATTTTCAGCCGTGAGGTTTAAACCCAAAACAAAATCAACAGTGGGAATGATTCAAAAAGTACGTTTAAACCCAAAGCATATGTCTGGGAGATTACCAAGACCAAAAACATAGTCGAGATATTACCTTTTGAATCGGATGTTGTGTATTTGCAACAGGTGCGGCAGTTTATTCTTCAACAGGTGCGGCAATTTGGTCTTCGACAAAATCAAGAGATTACCTTTTGGGTTCGATCTGAAGAGTGAGTGAAGGAGGAATCGAGAAGATAGAATCGATAAGGAGAGACGTACTTGGAGAAATGAAGAGGTCGTATCATTCAGAGCCTTTCTAAAAGTCATGCCAAACAAGATATTGTCCAACCGATTCAGACCCTTTCCTCTTAATGGCGTCATTAAGGTTGTGTTTGGTACGTGGACGAGACTGAGGTGATAGGACTGGACTGGACGAGCAAGAGTGAGATAGGCGGATGAAAGAAGTGTGGAAGGTTTTAGGGTTTGAATTTGACATAGGTAGTTTAGTAATTCACCTATCTTGTCCCATCTCCTTTATTTTTGTTACACCTATGTAACTACGTTGATGAGACAAAAAATGCATTTTTGTCCCAAAAATCCTGTCCTAACCAGTCTAATGTTGCACCAAATACGCTAAACATCAGACAAGTTTTTGTGCAGTCTTGTCCCATTTTGTACTGCTTACCAAACGCATCCTAAGAGGTAAACAAACAACCCCTAACTCTCCTATTCATTCATCGTATTGTGTTTAGTTTGAAGGTTTACTAGATTCAAAATCCCATAATATTATTGAAATATCGCTAGAGGTGATCATTTACGAGCTTGGGCGGGTCACGACCCGGGCCTAATATATTTTTCTTGTCCAACGGGCCTAATATACCAAACCCAATCCCGTTTTTACGGGCTTGAAAACTTGTTCATACCCATCCTATAAACGGGTCGAGCTTGCCAACGGGCTAACGAGCCTGGAAATTTATATTTAAAAAACTTATATAAAATGGTAAGTTGTGTAAAATTATCCAAAATACATAATTTTTTCCCAACTAAAAAAACGTAAATATACTAATGTAAACCACATAAGAAAAAAAATTCACAAAATATGGAGTATGAACTTTTTCTCTACAAAGATTATCACCCTTCGAAATTCGGATTCCTCAACAACAAAATATTTAACCACCTAATATTTCAAGGTCAAGATCCTAAACGTACTATATGATATATCACATATAGTATATTTTTAGGAGGTGGTTGATACTCAGTAGAGGGAGGCGAACCGAAAACCAATTTTGAACTTTTTAATGCAATATTATATATATATATATATATATATATATATATATATATATTTTTTTTTTAATTGATTATAATTATATAACGGGTCGGGCAGGTATGTCCAAATTTATTTTTTCATTGCCCAAACCCGCCCGTTAACTTGAACGATCGTGCCCAAGCCCGTCCATATTTTCTCAAATGGTTGTCCAAGCCCGCTCTTCTAACGGGCTAGACGGACCGAGTCTCTAACGGTTCGTACCGCCCATGAAGAGCTCTAAATCTCGCAAACATAAGATTTTCAATACCACAAGAATAATTGGTATTTTACAAGATTTCACAGTTTATATGTAATAATGTTTTAAAATATATTAAAAACATTTGTTTTATAATAATCAATTAATGGAAATATAATTTAATTATTTTTATAATTATTTATAGTTTGTTTTTATAAATTATTTATAAATAATGAAATTCAATATCATTCCAAATCTTGTAAACCAAACTGTAACACCCTAAATTTTAGAGAAATAAAAATCGAAAGTTCCGCATTAAGATGACTATAAAATTGATAATCCTGGGTATACAAAACCTGGCATAAGCAATCCCAAAGTATCTGTGTGTCCCAATACGCAATCATTCAATCAAGCAATCACATAAACAATATAATAAATCAAACCTGATATTGATATTCAATGGATTCAATGTATTACAAGCTTGCAATAGAAATCGATCTCTTTCTCTCTTCTTGTTCTTCAAGGCGCACCACACACCACCACAAGCCTCCTCTCAATAATAATTTTGCAATTAAGATCTCTTACCCTAATTACCACTAACCTAAACTAATTTATAATTAGGCTTTATTAGCCTATTGGGCTTGGCTAATTAGGCTTGGCCCAACATACAAAAACAAAATAATAACTAAAAATAAAAGACAAATAATTAAATTACGGAAACATACTTTGACTAATTATTACAAAAGGACCCTAGACTATTTGCTGAGACGACTTTAACAGCTTTAACTTCAGATTTCCATCTTCAGATAATTATGATCTTGAATCCAATAAATATGTGCTTTAACAATCTCCCCCTTTGGATCAAGATCATTCTTTAAGCTCAGAAAATGTAATCTTCATTTTTGTCTTCAGAATGTAGCAATCTCCCCAAACGATGAGAATATCTTTTGGAAAGAAATTATCTCCAGTTTCAGCTCGGAATACTTCAGCAAATCATCTTCAAATTTCTTCAAAGCAGCAAAACTTCATAATATCTTCAGAAATTCTTTCAAAAACTTTTGATCTCCGCATTTCTTGATTGACGATTCTCCCCATTTTTGATGAAAAGAGCAAAGAGTTCATCAAAACGTGTCTTCAAGAAATTTCTTCCACCACCGATCTTGCAAACAGAACCACTGATCATCCGTCAATTCATTAAGATGTTCATCCAGATCTTTGCAAATCTAGACAAATTAGAAAATGAAGTGTAACACCTGAAGCAACAAATGAATCAGTTAAAACTGCATGTCAGTAACACAAAGTCACTGTGTGTAACGAATACACAATATAAAGGAGCTTTTATGATGTTCACTCCCCCAGGGCTTCCATTCAATCATCGAAACACCACAAAGGCAATTTCTATGAACGTTATGACAAAGAAACAAATTCTTTGTGTGTTCGTGCAAGTGATAGAATAAATTAAGCAGATGATGTTTGCTTATAAGGCTCAAATAAGTGTAAACCACTGAGACAAGTAGTTAAACACAGACTCAATGTGCATTAGTAAAGTGTGAAGGTGGGGCAGACTTCCTTCTTTTCAATATCCAGATTTTCCAAATGAAAATCAGATAGCATATGTGTTGCGTCCCCTTTAAAAAATAAAACATTTTCTTGTTGAGAAGAAAATGAGTGGCTGGTGGGGTAATGTCAAGAGTTGGCATGGGCTAGTTGCCTGTTTCAATAATGTTCACCAAAGAAATGTGAAGCATTAGAAATGTGGCTGCCCGGCTCAGAAAGTAGTTGGTGCAGAGTTGGATATTCTTTTACTCTGATCTCTCACCCTCTTTCTTTTAATCTTTTAGCTCACAGCTAACCGAACTCTCTTTTAATATTGTCCCTCATCACACATCCCACACTCATTTCTTGTTGGACTCCTCACATTTCACTACAGGATTAACTTCTTGGGTAGGAAACACTGGTTAACGTGAATCCATAGAAGTTCACTTAAGTCCTAGCACACTGATCCCATGTTTTCCTATGAAGCATAAGATGCTCAGGTGATTTAACTTTATCAGTTAAGGCTCAATGATGAAGCAGAAAACATTTAAAATCACACTTCCAAATCAAGAAATCTTTTTGAGAATTGGGAAGTGGTTTGAACAATTAAGAACATGTTTTCTTCTGATTGAAAGTTGCCCTTCTTTCAACCATGGAGGAGATGAAGATTAAGAATTATACCTTTTGAGTACAGTCTTACATTTCACGAAGTCAAGCTTAAAGTCATATAGATATGATCTTTGAAGCATCTCTCAACCTACAAAAGTCTAAAAGTCTAGTCAAAGTAACTTTATTCACTGAAATTGAAATGACATAAAGCAGTAAAACAATTGATGTACGAGTTCTGATCAGAAATAATTAGAAGTCATCGCCATACTCCTTTGACTTGATCGTTCCCCCTAAATTTATGCACTACTAACACATTGATCAGAAAGTACAATCCATTCATAATTGCTCCCCCTCAAACTAACATTGATCATCTATAAGATACTTTTCACACTACCCCTGAGATCATGAACAAACTATTAAAGAGCAGGTATCATGCGGAAATAAAAATAAAGAAATGATAAAGAAATACAATAAGAAACTTTAATAGGTAACCACCGATTAGGTCTTAAGATTTAGCATACCAAGTCTTGAGACAAGAAAATTAAATCTCTTTTCGTCTAAAGGTTTGGTAAACAAATCTGCAAGCTGATAATCGGTTTTTACAAAGTAAAGTTCAATTGTTCCCTTTTCTACATTATCTTTTATAAAATGATACCTCACATCTATGTGTTTGGTCTTAGTATGCTGAACAGGGTTAGCGGAAATCGCAATAGCACTTTTCGAATCACAATAGATCGGGATTCTATTGAAATGAAATCCATAGTCTCGCAGTTGTGTTCTCATCCACAAGACCTGAGAACAGCAGCTAGCAGCAGCTACATATTCCGCTTCGGCCGTTGATGTGGAGACACATAATTGCTTCTTCGAAGCCCAACTGACGAGTTTATCTCCGAGGAATTGTATATGACCCGAGGTGCTTTTCCTGTCTAACATGCAACCAGCATGATCTGCGTCTGAATAAGATGTTAGTTCAAAGCTTGTATCCTTAGGATACCACAGACCAAGATCTGCAGTCCCCTTCAGATACCTGAAAATCCGCTTTACAGCAGACAAATGGGATTCTTTAGGATTGGCCTGATATCTAGCACATAAGCATGTAGAAAACATTATATCCGGCCTACTTGAAGTGAGATACATTAAGGAACCTATCATTCCTCTATAAGTCCTAACATCAACAGCCTTTCCCGAAAGATCGGTGCCAATCTTAGTACCAGGTGCCATTGGGGTACCAATCGGTTTACAATCTTCCATTTTGAACTTCCGAAGAATATCCAGAATGTATTTAGATTGATTGATAAAGATCCCCGTTGAAAATTGTTTGACTTGCAATCCGAGAAAAAAATTCATCTCTCCCATCATGCTCATTTGAAAACGAGACACCATGAGGTTTGCAAAGTTCCTGCAGTACTTAGGATTTGTAGAACCAAAAATAATATCATCCACATATATTTGAATTAGAATGATATCACCTTTATCCTTTTTAATAAAAAGAGTGGTATCAACCGTACCTTTTGTGAAACCCGACTTAACCAAGAATTGAGATAGAATATCATACCAGGCGCGAGGAGCTTGTTTCAGTCCATAAAGAGCTTTATCCAAGATGTAGACGTGGTTCGGCTTATCTGGATTTACAAACCCTTCTGGCTGTGAGACGTAGACTTCTTCCTTGAGTACTCCATTCAGAAAAGTTGTCTTCACGTCCATTTGATAGACGGTGAAGTTCTTATGGGCTGCGTAGGCTAAGAACATCCGAATTGCCTCTATACGTGCCACTGGAGCATAAGTCTCATCGTAGTCTATCCCTTCCTCTTGCCTATATCCCTTGGTGACAAGTCGTGCTTTGTTTCGGATAACGGTGCCATCTTCATCTTTCTTGTTTTTGAACACCCATTTCGTACCAATGATGGTTTTACCTTGCGGTTTGGGTACGAGTCTCCAGACTTTCAGTGCTTCAAACTGATTCAGCTCATCTTGCATCGCAGTTACCTAATCTGAATCGGCAAGGGCCTCAGATACGCGTGTAGGCTCGATCTTGCTCAGAAAGGATTCATACATACATAGATTTGATGTTGCAGACCTAGTTTGCACCGGTGCAGAAGGATCTCCAATAATTTGATGTATTGGGTGCTCTTTGGTCCACTTATGTTCATGAGGGAGTGGATTAGATGCATGTTGATCATTGTCCGCATCTAGGAATCCACTGGTATCTCCTTCAGATGTTTCAGAATTAACGGGGGCTTCAGTTGAAGTAGTTGTTGCAGAAGTAGCAGTAGGTACAGCTTGGTCAATCTGTTGATCAGTCCCTACAGTACATCCTACGGAGTCAGCTACTTCTGTCTCGGCATTGTTGGTCACAACTTCAACTGTCGGAGTAGGCGTTTGAACTGGAACTTCTTGCTGAATAGGGGAACCAAATTCAGTAGAGATATCGGAAGTGGTCGGATGAGTAGTTATCGAGTCTTCTATCCTGTCAACCACAACTGAGTTAGGCAACTTAGAACCAAGAAATTCATCATAGAACAGTTCAAATAATAAATCCAAATCAGATAAATTAGAAGTAGACGACGAAGCGCCATCTGATTTGTTCTCTTGAGGTGCAGGTCCTGGACTGGTAGGTCCAGAAGTTAAAACTCCGGTAATGACGGGTTCTGAACTGATGTGCTCAGAAGCCATTTCCTCATCGAATGTAACATTAACGCTCTCGATCACAGTCTTCAACTTCTTCAAATAAACACGATATGCAGACGATGTAGATGAATAACCAACAAAGATGCCTTCATCCGCCTTAGCACTGAACTTGTTCAGATTCTCTCGGTCGTTTAGAACATAACACGTACAACCAAAAACATGAAAATATTTAATGGTTGGTGTGCGGTTGTTGATCAACGCATACGGAGTCTTCTGAAATCGGCGGTGTATCATGGAGCGATTCTGAGTGTGACATGCAGTCGATACAGCTTCAGCCCACAAAAATAAAGGTAAGTCAGATTGGCTGAGCATTGTCCGAGCGGCCTCGACAAGTGTACGATTTCGCCTTTCGACGACTCCGTTCTGTTGAGGCGTGCGAGCAGCAGAGTATTGATGTGATATCCCGACCGATTCGAGATATTCTTCAACTATCTTGTTCTTGAACTCTGTGCCGTTGTCAGTCCTGAGAATCTTGACTTGTTTTTGCAGATTGACTTGGGTCGTCTTCAGAAACGTAATGAGAACATCGGGAGTCTTATCTTTAGACCGTAGAAACTTAACCCAAGTGTATCGCGTATAGTCATCCACGATAACCAACACATACTTCTTTCCTCCTAAGCTTTGCGTTCGCATAGGACCGCATAGATCCATATGCAACAACTCTAATGGAGAGTTGGTACTAGGTTCAGGCTTTGGTTTGTGTGGGGCTCTCTTCATCTTTCCCTTTTCACACGCTGCACATAGATGTTCTTTCTCATACTTCAGCTCTGGAAGACCTTTCACTAGCTTACCACTGACCAGCTTGTTGATGTACCGAAAGTTGAGGTGAGAAAGTCGTCGATGCCATAACCAGCTTTGTTGTATCGAGGCCTTTGATAGTAGGCAGACCTGATTGTCAGCCTGGACCTTTGACAAATTGATGGTGTAGAGGTTCGACTTGCGAGATCCGACCAGGAGTTCTTTTCCTTCTTCAGTGCGAACTGAACATGTCTTGGCCTTGAAATTAACCTCTAAATCTTTGTCGCAGAACTGGCCAATGCTGAATAGGTTGTGCCCTAAGCCTTCAACGTAACTCACCTTCTTGATCGTAAGATTTTCATGTACAACATCACCATATCCCAGAATAGGTGAAAACTGGTCATTCCCGAAACGAACTGTGCCGCAGTATTTGTCCGTATAATTAGACAACATACTCTTCTGCCCGGTCATATGTTTGGAACACCCACTATCCAAATACCACATATGACGGGTCTGCACAACATAAATCAAGAAAGAAGAGGTTTAGGAACCCATTTAAAAATGGGACCTCCACTGTTAGTACTTGATTTTGGCACCCATTTAAATTTGGGTCCGCTTTTTCTTTGAAAACCAAAAGCATGATAAGACGTATGATAATGATAAGATGAAACATTATATGAACCATACCAAACATCAGAATATCTACGAGAAGCATAATCACATTCACCATAATTTAAAATTTTTTTAGTACTAGATGGAGCTAACTGAAATAATTGCTTTATAGAGTATTTCTTGCGAGAATCAACAAGATTATTTTTAAAAGTAGCAACATTCACACTCAAATCATCTTTACTAGAAGTCTTTTTATTCAAAATAAAACTAGAACTAGATTTAGCTTTCTCGTCTATCTTCTGTTTCGGTATCCATGCAGTCTTAACTCCAACCCTTTGCTTTCTCAAATCTGAAACATGTGAAACTTTAGAGTTAGAATGATGAGAATTAAGAGAATGTTTCTTCTTTGGCTTACCAGTGGGGATCGGTTTCTGTGAAAGATGAGATATTTGTTTCTTACCTTTTGCTATCTTTGATTTCACAAAAACTGATTTATCAACTTTCGTTGATGTTTCACCTTTGTCAAAAACACTGGGTAATCCAAAGGAATTAACAACACAAGATGAATGATCAGGAAGTTTAGAAGAAAAATCAAACTGAGAAACACACTTATTTAAAACACCTTCAGAGTTTAAGAAATTAAGCTCATTATCAAGTGAACCAGATCTGTCATCCGAATTTAAAGCTTTGGAGAGTTTAGGAAAATTAGAATTTTTGAACACTGTTGAAAATACAGATTGTTCTAAGTCCATCAAAATTCTTTCATCTGTAAGAGTATTCTCAAGTTCAAAAATTTTACTTTCCAAAACTAGGGGAGGGACGTAAAGCTTACCTTCAATGGGTTTAGCCTCCAACTCTTTAACAGAATAACTTTCAAAATAATCATTTGAAAGAAATTTTGATTTATTAGAACGATAACTGTTATTCAACTTCTCATAGCAAAATGGAAGTTGAACTTTAGTTGTGTTCTTTCTATTATCATATTCCTTGGCTTTATCTTTTTCCGACAGACTAGTCCAAAAGGGTTTGAGTTCTTGATGTTGAGGAGCCAACAACATAAACCCAAAGTCATAAAGTGCAGGCACTTCAGATATACCCTTTTTGAGATGATGTGGGTTCTTGTAACCAAGTCCCCAAGTATCAGGTTTCTCTTTAGGTTTGTTCAAATGAATAGTGTGTTCAGTTTGACCCAAAGAGTGTAATTTTTCTTCCAAAGCATTCACCTTTTCTATTAAAGATTTATTCTCTTTTGAAGTAGAAAAGTACCTTTTAGCAATCTCTCTAGATTTAAACTCACATTCTTTAAACTTTGAATCAGTTTCAGATAACTCTTTATGAATTATAGTCTTTTCTTTAGCGCTGGTGTCTATATTTTTGTGCAAAGTTTCAATTAATACATTTTTCTCAGCAATATCATTACTAAGTTTATGTATAGATTGATTTTTCTCATTTATGACACCTCTTTCACGCTTCAGTTTTGACTCTAATTCTTGGAGTTTAGACATCATGGCATTCATTTGATTCAATAAATCAAATTCAGTAAAGTTACATACCTCATCAGTATCTCCATCATCCGAATCAGCTTCAGCTTCTGACTGGTTCTTCCCCATCAAGCACAGATGTGTTGTCTCATCCTTCTCTCCTTCTTCAGATTCTTCATCCGAGTGGTCGAGCCAGTATTCATCCTCGGCCATTAATGCTTTTCCAGCCTCTTGTTGCTTGGCTAGAAGCATTTTATTCTTGTAATAGTCTGAGTTTCGGACTTTTGATTTGCGGCAGTCCTTGGCAAAATGACCGAGTCTACCACAGTTGTAGCACTTAATCGGTTCTTCTTTCTTGGTCTCTTCAGCTCCATCCTTCTTCATTTCTTCTGATCTCCTTTCTTCAACTTTCTCTTTATGCTTGTAGTTGTTCGGACCAGACGAGTATCGCTGACTATTGGAGTTTGGCTTTTTATAGAACTTCTTTTGGAAAGCCTTGGTTAACATGAGCATGGTTTCCATCAGTTTTTCACAATCGTCAGTTTCAGACTTTTCCTCACAATCAGCTTCTTCCGAATCAGAATCTATCACCTTCTTCTTCTTTGACTTCTTAACCACAAGAGCAACTGGATCAGCAACTGCTTTGTCAGCCTTTTTCATCTCAGCCTTGATCTCTTCTACCTCTTCCTCATTCTGTCTGAGGATCTCATAAACTTCATGAAGAGGAATGTCATGCAGATCCTTCAATTGTCTCATCTGACGGGTGAACCTCTTCCATTCAGGCTGAAGATTGCTGAGAAATTTCACATTCAGCTCCACATGAGATTTGCTGATCTTGTTCTTGCTGAGCTCGTTCAGCAAAGTGACAAATCTGTCATAAGTAGCTTCGAGAGACTCTCCAGCTTTGGCTTTGAACTCTTCATAATTATTCAGGCATGTAGATACTTTGAGCTGATTGCCGACTTTGGATCCGATCATCATCTTCTCCAATTGATCCCACATTTGCTTACCAGTAGCGTTATAGCTGTCAATCTTGACATATATTTCATTCGGTATGCCTTGGAGAATAAATGATCTTGCCAGCTTGTCACCCTTGTGTCTCTTCAGCTGATCTTCCGAATATTCACCAATCGGTAATTTGTACTATGTCTCTTCTTCTTGACCATTTTCTCCAGCTACAGTGAGAACCTTGGTCGGAGGTGTCATGATCCCGTCTTTCAGAGATTTTCTGATTTCATCTCCCAAATCATGTCGATCAATGAAGTCCAAAAATCTGTCCTTCCATTGCTCGTACTCCCCCTTGAAGAGTACTGGTGGCTTCACATCTGTTCCAATAGCAAGAGCTTCCCGAGACATCTTTACTTATATGATTAGAAATCAAACTTATCTGATATTTAAACAATCAACTGGATGAGATCGTTAGAAGTCAAGATAAAATCACACAATACTGAAAAACTTAGAATGAAATTCAGAAAAATCTGATCACGAACAGAACTTTGTTCCCCTTCGCAGACTTAGCACGGGTATTTAGTCGACCGGAGACTTGTAAAGACCGGTAGAGAGTTCGACCGGATAGATGTGAAGACCGGTAAGTGAAAGGACCGATATTGCCTTCGACCGGGAACTTGTAAAGTCCGGTCGAGGATTTGACCAATAGAATGGTAAGACCGGATGGTTGGTAAGACCGGATGGTTGGTAAGACCGGATATTGGTAAGACCGAATGTTGGTAAGACCGGATGTTGGTAAGACCGGATGGTTGTTCGACCGAACTATGCTTCGACCGATAATATGAAAGACCGGAGTGGACAGTGAGTGTCCCGGTCGAATGCTATAGACCGATAAAGGTAATCGACCGGAAGTAGACTTAGACCGATAGAAACAAAGACCGATATGTTCGACCGGAGTGTTCTTGATACAGAAACGACCCAGAAACTCAAATAATCAGCCCAGAAACAGATCAAAACATAAAATTAAACTCCCAAACTTTGCAAAAACGATCGATTACACGATTAGAACTGATTGCTACCAATTAATTTCAGTAAAAACCATTTTATGAAAGAATCGATTGAACACACAGTGTCGTCTCCAAACCGAACCCAGAAAACCAAATTCAACAAATTGATAATCAGAAACAATGCAATTATCAAATCAAACAATACCCAATCACTTTAATATGCAAAACAAATACAATCAAATTAATATCCACTTGAATGAACAATCACACAATAAAAAAAACATGAATCTTTGACAGAAAATTAGAACCGAACAAAAACTTATTCAATCCAATCTGTATTGTGCTATGATACCAATTGTGTGTCCCAATACGCAATCATTCAATCAAGAAATCACATAAACAATATAATAAATCAAACCTGATATTGATATTCAATGGATTCAAAGTATTACAAGCTTGCAATAGAAATCGATCTCTTTCTCTCTTCTTGTTCTTCAAGGCGCACCACACACCACCACAAGCCTCCTCTCAATAATAATTTTGCAATTAAGATCTCTTACCCTAATTACCACTAACCTAAACTAATTTATAATTAGGCTTTATTAGCCTATTGGGCTTGGCTAATTAGGCTTGGCCCAACATACAAAAACAAAATAATAACTAAAAATAAAAGACAAATAATTAAATTACGGAAACATACTTTGACTAATTATTACAAAAGGACCCTAGACTATTTGCTGAGACGACTTTAACAGCTTTAACTTCAGATTTCCATCTTCAGATAATTATGATCTTGAATCCAATAAATATGTGCTTTAACAGTATCATCCCGAGAAACGGGGAACAAAGTTGTAGCCTTTACAATTAATCAATGAGGAATATACTTAACAACCAAATAATCTAACTTAAATAAGAAAGATTAGTATCGGGTGTTGCTATTCCTCCAAAAATGTGTCCGCTATCAAAAACGCCGGTCTAGACATCTCCCAAAAAGACCGCTCTTGACCCCAAGGCTATCTACTCAATCCCGACGAATCCCACCGGAAACCTGACTTGTTATACATGTCATTTTAAGAAAAATTGTTAGGCTAAAGCCTAGTGAGATCAAATATAACACCCGTAAATTGGAGATTTCCCTTGGTGTTAATTCGGGAGTCGTTTGACTCGTGGGGACGTAAAGGTGTCAAGAAATCAGGTGAGTTTTGCAATAGAATCATCGAGGATCGAATCAAGCGCGAAAACGGGGTTTTCTGGGTGCCGCGAGTTGGCACGCGACTTTAGGTCGCGGCCCAAGTCGCGTAACTCACTGGAAGTGAGCCTTGGGGGAGACGGGCGACTTATGCCGCGACTTAAGGTCGCGACATAACCCGCGAGTCGTACTGTTGAGCTAATAACCCGATTTTCAGCCATCAAGCCTCATTCCTCTCAACCCAAACCCTAAATCTTCTCCCATTTTCTCTCCCAAACCCCATATGTTGAACCCTAACCCATTTTGAGGGTTTTCCCTCCTTAAACCACATGATTCTTCATCATCTAGCTAGTTGGGATCTTGAACCACAAAACCTCCATCTTCATCTTCCTCACCAAGTTCTTGGGGATTTCATCTAACCTTTCCACCATTTGAAGATTGGGAAGCTTATGGTTCGTTTGGGTGATCTACAAGTGTTTTGGTAGGTGGATTCAAGCTATTGGTTGAGGTAATCATCTTTTTTTTCATTTATGAAAATTAGGGTTTTGACCTAAGTTGAGATCTTTATGTAAAATGTTTGGGGAATGTTCCTATATGGTGGGATAGGGTTATTTATGGGTGGAAATGTATGGATCTAGGTTTTTAGATGCTTTAGTTGAAGAGTTGGAATGGATGTCTTCGGAAAGCTTTGAGCGTAGATCTATGCTTTTGAAGGCTAATGGTTGTGGATTGAAACCTAGGTTTAACTTAACCTAGCAAGGTGAGTTCAAGTTGCTTTGTGAAAACTATGTACATGCCAAAATGAGTATTTTGAAGTAAAAATATGCTTTACTTAATAATTGTCAATGGGTTGGGTATTTTGATAAGTTTTCATATTTGATAAACTTGAGTTGTTTTAATCTCATAAAATGCCCATATTTGGGATTTGGATATCTTGATAAGTATTAGCATGATTTATGCATTTTTGGTGATTTTGTACAAATAAAGTCCATTTCATGACTTATGCATCTTTGGTGATTTTTGTACAAACAAAGTCTATTTCATGTCATAGGCATTTTGGGGTATTTGCATTCATAAACCCTTTGAAAAACCTTTGGTCCCAATACGTGTTGAGTTTTGGTTTAATCACGTCTTTGAGGTATGTGTCTTCATAAACGTTGTTTAAAGACATTTCATTAATTGTGGGGACGTTAATTGTCGGTCAAAGGAATTTTCGGGCATTTTGGCTCGGTGTTGACGTAAATGAGTATTGAGGACATTTATCCGGTTTTAATGACTCGATTTAGAGTCCAATTGTGATTTACGTTTTAATGCCTTTTATTGATAATTACAGACTCGAGTGCTTTAGTCATTCATGAGTAGTCGTGTAACTTTAGGCTGTGTTGCATTGGATCTATAGGCACGTAAGTCAGTCTTATTTGATGTCCAATTGGGTGGTACGGGGTTGGACTCCGGGACTCATGTTTTATGACCGAAACTTGACAAGGAGGCACTAGGAGGGTTGAGTCTGGATAGTGCTGCCTGGGAGGTGAGTACTGTGACCTCCGCCATTTGGGGAATTTCCTTAGTTGTAGTCCCCAGTATGTCGGGCCTTTTGGGGAATTTCCTTAGTTGTAGTCCCCGGGGTGTCGGGCCATTTGGGGAATTTCCTTAGTTGTAGTCTCCGGTGTGCCGACCCTTTTGAGGTGGAGTTCTTTGTAACGGCCACCAAGGTCAACTGTCTCTTTTGGTGAACTTGTCAAGAGGTCGTAGGGGCACTTGGGCTAGCGTGTCGTGAAGTGTCATACGATCAACGTTGTTTGAATGGCATACTTTGGTGTTCCTCCGCTCTCAACGGATACGGGTATCCCCCGTTGTCGGCCCGCTGTATTTTGGATATTTAATTGTCCATGCTTTAATATTTGGATTTCATTCCATTTTATGGTCGCGTGAGTATTAAGTTTCAGTTCCATGTTTTAATGGCGTATTGTATTTATATGGATTGTTTTCCGTTATTTAACCCGTGTTTTGAGTGTTTTGGGATATGAAGTATTATTTACATTTTCACGAATTTGGGTGTCGAATTATAATCCCGTTTTGGGTGAGTTATGGGTTGCATCGTTTTAAAAAGAATGTGTGATTGGGAGCATTGTCTTTAAAAATGCATATTATGGGAAAAGTGTGTTGTTTCCATTTTATAGTAAACTATTTCTAAGGATCTTGATTTGAACTGAATTCCTTTCTTTTAAAGATATATTTATTCATGTTAAAACTCTTGAGCTCACTAGGCGTTAAGTCTAACCCTTTTTATTTGTCGGCATGTGCATCAGGTTCCAGTTGGGGGTTCGGTTCTAGCAGTGCTATGAAGAGTTGAGCCCTAGCTTTTTACAAGAGTAAGTAGTTTGGGGGAAGTCTTCCGTGGGTTGGAGATAGTATTTGTTATTGGGTTTAGTAACACCCGTCCTTTTCATAGATTGTTTGTATAGGATGAATGTGTGTATTGAGGTTAATTCTCAAATTATGTTTGTAGTCAATGTAATTATTGATGTATTTAGAAAATTTTAATAAGATGCTATCTCCAGATTTTGAGGGTGTTACATCAAACATTTGCAATAAAAATAATCGGACGAAAAGGTAAATTACAGAGCCTATTTGTGACAATGATAATGATAATGTGTTGGAAATGTAACAAGTACCTCTTGGGTTAACGAGAGAGACCCGCTTTCTAACACAAATTACGGAACACAAAAGTAAGCCATTCGATAAGTCAGTAAAACCAATACACAATTAAAGTACACGCAAGGGATGTCAGGCTCAGTGACTTTAAACTTACACCCATGGAAAGTCAAGTTCAACCCCGAAGGGTCCTTACGTTGAAATCCTCATCCAATATCGTAATACTTGAACACGTAGGACTTATAACCCAATCTGATGCCTAAACGTGCCTCGACGTGGAAAACTAGTCGTCCCAACGTCGGACCAAATAATATAACAAATAAGGGGTCATGACTCCCAAATGCAAGCAATTACGCCACATAATGCCCATAGGCCAAATGAATGCACCAACATGTGATAATATGCATTTGACAATATAAGAGGTGATTTTCGCGAAAGCAATCCCCATTGTTTACCAAAAGATCATTAGTTGAAACATCAATGACTATTATCAATCTCATCCCCAAAACATGATATATTCCAAAATACAGACTTATCAACAGTTAACCACAAAATTATTATTTCCGAACCCATCAGTTGTATATGATTGAAACCATCCTTTGACATACATTTCCCAAGTGAAAAGTGAGCTAATAACAACATTTATCAAGGCTCATTAAACTCTATTCCATAAAATCATCATAAACCTTAAAATCCCCAAAAGTTAGACTTGGTACAAAATCCCAAAATCAAGTATATGAAAAAGGAGATGTTTAGGCATATATAAAGTCCACATTTGACATGTATAAAGTTTTATAAAAGTGTAAGAACTCACCTTGTAGGGTTGTATATGAAACCCTAGAACTCAAAAGCTTATGGAGAAGGAACTTCACAATGAGAGTTATACAAACCTAGGCAACACCAACAACAAGCTTAGGATTTCACTTAATGAGATTAAATGAAGAGAGAGATGAGGAGTACTCACCTAGGGCACCCAAAATCGCACCAAGATCACCTACTAGCTCCACGCTTGAATTAAATGAGAAAAAGGGGGAAGAAACTCGTATTTGGGGCTCAATGCAATTCCGCGGGTTATGTCGCGACCTTAAGTCGCGGCATAAGTCGTCCGTGTTCCTGAAGAGAAGATGGACAGTGGGTTACGCGGCTTGTGCCGCAGCTTGCAAGTCGCGAGGCAACTCGCGTGATCCACTGTTTCATTATTCCAAACTCAAAACTTGACACACGAACTTGGTTAAACACGCGATACGGACCGATAGGGTAGACACGAGATAACTAGGATTAAAAGATAAGGAAGGCTAGATACCTAAATGAAAGAGTTTATACAGCGAAAATTCGGGGCGTTACAATCCTCCCCAACTTGGGAATGATTTCGTCCCCGAAATCCAACTAACTAAATAAATGAGGGTATCTACGCCTCATGTCTTCTTCCGCCTCCCAAGTCACATTGGTGCCACGGTGGTGCTTCCATTGAACCTTTACCATCGCTACCTCTTTGTGTCGGAGCTTCTTGATTACCCTTTCCAAAATGGCCTCGGGCTCTTTCACGCAACGATTATCATCTACTCGAATATCGGACAAAGGTATAACGCTTTCTTCTTCTGCTAAGCACTTCCGTAAATAACACACGTGGAATGTGGGGTGAATCTCGTCCATCTCCGGCGGTAAGTCTAACTTGTAAGCTTGGATCCCGATACGTTCAAGGATAGGAAACGGTCCAAGGAAACGGGGACTTAGCTTCCCACGCTTCCCAAATCGGATCAAGCCTTTCCAAGGAGACACCTTTAACATTCCACGATCCCCCACTTGAAACTCTACCGGTCTCCTCTTTTTGTCGGCGTAACTTTTATGACGATCTTGTGTCGCTTTCAACCGCTCCCGGATTGATTTGACTTTGTCGGCCGTCTCTTGCACGATTTCTGGGCCGACAAATTGTTTCTCCCCCGCCTCTAGCCAACACACGGGGGTTCTACACTTCCGCCTATACAAAGCTTCGAATGGCGTCATCCCGAGACTGGTATGGTAACTATTGTTGTACGCAAATTCCACCAAAGGTAGATGGGTATCCCAACTACCGCCAAAGTCGATCACACGTGACCTAAGCATGTCCTCTAGGGTTTGAATCGTCCTCTCGCTCTGTCCGTCCGTTTGTGGATGGTATGTCATGCTCAAATTCACCCGCGTGACCAACTCTTGATGTAAGGCTCCCCAAAACCTTGACATAAACCGACTATCACGATCGGAGACTATCGACAAGGGTATACTGTGCCTAGAGACTATTTCATCTATATAAAGCTTTACCAACTTATCCATTGGCAATTGGGAACAGATCTGGAATTTTTGAACTATCAAAGGGGTGCGAGTTTTCTTCCAAAATTGGTGACAGCGGTGATTTTTCGACCTTTTTAGACTTTTCTACGCTCTCAATTTCTTTTATGCTCACAACCTTGACATGTTCTTTA
The DNA here is from genome assembly GCA_954870635.1 of Arctium minus. NCBI lineage: Eukaryota > Viridiplantae > Streptophyta > Magnoliopsida > Asterales > Asteraceae > Arctium > Arctium minus. The sequence goes on from OX941080.1 coordinate 190,609,336, forward strand.
TGGATGCCTTTAGGATTTTCGGTGTCACTAGGCAAAGTCCCTTGTGGTCGGTTCTTGAGTTCGACAGCAAACTGTCCAAGTTGGGTTTCGAAACCCCTCAAGGTTGCATTGGTTTGGTTTATAAAATCTTTAAGTAATGATTCGATTGAACCATTACCGTCCGATGCATTTTGTTGCCTAGGTGCATGTGATTGTGAAGACTGTCCATGTTGAAAATTTTGAGGGTGACCTTGGTGAAATCCCGGGGGATTTTATGGTCGGTTTTGGCCTTGACTTGCCCCGGGGGGGTGAAGTCCTTGATTGCCCGACCATGAGAAGTTTGGAAGGTTTCTCCAATTCGGATTGTATGTTTGGGAAAACGGGCTATTTCTAGCATGATTCCCAACATAGTTTACCGCTGCAGGATTACCGCCTTGAGTCGAAAGGAGTATAGCGGGAGACTTCAAGCCAAACTTACAAGGATCGAGTTAGTGTCGAGTCTTATGGAAAGGATTAAAGGGTCACAAACCGAAGCATTGAAGGAAGAGAACCTCAAGGACGAAGTGATGACCAAGCAACGGTTATTATTGACCGAAGATAGCCGAGGGATAAAATGCTTCAATGGGCGAGTTTGGGTGCCAAAGTTTGGTGGTTGTCGAGAGCTACTTTTAGAGGACGCGCATAAGTCCAAATATTCTATCGGCCACTACGTTTTCTTTACCCGGGTGGTAGATTAGTTCACAGTAATAGTCCTTGAGGAGTTTCATCCATCTCCTTTGCCTCATATTGAGTTCCTTCTGATCAAAGACATACTTCAAGCTCTTGTGATCTGTGTACAAGGTACACTTTGTGCCATATAGATAATGTCGCCATAACTTTAGTGCGAACACTATCGCCTCCAACTCCAAGTCGTGAGTGGGGTAGTTCTTCTCGTGCACCTTCAATTGTCTGGATGCGTAAGCGATCACTTTTCCTCTTTGCATGAGCACACATCCAAGTCCCATTTTGGAAGCATCGCTATAGACCACAAAATCCTCTGATCCCTCCGGCAAGGATAGGACCGGAGCCTCGCATAACTTCCTTTGTAATGTCCTAAATGCTCTTTCTTGCTCTTCAGTCCACACAAAGTTTACATTCTTCTTGGTCAACATCGTTAACGAAGAAGCAATCTTGGAGAAGTCTTGTATGAACCTTCGGTAATACCCCGCCAAGCCTAGGAAGCTTCGGATCTCGGATGGGCTTTTGGGAGGTTCCCAATTCATCATATCTTCAATCTTGGCCGGATCCACCTTCACTCCGTCTTTCGTAACTACGTGCCCCAAGAACTGCACTTCCTTCAACCAAAACTCGCACTTAGAAAACTTTGCATAAAGTTTCTCCTTCCTCAGGATCTCCAAGACGTCCCGAAGGTGACGCACATGCTCGGCTTCATCCCTTGAGTAAATAAGAATGTCGTCAATGAACACGATGACCGACTTGTCTAGGAAGGGCTGACACACGCGGTTCAATAAGTCCATAAACACTGCTGGAGCGTTCGTCAAACCAAAGGGCATCACTAAGAATTCATAGTGACCATAACGCGTTCTAAAAGCGGTTTTCGGAATGTCCTCCTCTTTGACTTTCACTTGGTGATAACCCGAACGTAGATCGATCTTCGAAAAACAACCCGCTCCTTGAAGTTGGTCGAATAAGTCATCAATTCTAGGGAGTGGGTACTTGTTCTTCACGGTCACCTTGTTCAACTCCCTATAATCGATACACATTCGTATGGTATCATCCTTCTTCTTCACAAATAAGATCGGTGCTCCCCAAGTCGAGGAACTCGGTCTTACAAACCCCTTCTCTAGAAGGTCTTGCAATTGACCCATCATTTCCTTCATCTCTGACGGGGCCAAGCGGTATGGAGCTCTGGCTATTGGAGTCGCTCCCGGTGTTAGGTCGATCTTGAACTCTACTTGACGGTCGGGTGGTAAACCAGTTAAATCGTCCGGGAACACATCGGGGAACTCCTTCACCACCTCGACATCTTCTAGCTTCTTCTTCTCGAGTTTGGCATCTATAACATATGCCAAAAAGGATGAGCATCCTTTCGATAAGCACTTTCGTGCCTTCTCCATGCTAATGATTGCAACTTCACCCTTCCGTCTCTCACCATACATTGTCACCGCATCACCATCCGAAACCGGAATTCGGATCAACTTCTTAGCACACAGGATCTCTGCGTGGTTAGATGACAACCAATCCATACCTATAACAACATCGAACCCCCCCTATGACCATGGGCATTAGATCAATCGGGAATTATCTTCCTTCGATTTCGAGCTTGCAATTCCGTAGAACGTCCCGATCCACCACTTGATCACCATCCGCTAGTTCTACCATTAACGCATCCTCTAAACTAGTAGTGGGCATGGATAGTTTTGGGCAAAACGAACTTGACACAAACGAAAAACTAGCTCTCGAGTCAAATAATACACGTGTAGGTACGGAGTTTAGGAGAAACGTACCCGACACTACATCCGTCGAAGCCTTCGCCTTCGCGGTGATCATCTGAAAAGCTCTTCCCGTTGCTTGCGGAGCATCCACCTTCTTGCCTCCGATAAAGCTCGCCATTGCCTTCGGGCAATCACTCCTGATATGGCCCGACTCCTTGCACTCGAAACAAATTTGCCCCTTGACGGGACAATCACGGAAATTGTGGTTGGGCTGACCACATTTGAAACACGGTTCAGACCCCGAATTGCAAGGGCCGGTGTGCTTGCTTCGGCACCTTGAGCACCACGGGGGATCACGTCTAGAACCATTTCCCTTTTGACTGTTGTTGAAGTGTTTTGACCGCTTTGAGGGTCTGGAAACCCCTTCCCATCTTCTTTTCTCGACTACTCCGCTCCTCTCCACCCTACTCGAGCCATAAGAATCTTCCACAAGTTGTGCTTCTTCGATTGCCTCTCGAAGAGTAGAGGCCTTTGACACTCGAACCATATTCATCATCTCTGTAGGCATACCCTTGATGGACTCCGCTCCTCTCCACCCTACCAAACATGAGATTTGAATGGATTTAAATTCCAAACCCCCTCAAATTTTTTCCATTCTTACAAACCAAATGGACTCTAAGAATTTGACTGAAAAAAAAATTGTTCATGGTCGTGGGTTCGAGGACATTGCGTTTCAAGATTCTCATATTATCTCAACCTAATTAACTACTCGTAAGTGTGTGTGTGTGTGTGTGTGTGTGTGTGTGTGTGTGTATAGGGGTGGTTTCAATTGGAAACCAAATTTCATTGGAAACTTTTAGAAACCAAATTTCAACCATTGATCTTTTTAATCAATGGTCAAGATTCATTTGAATTATATATGGTAATAAATAAATTTATTTATTAATAAAAGATAATAGTAATATGTCAAAAGGGTAAATGTGTCTTTTTTTGTGTTTCAAATTTGGCAACAAAAATGAAATATGGTAATAAATTAATTAATTTATTTGTTTATTAATAAAAGATAATAATTATATATGGTAATAAATTAATTAATTTATTAATAAAAGATAACAATAATATATCAAGACTACTTTTTATTACATGTTCATCAATATGCAGTATGTAAAAACTCAATTAAGTTTCATTACCATTATTGTTTCATTGCCTTTTCATTATGTTTCACTATATCAAATCTGTTTCATCAGGTTTCACTATATTAATATTTTGTTTCATTACATTTCTATTATGTTTCATTATATCAAATATGTTTCATCAGGTTTCACTATATTAACATTTTATGTTTCATCAGGTTTCACTATATTAATATTTTGTTTCACTATATCAAATCCATTATGTTTCACTATATTAATATTTTGTGCATGGAGGTAATATTGAAGATTTCATATGAATATAAATTTTCATTCATTGGATGAATCAATCACTGATTCATAAGAATCAGAAAAAATAATTTGATTTGTAGCTTGCGTATGAATCAATTTGTGTTTACCTAAATTAAATGTTTCATGTTTAAATTAATAAAGGATCAATATTACCATATATAAAATACATTAAAATTAAATAATTAATATTATAATACTAATAACACTTACCATATATATTATGAAATTATGTAAAAGACTAAAATAACCTTATCAATTAAAAATAAAAATATAAAAAGGAAATTCAATGATTGTTAATTTCGGTTTCCAAAGTTTCCAATGTAATATTGGTTTCCAAATGATCCCTCCCCTATATATATATATATATATATATATATATATATATATATATATATATATATATATATATATATAGAGAGAGAGAGAGAGAGAGAGAGGTGGTTTCAATTGAAAACCATATTAGATTGGAAACTTTGGAAACCGTCAATTTCATTTGTTAAATTAATGAAATTGGTTCATAAAGTTGTTTAATATGATCAAGTTGTTTCATATAATTCTTTTGTTAATGAAATTGTTTCATATATTTATGTTTTTTCATCTATTTTTCTTATTCTGATGAAATTATTTCATGTATTTTCGCAATCTGATGAAATTTTTTCATTTTTACATAAAAAACACAAATATATTCAACGATTTCATCAATAAAAGAATTATATGAAATAATTTCATCAAATTAAACAATTTCATGAAACAATTGCATTAACTTGACCAATGAAATCGAGGGTTTCCACGGTTTTCAAAATTAGAGTGGTTTCCATTTGATCGCTCCCCTATATATATATATATATATATATATATATATATATATATATAGGTTCATTGGAGAAGTGCTAAATGTGTGAGACGTATATAAGTGATCTTATCCCTTCCCTTAAAAAATTAATGCTCAAAATTTGAGGGCTATTTGTGCAGCATTAGATAATTTGTCGCATGGTAAACAATTATGCGATATTTCGTAACTTTTACAAATAGGCGGTATGTGTGCATATATGAACTCGTATGACTCACATAAGAACTATATGTGCATATGTCAACTCGTGTTATTCACTTATGAACTATATTTGCGTATGTGAACCTAGGTGATTCATGTATGAACTTTAACTGCTTTACATACGAATTATATGTTCATATGTAAACCTGTGTGATTTACATATGAACTATTTAACTGAATCACATATGAACTCGAATGATTCACATAAAAACTATTTTAAGTCATTCATATATGAACTATTTAATTGATTCACAGATTAATCTTAGATTCACATATAACATTATAGTTTTAGGATCACAATCAACATTTTGCTCAATTTGGTATATGCAGGGTCTTCCTTTTATGCAGACTTTTCCATGTATCACTATTAATTAATATATTATATTACTATAATTTTGTTTTAATTATATTATTAAAATATATAAAATAATCATTGAATTCTAACAAAATACCTAATTTTTTAATATAAAAAACATTATATTATTAAGACTAAATTAAACAAATTTATAAAAAAACATTATCATTTTCTCAAAACCATCTAAAATCGTACTGTAAATCGACAAAAAAATAAAATGAAACATTAAAATTGTGATGTATCTCGCTGCATTGCATGAGTACGCTTCTAATAAATAAATAAATATATATATATATATATATGGGCATAATCAAATGAGAACTGTGTATTTTGTGATAACCGTGAGATCCAATGTGAACCAATCATTTAAGATAATTATTATTATTTACTAAAATAGAATAAAGGGTAAATTGGTAATTTAAGTTAGTTTGACAACTCATAATTCATAAAACCCTGTTTTTTTTCTTTGTTCACGTCGTTGTACAATATGCTATGAATCCTTTTTTTTCCTCAGGCGCTGCATAACTTTGTATACCTCCATTTTTTCTTTTCCATCATCATATTCAAGCATTCCATCATCATGTTCATACATCCATTTTTTTCTCAGGAGCCTTGTGGAATCGCTTTACCTACCGAAGAAGCCCGCCGTCGCATAACGCATGGAGGATGAGGCCTACACTGTCGCTTCCGCCGGCACCGGAGCCGCATCGGTCCCTACCGATGATGACGGAATCGAGATCCTTCATGTTTATTCGAAAGAAATCAACAAACGGATGCTTGATTACATGAAGTCCAGATCCGCTTCCCCGGCGCAGACGATGGTGGAGGAGGACGGCGGTGCAACCGCCGCTACTGCCGGAGATTCTGGTGTTCACTATGAGGATGGTTCTACAGGCGAAACTCAATCTTAAAGGTTGTTAAAACGGTTAGGATTTCTTAGGGTTTTTTTTATCAGATCTATCAATTTCTAAGGTTTTTGTTTTTGTTTTCATTAACGTATGTTCATTAATCTTCCTAGATCTGAGTGGTAACACATAATTTTTTGATGAATTTATACAAAAATTATGTTCTTATACATTGTTTGTGATTGCATTTAAACTTTTATTGTATTGTGTTTTGTGTTTGAATTAGGGTTTTGATGACAATGTGATATAATTTATTTTGTATTTTAAAGATGTTTATGGATCAAAGTGTATAACAATGTAATGTTCACAATGTATCACAAGGTGTATCATGTTGTGATACATTGTGATTCGAAATGGTATCACAAAATGTATTCAATGTTTACGAAGTGTATTAAAATATATATTTAACGTTGTGATACATTGTGATTCGAAATGGTATCACAATATCAACGGAATTTTTACAAAGTGTATCACAATGTTTACAAAGTGTGATACTTTGTGATTCGAAAGGGTATCACACTGTACATCATATGGTCACCGGAATAATGTTCGTCGGAGTGAGGAGAGAGGAGAGAGAAAATTTCTAAAATACCTATCATACCCTTTAATTGAATTTTTAATTCAAATTACCAAAATTATTATTTTCCTTATTTATCCTCTCATTTGTGGTTAAGATTGGATCTCACGGTTACCACAGATAGTCTAGTTCTCCCTTGAATGGCCCCCTATATGTATATAGGGTTGGGTTCACGTGAGACCAACCAGTTTTCATGAGACCGGTGAGACCAGAAAATAACACTAAAACTTCACAGTGATTCATTGTGAAGGAACGAAAAACAGCAAACCTTCACAACAAAAACACTGTGAAGGTTTACCTTTACAATACCTTCACAGTCTTTTGCTGTGAAGGTTTAGTGTTATTTTTGTGGTCTCACGAGTAGGGGTGTTAACGAGTCGAGTCGATTCGAGTTAGGCAGTGTTTGAGCTCGGCTCGTGAATGTAATGTTATGCTCGAGCTCGAATTATTCTCCCAAGTTGTGTTCAAGCTCGACTCGATTGTTATTTTTAATGTTCGAACTTGAGCTCGAAGCTCGTTTAAGCTCGTTTATTTTGGCAAAAATTTCGAGTTTTCTAAGCTCGTTTATGAGCTCGATTAACAACTCGACCTCGAGCTCGATTAGCTCGTTTAACAGCTCGATTTAAATTCAAGTTTTGGCAAGTTCGTTTAACAACTCGAGCTCGATTAGCTCGTTTAACAACTCAAAATTCAACACAAAGAAAATAAAAAGATAAATAGCACTTCAATATCCAAAACAAAGAAAAGAGAAATTGAAATACAATGTCTCAAAATAAATTACAATCTCTCATTAGTCAAACCTTCTAGATGTCATCCAAAAAAAAGTATCAATCCATCTTTAGCCTGGAAATACTACCAAAAAAAGAAAAGCTCCTCAAGTCTTTGATGAAGTCTTTAACCTGAGAATACCACCTTTGATGAAGTCGAATAACACAGCGAAAGAGCACAACAGCAATAGTAGACCTGAATTTTAAAAACCAACTTTAGAAAATAAACATTGTTCATCCATCTTCATTCTAACTACTAAAAAAAGATAAAAAAGAAATACTACCAAGTAAGGTCTTCATGTACCAAGAACATCAACCAAACATATCTCTTGTAATTGGTTTTCCTTCTGCAAATAAAGGTAAACAAATTAATTTCGAGAAAAGTTAAAAGAACGATAAATAATGAACATATTAAAATTATCACCTTGTTTTTCTTTTTAACACCATGAAGCCTACGAACCCAATCTCCTCCACAAATCAAAGCTTGTACGGTTTCCGGATTCAACGAGGCACGATATTTATCAATCACTCGACCTCCGGCGCTAAAAGTAGCTTCAGATGCCACCGTTGTGATAGGAATAGCTAGAATCTCAGCTGCCATCTTTGACAAGATCCGAAATTTTGTCTCACGAGATCTCCACCAATCAAGAATATTAAATGTTGTAGCTGAATCATCATCACAAAGGTAACATCCCTCTTCTAAGTATGCATCTAAATCAGATTTTCCCGAATCATAGCTTTCAACTTGCTTCATACGAGAATAAAATGCCGAGAACCCTCGTTTTTGAGTAGTACACTCATTGGTGACTTCTTGACTCAAAAGGATTGATGAATCTATCGATGATGTTTCATGTCTTACACGCAATGAAGAATCATACTCATCATAAATTGCATACAACAAATCTTTCACCTTCAACATATTCTCCTTCATGTTCACCTCATTATAAATCATTGGGAATGAATACTTGAGCATTTCTAACTTGCATCTAGGATCCAAAACATTAGCAATACACATAAGCATGTTACAATCCCCCCAATATTTGTCAAACTTCACTTTCATACTTCCCACCATTTTTCTAACAAAATCACGAGGATCATTGGACCGCTTATCCAATATATGTTTGATATAATATACCTCCCCAAAAAATAAGTTTGAAGTTGGATAGTCACTTCCCGAAATTATATTGGTACAAGAATCAAAAGCTTCTAAAATCTCACATATGCATCCAACCTTTTCCCAATCATCAACAGAAGGACAAGAGGTATAAGATGGATCCCTCACTTCATACATAGAAAATGCATCTTTGAATATGATTGCAGTAGATAACATTTTAAATGTAGAATTCCATCTAGTCTTACAATCTAAAATGAGCTTCCTATCGGGCAAATGAAGTTGTTTTGCAACTTGAGAAAATGTTTTTAATCTCAAGTCACTAGCTTTTACGAAGTTCACACTAGCACGAATCTTATCTACGATAACTTTGATTTCTGACAACCCATCTTGCACCATAAGATTCAAAATATGCGCACAACACCTAACATGAAAAAAGTTGCCCCCACAAGACAATTTCCCAAGCCTAGAAAAATGGTCTTTTAAAACTCTGATAGCAGAATCATTTGCTGAAGCATTATCTACAGAGATAGTCATAACTTTGCCCTCTATTTCCCATTCCCTTAGACATTTTAATAAAGAATCGGCAATTTCAATACCACGTCTAGGTGGAGGAATATGCAAAAAACTCAAAACTCTTTTCTGTAACTTCCAATCAGAATCAACAAAATGGCATGTAATGACCATGTACTCAATATCTTGGTTTTTAGACTTCCATAAATCTGTGGTCAAACTAACTTTGTTAACCCCTTCTAAAAGACTCTTTAATTTTTTTTTCTCAAGCTCATAAACAACCATACAATCATTTTTCACCGTATGCCTACTTATTTTTTCGAACTGAGGTACCATACTTTTGAAAACTAAGTTCAGACCTTCTTCTTCAACAATGGTAAAAGGATGTTCATGCATAAGAACCCAATGAGCAATCAATTCTCTAGTAATAGACGGATCATATTTACCATTACTAAGAATTGGGAGAAAAGTTTCTTGAAGCTCACCTGTATCAGAGACCGGCTGAAAGTTAAGCAATCGTTGTTTATTCACAGCAATCCTCTTCGCTTTGCAAGCTTGCAAATGCCTTTTTAATGTTGTTGTAGTCGCCGTAGAACTTATAGCAAAAAGTTCTTTACAGTGTATGCATTGTATCTTTCTCCCTTTATCTGTCGTCACTTCAATCATATCTTTCCAAACTTCAGACTTCTTTACTCTTTTCCTTTTATTGAATTGATGTTCCTCCTCCACATTTTGGTTTGTAGTTGAATCAATTTCAACTTGAATGTTGGAATCATCAGCTGTAGTAGTTGTAGTAGCTGCTACATGAACTTGGTCCTCTGACAAAACCATTAATCTGTCCAAGAAATCAAATTATTGTTTCATTAAAATTTTATTCATTAATATGTTTTCAGCACATAACATAAGTCTATAACAGATAACATAAGTCTATAACAATAACTCTTTTATAACAGATAACATAAGTCTATAACAGATAACTCTTTGCTAACTTCATGAAACTCTTTACTTTCCATATATACCTTTGATGCCTGAGTGATAAAACATCATATGTTATAGACTTAAAAATAAAAGATATCCAGTTCAGATTATATATGGCTAAAACACAGAGACATATACATGTTAGTAATGTAAAGACAGTGAGAGTGAGGATATCATGTATGTCAAACAAACAAATCAATAGCTTACGCATTAAACATTTAAGAGGACAAAATATGATTGGCTTTCATATGTAAACTGGACCCAGAAATCTACATATTACACTATATTAATCTAAATGGTTAAAACATACAGCCAAACACAGGCAAACAAAAGCTCAAAATTCAAAAGAAAAAAATACATCAGTGACACATAAACAAGCACTCAATGATCAAGGATTTAGTCGTTGCAACTTGCAACGAATGGAACCATTTCAAACCCCAAAAAAGATACACTCAGACTTGATATCTAACCTAACACTTCCTAATATCAAATTGAAATTGATTTTAGTTAGAAGTCAACACCAACTTTATTCAATTGATAACCAAAAATCGATAACCAAAAATACATATACAAATCGATAACCAAAAATCGATAACCAAAAATACATATACAAATCGATAACCAAAAATCGATTAACACATATACAAATCGATTAACCCAAATCAATTAACAGTCTAAACAAAATCTAGGGTTTAAGTATCTCAATAAATTCAAACCTGGAAAGCTAATCAACGAAGACAAACCTGAAACGAAGGTCGACAGTAAAGTTCAATGGTTGAAGAGAGTAGGAGAATCACCGTATGTGAGTTCAAAGGTTGAAGAGAAGCTTCAATCGAGTTGAATGGTGGTCTGGTGGAACCATGGATGTCCTGAAGTAGAAGCATCGTTTCAACTTTCTATCGTCGCTTTGAAACCTCTGGAGTCTGGAGAATATGAATAGTCATCTACTTATCTGATCTTTTTAAATGTTTAATAATTAGGAGATTCGAATCGTACATAACTACATACTATATTGACTAAATCGCAGGTTTAAATCAAAACAACCACTTAGATTAGTGGTAGGAGTTAAGTGTATTTATACTTTAGGTCATGGTTTCGAATCTTGTTGGCATCAATTTTTTTATTTTAAACATTCAGTTTCAATCATAATGTTTTATGAATAACTATAACTCGAAAACCACATGTAGGCTCGACTCGACTCGAGGACTCGACTCGTTTGAGGGCTCGGCTCGACTCGACTCGAAAACTTAATCGAGTTCTCGAACGAGCCGAGCCGAGTGTTGGCTTTATGGAGCTCGACTCGTTAATTTAAACGATCATTATTTTGCGATCGAGATCGGCTCGAGCTCGAGAAATACTTAGCTCGAGCTCGATATAAACGAGCTCGAGCTCGAGTAGCTCGTTAAAAGCTCGACTCGTTAACACCCCTACTCACGAGTCTCACGAAAATAGTCCGGTCTCACATGATCTCAAGTCTCTCTCTCTCTCTCTATATATATATATATATATATTATTCATTGAATATTTGCATCATTATAATGTTTATTATAGTTTGCCTTTTGTTTTCTTCAGGTTGCAATGACATAATAAAAATTAATCGTTTTCTTTTTGTGTTTTTTTCTTTATTTAGATTTTTGAGTAAATTATAATTTTCGTTAATGTGGTTATTTAAAATTTTAATTTTTATCCTTGTGATTTAGAAATTACAATTTTCGTCTACATGATCTGTAATTTATTGTTATTTTTGTCCCTGAATTAATTTCTACCTTGTTATTAAGGGACCAAAACAATAGAGAATTGTAAACCATAAGGACTGAAACAACAATAAATGTAAATCATAAGAATGAAAATAATAATGAATTACAAACTATAGGGACGAAAACCGCAATTTCTAAACCATAGGAAGGAAAATCGTGATTTTTAACAAATCACAGAGACTAAAAATGTAATTTACTCTAGATTTTTTGCAACGATGGGACAAGCAATACACCAAATATTGTTGTGAAATCTTTGTTTCGACGACATTGGCATGGAAATTGTTAGGGGGTGTTTGGGATTGCTTATTGAAAGGGCTTTTTAGCTTATTGTGGTGTGGTATCGGAGATAAATCATTTTTAGTGTTTGGATGAGGAAAAGGTAAAAGTGCTTATAGCAGTGCCAAACCGCAGATAAACACTTTTTCATAAGTCATTTGGTTCTAACTTATCAACTTATTTGAAAAGTGTTTGTGACTTTTTTTGCTTATTTTATATGTATAAGCAATCCCAAACACCCCTAAATAACAACTTATTAGCTTATTACGTTTTGGTATGACGCGGCGTAGGTTTGCGGAAGGATCGACAAGCGTCTAAACCCTTTTGATAACGAGAATTACGGATCGTAAAACTCAAAATTAAGAGAAAACTCTCTAAAAGACTAAACTTTTATTGATTGATAACTTGATTAACAAAGAAGCCTAGCTATCCTATTTATAACTTAAACTAGCTAAGAAATAACTATGGAAATTAGAACTATCCTAATTATAAACTAACTAGGAAGCTATTTAAATAACTAATAAAAGGAAACTAAATAATCCTAAATTGTTATCTAATTTAATTATTAATTAACTAAAACTAATGAAAAGCAAAAGGACTTAGAATTGGAATGGAAATAGGACTTGTGTTGTCACGTGGAGTTGGTATCATGGATGAGATAATTTGAGAGTCACGTGATGATATCTTGGAAAACACAGTGAGCAACGCAGGTAGCATGTGGGTTGAACTCGCGTAATAAGCCGCTTGAGACACTGTTATGGTTTTCGATCCATTCTTTAATTTCCGTCACAATCTTTTTTATACTCGGTGCTTTATATTTGCCTCTTTTTCGATACCAAATTCCGAGCCTCTTTCGAGCTCGTTTTTCTCTTCGAGCTCGATTATCTTTTTCCCAATTATTCCCGAAAACCGTTATTAACTCTTGAATTCTCCCTGTATCAGTCACCCTCACTTGAAAAGAACTCGTCCTCGACTTCATTTGAAAAACGTCTTCGTCCGACTGGTAGAACATTCTTTTCTTCGAAATAATTGGATCCACATCCCGGTTTTCAAAATTCAAAAATTTTGACCAGTCTTCAAATCCAAACTGAGGTTGTCGTGATCGTCTCCATACGAGCGATATTTTATCAAATTCGAAAGCGTAAGAGATTAAATTAACTTTACTAGGAATTGTTTCGGTTTGAACCGGAGCTTTGGGTGCGATAATAATTGAAGTGTGACATTCGGAATCACCGTTCTTGACTTCTTGTGACAACGCTTTTGTTGGCTCGAGAATGTCTTCCACTGTCTTGCTTTCGGTGTCTTCGGTGACTGGTCCGAGATCTAGTTCCGACACATTGGCCTCGATAACAATTTCTTGTTGTGACTCGGTCACGACTTCATCTTCAACTTTGTCCGGCAAGACTTCGTCGTCTTGTTTCGATGGCTCCTCCGGAATGGGTGGTTGTCTGACCAGAGAAGTAACCGAACCGATAGTACGGTTGATGATGTTGCTCTTCTTGTTGGTGCCTGCATCGAAGCTATCAACCGGAGTCACGGCGATCTTTCGGTCACCACAATGAAATAGTACGAGGTCGTATCGACGCTTGTAAGTGGCATGATTGTCGAATTTCCACGGTCGGCCCAATAGAATATGGAAAGCATCCATATCAAGGACATCACATAGTACCTCTTCTCGATAGTATTTGCCAATTGAAATGGGTACTCGACAAGTTTTTGTAACTTTAACTTGAAGACCGTTCTTGATCCACCCAAGAGAATAAGGACATTCATGGGGTTGAGTGGGTAGATTAAAGTAATCGACCAATTTTTGGGATACTAGATTTTCGCAACTCCCGTTATCAATGATGAGGTTACATACCTTTTTATGAACGGAGCAATGCGATCGAAAAAGATCTTCGTGTTGACTTTATTCTTTTGATGAAAGAAGTATTCGTTGAAGTATGATATGGATTTTTTCTTCTCCCTCCTCCTTTTCGGATTCAGAACTCGAGAGATCGACCCGGTTACGGTTGCCATTGCATGGCGCCATATCCGGTCCTTCAAACCTGTCTCTTCTCCGACGATTGTCGTTGACGATGTTTGGTTGAAGCCTGTTAACAGCCGCTGTCAGATTAGTAAGTGATGTGGATAAGGCCACATTCATCTCTACTAGACCCGCTTTGGTAGCCGGCTGTCGATCTGCAATTGTTAGTGAAAAGACAGGCGAATCCTGCTCTGATACCAACTGACGCAGCGTAGGTTTGCGGAAGGATCGACAAGCGTCTAAACCCTTTTGATAACGAGAATTACGGATCGTAAAACTCAAAATTAAGAGAAAACTCTCTAAAAGACTAAACTTTTATTGATTGATAACTTGATTAACAAAGAAGCCTAGCTATCCTATTTATAACTTAAACTAGCTAAGAAATAACTATGGAAATTAGAATTATCCTAATTATAAACTAACTAGGAAGGTATTTAAATAACTAATAAAAGGAAACTAAATAATCCTAAATTATTATCTAATTTAATTATTAATTAACTAAAACTAATGAAAAGCAAAAGGACTTAGAATTGGAATGGAAATAGGACTTGTGTTGTCACGTGAAGTTGGTATCATGGATGAGATAATTTGAGAGTCACGTGATGATATCTTGGAAAACACAGTGAGCAACGCAGGTAGCATGTGGGTTGAACTCGCGTAATAAGCCGCTTGAGACACTGTTATGGTTTTCGATCCATTCTTTAATTTCCGTCACAATCCTTTTTATACTCGGTGCTTTATATTTGCCTCTTTTTCGATACCAAATTCCGAGCCTCTTTCGAGCTCGTTTTTCTCTTCGAGCTCGATTATCTTTTTCCCAATTATTCCCGAAAACCGTTATTAACTCTTGAATTTTCCCTGTATCATGGTACCACAATAAGCTAATCCAAACACTTTTTAAAAAACTCCGATTTGACACCACATAAGTTGATAAGCACTTTTTAAAATAAGCATAAGTTGTTTTAAATAAGCAATCCCAAACACCCCCTTAGATGATATAACGTTGCCTAACAATATCTTCGTGATATCCTCACAACCAATCACCATTGGAGAGTTGATCTACTTGTTATTCTCGAATAATGATGTCTTAAAATTTGATTTTAATTTATTCAGAAAAGTGGACGGCTTTTCTGTTGCAAATTCCAACTCTGACCATCCATATGACACTTTGAAGCCCGTAAAGTACGAAGGCAAGTTGGTGTTGGCTTGTATGCTACCAAATGGTCGTTAGGATATTTTGGTTTGGTACGATCGGTGAACCATGGAAGAAAGGGTTTGATTTCAACGAGAAAGATACTAAACGGATATCTCTCAACTTGTCCTACGATTCGGACATGAGGATTCTTGTCAATTTTAACACATTCTGTATTTTACAATTTCAAAAAGGTATAGCATCAGTAATTAAGGTCATATCGAGTGATATGGCTTAACATATTCGCTTTTCAATCAGATTTTAACCCAGTAGATTTACAAGTCTATAATGGACTTGTATTAAACATTTTATTTGTCTTAAAACAATCTTGCATTTATTAATTCAGAATTTCTTTTAAATAATATCTAGAATTTTAGATATAAATACTTATAGTATTTATATATAGTTTTCCTTTGTTCTATAACAATATAGAGCATCAATAGTCTCTCTTTTGTCTTCCAAGTTCCATCCACCATAAAATACATTCCTTAACAAAGTAATAACACAATCTCTCATTTAAGATTTGTAGTAAAAAAAAAGGAAAACTCTTCAACTCTAGGTTGAAATTGAGTTACATCATCTATATATAAAACAGCTGAAACACTTTTCAAAAAAGTAATTTAATAAGATTTCATGTATTCTTTTAACTCTTAAGCAACAACAATAATATAGTGGATCCTTTCTTGATCACAAGTATTGTTTATGGATCCTTGCTCGGTTCTCTTCCCACCACAATCTTGCATGCACCTCCCCGAATTTTTCTCGGCTGCAATCCAATTTTAACATTACACCGATCGTTTTTACTTAATTTACAATAGAGCATCCACAATGATAAGTTTTTTTTTATTTAGCTTTTCTTTTTTAGTAGTGAGACATGCAAACTTAGGTCGCTAAGCTAAAACAAACAAAAAATGTACCTACAAGCTTAAACAGAAAATGTTTTTTTTTTCCTTTGTCATAACTTATAAGAGCTAGCATCTCTAAAAGGAGTTATTTCCCTCTCCAACTTATTAATATAACACTTAAAAAATAGAGGTTACATTTATATCTCAATTGTTATTATTATATTATCAAAATATTTAATATATGAATTAATATCTTGTATTAAATCTATAACTTGTTTATTTTATGTATTTAAATTGTAAATTATATTCAAAAAGTTTAAATTTTTATTAAAAATGAAAAATAACATAAATGTAAATGTGAATAATTTGCTTATAATTTTGATGGATAAAACTTAAACATACATAAATAAATACGTATTATAATTATTGTGTTTTAATAAAATAGTACAATAATAAATGTCTTATATTTTTATTATAATTATAATATTAAAGATGTTATTACTTTTTACTGTGTTTGCAGTTAATTTTTTGTATTGTTCAGTGTGTCCATTTTTAATCGTTGGTCTTAGAGTCGGGCCTTCTAGGCCCGTTTTCAGTAAGCAAAATATCCCGGGCCTTTTCAGGGTTATGCCATGCTTTGAGAGTAAAAAAATAGGCCCAATCGGACTTTTTCAGGCTTTTTCAGGATTATTGACCTGAGTCTTTTCGGGGCAACGATTTTTAGGCCGGGCTTGTCCGGGATATTTCAAAAAAAAAAAGGTAGGTCCAATCGGGATTTAAGGTTTGGCCCGAGCTTGCTAAGCCCAGGCTTTTTCGGTCTCGGGTTTTTTTGTACATCTTAAATCTTAGGTGGCAAAAAAAAGTTTTGAAAAAGCTCGATTGTGGATACTCTAATCAGATGTCAATTGTAGTTAAAACCGAAAAAACTACATCTACGAACCTGAATCTGACACGTCTGAGCTCCCGTAAGCCGCCCGGAAGAGCTTTTATGGTGATGTAGACTCCGGGCTCGTCCTGTTCCACCCATTCGTTCTCGACATCACTCACATTGCTGATGGATAGCTCTCCCGAGCGATCGGCTTCTCTTGACGAGCTCGTTCTTATAGAGGCGTCCACGGACGACGTTTCCGTTTTAGCCCCACTAATACTTGATAGTTTTGGTGTAGCACTGAGACCAGAGGAGTCACGGTTGGATCGAACCATCATCGAGCTCGGGTGATCAAGTGAATCAGAGGACGAGTATCCCATTCCCATCGGGCGGTATAAGGTACGAGGTAGCCTTTCTTTACTCAAAGGCGGTGTTATTGGACTGTCACCAATAGATTCGAATTTCAAACTACTCTGTTAATTAGACCAAGAAATTGATTAATTAACGTCGTCATTAATTCATTAACACGGAAACGATCAATTTGAAACAAATGTGATGATAAGCACGTATATAATTACGATATGTTTGGCACCTCGTCTTCGGATCTTGGAGGCGTTGGAAGCGGAAACGCTTGCCGGTTTAACCTTTGGACATTGTAAAGCTCCATTACTTTGTCGTAATTATCTTGCCACCATTTTTGAGCTTGCCACTTATTAAACATCTCTCGGCTAACAAAAAATTAACCAAAAACATTAGAATTAATGTGATATGTTACTTGTTAGTAAAAGAAAATAGGCCTTTTGAAAAAGTTTCAAATATGGTAACTCTAGCCATTTGCAGCAACCCACACAAACACTATTTCTCAAGTTTTGTGTACAAAACTAAACTGAACCAAATCAAATGAGTCTCATATATCCTATTTGGTTGGGTTTGGGGGGGGGGAGGAGGGGGGGGGGGGGGGGTTAAAAATGTATATATAACTGGCCTCTACCTTACAAAGTAGAGCGGTTGTTTCCGTAACGACCCGACTAGTAAAATGTGTGTGAAAAGGAGAAAAACATATATGCTGAAAAATGAAAAGCTAGATAAGAGTGAACATTAACAATAAAACCAAAAAGAGAAAAGACAAGTATGCTAAACACACACACACATATATATATATATAGTCAGGTAAAAATGAGAATAATGACCAAATAGTAGAATATGTGAATTTACACTAAAATCACGTTTAAAATCACAAGTGATTTTGCAAATGATTTAGCCGTTTTCATGTTCTCTTATTTGGTTACTATTCTCATTTTGAACCTCCCCTCTCTCTCTCTCTATATATATATATATATATATATATATATGAATTTTCCTTTTTTCTATAAGGGCTATTATTGAGAAAGATAAAAAAGAGTTCCAATCTTCACATTTTAATTATTTTGAGTAAAATATGGATAAAATTGAGTTGTAAAGTCCTCTGTTTGTTGGGTACCACTACCATAAAAGTGCTTGATCAGAGTAAAGCTAAATTAGGCCTCAGGTCACTAACTCTATGGATTGTATTAAAATCCAAAGGCATAATAGACTTGTAGTTGAGGCCATATTATATGTAGCTCATGTTAATCATGTATTCCACTCAAATAGAAAAATGAAAACCCAACTACTCTTATTGACCAAGAGGGGACAAGCCTCCCAAATTTTTTTTTCCTTTTTCCCAAAATTAAAAACACATTGATTAGATCCAAAAAAAACCAAACGAACTTAATAAATCTTATATGACGTAAGGTCTGAAAAAGATAGGACGTATATAGACATTACTTCTATATATATCTGAAATTGATTTGCATTTGAAAGGTGGCCACAGTTGATGGGACATTCCTCCTTTAATATTGGAAACATACTCCTGTATGCCTTATTGGATTGCATTTCACTATCTTGAAGGAATCCTATGAATATATGAGAAAATCTAATTTGTTGAGAATATCATAAAAATAAAACTGCTGAGGCATTTTCATGGGGTAATAATATTTTACAAAACAGCAATTAAAATTAGAGATAGATTGGTGGGAAAATCATACTGATAAAGTAATGCACAATCAATCGAGTGTTATAGAAAAAGCAAGAATTCCATCATTTTCATGGTGAAAAAAGAAGGATTTGTTGGTCAAATGTCTACCCTTGACCCATGGGAATTCATTGACATAATAACACCAAGTGAAAAACCATCCTGCCAAAATGAACCATCTATCTCATCAATTACAAGATTTATAAATCAAGTGGAGATGGGACCCTCAAGCTTGATATCTAATTTATACCGTCCAAATTCAATTATTATCTTACATGTTGATTTGACCCCTAATATTTTTTTCGTTATTTAATGGTGAAGACTACAAAATGACCCATTTTTTTTTTCTTTCTAAATTATATAATATTTATATACAACAAATAATCACACACAATCCTCACATCTGATGAGTTAGAACTCATGACGGACTAAGAGGTATGGCTTTTCACAATCCTGACATCTGATGAGTCAAAACTCATGACGGACTAAGAGGTATGGCTTTTCCGGTGACTTGGGTACCACTAGACCAACAACCCTTTGGTGAAACGTACTATTTAGTGCTGAAAGAAGAGAAAGGTTTTGTTCCGTAACTTGAAGTTTGATGACAGTTTGGAAATGGCAAGACATGTTTTCATTGTTGTCATCTTACCATCACAAAATGACAAACCACAGAAATGTAAAAAAAGTTGAGAGGAGACCAATGTCCGACAGCATTTTGGTAAAAAAGCATACCAAGAAAACAAAATATTTTAAACAGGGACCCACTAAAGAGGTAGTAATGAAGGATGAGTAACAATTTTTTGGAATTTTTCTCATAAAAGATTGGAGTGCTATTTTCTAGCGGGACCTTCCTCATGATCATGCTTTCACTACTATTGGGCCAGTTTTAAGGATCTTATCCCATTTTGCTTCCAAATCATTAAAGCCTGGTTTGTTGGTTTTTCATTCAGCGTTGGAAGGTTTTTCGTGAGGTTTTTAGGAGGTTTTTTAAAAAACAAAAACCTCCTTTTGAGATTTTTCACATAATGGAGAGGTTTTTCAATTGAGGTTTTTCGTCATAGCTCGTAACTGCACGACCTGCTTTTTCGTATTTAATCACTTTTAACTTTATACAATTTTATAAAAGTTTCGTATTTAATCAGTGTTATTTATTAATCAGTTTTATTTATTAATATATTTAAAGTAATCTTATTTAAATATAATTATTAAATAAATAATATAAATAAATACATAATGAAAGTAATTATATTTTATATTTTTAAAATAATATCTCAAATTTGACATATTTATACAATTCTAACAGATTTCTTAATGACCCAATTTTTATTTTCGGTTATACATACTTTTAAATTTAACATTTTTTAATTTTTATTTTACATACTTTTTATACAACTTTTATATATTTCTTAATATCCTAATTTTTATTAATTTTATTGTACATACTTTTAAAAATAAGAATAAAAATGATATAAAGTTAAAATAGTTGGACCCTGAATAGTTTTAAAAAATAATGAAAAAGCTTGGGTGAGGTTTTTTACATAGTGGAGGTATATAAAGGTTTTTAAGTTGTTGATGTGGCAATAATGTGTAAGAAAAAAGCTCGGTGAAAAACACGTACATTGTGGATGCTCTTAGTTTTATATGTATAAGCCTGTCTTTTTAGATTAATTTATTATATAGATTTAAAAGGTTTTTATTTAAGAGAATTTTCCTAAAAGATTATGTTCTTTTTAATGGGAGTGGTAGGATTCGAAAAAACTTCGCTTTATGCATAAAGCTCTATCAATAAGCTTACTGAATAAGTCACTTTTTATATTATTAAACAACTATCAAATAATCATGTATAACTGATTGAATAAGGCATTGTTTGGCAAAAAAAAATCTAACTTATAAGCTAGCTTTTTTATTTGGTACATGTTTGGATGACCATAAACTAGTTAACTTATAAGCTAGCTTATTGAAAAGCTATTCATAGTAGCGTTTTGAAAAGCTAACTTATCAGCTAGTTTGCCAAACATAGTCTAAGACATTGTTTGGCAAACTAGCTTATAAGCTAGCTGGTAGTTGATAAGCTAGCTTATGGTCATCCAAACATGTACCAGAAAAAAAAAAACTAGCTTATAAGCTAGATTTTTTTTGCCAAACATATCCTAAGTTGTAAGTCTCATTAAACTATTAACAAAATGACCCTAAATTCCCATCAAAATTGCATATCAACATAATAGAAAGACTATGTTTTTAATAAACTTTCTACGTTTCGTAAAAATGTTTACCTACTTATCTGTAAAGCAAAGATTGCAAAATCTTAGGGGTTATTTGTTTACCTCTTAATGGTTCCATTAAGAGGCAACATCTGAATCGTTAAGAGGTAAATCCTGTTTGGCAAAAAAAAGGACTGCCTCTTAATGGTTCCAAAATCCTCTTAATGATTTTGTATCCTGACCCTCCCTTAACCATTAAGAGTCCTGATTTCATTATGAATAATTAGTAAACAACCATATTTCATTTTACACTATATCACAAAAACCTCTTAATCATTCAGACCACTTAATCATTCTGCACTAAATCATTCAACAACTGTCAAACAGTCCCTTAGTGACCAAGATCCATAATGCATACAGAGTTTGTATGAGGGTGGTTTATTAAACAAGTAATTTAAATTTAAAAATTATATAAAATAAAATATTGTAATTATTAGGAAGTAAACAAGATCAAGAAATCCATCTATTATAATAATGGGCACCACCCATTTGTAAAATCAACCAGGGGTTTCTTGGAATAGGAGCTAAAATAGACTTTGATGACTTCCTCATATAATTACAAAAGACTTTTTTTGCATGGTGTGGACAATTTCAAAGAAAATAATGATTTTGATGATTGTGTCACCTACCAATGCAACCATCACTTGTTATGTCAAATTACAATTCTAAACAAAAAGGAACAAAATTCAAATTCAAGGTTCATTGTCTTTTCAGCAAGCAATCCATTACATTTCTAAGAAAACAAAACCTTGGCCACGCCAAATAAAGTATAAAAATGCTCTTTCATAAAAGTATTCAAATATTTGTAACCCATTTATTTTTAATAATAATTCAAAAATCAATGAATAAAATTCAACTTAAATCTTGTTTATGATGAAAAAAATCACATTTCCAAATCTAAGTAGATGTGGGACTCCAATCTTCTAAATAAATCCAAATGGGTTTAATTCTAGCACTGGTTATTGGTTCACATTAAAAATTGCACTCCATAACTTTTAATTTGGTAGGAACTCAAGTAGTCTTCCATCTACCTTATGACTCAATAGTTGCTTCTCATCATGAGGAACTATCACCATCAACAAACTTGAGTATCAACCTCTGTCTAATCACATCTAATTTGAAATAGTAACAATAACACCATTGATCCTGGGAATCTATCTATGATCAAGATCACTCATGTCGACATGTATGTCAGGTCTACTTTTAATTCTCGAAAATAAATAAAATCTTTAGTACTAAGATCATCTCGGATCAGAACACCAAAAAAAAAACACTAACTTGGTGGGCCCAAATAACACCAAAAAAACAATCAATCTCTAACCACGCCTCATCTGAACAAGAAAACGACATATATGCCGTTTATCTCCCATCTCCAACAAAATGCAATTGTTTTTGCCAGCCGGCAGGAGTTTTCAAAACCGGCAAAATGACGTTCTACCATAGGGTTGGACATGTCCTAACGGGTGAATTGGGCCTTTTGTAATAACACCAAAAATATATTCATCTCCAACCAAACGGTATATATGTTGTTTGAACTTTGAACAAGAAAACAACCTATATGCCGTTTTAATTGGTTTCTTCCTAAATAACCCCAACCAATATGTCTACGAAAACAAAATTCCAATCTACAGAAGAAAGTGAAATGTTTGAACATGTCTAACAAATATTGATGAAGAAAACGAAAAATTCGAATTCGGACAAAAAAATTCATAAATGGTTGGATTCATTTTGAAGATTCAAACATTCCTGTTTTTGAATTCCATTTGATATATATAGGTTAGAAATTATTAAACATGTAATATAGATAGAACAATTTTCTCTGGCTTAAAAATAAATCAATAGTGTGAACAGAATCAAATAGAAGTGTAACAGAAGAAACTCATAATCAAAAAGAGGAGTAATTAGAAATTAGAATAATCAGAGGAAGAGTATGATGAATTACCTGAACCTGATTCGCTTAAGATCGTTACCGCCACGTGGCAGTGAGACAAAAGTGATGAGGACGCCAGGTTCCACCTGAGCAACCCACTCTTTCGGTTCATTCTCCTCCTCCAACACGATCGGGTCGGGTCTCCGACCACTTGCTGAAGCGGACAACGTCCCCACCGACACGTCTCCTCCTCCGCCACTCCCCATCGATATCCCTTTCAACCTCGCCTCCATTTCCTTCCCCCAAACCCTACCGGAACTCGAATTTTTGCTCCCGTTCCGACGGTACGACCACCGGAATCGCTCCGACACAGACGTCGACAAATCCGATTCCACATCGTTGCTCTTTTGCAACTGCTGTTGTGGAGTCATCATCATCGCCGCTCCTGTACAAGGATTGCAACTCCGGTACGCTGATCCAGACGCTTTAAGCGCCATATCCTTGATCTATGAACACAAATTCAATCAACAATCTAGCATTTTCATAATCATTTGATTAAGTAAAAAAATCTATAACACAAATTCAATCAACAACTGAGCATTTTTCATATTTGATTAAGTAAACAAATCTATAACCAATCAATGCAACATATGAAATGAATTGTTCGAAGAAATTCAAACACGCACGAATTGAATCCAATTGCAGGTACTTACCTGAGAAGTGAGTGTTTTGATGGCTTGTTTGTTGGCAGGAGTACTGCCACCGCCATTGATTTTGTTTGATTCATCAGTTTCATCAGGTTGTTTGGAACGAGCAATGCATGTTAGCATTTTGTGAAGTAAAATTGCGATGGATGGATTGAAGATTGATTATGAATTAAATGAATTGGATTGATAAAGAGAGAAGAGAAGGGTAAATAATCATGTGTTGGTGCTCAGGGTCTTTTATTACGTTCCCCTATTTCCGCCATTGAAGAGATTCCTTGTCCATTTCAGTTTATTTTTAAATAGAAAAATATTTAATTCAATAATTTATTACAAAATACTTATTTTGTTTTAAATTTTAATTTGTTCATGGGAGTTGTGAGAATTACCCAAAAAACAAAAAATCAAATTTATTGTCATACTTTTTAGAGTGAATTATGGATTTCAACTTTTGATGTTTTATTTATTAGGATCTCTATATGGTATGTTTGTTATGCTTTTAGTTTTTGTGGTATCAATTTATCTTGGCCAAGGTCTCTCTAATTAATAATGTTTAAATAAATTTGTTAACTCAGTTGAATCAGAAATCATTTTATTCTTTTTGCCCTTTTTTCCTATTAAAAAACTAAAAACAATATATATGGGGTTGGGTTTCGGTGAAAATTTAGGTTAATATGAGAAGCGTGAAAAGTGGTTATCAACCGTTGGATGGTGAGAAATGCATGGATGCATATTAGGATGAGATACACCGACATGCATCGGATCATTTCATTTTTAAACGGTAATTAATGGGAGGACATTTGATTAAAAGTGATAAATGGTTCAAATTCAATCTCATTCTTCTCGCGTTAACCTCAACTTCTCATACGATCTTTCGTATGTGGTTTACATAAATTAACAAATAAGATCCTTGAAAAGAAATTTTAATGAGAAATGTCCCTATAATTTGATTTTTATAACAGATGTGGTCACTCCTTCTAACACCATCAATTAATTTCCGTTAGTGACTCTTCTCCCTCAACTATCATTTTTATCAACAGATTTAGTCCTCTAAGTACTTTTCAATTTATAACAGATTTGGTCTCTCAAAATACTTTTCATTTTTATAGCATATTTGATCTCTCCCTCAACTTCTATTTTTAGGATTTTATCTCTCCCTTTAATCAATAAAATTTGAGGCACAAACACATATATTCTAAATATAATGAACAAAATAACTATATAAAATTTAAGTTTAGATTTTGTCACTATAATATTTTATTTTCCATAACTTTATTTTCATGAAATCATTTAACTCAAATAAAATATAATTTTAATAAATTTATTGTCTTAATTAGTTGAAAATAAAAAATTAAAAAAACTGCTAAAAATAAATATTTGATAACAAAAGTAGAAGTCATAATAATTTACTAAAACTAGTTAATATACAAAAAAAAATATTATAGTTAAATTAGATATAAAAATATAAATTTAACTAATTTACTTAAACTAATTAATATATACTACAAGTGGTTATAGTTAAATTATAACTAATAACTATATGCCAACTAGGGGTGAGCATGGTACCGGACCGGTACCGACCGGTACCGGTACCGATTTTCCCGAATCCCGAATGTGGTCTAAAGACGGTACCGAATACCGAACCGAGTAATCATATACGGTACCGGTACCGGGTATTCGGTATTCGTTCCGAATTTTCCGAATATCTCAAAATAATTCCTTCAAACCAAACGTCCTATTAGTATATTTTTAAAATTTTACATGACTATATTCTTTTACATCATAGATGAGATGTTTAACATCATATACATTCAAAGCTTGTTACTTTTTTTCAGAAAGTCATATTAAAATCTCAAATATGGTCGTTTAACTAAATTATCCACACATTTGTGAATGCATTTAAATATAAATCAAGCCTCTTGGAGCTCACGAACAAGGTTCACGATGAGCCTAAACTTTATGGTGAGTTTGACTTAGTCATTTGAGTCACTTGACGTACTCTTTGTGTTGTTTGAGCCTAAATTAGCTAACCCTTTATAGTAGCATGCATAGCTTGATGACGCTATTTATATACAGGGATGATCAAACGAGAATAATAACTATTTAAAAGAATACGAGAACTAACAAAATCATTAGTGATTTTACATTAACGCGCAAAAAAGCCACGCGGACCTAAAACCGCGGCCAAAGTCCCTTTTTTAGAAGAATTAATATGGGAAAGGAATCAATATTATATTTAGAAGAAGCCAAGAAGGAAAGTAATTAAAATGACCTTTGGTTTATATTTAGAAGAAGTCAATAAGCCAAGAAGAAAAGTAATTAAAATGACATTTGGTCTTACCGAGACGGTTCGATATTAGTACCGAGTACCGAATCCCGAATTAACGACATTACAAGTACCGAGTACCGAACCGAAAAATATAATCGGTACCGGTACCGATACCGGTTCCGGTACGGTTCGGTATATTCGGTGCCAATGCTCACCCCTAATGCCAACTATATAAAAAAATTATAATTTAACACTAAATGGTTGAAGACTAGTAGTGTTATTATAATGAATAATGTTATAATTTAACACTACTCAAAATTTCATTATTTTTATCATAATAAACTAATAATAATCGACCGGTTAATGTTAAATTATAACATTTTTATATATTTGATATATAATTATTAATTTATCATTTAACTATAATCATTTTTAGTATATATTAATTAGTTTAAGTAAACTAGTTAAATTTTTATTTTTGTAGAGTAAATTGCAATTTTGGTCCTTGTGGTTTATCGTTTTTCTCACTTTTGATCCCTACAAAATTTTTATTGCAAAAAAAACCCTGTGGTATGCAAAAGTGCTAGGTTTTGGTCTCTCATACTAACTCCATTAAATTCCCTCCCGTTAAACCCCCTCATATACCTTGCACACCGCATTTTGGTAATTTTGCCTTTTTTTTCAGTTTTCACTAAAAACCACAAATGACAGGGACCAAAATTGCAATTTACTAATATATATACAAACATACAGACCAAAACGGACAAACTCCTCCCTCTAACAACCTCATCATCGGGAACCTCATTGCCATTCTTCCCTTCCCATCACCAACCCTCTCACGACCTCCCTTTTCCAAACCGGAGACTCATCATCTCTGTCTTCTCATCGTCTTCTCCATCTTTTCCGGCCACACCTCCGGATCAAACTCATCATCTTAGTCTTCTCATCATCCCTGAGGATTAAACAAGAAGAGTGTCAAATTAAGAGTACAAGAAAACGAACAAATCATATGTGATTTTACATGCGATTACGAACACGGTCAACACAAAGGTGAGCGGACGACATCTATATATTACTATGTTATTAGTTAATAATATTTATTAAGTTAATTCATGTATGATGGATTAATTGTATTCAAATTTGATTCACTAATCTAACTTCAATTTTGGACTCGTGGATTTTATTTAAGCAAATATAAATTTAGTTGGTTCAAGATGCATCATAGATTTATAGTCATATATTTATTTTATGGGTCAATAATTTAATTGAACAAAGTAAATTTTATTAGGATACCTTTTGATTAAACTGGATTGAATAATTTGTTGATACAATTATCCAATGTCTAGTATAATGCCTTGGGCTATATTGTATTTGGCCTTGTTAAATTATTTTAGTGGATTTGTTGAGCATATTAAATCCAAATTTAGCCCCGTAAAATTTATTTAGGGGAATAATTCAATCTGATTTAAGTTATTTGGGTCAACTATCGTTTATGTATGTTTGAGGCATTGTTTAATATCTTTTGTTACTGATGTAATTCAAATTTGGATAACTTTTAGAGCCCATATAAGCTTAATTTTGGTTTAATTAATTTTAAGTTATTTGTTTACTTAAAATTATTTTTAAGATTGTGAAATTGAAAATTTTCCATTTTCCTTTCTTTTCATAAAATTGGCCTATTGAAGTTTAAGTGTAATATTTGAGTAAACTTTATCTTATTAAAGATCTTGGGATTCACATCTCAAAATTATGATTTATATACCTTAACTTAAGCAATGTTGATTAAAAGCTTAATTCAAAATATTACGCTTAAACAAGTTTTATAGTTCTACATTGTTCTAAACTTGGTTTTGTCTGATTATTGGCTAAAGTATGTTTGTAAGATCAAGATTTATCGGATCAAAAAAAAAATTAACTTTTAAAGCAATATGGTTATCAATATATTGTATGTGGTTTATAGATCATTCAATATATGTTTATAAAATCATAAAATTCAATATTGAATGACTATTGACACCTAATTGATAAACAACATTTTGTGAATTTTTAAACAACCCTAATATCTCCCAACCTATATGAAAATTGGATTGTTTATCTTCATCAATTCACAAACTACATGATCTTGACTGGAAATTTTCTAAACCATAAGATCATGTTGCCATAGCAATTGATTCTTTCAGAGAAAATTTATACATACTAAATCAGTCAAAACTTGTGTATCTCAAATCACATTTACTTGAATTATATTCTTCCATAGAAGAGGCATTCTGAGTAATTTTGGTTTAAGAACAACATCACATATAAACACACATGTCTACCTTGATACTTTGAAACTCTTCTTATCCATAGATTTGATTGTTTTCATTGGATAACTGATATGTGTAGTCTGTAGTGTGGTGATACAGAATTTTTAAATATTGAGTTTTATACTACCATAAGTATTACTTCATATTTGTATTCAGTTGTGGGGTTAAGATAATGAGTAATTACGGATTATAACTTATATATTCTTTTTATTGTTTTGTTTTTAGGCTTTGTCAATTTTAACTTAATTATTATCTTGACATGTTCCAACTATAAGCAATAGAGAGCATAGATAGAATTTTACCTTCAGCTTAATTAAGAGTTTTTTTTTGTTATTTGAATGTTGTTTAAAATACAACACTATAGTAGACACAAAAAAACCAACCTTAGAGAAATTTCTACAAATCTTTGGCACATGAGGTTAGGCCATATATCTATAAAGATAGACTAAAACATTAGTTAAAAATAACATTGCCAGACTTAGATTTTTTCTGATTTACAAGATTTCATTGAGTGGTATAAAGGCAATAGGTTCAAAATTGGTTTTTAAGACTAAAAGAGCTTCAAATGGCAAAACTGAAAGACATAAAGCTAGACTTGTTGCTAAAGGCTTCACACAAAAAGAATGTATTGACTATACGGAAACATTCTCTCCGGTGTCTACAAAGGACTCGTTCAGAATCACAATGGCTCTAGTAGCTCATTATAATATGGAGTTACATCAAATGGATGTTAAAACGGATTTTCTAAATGGAGAGCTAGAAGAAGTCATATACATGAAGCATCCTGAAGGCTTTGTGGAACAAGGAAAGGAAGATCATGTATGCAAACTTCAGAATCCATATATGGGATTAAGCAAGGTTCAAGACAGTGGTATAAAAAAAATCGATTCAGTTATATCAAGTTTTGGCTTTACAAAAAACATTGTAGATGAATGTGTATACATTAAGTCAGTTGGGAAAATTTTCATTTTCCTCATTCTGTATGTAGATGACATCCTTTTAGCTAGCAACAATATTAAATTGTTTAAAGACACTAAAGAATTTTTGTCAGCTAATTTTGAAATGAAAGACTTAGGAGAAGCTTCCTATGTATGTAACACCCTGAATTTCGTTATATAATCTTGGTATTCTAGTGTTAAGCTCTTGTCGTATCACCGTAATTAGTTTATCGTTCGAATTTTATGTTGTTCGGTGAAGTTGGAACCTTCCAGTAAGTTCCGCGACTTGCTCGCAACTTATAGTCGCGGCATTAGTCGCGATGACCGTTGTTGGTTTTAGGGTTTGAGAACACGGGCGAGTTATGTCGCGAGTTGAGGTCGCGGCATAACCCGCGAAATCAGCTGGCCGACTTAAGGGTTGTCAGCCACAAATATCTCATTCACTTGATATTTCTCTCTCTCTCTCTCTCTAAGATTTCTCTTTGGTTTCTTCGATCTTTGAAGCTCCATTGATTGCTAGTTTTAAGTGCATTGCTCGGGGTTTCGGTGTAGAAAGTTTCACCTCTTCGTTGTGGTCGATATCTGGTTCTTCGGGTTTTCGTATAAACCTATTGGGTGAGTTCCTACTATCATTTTAAACTTTATACATATCAAAAGTTACCTTTTGGAACTCCTATATATCTCAATGGTTTCAGATTTAAGTTTTCTACATATTTGATATAACTTGAGTTTTTGAGAGATTTTAGGGTTCCCGATCATTTGTGTTTACTAAAATGATGGATCTTATCTTATTGAAGTAAAATGATGTTTTATTTGCACATTATGTGGATATGTGAAAAGAATGTTTAAGAACTCATTTTAAAGATTTTCATTCTTACCAGAAGTTGAACTGGAAATGAAATTTTGTTAATAAAATGTGTTTATACCATATGTTTATTTATGGTTGGTCACATATGTTGTTGTGACGAGTTTGTACCTTTACTAGCGGATCCCTAGGTTTTGAGTCAACTGTATTGTTGGGATGTCATATTCCCCATTTTGTAGCTATGGATGCATATGATCCTCGGGGGCAACTTGGTACGGTTATGTGAGGTCGGATACTAGTCATGGTTCATAGTGATCCTAGTGAAGGAGTATACATTGGTTTTGCTTGGGGGCTAGATCTCACGTTGTAGCACGGACCTTTGTGTTCGTATCCTTGGATTCCAATTGTTTAGCTCATAACTCGGACTGGTGGTCTACTTTGTGTTACACCACAATCCTTGGTAAAATGGTTCTTTTGTCATCGTATGATGAGTTTTGGACCGAAAGTGCCCGGTTGTGGCGAAATGTTATCTTTTATAAATTAAACCTTTATGAAAAGATTTCCTTATGATACGGATGTTTATATTTCGGGAAGTTTACAAAAGAACTACTTGTGCATTAAATTGTGAGGTTCTATATGATTACCAAAACGAAGAACTACATGTGCATTAAATTGTGAGGTTCTGGAAAGAAGGTTTATGACCTTATTTTAAATGGATTATGTTCCTATCAATGGGGAACTTGGGAATGCTCGTTTGAAAGATTTCCGTTTGGATGCAAATGTTTATATCTCTGATTTTGTATAAACTGTATGTTCTCACTAGGCGTTATAAGTCTAACACTTTTTCTCAAATGATATGTATATCAGGTTCTCGTTAGCGGCGAGTTGCTAAGGGCTTGAGTGTCGGGATTGATCTCGAGGGTTTTTGAGATTGTGTAGTATTGGATTGTTGGGCATTGTTAAGTCCCACATTTTTGGATGATTCTGGATCAACAACTTATGTAATCTAGATAGTATATGTTTAGATTAGTTTGTTGATGAATTCTATATCCGTTCAGATTTTGTATAGTCTTAAGGACTAATCCCCTTTATGGGAAGTTTATATCAATACGGATGTCTTGTTGCCATATTTTCAGGTTTTAATTTACTCTGAATTTTAGAGTGTTACAATGTAAGTATACAAATTCAAAGAGACAGATCACAAAGTTTATTAGGAATATCACAAAGAAACTATATCAAACGGTTTTGAAGAGATTTAACATGCAGACTTGTGCTAAGGAGACTCACTTATGTCAAAAGGTGATAAAATGTCCAAAATTTCTAAAAAATGGGGGGGGGGGGGGGAGATTTAGCTAATGAAATAGATTATAAGTCTTATACTAGACCAGACTTGGCATATGTTAGGAATTTTGTTCAGATTTCAACAGAACCCAACTAAAAATCATTGGATTGCATGTAAGAAAGTACTTGGGTACTTGCAAAATACTAAAGTTCACATGCTAGTCTATAGACAAGTTAAAAACTTGGAAGTGGGTTACACATATTCAAATTTTGCATGTAAATATTCAGACTCAAATAAATCTACCTTTGGCTATATTTTATGCTTATAGGAGGATTTATAGCATTAAAAAAAAATCCCTTATTGCAACTTCAGCAGCTATGGATGCTAAATTTATAGCCATTTATGAAAGGGTTTGTGAGGGAATTTGGATCAATAACTTCATGATTCAAATGAATGTCTTAAGGTCTATAGTTTCAATTCATCTAAAGAGTTTTTGTGATAATAAAGTTGCAATCTTTTTCAGTGGATATAGCAAAAGATCAAACAATTCAACGCACATTTGTCTTAAATATTTCAGTGTGAGACAAAAACTAAGGGAAAAGAGGTTATTGTTGAACACATTGGTACAAGTTCTCAACTCGCATATTAATTCACTAAACCCTTCTCAGTAGTAAGTTTCTAAAAAACATGCTAGGGATATGAAAATCTTACCTGAACTCGATACTTGAGATTAGTGAGAGTTGAGATCAGTTTAGCTAGTTATGAACTCAATGCTTGAGTTTAGTGGGAGTTGAGATTAAGCAAGTTATTTTGTGAATTTCTATTTTATGTTTTTTCTTGTAATTTTCTTTTAGTACATTTTAATAAAATGAGGAATTCAAATATGTAAGTCATGTTATTTGTTTTACAAATTAAAATAAAATAAACTTTATGTCATTATCTATATCAAACAAGTGAATCACCGCACTTAAGCAAAATTGCGGACTACATAAGCAAATTTTGGTTCACTAGTGTTAAAAACTTTTGCTTGTAAGTTTTAGAAACGTTTTCTAAAACATTCGGTGGACTCTGAGCTACATTTTTATGCTAATTCAGGTAGATATAATAACTTGCATAAAAGCTCAAATTTAGACACTTATGAACTTATGTGGAATATGATATTGTGTGTTAGTGGTTCTTAATCAAACTAGTTTGTCAAACTGGTATAGATTATGAGTGCTGCATATGACGTCTATTCTGACCAAGTTTGAATGAATTCACAACTGTTACAATTTCGTAGCGCACACTTCATTTGATATGTATAATGTTTATGATTCTCTTGTCCTTACAGATTATGTTAATTATCCTTTAATATTTAATACAGATAATGTTAAATTCCAATTTATTTTCAACACATGACCTCAGGTCCTATCCAAAATCTCATGAATCACATATATATGATTCAACCGTTTTTCGTGTTCTATTATTGAATTACTCTTAAACTCCACTCTTTTCTACTAATAAATATGATTTCAACAAAAATCAAAATTATTAATATTGTAGGCATCATTATTAAAGAAAAGATAATTTGAAATTTGACGAATTTATGTAACCAAAATTTTGATAAGGTGCAGGGAAAGGACCCTTTTAAGCTGATGTCAATCAAACACTTTCCTTTTCAGGAGATGTACAACTTCTGCTTCTTTTTAAGTTTCCTTTTCAGGTAAAAGTACATCATTTGTCGCCACGGTTTTTCCTTTTCTAAAAAAACTATATCTTTTAAAATATTATTTTATTGTAATGGGAAATTGATTCAAATAGTTATTTTATTTAGGGGTGTTTAAAAAACCGTGAAACCGAGTTAAACCGTTTGATTAGAAACCGAAAACCGGATATTCATAGGTCGGTTTCGGTTTTAACGTTGTGTTCTCGAGTTTTGGAAGGAAAGAAAAGAAAAGAAAGGGAAGGGAAAGAAAGAAATATTTGTATTTGTGTTTTTGAGATTGAATAAAAGAGAAAGGAAAGAAAAAAAAAGAAAATAATTTTTCATGTTCTCGAGTAGGAGGGAAAAGAAAAGAAATATGTTAGTTTTACCAATATACCCTTATTTATTTCGTAATGAAATATAATTAATGGGTATATAAGTAATTTAATAAATATTTTTAATTCTTTTTAAATTCATTTCTCTTCTTTCCTTCTGTTTCCTCCCACATTTGGGAGGAAAATCAACAATATTTTCCTTCCCCTTCCTTTCCTTTCCCTCCTTAAAAAAACTAAAGAACACAACATTTTTTCTTTTCCTCATACTTTCCTTCCTTTTCCCTTCCTTTCCTTCGTAAAAAAAACTCGAGAACACAACGTAAATTATAGATATTTACGGCTAACCGATCCGAACCGATATATATATATATATAGTGGAATAATATTTTGCAACCCACATCTTAACCGTTGGATTCATGATCGACGGTTATTTTATTTTTATTTTTCTGTTTTTTTTAATTAAAAATATTGGGTCCCATATCTATTGTAACCACCGATCATGAATCCGACGGTTAAGATATGGGTTGCAAGGTTTGCAATCTTTTTAAGAGTTACAAATAAAACAACCCCTATATATATATATAAAACAATTCTTTAATATTAACTATTTAATTTTTAAATAGTCATCAACTAAATAGTGGATATTTTAAGCAATAAAATTTATTTCAATTTCTTTTTTTTTTAAGATTATTTCTATGTATTTGTTATGTAATTGGTTTAAACTTTCTAATTTGGTATTATTTTTACATTGCAAATAATATTTTCCTATAAATTCGGGTAACCGTGAACCGAACCGCAGATAACCGACTAACTTCGGTTCGGTTTATCGTGCGGTTCGGTTTCGGTTCGAGTAACCAGGTATCTGCCTCATGCAGTTCGATTCACATTTTTCTTACTAACTTAGCCGAACCAAACCGTTGATTCCCCTAATTTTACCCAAGCAAATTGGTCTCTTAACCATTCCTTTCCCATTTTTTACCAAAATGTTACTAAATCCGCAATATACGAGTCTGTAATTGCGGACCTAACTCAATAACACAAAAGAATATGAATCTAATCCATTTTTCTTAAAAAAAATGCAAACCTAGGTCGTTTTTTTTTATTTTAAGGAAAATCGATCAGATTCATATTTTTTTTTTGACGTAAGTCCGCAATTACGGACATGTATACCACGGAAGTAGTGACATTTGTGTAAAAAACCGGGAGAGGAATTAAGAAACCAAGTTTGTTGTGTAGAATGACTATATTTGAGTCAATTTCCCTAATTTATAACATGATCGATTTTTAATAACATAGCTATTTATTCACGATATATATATATATATATTTATTTATTTATTTAAACGAATGTTTATATTATGACCAAATACAACTATTTTTCCATACAACGACAAAAAAAAAAAAAAAAAAAAAAAAAAAAAAAAAAACTTTAAATCTGAACTTTTTTTGGTTAAAAATCCTAATACGGAAATGATTTTGGTAGACTTGGGTGTTTGGGCTTGATCTCATCGCCCAGAAGATAACAGCCAAGATAATCTCAGTATTTTTTTAGTAACCGTGGATGTCTGGCTCATTGCATTTGGTTTGCAGACTGGGTGGGACGAGACGGGACAGAAACTTACTGTCCCACGTTTGGTGTGACATGAGACAGAACAAAAATTCACTGTCCCACGTTTGGTGCGACATGAGACAGAGACAAAGACTGGACAAAGTGGGACAAGATAGGACAAAAAGGGTATTTTCTTGTTCCACCAAAATAGATGGAACAACATGGGACAAAAGTGAGACAGAAACTAAAAATCACTAATCTAACGTCATTTGATATATAATCCTAATATGGTATTAGTCTTAAGGCTCACCACTACCCATCACCGCCACTATCACCATCGACGGCCACCAGTAGCCACCGTCAACCACCGTTAACCACCTCTATCTATTTCTCCACCATAACAACCTCCTCCTCCACCTCCACAACCATCGGCCATCGCCACCTCTGCTACCATCATCGACCACGTCCACTAACACCGATCACCACCACCTATGGCCGTCACCACCATCGACGGCCACCGGTAGCCACCACAAACCATCGTCGACCACTTCCACCTCTTCCTCTACTACTACAACAACTTCCTCCACCGATCACCACCACCCATTGTTGCCGCCACCACCGACGCTCACAGCCAACCACCGTCGCTCGTCGTCAACCACCGTCGGTGACCTCCGCCTCTTCCTCCACTACAATAACCTTTATTACCACTATCCACCGCCACCACCACTATCATTGTCGACTACCTATACTTCTACGACATCAACCACAAGTACAACAACCTCTTGCACCACCACTATCCACTATCTTTCACGTTCTTCACAACTACCGTCTTTCACCGACCACTCATCACCTTTATCTTTACGTGTCGCTTCAACTATGCATAAGCCAATTCATTAAGATATTCCAAATTGAACCAAAATATTATATTTTATTTATATAAATCGGATTTTTTCGAACTACTATCAATTATTTCAGATTCTTTATTCAAATTTTCTACCATTGTTTTTGTAAGTATTTATATGTATGAAAATTGTGTAAAAAAATAAAAATGTTTTTTAATTAAATTATTTAAAAATATACTTTATTTGTGTTATTTATAATTATTATATGACATACAAAATCATCAAACAACTTTTAGGGAAACTTGTCCAGTTCTGTCCTATCCAGTCCTAGTCGTACCAAACACAAGATAGACAATTGTCTTGTCCAGTCCTGTTCAGTCAAGTCCTAGCCTCTTGTCCTGTCTTGTCCAGTTCTGTCCTGTCCAGTCCCGTCCAATCATGTCTGCATACCAAACGCTACAGAACAACAACAGATCATTCCTTGCCAAGGAAGCGTTTTCTTCGACAACATGGAACTCCGTTACTAAACGGGAATACCTACAAAAAGGGCAGAAAAAGGTTGTCGTAGGCTTATCCGAATTGATCGTGGTAGAGACCAAGCAACTGTCGTGGAATACGAATGGGCAGGCATGGGAACTGCAAACCAACAACGGATCACCACCATCTTTCTCACATTTCATGCAAAGATTTGCATCTTTCCAGTATGTCATCGAAGAAGAACCGTTTCCCCTACCCTCGCGTACGTAATTCAAAAAATATTGTTTCTTGGTGGCAATATAACTCCTCTCTTTCTGACAGGACCGTGCCTGGGGGAGGGCGGGCCGGGCGTACACCCAGGGCCCACAAGAAACAGGGGCCCAATTTTTTAATATATACTATATAGTATATATACTATATAGTAGGAGTTAAAAAAATTAGTAAATAAAAGAGACACAAAATTTTAAAATATTTAATAGGTCATCAAAAAGAATTTAACATTATATTAAGGGCTCAAACAACATGTATTAGTTAATTATATTGAAGAATAAAATAGGTAAAAAGTTCATTGATCGTTCATTTTATAGTATTGTTTATTTCCTTATTTTTTTCTCTAAGTTTTTTTTATTCAGTACTAAAATATAAAACTACTTTGTCCATAAAACCTTGATATATTTTCCATCATTCATCTTTTATCAACTCTTTTGATTATTCAATCAGCACAGTGACAGATCCACGATCTTTTGCATAGTGGGGGCACCTTTAAGGTAGATTAAAGGCCTGCAAAATCGTCCGATGTGTCTTCATCCTAATTCCACGATTTCGAGGGATTTTTAAGTTTGTTTTTTGTTGATTTCGAGAGACTTTTTTCGGTTGATTTCTAGAGACTTTTTTTAGTTTTTTGGTTGATTTCTAGAGACTTTTTTTAGTTTTTTGGTTGATTTCGAGAGACTTTTTTGGATTTTAGTTTGGTGGAGGCACAGACGGAAAATTACCTGAAGGAACTATGATAAGAAGTTAAAAAGATAATTTTTAACCTAAATAAAAATCTATTTTTAAATGGGGGCTCATCCCCCACCCTTGCATCTGCATTAATTCAATTTTTGTATTATAATATAGTATATTTCTTGTTATTAACTAAGAAAACTCATATATTTTGAAATTTTTTTACCAATAAAATAAGACGATCCAACTTATATCTATATTTAGGAATACAAAACTACCCTTGTTTTTCATACAATATTGACTAATGACTCAAATCTCTAAAACAAGAATAAAATCTCAAATTATTATTAACATGGACTTTAGATTGACGCTTAATAAAAAGTTTGTTTTAACCCTAAATTAAATTTTAAAATGGTGATAGAAAACATTAACATGAGGTGACATGGATTCGAAGTTCGTAGTTACTTCGACTGGATGAATCGCTTATCGCTTATCGAGTGCCTATTTTCACATGTCGCTCAGGGCCTATAAAATGTCAGGAACGGGTCTGCTTTCTGATACTCATCAGTAGCAGCATGATAAAAGGATTGGTCCTTTTTGCCCCTCAACATCATCTTTGGTTCCTGATTTATCCTCTACCAGTTGGGGTACTTCTGGAAAAAGTTCCGCCTTATATGGATTTGAATATGGATACTAATGACAACGATAGATTGTAGTTTGAGCAT
Source organism: Arctium minus (assembly GCA_954870635.1). NCBI lineage: Eukaryota > Viridiplantae > Streptophyta > Magnoliopsida > Asterales > Asteraceae > Arctium > Arctium minus. Next base: position 190,647,458 of record OX941080.1, read on the forward strand.
TGGTGTTGCAATCGCAATCATTCCTGTGAATACTGGTTTCTAATTTACCGGAAATTATAAGTCCACTCCTCTGCTTCAAGAATGCTAGACTTGGATGTTTGTCTTCACGAATTGCATCCTTGAGCTGTTTATCGAACAACAAAGCCAAATTAAAGATTCAATCACAGAATCCCATTATTTATCTCCTGATCCAGAGAATATGTGGAACCCCCAGATTAATCTCCAAAAGAGCCCTTGAAGTGAGAAGGGAGGTATATATATATATATATAGAGAGAGAGAGAGAGAGATGAAAGAACGTGTGAGAAGAAATTAAGGTGAGAAGGCAAGAAGGATTTGGACCCTTGATCACTTTTAATCTCAAACCCACCCATGAATCGCGGCGCTTGATACAGGGATTGATCCGGTGCATCTCATCCTAATGTGCATCCAAGGGTGGAGATCCCTTCTTATCCTTCTCACCATAACTTTCATTCTCACCAGAACTCAACACTATAATGGTGCCCCAAAGTGTCGAGTCTATACAGCGGTAGATTTAGGCTCTGATACCATATTTGAATACGTGGAACCCCGTCAAATTACTTTTCAAAAAAGCTCTTGAAAAGGGAAGGGAGGTTCCAACATATATAGAGAATAAAATAGTCCACATCTAGCCGATGTGGGACTCCAACACTAATCAATGAATTTTATGCATGGAAACGGATGTGTCGTTTACCTTCTGCAAAGCACATTTTGGCAAGCGGGATCTTTTATGCATTATAATGGATTGAACATTCCACTTCAACTCCTCTAATTCATCCTGTAAATTTGCTCCGTGCATCTGGTATCATATGGACACACATTCGTAAAATACACTAGGATTTTAATTGTAGTCATGCTCAATGAAAGAATCTTGAATAAGGGTATTCTCCAGACTCCTAGCAAAATTAAAACGACACATTTTAAGCAAAGATGATACTACCTTTTTGCCTATTTGAAGAAGAACATCCTCACAACGGGTAGGTAATCTGAAACCACCTTTAGGATTTGAAGCCAGAAAACTTGGTTCCGTGAATGTTGTTTCCAGATCAAACAATTTCTCTAATATTCGAAACGATATTGCTTCCCTTGCATTTTCCCCAATGTCATTGGAGATCATTGGACTCTGTAGGAATAAATCTAGATGCAGAACAACAATGACCAATAAGCAATCCTAAAATCTTAACACAAATGGTCAAAGAAAATACAGTGAAAATATTTAATCATGATTAAATACCCTTTATTGTAGTTGCATCTACTTCCCTGAAATTTGCCATGGTCTCCAAGGCCCAGGCCCAAGCTATGGCAGATGCAGAAGAAGGTTGGGTAGCCATGAAGATCCAAAGATAGATAGAACCTGCAAAAGATATCCATAAAGAGAATAACATTTTATAAAAACACACATCTAAGTGCTTACCATTGCTCAAATTTGATGCCATTCGAAGCAACATATTTTCTTGTCATCATTAATAGTTATAGAGAAATTAGCCCCTTCATTCCAAACAGAGTCCACTTTGCAAAATTCAAGAATGCCGATTGAATTTGTTGGTTCCCATTATTAGTTTTTTAGTTCCAAAACTACTATATTGGAATATAGATGGAGATTCGTTTAGAAACCTTAAATATTTTAGGAACCGAGGAATTACCTTTTTTTAAGTATTCATGATGAGCAACATGATAAAATATTAATAATGAATGTCATGACAAATATTAATGATGAATAGCATGAAAAATCACAAAATAGATGGTCCATGGGTTCCTAGAACATTTAAGGTTCCTAAATGAACCTGCCCCTTGTAATATATTAAGTAAAGTTTAACATAGTTGCAAAAATTCAAGTTAAAAACATATACCAGCCTTTATCACCATTGCAGATTTTTGATGCTTTTTGCAATTTTAATAGCACAAAGCAAGCAACAGATTTGAATATCAATAGTGGAACGAAGATGTCATTTTAATATTTTCATGTCTCCTACTTAAATGGTATAAAGCAAAATTTTACGAACTGCACCTTTTACATTACGTTCAGGAACTACGTCCCTACCAAATCATCATTTCACTGATGCATAAAGAATTCAATTCCTACAAATTTTGAAGAGATCAAAATAAACCTTGATTAGCATATTGTTATGATCACTCTTCGATTGCTAATGCTCCATTATCGAGCTAAATAGACAAATTGATGACGATAAATCCTAGAATACAGAAAAATCGTAGATAACAATTACCGTATTGAGATGGTGGACGAACGAACTTGAATCCACAAATACCCCTTGTTGGAATCTGCAAATTATCCCCAAAATTCGGTTTTAGGGTTTAGGAAATTAAAGGGTAGGAAGAGGGAAACGAAAGAAAGTAGTGAGCACGTGCAATGCACATGTTATATCTTGTTCCCGCTTTTTTTCGTTGAAGTAAATTACAAAAATTGCACCTTAAACTATTCTCTAATTGATCTTTCTAGTCCCTTGACTTATAACTTTACATGTTTAATTCAAAACACTCGAATTCGGCCTTTATTGTAATCGAGTGCTATTATGAACCATGTCCAATAAAATAAAGATATTTTTCTGGTTTAAATTTATACTTTTGTAGTATAAAGAAATTTGTTATCTGTGAATTTAATTGGTTAAATATCAGATGTTATGATTATAAAAATAATATTAAAGATCAATACAAAATAGTAAAATAGACAAAAATGCCTTTATGATAGGAATAAAATGACAATTTTTCCCATTTATCATATGAATAGTTTGTCACCTTTTTAACAAAGTTTCATTAATGTTAATGGAAGAAAAAAAATGATTATCTTGCAAAAACATCAACTTTCTTACTAAGTGCTCGTTTACCAAACGTTAGCAGGTAAACACTTATAAGGTGTCACTTACCTTCCAGACTAGTATGGTAAGAATCAAGATTATTGTTGCAGCAAGTGAATGAAAAGACTCATTCCCAGTTAACACTTACCGAGTAACAAACGTTTACCAAAAATCCATTTTGATGATCGATAATGTTAACCAATAAGGTAAATGATTGTTGTCGAAAAGTGCTTATTTTATAAGCGTTTTGTAAACAACCTTTAAAACAGTTAATAAACTTTCTTATTTTGGTTTAAAGTCCACTCCTGTTAATTTCATGGTCCCATAAAATCATATCGACACAGAAAAAAGACTGGTGGTTTGTTAAAAATTGTGACTTTCATTCTTGTGATTCTAAAACTGTGATTTTCGTCCTTGTTGGTTGCAATTTGTTGTTATTCTCGTCCATGATACTAACTCTTATCTTTAAGTATAAGGTACGAATAAAAAATAATTAATTATAAATGATAAAGACGAAAACAACAATAAATTATAAATCATAATTACGAAAACAAAAATGAATGAAAATCATAATCAAAAGTATAAGGAAAAAAATAGCAATTTTCAACAAACCAAAGGGACTAAAAACGTAATTCTACTCTATTATTAAAGAAGCTCGATTCAGTAATCGGTCAACGGTCAAAATGTACGGATGTAATGAAGTTCGTTATGAAATCACGCTTAACGACAATCATACACCACACCCCCAACGAAATTTAGGGTTCAAATTCACACACAAATTTCTGAAATCTACAGATTCTGAAATCGAGGTTAATCTCAGCCCCTGTTCTCTCTGTTTACGTAATCATTTCATATTATCAGGTGGCGATTTCGTTTTGATTTGTGTATTGATAGGCATTATAGATTAGGGCTTGTAGATTATAGATTTGTGAATCTGTGATGATGAGAAGATGTCGAGCACTGAAGACACAGATGATAATTCTTATGCTGGACATCGGTTTCAAAGGGTGAAACAGAGGTTTAAAGATCGATCTAAGGTATCCAATTTTGTTTATTGTTTTACATTATTTGGCGTTGTGTTGTGTCGATTTTATACGTTTTATTGGTTGATTTTTGTAGAGAGTGCAACAAACGAAAGAAAAAACAAAGGAGATATTGTCTAAACATGCGGTGAAGATCGCTAAACATGCAGAAGAACATGAAAGCTTCATCACCAAGGTTCATAACTTCATATATACATATATATTACATTTGATATATAGAGTCTGGTTCAAATGATAACAATAACCTAACAAGAGAATGAGAAAATGGTCGAATCACATGTGATTTTACACTAAAATCACGTCTAAAATCATATGTTATTCACGCGACTTTGGCCGCGACTTGAGGTCGCTGGTCATGTCGCCGCACACCCTTACTTTGACCGTTAGTGTAAAATCACGTGATTTGGCCGTTTTCTTATTCTCTTATTTTGTTACTTTTCTCGTTTGAACCTCCCTCTTAATATATAATTGCTATCGTGTAATACTTATGTGATATATGTATATATAATATAGCCTCTGTCCGAAAACTGTTTTCGGGTTTTGTAGGTAACTCATTTTCTAGGTGTCTTCGCATACGGGGGATTTTGTTTTATATTGGGTGCAAGTGAGTATATAGTTATCGGGAAATTTTGTTTTTTTGTTTTTCAATTGGTGTCTAGAAATCGGAATAAATGATTTGTAGTCAAAATGTTTGTTAATCTCTTGTTATTGTTGGTCTCAGGGCCACAAGATGTTCGATATATATACTGCTTGTTCTATATCACCTTCGTACCACTTCGATGGATTTATTATCGCTACAAGAAATGGCATTATTACCTTTTGGTACGTTTGTCTCTATCATTTATTTCGGTTTTTAGGTCCTTATTAAAGGGTATAAGAAACGACCATTATAGCACGATAGTAGATTGCTTCTAGGATCATAAGTTTGCTACAAAACATCATGTGTTTCTTGTGTGATGCAGGATTTCTGCTACTATGCCAATACCATCTTCTTGATCATGCTTTTGTTTTTTCCTAGAAATCAAAAGCTTTTCATGGTTACTTTCTCATTTGCAGAGGCAAGTAGATCATCTTACATATAATAGACTCAGTTTAGGGAAAACCACAAAAAAATGGAAAATTAGGAAACACCCTGATAACCATTTATCTGTACAATATATGTACATGTGCATAAAAGTAATTGAAAATAATCAAAACATGTCTAGCCCAGTGGTAAGGTAACATCCTTGGGGGGTCAGTGGATGGTATCCCTGACTACCCGGGTTCGAACCCCGTGGTGAGCATGTGGCGATATCCAGATCATGGGCCTGCCACTTAGTGGTACCCTTAATTGGGTCGGGTCGGGGTCAACGGGGATTAGTCGGGTGGCACCCTTAAGTGGGAGCCCGGATACCCCGGGAACGTGTGTTATCTGCCGTTCAAAAAAAAAAAGTAATTGAAAATCTTTCCTGGTTCCATGCACTTGTGCCTACCGAACAAAATACTTTTATATAGGGTGTTCCTCAGTTTTCCACTTTTTATGATTTTCCTTTGAACTTGACCTATGTATATATAGTTCACCTATGTATATATAATATATGTATTTAAAAGAAGTTACTTTCTTCCATATCTTCATCATGCATAAAGCAACAAGAATCATACTTAAAAGACTTACTAGTGGACTCACAATTCTTGGTTGATACTTTTGAAGGGACCTCTAGCCTGGGCTTTGATCGTTTGGCGTTGTAGCTTGGTTTTTAGTTCAGTCGATAAACTTGTGAGCGTCCTTATACATCTTTTACCAGGTGAGTTGGATCAAGGTTTCTTAATGGTTCGTCTATCATACTTATGAATTATGATCAAATGGTGCAGTCATAGACCTTGACTCTGATACCATGTGAGAATATCTAGAACCCCAACAGATTACTCTCCAAAAGATCCCTTGAGAGAAGAGAGTTTATTACATATATGAAGGAGAAATGGTCGAAGTCTAATCGATATGGGATTCTAACAAATTTCTATGCCATGCTTAAGCAAGATTTCCCTCAAGCAACCATTATTTTCTCTTCCTGTTTTTTGGTTATCTGCAGGTGTGGTGTTCTTTACGATTTGCTGGTGGGATCCGGCATACTTTAAAGCGATGCATCCTGAAGGAACTGAACAAGAAGTTTCATGGCGTCAAGTAGAAAGCAAATCTTTCCTATGTACATGGCTATTCACGGTTCCTTTGATTGCTTACGTCCTTTGGCAGGTTCTTTATTTTCTGATTGTAAATGTCCTTCGTCGACAGCGGTTGTTAAAGGATCCTGAAGTCATGACCTCCTACAGGTTATCTTTTCTACTTTCCACAATTTCTTCTACACCCAAAAGAGTTGCATTCTCAAATCATTATTGATATAGGGACTTACGACAACTTCTATCTAGCTCTAAACCAAATTGACTTAATAAATCCCACTGGAAAGTAGGTCTGGGGATGAGATGTACGTAGACATGACCTCTTGAGTAGAACTGTTGTTTCCTGAAGACCTATGGTTTATACAAAAGTGTAAGCAAACATGTTTAAGGAACAATAATTTTTTCCTAGCTCTGTAATAATGCACAAATATGTGGCCTTGCCTTGAAAACTTGTTAGTCCCCTAAAGGGAATTTGTTGCATGAAGTTACAATTTACTAGAAATGGTAGGTCTCAAGATCTTAACCCGTGACCCATTTGGCTATGATTGACAAACTAGCCGATAAGTTAGGGGTCGTTTACTAAATGCTTACCCGGTAAGCGTTTACCGGAGCATTTACCTTACCGGATGAACATGGCAAGAGCAGAGAATCTTATCCGGTAAGAGCGATGATAAAGATGGAGTCTTACCCGGTAAGTGAGATTGTGAGAGTGAAAACTCTTACCCAGTAAGTGAGAGTGAAAACTCTTACCCGGGTAAGCACTTACCGGGTAAATTGTTGTATATGATACCATTGTGATGATTACAATGTTACCCGGTAATGTAAGTTAGTGTGTCGAGTTTTATCGATAAGTGCATACCGGATAAGTATTTGGGTAAACGGCCCCTTAGTTTTTTCGTTGATAAGCTATTGCTAGTTGAAAAGCTAGTTGTTGACTAATAAGATAGATGTTTACTGATAAACTAGACATGTTTGACTAAAACTAGTTGATATTCTAGATGACAAAGTAAAAGAACCTAAAAGGGCATGTTGAAAATTTAATTGAAAAAAAAAGTTGAAAAAGAACCCCAGGAGCTTATTGAAGCGCTCCTAGCTTATGGCTTACTAAATGGGGCTTTTTCGATAAGCTAGCTTATGGTTACCAAACATATCCTTTGTCTCATTCTTTCTCACGTGGTGCATCTTTGTTTGTCCGTTTTCTCCTTTTTGACACAATTAAGAATGTTGTTGATGACCATATAGGGGACTGTCAAAAAAGGCACAAAAAGCAAACAACATATGGTGGCAGTTAAGTGGCATTCTTGGAGATCAGAATCGGCCATTTATGTACATTCTGCTACAAGCCATTTTCACGGTAGCGACAATGGCGCTGACGGTCCCAATATTCTTGTCGTATGAATTACACCTTACTTTCCAGATACTCAAAGTTTCTGCAGCTGTTTGGAATGGAGGAAATTTCTTGCTAGAAGTTATGCCACGCCAAGTGGTTCTCAAGGAGAGGAAAAAACTAGAGGTTGCGCCAACGCCTGTTGAAGATCGGAGTCAAGAAAACCAGCCCGTCTCAGGTGAATAACCCTTTTAGCTACGCAAGTCGTAAGTTGGGTGTATAGCTTCTTACTGATGGCTCGGTTTAGCATAGATTTGTTAACCATTTGGTGCGGTTCATAGTGGTCACGACATCTACCACTGGGCAAGCCCATTAAGCCATAAACAAACAACCCCTTAATATGTTAAAAGCACTTGTTATGTGCTTAATTTGTTGCACGTACGAGTGTTGTTTTGGCTCCAAAAGTGCGTTAAATTTTAACAAGTCCTTATAAACTATGAAATTTTGTCATTTTTTATGTGTGAATGTATATTATTCATTTTTTTTTATTGGTATGTTTAAGAACATTTATGATTTCTTTTCACTATTAACCAATCATATGCATCACAATCACATTAATGATTAATTGCATCTTTTTAGTTTAATTGAAGCATAGTATTACTCAATAGTTAATGGTTTGTGTATCTATTTTTGTTTATAAGCAATCTCTCATTAGATTCCTACACTTTTGAGTTTAATTTGGAAGACAATTGAATGAAATAATGCAGTTTATAAAAATATAAATATAATACTAATAAAATCTTTTATATAATTACAAAAGGGAGGGGCTCTTATATAAAAGGGGAGAGAAGGATCTGGAAAACATATTTGTTTGGACTTGGTGCCGTCCATTGCACATGGGAGGGGCGTCTGTCTTAGGGGAGTAAATGAGACGAGACAACTCGTGAGCTACTCGAGATTGACTCAGTCAACTTGACTCGTCAACTTGACATACTAACGAGTCGAGTCGAGTTTGAAATCAAAATACTCACGAGTTTTCGAGTCGAATTCGAGTATATTGATACTCCAGCTCAAATTGCATCATTTACACCCCCAGGCTTACTCTGTCCTGTATCAAGAATATCATGTGACTGGCGAATCAAGTACACTACGGCCTGCTAAGTGCCTAAAGTACCTACGAGAAGCTCAATCCCTAAAAAAATTATGACTGCAGCTGCCAGACCGAAACCCTCAAAGGCTACAACTTAATTGATTGGTTTGTTAGAATAAAATAACACAATATAATAATCACTTACGTGTATATTTTTCCAATATCATCAAGAAGCAAAACTCAAACATACTGAGTTTTCATTCTGCAGGTTTCATTTACACTTTACAGTAACTATACAACCACCTTTCTTAGATACATTTTCCCTTCACCCCACAAGGTTGCAACTATACAATCACACTATAACTATGATAACTAAAGAATAAATCCCCTCTATAAGGCTTCAAGGGGACAAAATGAATTGACCCAAAAAAAGAAGGAAAATAAACTGACTGGGATAAGTATAATACATACCTTGCTAAATGGACCAAACAGCAACTGTATTCACAGGTTTCAACATGATGAATATGCAGACTTGCCATCAAAAGGGTTGCAAGTCATCACACATCTTCATCACTCTGTCCGTTGATGCAAGAATATAAACCCCGAGTTTTCACGTATCAATGGTGGAGGTTCAATATCCGCTATTTCAAGTTGGGGCATTGACTTGGAGATATCATCCACAGAGAATGGGATGCTGCATATATATCAAAGTCCAACCATTTAATAAGAAATATCAAGTTTCTGCAACAGGGCCTCAAGACTTGTTAGATTCTCTGGGTTTTGTGGGGTTGGGGTTTGGGGTTGGGGGGGGGGGGGGGGAGGGGTGTTCAATTGAGACCGAGTGTTTTGGGTGGTCAAGAGTTAGCAAAGGATGATAAAGTAGAGCCTTAATAGTTCCAAAAATAACATGGGCTTTGGTTTAGGATGTGTGATTCTTACTGTGACAAGTGACACATTATTTCAGCCATTGATTTTATGATATATTGAAGTTCTGAAAAAGTACCTGGAATCGTCATCTAGCAAAAATGAACTGCTAACAGCATTTTTCGTGTCCTCTGTCATCATAACTCTCATTTTTGAAATGACCTAAACAGAGAGAACTCTTAGAAGGATGTTGGATGAGAAATCAGCTTCAAAATGAATAGAAGTTAAGATGCAATTGAAGCAAGCCTGTTTAAAGTGGGTTACAATATATAGCATGACCAAAACACATTATATATATACACATATATTGTTGAATGTAACTTACATCTGAAGATACACTGTGTGTACCATATTTGTCATCCCAATACATCGTACTAATTCTGTATAGCTGCTGTATACTGAGCACCTGCATGAGCCAAACACGGTTTCAAAATAAGATAGTAAAGGAAAAAGGTTTCCTGGCTATTCGGAAATTTGGAAGTTGGAGATTTTCTCACAGGACAAAGTTCATTGGTTATTTCTTTCAACGTTTTCCTGGGCTTCTGATGTATAACCTTAACAAGGAAACAAAAGAGAAAATGTGGTTAGAAGTAACCAAGAAATACGTGGACCCATAAAGGCAAAACTCACCAAGAATCCGACTGCCTGTCTGATATGCTTTAACTCATCCCAAGCTGAGCCTGCATACTGTAAATCAAAATGTTTTAGGAGAATACCGTGGGAAATTCCAGCAACTACAAGTTTCATTCAGTCATAGTGCTTAATCTCATACAAATATTTAATACTTCAAAAAGAAAAAAGAAAAAAAGTTTTCATTCAGTCATAGTGCTTACTTCCTCTGTTGCATAAAAACACCATTGTTCTAATTCAGCTAATCCCGACTTCACATATTCCCCATTGCTGAATGAGCAGCATTCACGGCGCAATAGAAGGCTGCCATAATAGGGCAATAAATAGTTGTGATTAGGTAAAACATTCGATATTTAATTAATGTTTTAACATTTCTTAGCACGCATGATCAAGTTGACTGCTTTCACAAAACGGTATAAATACAAGGTAGTTTACCTGTTGAATAGCTGAACATTGATAAATGAGAATATCTGTGTGAATATATTGCGCACCAAGAAAGAGGGCACCTGTAAAGCAAGAAAACAAGAGATGAGAATCGTGCTACCATAGAAGAAGAATCACAAATGCGGCTGTACAAGGGTCTTCAATCTCACATAGTTTGCTTTCATTATCTTCAAGCAACCATCTAAGTTTTTCACAATGCTTTGCCAATGAGCATTCACTGCTTTCTGAGCCACACCTTTAGCTTGGGATCGCCCTTTCACCAAACTTCCACGTGATGTCCTAGGAACCTGCATATATTGCAAACTTTAAATCCAAAATATTAAACAATTTTTGTCCATCTTGATAATCTTCTAGTGGGTACAACGGTTGCCTGTTCTGCTTTGCAGAGGCGTGACTCCTTAAAGGAGGGAAGAGTATCATATCTTTGAACTAAAACTAGCCAATAATGCAGTGTTCAAGAAGGACGAGCTCAAATTTAGTAGTTCTACATTCTCCCCAAAATAACTGAGATTTGCCCTCTGGAAATTGGAACACTAGATCTAGAATCCATTCTTCAAGGCATGTTCTAGTTTTTTTTAGAAAAAATATCATATTTCTCCATAAATTATTTGAAAAACTATGTTCATGAAGTGAGGCTCTGCCATACATTTATCATGTCAAATTACACACCAATAAGGCAATAATACACCACAATGACCCTTATAGTGTTCGCCTCCAATGACCACCCTTCATTATAATCTCAACCAGTGTGGCGACCAAGATCTTGTCGTTCCTCGCCGTCATCTTATATTATATGTACTCTTTTATATATAACAGCCAAACACCACCACAGGATAAGATAGAATTTACCTGGATGCATGATCCTATTAATGGAGATATTTCTTTCTTTAGATTATCCCGTATCATTCCATATATCTTTTCAAGAAATGCTGTAAGTTGCTGCTTGAACAACAAAGCAGGATATTTGGCCTCCACCTGTCGTAAATCATCCAGTCTACCAAGAATTTGGCCACTAAGAAATGGAAGCCCACCACTCTGAGGAGATGCTCGTAATCCCTAAATAAATGTTTAAAGCTCAAATTTTATGAAAAGAGAGTATAACCTACCACGTAAAAGTTATAATTAACCATTAAAAAAATGGTGCTACATATGTTGGTCATACCTGGGAGGACATCCTTCCAAAAAGAGATGCTGATGACCTCCGCCGTTGTGGAGTTGCACTAGCTGCTCCACTTGCTTTAAGGGTGTGTTGAAGCAGCGTCAACAACGTGGATGTATTGCATAACCAGTAGCCTAAAACATCATTATTGTCCTGGACCTTCATCACATGAACATTAAAGTCAAATCCAACTTGCAAACTCCTGGACTTGCTCAAATCGATCCATCAAACAAAAACTGTAATTTGCTGTTAACGGCATGCATGGTTTAAAAAAGCGGTTGAGGCGGACGCCTCGAGGCGAGGCGTCCAAAAAACGTGCCTGAGGCGCCGCCTCACACCCCTAGAACAGCACATACGCCTTTCTTCTGAGGCGGTGCGTTGAGGAGGTGAGGCGTTGAGGCGGTGGCGAGGCGTACGTATGAGTTTGGCAAAGGAAAATTAGAGTTTTGTCTGTCCTTTATTTTGACTTTTTTTTGTCCTTTATTAATATTTAAACTTAAAGAACTTACCTATTTAAGCTCTCCTTATCCCTATCAAGAAGAAAGGTATACTTTGACATACCTTTTCATTCTCCCTCTCTTTTAACATAACCGGTTTGCATTCTCCCTCTCTACTTTTTCTTCTTCACTCTCCCTCTCTACTTTTTCTCCAAGAAACAAAGGGACTCCGACAACAATACTCCGGCGGCAGCAGTAATGTTTCATGAACTTATGATTAGAACTTTTAAGTATTAAGTTGATGCTTTAAGACTTATAGTTAGTAGTATTATTGAATTATGGATTGTATGGTTTGGTTATTTTGGTATGGAAATATAAAATTATGTTTTTTCTTAAGTGTTGTGAATTTATGATTTTTTTGTTTTATTTTTTTGAGGCTTACGCCTCGCGTACCAATTAAAAAAACGCCTCAAGGCTCGTTTCCGTTTTTTTAAACCTTGACGGCATGGATGCATGGTAGATCTCAAAACATTGATAAGAATTAAAAAGCATTCACCTCTATGGCGGATGCAATGGTTTCAATTATGCGATCAAATACAGTTGTTCGGTCAACTTCAAATGACCTCCAGTGCAGAAGGCACTTGTATATAACACAAGCAGCAACAGGTTTGCCGCCGGATAATCCTAGATCTTGTGCAATACACTTGATAAGTAGATCCTGGTTCTCCTGAAGAACATTAGGTAGCAGCAAATAAGTTCCGAGATGATCAGGAGATAACATGAGTTTCGGTTTTAAGAGAATAAATCAATATCCTTTTGGTAAACACGTAACAGTTATTTTAGTTCATTTAATTTCAAAGTTTTTCATTTATTTTCACTTTAGCAAACACTACATATAGATGGTGATGATACAGTTATGTGTCACTCAGATCAGTCACTTTCACTTACTTGTTGCTTTTCATTAAGAGACTTTTGTGGCTTCTCCTCAAATTCTGGTTCCCTTGTATTTGATAGAACAATTGACAGTTCCTGAGCCACATAATAAAACATATGCGATATAAATTTTTTACCTTGAGCTTCTTAACCTATTTTTTACACGAGATAACTTATATTCAAGGATATGAAGTATAATTACAGGTGTAGGCCTTGCTTCGCCATTTTGGATGTTCCTACTCTCCGGTGTTCTCTGTAGATTCATCCATATAGACTGAGAATGCTTATCCATGAGCAAGAAGAATAACTGAAATCCAGTTTCCTTTTGTACAGTACCTGAAGAAAAGTTGTCCTTGGCCGTGGAGGTATGGATTTTGCGGTAGGTGACATGATCAGTGCTTGCTGACGTAGTACTTGATTCTCTGACTCTATATTGGAGAGCTTCTCTTCAAGCCTAGACAAATCAAAAGAAGACATAAAAATGCTTCCGGTACTCACAAACAAATAAAACCAAGCATGTGCAAACACGAGAGGTTGGTTATCAGTAGTGCCTGATATAAAGGCACGTAATAAATGGAACCTTTACCTCTTCATTTATACAAGAGTATTACTGAAAGATTAGAAGATGAACAAATTTATCTTTCATAATTGAGTGACAAACCTCCGTGTGGATTCCTGAAGCTGATTGGCACTTTTTTCTGCATCTTCAAGTTTTCTTATTAGCTCTGCATTCCTAGCATCAGCTTCTATGTAAGACTTTCTAGCCTCTTCAGCAGTCTGTTTTTCGTTTAGCAGCAAAGCCTAGGCAAATTTTATAATTTCAGTAAGCCATCATATCCCTCCAGGTCTATTTAAGTTTTCCTTATAGTCCACCACCAATTTTGTAAATCAAGCAAGCATAAATTAAATGATAGTTGCAAAGGAAACTCTTTAGGAAGCAACCATTTTGTTAGATACTTGCATCGTACGCAAATGCATTGTAGATCAAAGTTTGAACCAAAAATATCTATTCATTCACATTCGACAAAATATATAAAAAGCATGCAATGATTAGACATTTGTTACTCTAAGAAAAACTTAGGCATTCTCAATAGCTTCCGAAGGTAAAAGTGATAAATTTCAACAAGAAATGTTTTACAACATGAAACAAAAAGAACCATTATTTAATTGAGGTGCCTACCTTTAAACTTTCGATCTCTGCCGTCAAGGTGTCAACCTTTTCTGTATCCTGAACTATAACAGGTGTTTGCTTAACCAGTGGAGGAGCATCTTCGATAGCTTTCCGTGCTGCCTCACGCTCTTCAATTACTTTAGCATTTGCTTCATCGATTTGGATTTGCATCATACGTAATGCATCCTGGAACTTTGCACTTTCCTGGATTTTCGTCTGTTCCAATTCAATCTGTTGGCACGTAAAATAATAATCGTGGTGAGAAAAAGCAGCAAATTTGAAGCAGAGGACACAAAGATAAAATTACCCTTAGTCTCTTTTCCAGCTGCAAACGCCATGTAAGTTCTTCCACACGCTTTTCTAGTTTGTCTTTTGCCTCTTTGAGGGCCCCTGTCTCCCTTGCAGCCTGAATAGTTGTACATAATTGTTACCAACTTGAAACATATTTCTAGTACCAAGAAACATAAGGTCCTAGTAAGATGGGAATACCATTTTGAGCATCCGAAGCTCTTTCCTGGCAACTCTTTGCCTCCAACCACATTGAGTAACTATTGCAGCCTTCCGGAGACTCGTGTAATAAGAATATGCGCTATAGCAACGAAAGTGAGCCTGCATGACATCAGTAAATTCATTTGATTTAAGTCGACTCATTGGGATTAATCATCTACATTGAGGTGCTTTAAACACACACTATGTGTAGAAACCTGTATGATAGTCACAGCCTTGGTTTGTTTTCGGTATCTAAACTCATCACGGGCAGTCATTGCTCTCGAGCCTGTCTGCAATGTGATTACAGATATCCTAAGTGTTAGATACGATTTGCTAGCAACAAAACACCGGAAATCCTTCTGAATCTTGACCGCAGCAGCTTCTCGTCGCAGTTGTTCAAGTTGCTTGCTAGCTGATAGGCCTGATTAGACAATAGATGGAGGGGTCAAACTCTAATAGGATGAATTTTCAATAAGAGTGTTCCCATGTGCAGGGCAATAGAACAGGGTAGGCCAAAACTACACGGGGGAGGTCAACTATAAGGCAGTCACATCATGGCTCAAGGAAGCAATTCTAACCAATACCAGAATTATCATACACTGTTATGTTAACACAACATTATCTACAGAGTTTGTGGATAAAATATAAAAACAATTTCAAAGTTTTCATAAATGTCAGATGCATAGGCTGGATAAAAACAAGAAACAAAGAGAGTAACATAAAATAAAAATGAAAAAGAGCAGCCAACTGATACCTCTCCAACACGACTGCAACTGGATAGCAGCTTTGCGTATCAAGATATACTCCTTGCGGGCAATATAGGTGCGAATTTGCCTTTGAATAACCTTAGCTGCATCCCCAAGAACCACTGTTCTCCTTGTATCGAGTTCAGCCATTTGACCTGCTCGTAGAAACACCTTTGTTTTACCAATCTGCAAGTAGTTACAATGATCTTTTTTAGCATCTCAAAGCTTAAATTTCATTATAGCATGTTGATTATGATGATATGTTTGGATATTAACCTGAAAAAAATATGCTAGTAGCAATGACTCGCAAATGGGATTTCAAAATAGATGACGAGATTACCTGGTAACCTTTCAATCCCATTTTATCCAGAATCATCTGGCATGCTTTCTTCTCATCATAGCTACATTAGAAGATATAATTGGAAAACTGTGATGGATAATTGACACAAGGGAATCAAAAGCATTCACAATAATGAGAACAAGATCATTTAAACCATACTTTCCATCCAAAACATCAGGAGCTAGAACACCAAAACGAAGAAGAAATTCGTCAAATGTTCGCCTGGTAGGATAACCAGCACAACTTATCCTGATCGCCTCCAGAACACCCTATATTATAAGTTAGAACATGAGCAGCACCATAGGGCAGAAGGATGCTACACTAAATTTGCCAAGGTACTTTCATCTTGAGTTCCATTAGAACTAGGGTTTTTTTAATTTACTTACACCACAGCGCAATTGTTGGATGATGTTTCGGTTCTCAAAGATAGCAGGCTTGAGAACATTGTTTGGCTTCACACATCTAATGTAGTGAGGTTCAGTTGAACTCAAAGTTTCCATTAGAGAATGAAGTTGTAGCTGCAAGTAGTAGACACATTCATCTCTCATCAGAATACTCTTAGCAATTAAAAGTTCTATTTACATTATATAGCTGCAAGCATGCAAACTCCTAGCTGCAAAGTGGAAGTCAGATTAATCACTACCACATGCCAAACTCCTAGTTTAAAAAGAAAAAAAAGAAAAAAGAAAAAAACTGGCATCCTAGCTGAAAATGTAAATTAGCCACATTTAGAGCAAATGAAATTCTAGATGGCGGTAAACAAACAGCAATTAAATCTTAAAAGAAAAAAAAAGAACAGAAGAGAAAAGTCCACCAGAAACTAATGTATTTCTAATTAAAACCTCATTCTCCATTATGGGTCTAACAAAATTGAAACCAGGGATCTTAATCCAACGTATTGTTCTGTAATACCCCCTCCTTCAACATTTTTGGAAGAATGGTTTGATTCTCCCTCACCCCACCCCTAAAAAATAGAAAAAAAAAACTTGCATTCTGCATTCCTCATGGGTCTCATAAAATTGAGCAGTATGCTTTTTTTGGGGGGGGAAGAGTGTCCTAGGCTATGCCTAGACTAATCCGGCAAAATTATGACCGCAAGAAATCAGCCCTGATAAACTCAGTGGCCACAATTGTTGTGTACGCCTGGATTCGAACCCTGGGCAGATGGGATATTCCATCACATCCCCCAGAGCCTTAACCACTACGCCACAACGTAATCTAATATACAAACTGCACAGATAGATGTTGCTCCATCCTCCACCTTATAGCAAATTTATGGGGTCATTGAGAAGGAATTAGTGATAAACTGATATTCAATTTTTTTTAAGAAAAAAAGAAAGACGATAAGGAAAAACAAAAGAAAAAGAACATAGCCAAGTGAGAGACAGAAAGACTGAGGTGGCCATACATTAAAGAGGGATGGACAAGGATTCCTAAAGAGGGATTTAGTAGCATGTTAGTACTTATGAATTATGATCTTTCTACAAATTATCAAAAATGGTGGGAAAATGGCCATATAATTGACTGTGGATATGAGGATTTAATTCACCTTGTGCTTTTCTTCAAAGTACATGTAACTTTAATGGCTTCAGCAATATTTAGTGTACTTCTTTTGGAACGCCAGTAACTGCTTTTGTAACCTCTTTTCGACGGATAACATCCTGGTGAAGATTCAGTCAAGCACATACTATTTTTGGCTAGGATAGTGAAGTGTAGAGCACATAATATATTTGGTTGGAAATTGGGATAATGAATTCAAGAAAGTTGCAGAAGATACGATTAATGGTGAAGACGGAAACATTATGTAAAAAAGAGTTGGATTCTCCAAACTTGTCATATACTAGCAAGACAACAGAGATCTCTACCGACTTTGGCATAACATGTGCTCCACACTGTGACCACACTTGGCCTACAGCCTTATTCAAGCATAGAAATTGCATCAGCAATAGCTTATGAATGACCCCATGAGATCTCAGTTTGGTAATCCCATGCTCTGCACTAATAAGTTGCTTGGCCAATAATGTTTTCATATTAAATTATCAAGTTCAAAGTACGGCAATTGAGCTTTATGGATTGTTTCATAGACCACTTAGCAGAATGCAAGAATATCTGTATTTATTAGATTGCCTTCATAACTTGCTTTACATTTCATCAAAGAAATCAATTTACTATTGAGCAACTTATGTAATTTGCATACAGGAGGAAGGCCAGGAGCAAAAGAAATACCTTAAACCGTGTACCAATGGAGGAAAATTTGGATGATTTGGACGATGCTTCAGGAAGTGGAGGAAATAGACCAACAACAAATGGGTACTTTGAGGCAGTTAACAAGCTTTGATGTTCTGCCACCACATAATCCTTGTTTTTGTCTAGAAACTGATCAGCTAAATAATTCACCTGAAGTACTAGGATATTAGAGGAAGTGAAAAAAACTGCCATATATGGAAATATAAGCAAATATGCACCTCCCCAGCATAATGAGATATGGTAAAACTAGTGCGAGAAAGCTTGGGTTTGATGAAGCGCTTGTTCTTTGCAAATGTCTGGTACAGCTTTTGAGCAAAAGTTTCATGAGTAGACTTGGGGAACATGCTGCATCAGGTAGATTAGTGAACAAAAATCACATTCCGATATAGAAATCAAAGGGAGGGTTGGGAAATTACAAATATAGACAAGCATATGCTATTTATGATGAAAAACTAAAATGATATATACAACCCTGGTTAGACAAAAACAGAAACAAAAATGTAGAATAATATAGGATTACTATCCAGAGCATTTGAAATAGGCTCACACCAGGCTTCATCTAGAAGAGAAATGATCCCTCCAGGTTTCTGCAAATATTTCCATTACAAGTATATTTAAACAAGGAATACAATTTGACAATAATAAACTTTGAGAAAAGATCAAAAGCGAAATACTACATACTGGATAAACAACAATGTATCACACATTTAGTTCAGCACCTTTTCTATAAGATCCAAAACATCTTGGTTATCAACAAACTCTATGTAGCTCCAATTTATTGCTTCCTTTGTGTACTCTTCTTGTTCCATTTTAAACACATGCTGCAACAACAAATTGCAAACAAATGAATATGGCAATTTTGCACATGTGATTCCTCATCTGATGGATAATTCACACAAATAATCAAACCTGGTTAAAGTGTTGTTGTAGCTTTTCATTTGTAAAATTGATGCAGAACTGCTCAAAACTATATATAGCAAACCTTTCGTCAGCATAACAGCATTCAGGTTCATGTCTTGTTCTGGAACATAACTTTCATAAAAACTACCTGTTGTGCTTAAAACTCTCAAACCCGTAAATATCAAGAACGCCAATTAATGATTTTGAGTTTGGATCTTGTCCGATTGAGCTGTTTAGTTTCTCCACAATCCTAAAAGATGTAGATGGTGTAACTGGATTTTGAACAGATAGATAAGAAATACATGTATCATTGTCCATTAATATTAAACCAGTATTAAATTTTTTCACCAGTCAAACAAGCGGGAGTAGATTGTTTTAGCCAAAGCATCCCTACTACCCAGTGCAGCGTCAGGATCAAGAATCATTGTAATAACTTCTTCAGGTGTCACCATTACACGCTTGATCAATGCATCCTCTAAGTTCTTAGCATCACACCTATTACGTGATGATGGTTAATTGATACTTACCACCAATCACAAAGTAAGCATAAAATGCAAATCTGTGAATGGAAAAGGACAATATAAGCCTACATAAGCAATTCAGCTGTTATATTCAGATGGAACCTAGACTTCTCATCTTTAAGGACCGAAGAGTCAATTTCCTTTCCCTTTGCAAACTCGATGTTACCAAGATGAAGAATTGCAGCCACTACCCTGAAAATTGCCTCCTGAAAAGATCTCTGTAATATAAGAAAATCCAAGATGCTACAAGAAAAGACATATGGCAGGGTCAAGAAGGCTGACCTGTTCTTCTTCACTGATTCCGAGAATATCCATCGCCCTTCTTGTAGCAATATATTCATGAGCATCATTTACTCCCTCAAGCTCGTATGATTTTGACTGATTCAAGTAATGATATGACTGAGGGCTTTCCAGTTTAAACTTCTCTCTGTCCTGCAAATAAGTGAGAAAATCCTCTTGTGATTGTCAAGTCTATGACTAGTATCAGACATCAGTCTGTCGCACTCAATGAGGTAAGGAATAACCTATAGATCCAGAAAAATAACGGAGCTTAAATACCTCAGGTGGTGCCGCACAAAGAAGATAAAAGCAATGGTAGTTTCTTTCAGGATCTGATATCTGACAAACACGAGATCTCTCAAGAAGATAAGTTCTGATGGCTGCCCCTGATATCCTCCCACTCTTATCAAACTGTATCTCAACAAACTTCCCAAAACGACTATGTTCGCATGCCACACAATCAACACAGTTATAGCTAGTCAGCGACATAATGATGAGACTTAAGTATAACAAATCCTGATAAGCCAAATATAACTCAACAATTTCTACTTTAATAAAATGGCAAGTTTCACCTTGAATTGTTGTTCCTTACAGTTTTTGCGTTGCCAAATGCTTCGAGTACTGGATTCGACTGCAAAAGTTATCACCAGAAGCAAAAAACTATAAAAAGAACTTTTAGCAAGTCTGTGGACTGTGGTATTCATGGAAACAACCTCTCTATTCCTTTGAGGAAAGGTCTGTTTACATCTTACCCTCCCGAGTCCCGACCCTATTTCATGTGAGATTTACTGGGTTCGTATGGTTTGGTTTGTTTTTTAGGATTTAGGAAGAAGGAAAAAGAGTTATAAATAAACTTGTCTTACTTCCAGGACTTGTTGTTCAACTGTCCGTCCTTCCACTCCGGTCCGACCACCTAAATGTGCAAGATATCTCATGAGCATCTTTGTTGTTTCAGTCTTACCAGCACCACTTTCTCCACTGACCAAAATTGAGTTGCTTTTTCCTTCCTTGATCATCTCCCTGTTTACAAAGTAAATCAAGTTATCTGAGCAAACTTAATAGAAAACATAAAGAGGGTAAACTAAATTAACATTAAAAGCATCCTATAAGATACCCTCACTTAATAGAACGTTAATGTTACCTGTATGCAACATCTGCAACTGCAAAAACATGAGGGCTAAGTTCTCCAAATGCTGCCCCTTTATATTGCTCCATCATGTGAGTATCATAGAGATGAGGTAATCTTTGAAACGGATTTATCGCAATTAGAATGTTTCCGGTATATGTCTGCAGGAGGAATAAGAAAGAGTATGGTATCAGCAATCATTTAGTTCTGCTTCCAAGATCAACTTAGTTGAAGAAAAATAACTCAACAACATCTTACATAAATTTCATTAAGCTCATATCTGGTAGACAAGTTTTGCAGCACTCCTGGTTCATGTAAATAGGAAAGCCTTGTCATGTCATCCACACCCCCTGCAGGGGCTTCTGTATCTTTGGGAAAAACTTTTGAGAAGTTCCTAATAACCTGCAATCATATAAAATAACCTCAGTTGCACAATAAAAACAAGCATGAGAACCGTTAAATTGTCAAACGAGAATTCAGACCCAAATGATGCTTCAGGCCTTCTGCCAGCAGCTACCAGAATTGAGAGGCATAGACCATCAAAATATATAATTACCTTTTCAGAAATCATAATCCATAGAGGGGGAGCTTGAGTAAACGGTTCTGTTTGTTTTATGTATTTTAGATATTGGACAAAGTCTAGCATTAGGCAATTAGCACCATGATGATATCTTCAAAAGACGTATTAGAAACACATGAAAAATAATTTGTGGAGCTGCGTAACAAGTCAAAATAAAATTGTTTTGATGAAGTTTACCAAGCCGGGTTAGCCTTTCAAAAGCATAACATTATGATAAAGCCGTAAGGTTGCGCTCATCCTTACACCTTTGTTATAACTGGTGACAAAGTTGTGTTAAGTTGGTGATGAATTGGTGCAATGTTACACCTAGAATTATATTGGCGTAATGTTACACCTTTTCTTAAAAGGGGCGTAATGCTACGCCTTTTAATAACCACAAAGTTGTGGCTTTGTAAAAAAGATCAAAACCACAGCAGTATTATAAATATAATACAATTGTTTTGCACGGCATCTAAACTATTAAAAGAAAAAAAAAATCTAGCATCAAAGTACTCACCGTCTTCCCATTTGTGGTATTAACATGAAGCTCCTGACCATTAATTCGGACTACTTCACCGTCAATCCATGCTAAAGCAGGATCCTCAACCCATACATGTGAGCCTACAATAATATTAACAGGTGCAGCCTGCAAGCACTTAATTGCATTAGAAGCAAAAGAATGAAATAAGAAAGTTGTACAAATTTCAGATAGCACGCACATGAAAACATATAATCATCACATAGAAGACAGGTGGGATCATGTTGTAATTCGTTCAATGCTTGTAATACCATTCAAAATGATAATGATGTCCTAAGATGCTAACTCACAAGACATGGGATTGGTTATAAAGTACTGCTTATTCAAGAATATAGTATTTTCTCAAATAAAAATCTGAGAGTATTATAGATAACCCTTATGTACCTAATGTCATACTATCAATCTATCATATGCATCCACAAAGCAGTATGGTATTAGTAATTGTATAATGTATTGGCATTCACCCATTATGTAACATTCTTGTTTCCCGTTGTTGGAACAAGTCTTGTGAGTTGTAGGAAAGGCTTATGATGAGAAGAGGTAAATGGCAAATGAATCAGATACATGAACCACTAATTATGTACTTAAGAAGGAATATTACTATATATTCCTACCCAAGATCAGATGCCACCCTCAGAAGGCACACAATTTAATTTTAAAGAAATGAAATAAATACTAACATGCTTATCTTTAGAAAACTATTGTTACCAGGCATAGTTTTAGAGAAGCCAAATCAATATATGTCCATTTATGAGAATATTCTTGGCTGGAGAAAGTAGGAAGTAAAAATTTGATGAAAATTGTAGGGAGCATATCATAAGCAATAAGAATCCTGAGATTATTTCTTTGCTCTAAACAACCTTGGTCAGTTGTCATACAAGACCTTATCCTTCTTTTACATATTTGCATGAAATTGTATTTATGCACAATAAATCAATGTACTAGAGGCAAAAAAAATCACAGCAAATATAACTTTACAACAAGCTATAGCAGAACTTTTCCATTATATGTAGTAACCAATATGCACACTAATAGAACCAATTTATCATCAGCGCATGTACATTATGTAACATATTCCCAGTCATCCTCGTGAACCGTCTGTTCATTACTAAACACAATTCTATTCTATAGACTTCCTCAAAAGTTATGTTGATACTCTTTTTGGTATATTCTGCCTGTTAACCTGTTTCGTAAACTCGTAGTTGAGTTTTTCTCATCATCAATGTGCAGAAGTTAATGGCACATAGAACTATTATACATTACACGATGATAGGCAGATATTGTGCCGCTACAAGCCTAGAACTGCATTAAAGCTTCCTAAACATAGTCACTACCACTTGATGTCAAGCAGTCATGTCGAATTAGTTCTTTCTCATTGACAGAATCTTTCATCCTTTCAGAATTTCACAAGATTCTAGCATATCATACAAGCATATGCAGTCGCTCTCTTATGTAACATCTCAATGTGATATACCTAAGATGATGTTCGAGCGTTGAAATTGGGATTTGAATTGGCAATGAAGTTCACTTAGTTCAGAAGTTACACACCCTCCATCTCAAACCAAGTAGTCTGATATTTAGCAAAAGATCTGCTTTAATTAACCCCACAAATCCCGATTTCCAAATACATTATACATCAACCACAAATCCTAATGATCAAAACATTTGAATTCACATCTACACCCTTCTATCTTCCCTCAAGGTATGTTGGGAACTTGAGTAAATTGGTACACAATTTAACCGGAACATGGGCCACAATTCCAATTCCGAACTCCAAATTACATCATTTCAATCACCACACATTTATATAAAATAATTCCTAATACATGAAAACCAGTTACTCCTCTTCTCATAAATGCCATATATACAATATATTAACATACATGTCCACATTTACGTAGAAGCTTAACCAAACCCAAAACAAACATATAACAAATAAATAAACAACCCTTGAGTTGATAAAAAAAAAATAGCATCAACACGTATAAGCCAGATACTACAATTCACAAAGTAAAATTAAAATACATGGACTCATTGAAAAGAATTTGACTTCTAAAACATTAAAAAATTAAGCAATCATTAAGCTACTTAGCATAAAAGCATACCATTGATGATGATTCCTTTGAACAAAATCGATCTCCTTCTCATGAAATAGAAGCAAAACGTGTCAACAACAAGTCAACAACATCAACTAAGCGAGTCAGATCGGTGATAAAAAGAAACAAAACAAAGCTTATTTGCAGATATGATTCAGCAAATAAGAGAAATTTTAGGAATTTCTCAAGAAACGAGGTAATAAGCAATTTGTGTGTGTTACTTGAGTATACTTGAATAATACTCGCAGTAAAAACAACACAAAAGGTGCTTTTTGTGTGTGTTTCTCTCTCTTCAAACTTTCTCTCTCTAGATTTCTCTGTCGTCTGCAATTCTGGTCAGCATGAAGACAGCTCCTGATTCGAAATCGGACATTCGACCGCCGGTTTAGGAGCGGTTTGTAGATAAGGTCTCTTTGGCTCTATATTTACGGAAGTACCCTCTATATGTTTGTTTGTTTGTTTGTTTGTTTTTTAAAAAAGGGTGTCTGTTTAGGCCAAAAATCTCCCAAGAAAGATCTAAGATAGACGTGAAGCTAAATCCAACCAAAGAAAGTAATACCGATAATCGTACGATTGTAATAAAAATAAAGTAAATGAGACAAAAGATTGGTGACGCGGAAAACCCCTGAAATGGGTAAAAACCGCAGACGAGTGTGAGTCGTCGTGCACTATGGACGTCAATCAGGGACGTCGTCCTTTATAACAAGTGTTACAAGTGTAATATAATGTAAAATAATACAATAAAGTAAAGTCGGTCGTGTGTCGTGTGTAATTAAACTTCGGTCGTGTGTCGTGTGTAATTAAACTTCGGTCGTGCGTCGCGTAACAAACGACAATAGGCTTTATGAACTTCGAAAGAAAATAAGCGAGCTTGAGAACGTAATCTGTGAACTTGTAAAGTCTGAGGATTAGATGTCCTTAATATGAGGTTCTATCTTCATATTTATAATCTATGTTTTCATTGGCACGTCTTGAATGCGTATCTTGCTCATTAATAGCATAACCGTTTGATATTGATGATAGCGTCCGTTATGTCTGTTGTTATTGATGATGGCTTCTGTTATAATCTTTGGCCATAAATGTCTTTGAATCCTGCATTAAACATGATATAACGTATGTCGTAGGTTAGTAACTGAAATCAGGTCGTACGACAGAATTTGTCATACGGGTTATTAGTCGTTTAGTCGAGGTCGCCCAAAGGAAGGGCGTCGGTTATCGCTGGTCGTACGACGATGGACTGTTGGAATTTCTACCCAAACAGTGTCCTAAACTAATTCTTTGACAAATTATGACCGTAAGACATCAGCCCTGATTAAACCTCAGTGACCATGATAATTGTGTACGCATGGATTCGAAGTCTAGGCAAATGGAATATTCCACCACATCCCTCACGACTTTAACCAGTATGTCACAACCCTTGTGGTTACCTCTATATGTTATTCAATGCAAAAGGTGTAAATTTGAAGTTGTTGGTACCTTGGGTTATTCAATTCAAACGAAATTGAATATATTTAAGAGTGAGTGGATTTGGTCCATGTGGTATGTAAAAAATCATGATAGCATTTCTAAACTCTGAAAAATTATGGATATGGTTCTTGTGGTTGTCATTTGGGACGTAGCACAAGCTTTCCAGCAATAGGGGTTGGACCTAATATATTATATAATTTTCAAAATACAAAAAAATATCGTATCCAAAGTTCTAACATAGTAAAACTTTAAAACTAGATGTTAAATATGAAAATGTTAAACATCGCTCGTCAAAGTGGAACCCGTCGATCTTTCGCGGCCTTAAAGTCATCTACAATTTCCTCAAAACTAATATTTTCAGCAACTTCCCTTTCGATAAACAAAAGCAATGGGCCGTTTAGAAACTCATCGTCCATTTTATTCCGTATTCTTGTTTTCACAATAGAGAGAGCCTAGATAGGAGAGCTATCCGATTTAACGATTTCAAGTTTGGTTTCAGACTTTCTTTCACCCTTTGGACTTTATCACTTTAGTTTTGACTTGGACTTTTATCTGATTTGAGTTTGGACTTTATCACTTTAGCATCTAAACTTTATTGGACTGGACATGAAAGTGGAGGGTCCAAATCAATTATTTTTTTACTTGGAAGCCTTCATATTACTAGTACTGATTTGAAAAAATGCAGGGGCCTTGGCCCCTAATAGCCCTATAGGGTCTCCGCCATTGATTGTCATTTCTTATAGCTAAGGTCTCTCTCACCAATGGTTGTTAGACAATTTTATTAATCCAGTTGACTCGGGGATTAAAAGACCAAAATGCCCTTATCTTTAATTGGAAAAAGATAATATGAACAGGCGTCAAAAGACCAAAATGACTCTTAAGTTAACTGGATTAACGAATTTGTTTAATGGTCGTTAATGAGAGGGACCTTATTCATAAGAAAGTGACAACTAGGGAGGACCATATCCATATTTTTTGAGTTTAAAGATGCTAGTCATTGTCTTCAACATACCTCAAGGACCAAATCAGTAATTCACTCTATTTAAATTTTTGAATTTAGTTTCAAATTTGATTTAGTTTTTCAAGAATATATATATATATATATATATATATATAAGGGATTATTATGCAACCCTTTTATACACCACACATTTTACTTTTAGCTTTTTTTTAATTACATAAAATGTGTGGTGGATATAGGGGTTGCAAGGGTTGCACCATGATGGGTTGCATCTGAACATCGAGAGAGAGGGGTTCAACTGAGAAGAATAACTAAATAAAGTAATATGAAAAATAAAAGTTATAGATCGTAAAAATCAACTTTTATATGTTTATTTCATATATGAAAAAAATGCGTTTGAACATGGAGTGTTCATACAATACTGTTTTATAATTGAAATATCAAACAATATTTTGCATGTAAAAAAACACAAAAATACTTGTATACATGAAACATACACATACTTACGCACAAAAACAAAACATGTGATACAATACGAATGGTTTTAATTGATTTCAAGGGTTTAATTTTCATACATCTTATTTCACCAATAAAATAAATATATAAAATTAATTTTTCCAATTTATCTTTTAGCGTTTATATTTGATTTGTGAAAACATATTGTACCAAGAAGGAAAAGACGTAATGGCAAACATGTAAAATAATTCATGATTGAGGGGAATTTTTAAATGATGTTTGCAATGTATTGGAATCTGGCATTCTCCAATCAAATGTCTGCAATCCATTGTTACAACGCATTCTCGTAGTTAGAATGCACGCGCCATAATTTTTCATATTGCCCCCTTGTAATTTACACTATTACCTTAATTAACCCTCTATATATAGAAATAGAGAGATGGACAAACGGAAGTGGGACCGAGGACTATGTCGACCATTCGAGACCCAAATGACAATTTAGTCTTTGTTTTCTGAAGAAAAACAAAAGTTCAGTTATAACCGGTCTTTATATAGATCGAATAAAGCCTAGTCAAATATCCAAATAAGTCTGATCAGATCATAATTTTATAGATATTAGTAAATAATGTTATAAAATAAAATAAAATTGATTATTGTAGGCCAATGCTCGCCCAAATGCCTGAAGGACCGAGTAAGACAGTTTTTAGCTTTAGGACTGGTTAAGGATATGTTCTGTCTATCTAATTACCAAACGTTGCTCTTTGATAACTAATTGGACTTTTCAGGATAAGAGATAATGATTGATCATGGTGCATCTCTAATTGAGACTCCCTTAATAATCTTTGAAATTCACTAAATTCATAAGATTGATCATTCAATATACTACTTATAGTAAATTATAGTATATTCTAAAACTGTTATATCTTATATTTAATCAAACTATCTAAAAGTGAACGTTTGTAGCAATTAATCAGTCTCGTCATAATATAGTTTTATTACCTTTTTACCCTTTACACTGATGCTAACATTTCGGTTAAGTCGTCACCAATCCATCGATATAAGACTCGTAAGGATATGCAAACATAGAGTACCACAAAATGTAAATATTATAATGGGCATCAAATTCAAGAGTTGTTTACATATGATACAACTACAAAACAAGTACAAAAACAACAATATCACATATAAAAATGGAATTTTACATATTAAATAGCTTTATTTTGGGCTTGTTTATGGGCTTGGGCCCACTTTCTTTCGGTTCTCCATTTGCGTTTAAGTCTGGATATGAAAAGATCAGCCTTGGCATTCACGTCTGGGCTACTTGGGCTGGGCCCAAATGAATCTCCACCGTCGATCGTTGACGGGAGATCATCACGATCTGTTGAACCAAAATCGGAACTACGTACACTCCGTAGCCTAACGTAATGCCCACGGATATAGTATTTCCTCGGGGGCAACCAGAACGGCGGCGGCGGCGGCGGCGGAGGAGCGATCGGAATCGAAGACCACTGTGAGCCGCCGGAAAGTAAATCGTCACGGTCATGGTAATTGCTTGCTTTTGTAGGTAGAGGCTGAGGCGGTTTGTGTGTGCTCGGAGGACGGCGGCGGAGAGGTGACGATTTCGGTTGCGACGGTGGAGATGGAGGTTGAACGGTGGATTGCGGTGGTGGCGTGTTGTGTATCAACGGAGTGTACGGTTGTATATCTCTCGATTTCTGTCTGTAATTTCGATTTCTCTTCATCTGATTATCCAATGAAGCTATTGTCGGCGAGATTTTCTTCTTAGAGTCTATTGCTTCCCGATCAAGTTTGTTATTGTTATCCTTAAGATGCAATCGGTGCTTCCTGTTCGCTGATTTCGCAGGCGGAGGCGGTGGTGGAGGCGGATGAAAATGGAAACCGTCGTGTAACCTAATCATTTGGCTTGTCATTTGGACGGTTTCATCCTGCCGTACACTTCTGGAGGTTCTCCGCCTCCTTGACTCGACGGAAACCGGTAGATCCGGAGCCGGAGCTCGAGCTGGTGGTGGTGGTGGAGAACGCAGTCGTTTCGGCGATCGACGTTGTACAATGTTGGGAGTGGACTGTACGTCGTTTCTGTGAGCGAAAACACCGGAAAGAATGGAAAATAAGAAGAGGAAAACGACAAGGGAACCCCAGTTGGATTTGATAATGTTTGGAATGGGTGGAGGGAGGAAGAAGAAGAGGAAGATCGAAAAAAGGAAGAAAATGAGGATCGTCGGGCCACCGTCACTGGGTGTTTGACGACGGGGAGTGGTGGCGATTGGTGGCTGGAAGCGTTAGATTGGTGGGGAGCGACCATTTTGGTTCATCGTATGAGTTGGTGTTGCAAATTCTGATCGAAATCAACCCAAGATCCAAAATAAACTAAAACGAGTTTGTAATGCGGAAACGATAAACTCGAATATCTCAACGGAAACAATAATCAACCACAAACATAAACGTAAACTTGACGGAAATAAATAAAGGAGAGAACGGCACCGGATTTACGTGGAAACCCCAAAACTGGAAAAACCACGGGCGGAGGAGACCACCAAGAAGTCCACTATAATCGACGATGTTACAATACTTGAGAACGAAGAAATCGATGAAGAAAAATTTACAGATTTATTGCTAATCGTATCATCTATTTTGTTGAAAGAGAAGTCACTTTAATTTTGGAGATGATCGCATAGCTAAAAAACTGGAACTGCATATAAATAATGTAACCGTCCACTTCTTCTAATGGTGTGAGTTGCAAACGAGGGTTTAGATGCGTCAAAGTCACGGGCAAACAAAAAATCTTCATAGCTTACTCACTGTTGTAAACCCACCACGTTTGACCATTTAATTGATGTTTGAGTTTCAAACACATCCCGCACATTCATTTTATCTCCAATGTCCATTTTCATGCGTAATCTCTACTATATATTAAAGGGGTTAAACGGTTATTGACGGTCCTTGAAAAATAGTTATTGATATATATAGTTACAGTTTTGGTCCCTTAATTATTTTGATAGATTTACTTTATACCTTTTAGTTTTACATTTTATATTTTACATTTTCATTATATTAACACATATAAGCATATATTAACTAAAATACGTTAAAAAATAATATTTAATTTTAACAAGTTACACCATTATAGTCGTCTCTTCGATACCTTCGAAATGAGTCCAATATTGAATATTTTTTTATTTAATTATTTAATTATATGTTAAAAATATGTTAAAAAATACGTTTTAACATATTACATTAACATATATAATTACGTTGTATTTTGTGGATAGCACATGCGAATAATTGTGGATATCACATGTGATTAATTGTGGATATCACAAATTACGATTATTTTGGGATATCACATGTCGATCAATGAAAATAGAATTATTCGACATATATATAATATATTATTTGAAATAAAGTAAAGTAATTAATTTGAAATAAATAAAAATATTATTGAAGACCCTCGTAGACGCAGTTATTCTAACGCGCCAACATTTATCAACTCCAAAGATTTTGGTCATAAAGAATCAGCGAGACATAGCTCCTACTTCCAATGACAACCCCCCACTCCATATCTTGATCAAATCCCGAGTTTATTTCATCCATACATCGCACAAGTACAAAATGTATTAGACGATAGAAATTTTGAATTTCGAGTCATATCTACTTGTTTCGGTGGTCATGAAGATGCATGAAACACTATCCATACAAAGTTAATGGGTGAACTAACTGGGTATTAAAAGGAGATTACCCAATGCCCACACTCATACACCATTGGACACGTTATGCACTTCCAGATGCAATGTCGTGGATTATCCCATACAAACGTAGATTAGATGTGAATGAAGAATATATAGAGCGTACTCGTGAATATGTTGATTAAATGAATTATCAAAGTTGGAATCTGTTGGAATAAAAAAATACGCAATATATTTCTTATGTTTATTATCTTTATGTTAAAACTTACGTTCGATGTAATGCATTTTCTCTTTTAAAAAAAATCGATTAACCAAATTATAATATATGACATATAATAATACAATTAAATCAAAAAATATTCAATATTGGGCTCATTTCGAAGGTATCGACAAGACAATTATAATGGTGTAACATGTTAAAATTAAAAATTATCTTTTTAACGTATTTTAGTTAATATATGCTTACATGTGTTAATATAATGAAAATGTAAAATGTAAAATGTAAAACTAAAAGATATAAAGTAAATCTATCAAAAAAAGTTCAGGGACAAAAACTGTAACTATGAATTAAAAATAAAATAAGATGTGATGTGAGAGGGAATTGGAAATCCATTAAAATTAAAAGTTACATTTACCACCCTTATAATTAATTATTTAATTTACTTTATATCCTTGTTTTTTCATTTTTTATTTTACACCCTTATCATGTTAACACAAATAATTGTATATGAAAAAAAAAATGCAATGAAAAAATACGTTTCTTTTTTTACAAATTATACCATTATAATCGTCTGGTAAATACCTTCAAAACGAGCTCAATATTGAATATTTTTTAATTTAACCGTACTATTAAAAACTATGAATATCTGTGAATTAGTTTGTTTTCTATCCATACGTTTTATTTTTTTTCCACCATTAGCATATTAAAAATACATAATTGTAGATCAACTAAAATATATTAAAAGTATGTTTCATTAGTATTATAAATTCTAATATTATAATTTTTTGGTCAATAATTTTAATATAAACTAATTATTGAATATTTTTATTGGTAGCATAAATATGTAACATTATATATATACTATCTATATCTATACTATTATATTAAAATTGTAAACTGTTATTTTCAAAATTCAATGTTATATTTAACATTTTTACAATTAGTTATTTAATTTACTTTATATCTCTTACTTTTTCATTTTTCATTTTACACCTTTGTTATATTAACACAAATAATGGTATATGAACAAAATGCAATGAAAAAATATGTTTTCTTTTTTTATAAATTATATCATTATAATCGTCTTGTCAATATCTTAAAAACGATCCTAATATTGAATATTTTTTTAATGTAACCGTACTATTAAATATCATTAATATATATGAACTAATTTGTTTTCTATCCATACGTTTTATTTTTTTTCCACCTTTAGCATATTAAAAATACATAATCGTAGATCAACTAAAATATATTAAAAATACATTTCATTATTATTATAAACTAGGCATATACCCGCGCACGATGTGGCGCGAAAAATTGTGAAATCGAATGAACAATTGACAAAGGTATGTATCCGCTCGCGAAACATCTCGAAATCAAAATGACAACAACGTTTCATTTTAAGTTTGTATTTATTTGTCCTTATCGATATTTTAGTCTATGATTCACATATAAGTGCACCAAACGAAGAACGAAATGAAAACTAATGTATTTAGTCTATGATGTATCGATAAGAACGAAGAATATAAACTTAAAATGAAAACGTTTTTGTCATTTTGATTTCGAGATGTTTTGCGAGCGGATACATATCTTTGCCAATTGTTCCTTCGATTGCACGATTTTCACGCCGCATCGTGTGCAGGTATATGTCTATATAATAGTATAATAAAAATTCTAAAACGGTTATTGTACAATCTTTTGTACAATAACATTTACCACCTTACACTTACTTATTTAATTTACTTTATATCTCTTGTTTTTTTATTTTTCATTTTACATCATTATCATATTAGCACAAATAATCGTATATGAACAAAAATGCAATGAAAAAAAATATGTTCATTTTTCTACAAATTATACCATAATAATCGTCTCGTCAATACCTTCAAAACGAGCCAAATATTGAATGTTTTTTTTTAATTTAACCGTACTATTAAATATCATGAATATCTACGAATTAATTTGTTTTCTATCCATACATTTTATTTTTTTTCCACCGTTAGCACATTAAAAATACATAATCGTAAAATACCTTTCATTCTTATTATAAATTATATCATTATAATTTTTTTCGTCAATAATTATAATATAAACTAATTATTGAATATCTTTATGGGTTTAGGGTTTAGTGTTTAATAAGTTGTGATTCTTAGGTCATGGTTTATTGTTGATGACATGTCTATAAGGAAGTAACATTAATTGTTCGTTCTTTACTCACATTTCGCTGCATCGCACGGGTATATGTCTAGTTTCTTTTGGAAGCTATTTGGAGACAATACTTTTACAATCTCCACCTTTGACTCCATAATTGCATCATCCCAACAAATATTGTTCTCCAAGAAACAAAGCTCCAACACAAGCTTCAAAACACATCATCAACTCGAAAATAGTTTCTCTGACTAACCTTAGTTAAAAATTGGGAAAAGTTCAAAAAAACCCAATGGACTTTTAGTGTTTTGAATGATTAAGTCACTGGACAATTTTTTCGAACAAGCAAGTCCTTGGACATTTCGAAACCTATTAAATAAATCCTTAGACTTTAGGTAACCTGTTGAATACATCCTTATTACTTAAAAATATTAACTTACAACTTACATAGGAGGTAAACTACAAATTAAAAAAAGGGAAAAGTCCAAAAAAACCCAATGGACTTTAGTGTTTGGAGTGATTAAGTCATTGGACAATTTTTTGGAACAAATAAGTCATTGGACATTTCAAAACCTGTTAACTAAATTCTTGGACTTTTGATAACCTGTTGAATACATCCTTATTACTTAAAAATTTAACTTGCAACCTATATAGCAGGTAAAACTACAAATTAAAAACAAAGTCACCTACTTTATCCTTCTATAAATTAAAAATGGGAAAATTAACTAAAATAGTCAATCTAATCAACCATATTTATTTTTCTTTTACCATTTTTCAAAGTTTTTTTTTTCCTAAAATTACCAAAGTTTGCATATAATGTTTTTTTTCCTGCGTAAGGATTGTTTTTTTTCCAAAAAAATAAAAATAACAAACATCCTCACGTAGAAAATTTTATGTATAAAAATTCACTTTCTGCTTATAGTTTAGAAAAAAATTACACTTTGCATTCTTATAAAGTTATAATTAGTTGTTTAATTTATTTTATATCAATTACGTTTTCATTTACATTTTTATTTTATTAACACACACAATGGGATATTAACTAAAATATATCAAAAAAAATATTTTTTTACAAATTATACCATTATAGCCGTTTCGTCAATACGTTCAAAATGAACTCAATATTGTTTTTGAACTTTATCTTGTATTATTCAATATCATAAATGCGTACGAATTATTTTTAATATTTACCTTTTATAATTACAAATTAATCTTATATTATTAAATAAATAACTTAAAGGAAAGAAAGTGTAAATATTAAATATAATTAGTACGTATTTATGATATTTAATAATATGAGATTAAATCCAAAAAAATCAATATTAGGCTCATTTTAAACGTATTGACGAGACAATTATAATGGTGTAATTTGTAAAAAAAAAAACGTATTTTTTTGATATATTTTAGTTAACTAAAAATGTACCCTCGCAATGCAGCGGATTTCTGAAATCTAGAACTCGAACCCTCGATCATTATTCATACTTTTTGTTAGTCTTTTTTGATTTTATTTTACGATTTTGAGAAACCTATATTTAAAACAAAAATATATTTTAGTTTAGTTTAATTATGGTTTTTTATAAAAAATAATAATAAAGTATTTTGTAACGGGTCAAAAAATGTTTAACTTAAATGGTAACTATATTTAAGATATTTTATATTTAAAATTAAAAAGATAACATAATTCAATAAAAAATAAAAGTAAGGTGTTTTATCTCGAATTTTCTTATATTTATCGGTTAGTTATATCAATAGTTAACAATTTTAGATATAATAACATAACAAAATAATGTATCATTATCTTTATAAACAGATCATAACTAAAAGTAAAATAAATTACATCTTTATAATAAAATATAAGTTGTACCAAAGCATTATGAAATTGAAAATTAAGTAATTGACTTTAATTAGTTGTATTTTGTGCTTAAAATGTTGTAATTAAGAGTTTTTTTATGTCTCTTTTATAATATAGTATAGATATACGATTATGTGTGTTAATATAATAAAAAGTTAAAATGAAAATAAAAAGGTAGAAGAATTAAATAACAAATTATAAAGATATTTTCTATTTATTTATTTTTTTGCCAAAAACCGTTTTTAAGACAAAAAAATAATATGTTTTAACTATTTTAAGAAAAGATTTTGAAAAGTGCTTAAAAATTAATTTTATTGATGAGATTGGCTATTTTAGTTATTTTTTTTATTTTTTTTATTTATAGGGTGATAAAGTAGGTGATTTTTTTTTTGTTTTTTCTTTTAATTTGTAGTTTTACCTATTATGTAGGTTACAAGTTACATTTTTAAGTAATAAGAATGTATTTAACAGGTTTCTAAAAGTCCAAGAATTTATTTAGCGTGTTTTGAAATATCTAAGGACTTATTTGTTGCAAAAAATTGTCCAAGGACTTAATCACTCCAAACACTAAAGCCCATTGGGTTTTTTTAGACTTTTCCCATTAAAAAAAGGTCACATACTTTATCCTTCTACAAATTAAAAATGGGAAATTAACTATAATAGTCAATCTCATCACCCAATTTAATTTTAACCACTTTTCAAAACTTTTTCCTAAAATAGCCAAAGTTTGCGCAAATTATTTTTTCTCCTGCGTAATGTGTTTTTTTCCCAAAAAGAAAAAAAATACATATTTATGTAAAAAAATTATGTGTTAAGATTCACTTTCTGCTTATAGTTTTGGAAAAAAATTATAATTTGCATCCTTATAAAGTTACAATTAGTTATTTAATTTATTTTATATCCATTACTTTTTCATTTTTTATTTTATTATATTAACACGCATAATCATATATTAACTAATATATATAAAAAAAATTACAAATTACACCATTATAATCGTTTCGTCAATACGTTCAAAATGAACTCAAGATTGTTTTTGAATTTAATCTTATATTATTCAATATCATAAATATATACAAATTATTTTTAATACTTATAATTTATACCTTTAAGGTTACAGATTAATCTTATACTATTAAATAAATAACTCCAAAGGATATAAAGTGTAAGTATTAAATATAATTCGTACGTATTAATGATATTTAATAATATGAGATTAAATAAAAAAAATTCAATATTAGTCTTATTTTAAACGTATTGATGAGAAACTTATAATGATGTAATTTGTAAAAAAAATGCATTTTCTATATATTTAAGTTAATATACGATTATGTGTTAATATAATAAAGGGTTAAAATGAAGAAAAAAAAAGGTAGAAGATATAAAGTAAATTAAATAACAAATTATAAATATCTTTTCTATTTTTTTTTCTTTTTTTTGCCAGAAAAGATTCTTAAGGGAAAAAAATTTATGCCAAAACTTTGACTATTTTAAAAAGACATTTTGAAAAGTGCTTAAAAATGAATTTGATTGATGAGATTGACTATTTTAATTAATTTTTCTATTTGTTTTATTTGTAGGGAGATAAAGTAGTGACATTTTTTTTTCAATTTGTAGTTTTACCTGTTATATAGGTTGCAAGTTATATTTTTAAGTAATAAGAATGTATTTAACAGGTTTCTAAAAGTCCAATGATTTATTTAGTGTGTTTTAAATTGTCTAAGAACTTATTTGTTCCAAAAAATTGTCCAAGGACTTAATCATTCCAAACACTAAAGTCCATTTGGTTTTTTTTTAGACTTTTCCGTTAAAAACTTAAAATGCTAGTTAACTATTTTTGTCTTTTTCCCTTTATTGTTGAGTAAAGTTCACTTTTGGTCCCTGACGTTTGTCATTTTTAACGGATATCGTCCCTAAACTATCGAAACTCGGTTTTGGTCTCCCACGTTTGATATTTCGCTTTAGTTTTCGCCCCTCCGCCTAACTCCGTTAACTTTTAACCGTTAAGTCCAATTTAATGAGAGGTATTTTAGTCATTTTCATATTTTTTTTGATTTCATATTAAAATTTAGAAAAAAATTCACTTACAATTAAAACTCGTCTAAACACCCCCATTAAAACTCTTCCAAACACCCCCATCAAAACTTTCACCTACCCATTAAAACACATCCAAACAGCCCCATTTCTTCCCATCGTCTTCCCCATTAGAAAATCATCATTTATGTTCCTAAACGACCACCTGCAAAAACCCACAAAGCAATTCTTGATTTTTTCTTTTGTCATTTTTTTTTTGTCTTCTTCTTCTAAATCCACAAGGACCAAAAACGTCATTCACTCTTGTTGTGGTGGTGGTTCTTGATTTGTTCCTGATTTTGGAGCTGATGCACAAAGACCCATGATTTGATTTTGGGTTTGTTCCTCTGACCAATTTTGGGAGTGATTCGACCTCCTAAACCTCTCCATGGCAACTAAATGACAATAACCTGACCTTGAGCATACTTGATTCCTTGCTAACTTTCAGAACAAGCTATGTAGCCACTATCGTTCCAACTTTTCAAGAAACCCATTTGGGTCAATCAGTGCTCGTTTGAAAGACTGGAGGGCTTGAAAATCTGAGTCTCTGAAAGATTGGGTGGAAACAGGAACTGGGCAAGTGAAAATGGAAATGGAAATTAGTAGGTGAAATAGTGTGTGATATTTCTTCTTCTTCCATTTTTCTTTTTTGTTGAAGGGAATGTTGGATTGGAGAAGAAGAGGGGGAGTGGGTGTGGGACACATGAAAGGTTTTGATTGGAAGACTTAGAGGGACGAAAACTGAAGTGGAAGATGGTGGTGGTTCTGTCGTCGGGAAGAAAAGTAGAACGCGGTGGAAGTTGGTTTTGGGGATGATGGAAGGTCTTGTCACTTGTGTGTGAATTATATATACTGGTCATGTACCCGGAATGCGGCGGGACGTAAAAATTTCTTCAAAATTTATTCAACTTTGATCTCAAGTATAAAGACATACATTTGTTATTATAATCATGGATGCAAGGTATAATATTTAGAAAATTAAGTTGCCATCATTGAACAATAATTCTTATCACCGTTGATAAACCATTCATTTCTAAGGCAAAATGTCTAAAAAATAAAGTTGCAAACATTGATAATATGGTATTTTGAATAATTTTTTCTCGTTAATTCCTACTCCTAAGTAAAAAAACAAATAAACATAATTAAAAATTACAAAGAACACACAGGTTATAAGTTTACCCCAACATATATCCATTCCCAAATTGCGTCCACCAATTCCATTTCTTTTGATCGAGGATAAAAAATTAAGATTACTAACCCCTACATAGGTTAGTGGCAAGCCATCACTCTACACCCAGAAAATAATAAGAGAAAGAAAATTTCCCATTAAAATTGGTGAAAATATGCTAATTTTTAGAATATAAATTAACATATCAAGGGTTTTATTGACAACGCGAAGGATCATGTGAGAAGTTGAGGTTAACGTGAGAAGTGAATCTCAACCGCTGATCACTTTTAATCAAATGTCCTCCCATTAATTGCAGTTTAGAAGAGAATTGATCGGTGCATCTTGGTGCATCATATCTCGTTACATCTCATCTTAATGTGCATTCATTTCTCATCCAATGGTTGATAAACACTTCTCACGCTTTTCACATTAGTTTCAACTTCTCATCGGAACCCAACTCTTTATAACAAAAGGTACAAGTATGTGTAAAATTAATGCTATGGATTTGGTACAATTGATGGAAAATGATTTACTCAAATAGTTACATAAGCATTCTAGGGTTGTTATCGCAATAAAAATCTATACTAACATGCAAAGAAATGAAGAATCATACCATGTCATATCATATATATGACTGTTTTTAAAAAACTTAATTTGTATGGCAGACGTTCTCGTAATCTCGTGCATAAAACGTTTTGAAACCCTATTTCTGCAAATAGAAGTAGCAAATTAGATTAAATGTGTTTAATAAGGAAATAAAAATGATGGTTTATGGAAGTTTTCAGCAAGAAACATGCAATATAGAGAGAGTTGTAAATCATTAACAAAGTCGATGTTAATTAAGTTACAATTTGTACTAAGCCAATAATTGTTCATATCATTTACTTTTGTACCACATTCAAATGAAAAGTTAAATGAGCTGCTAAAGTAATGGGATGTGTGCAATTGCTGTGAGATTTTAATTTTAAATATAGTAGTAAAACTCTTGTATAATTACAAACCTCCAACACCTTATTGAACTTATTGAACACTTGAAAAAGTTCTTTACAAGATCTCGTAGAACACTCAACAACGCCAACACAGTTGCTTTGAGAAGGATAAAAAACAAGTTGCATAATTGAATACGTTGTGACGTGAAACTTCAGATCCAGAAGTATCTCTGGAAGGGGCACCATAGGAATTTAAGATGGTAGCATCTTTCTTCAGCTTGAAGGTATCAAAGCTTATCAAGACAGTTGTGTAAGTGAAACTGTGAAAGC
This sequence comes from Arctium minus, assembly GCA_954870635.1. Taxonomy (NCBI): domain Eukaryota; kingdom Viridiplantae; phylum Streptophyta; class Magnoliopsida; order Asterales; family Asteraceae; genus Arctium; species Arctium minus. Next base: position 190,686,751 of record OX941080.1, read on the forward strand.
ATACATACACCGACATTAAATTGTGCAGACTTCCAAAGGGTCACGGTCTTCTTAAGATTAAGTTGAAGTCCTTATGCAATGAGATATCAATATATATATATATATATATATATATATATATATATATATATATATATATATATATATATATTCAACAAACCTGAGCTACATAATTATGTGTGGATGTTTTATTTAATCCATCGAAACCATCATGGCTGTAATAGATTTGGATATAACATACAACATGTCAACCAGGTTTTACAACAGAGAAGTACACAACACCGTAGACATCCTCTGAAGTGGTACAACTGATAGAGTAAAAATCTTCCAAAAAACAAAATGTATATATAATACATCTGTAAGAGCAAAGTCACAATAGAACAAAGTCATTGATAGTATTTATGAGGTGCAAGCAAAAGAAGAATCATGTAGTTGTCAAATATTTATGAGGTGTAAACCCAATGTGTCATTACAAATGAAATCAATATACTTATGTACATATGGCAGCTCTAGATGAAATCATCCATATTGGTCTTCAGATAAAATCAGGTGTTCTTCCTCTCATAACAGATCAACAAGTAACCTCGAATACCTACAATTTCTTAATTTCCATATTTAAAATAAAAGAGATTAGTTATGCTCGTTCATAGAATCCAAAGCCCAGATTAATTATGCTCGTTCACCCTCTCTGCCTCTCATAGTTAACCCAACCCAACCCAATCAGTTTGAATCACCATTCCATGGTGAAAAGCCAAAATCCAAGTCAATCCTAAAATCCAGATTTAGAGAAATCAAGTTAATACATGTGACGTAACTGATCAACAACTAAACTCGACAACCCAACAAGCATTTCGGTAGTTCAACAGGTTAACAAAAAAATGTCAATGGCATTCCCAATGTTTCAATTAATATTTAGATGTATGCCCAATATCAATCAATAATAGTAGAAAAACCTTCATGAGTCACAAGTACGCAGTTACCTGCTCATTCATCCACAATCTCTTTCAAGTAAGCATCTGGCATATACAAACCTTCAAGATCCACAGAGGAAAACTTCAATAAAAGTAAGCACAAAGTATGTTAAGTGTTGTGGCCCATCTAAGCCAATATTATCAACAATAACATATGCTCATCTTGATTTCTTGGTCTAATTCAAGTTAGGCTTTGTGATGTTGATAGTGGAAACAAAGTAGATGAAAGGTTTCATAGAAATTTGACAGTTGAAAGTATGCACTTCAACTTGCTGGTTTAAAAATGGCTATGGAAAAAAATATTTTACAGTGTGTTACCAATCTGTTATGCAAAACTATTTGTTGAAGCAAAAATTGAAATCTTACACATGAAAGTGTGAAATCTTACCAATAAGTAATAGGTCAATATTTTGTTAGCTCCAAATAGGTCAATATTGCTACAACATTGTTACAACCACCAATACTATCGCATAAATTTTAAGATTTACAAGTAAACCACATGTATCAGAGAACTTCAAGAGACTTGAGCACAAACAAATTTGGGTTTTTTTCTTTTCCAGAACCGTTAGATCCCAGTTTAAATTCTATTAAGGATAAGCGAATGGTAACCAAATCATATTAATGCAAATAAATTCACAACATCAAGAATTGTTGCAAACAAAAAGCAAATTAGAGGTAAAGAAATTGTACCTGAAGAAGAAGAAATTGAAGGGATCGATTGAAATTGAAGTCTTGCAGAAATTGCATAATCGAAACTTTATGGTAAGCTCTGCAAAGAAGAAGAAGAAGCCCTGCAAAAATGGTAGAACCAATCAAAATCTGAAGAAGAAGAAGAAGAAGGAGAAGTTCAGGAATCAGTGAAATGAAACCGTGAAAGTAAAAAAATCGAAGAAACCCAAATTGTGAATCTATTCTTCAAAGAAACAGTGAAATGAAATCGTGAAAGAAACCTGATAGAGGAGTCGGACATGAAGAGTTTATGAGAAGAGGATGAATCCATTTGAGTATATGAAACCCTGCATCGATTCGGGAGAGTATGTGAAGAAATCGTACCTGAAGAAGAAGAAATTGAAGGAATCGGCTGAAATTGAAGCCCTGCAAAAGTGGCAGAACCGAAACTAAATTGAAGAAGAAGAAAAAATCGTGAGTATAAGAAATCGTGAATATAGACTTATGTAAAGAATAAGAAATCGTGAATATGGACTTCTATACTCTAGGGTAAGCATGGAAAACTGAAGAAGAAATTGTACCTGGAGAAGAAGAAATTGCAGGAATCGGTTGAAATTGAAGTCTTGCAAAAATGGCAGAACCAATCAAAATCTAGAGAAGAAGGGAAAGAAATCGATTGAAACGAAACTGTGAAAAGACAAAATCAAAGAACCCAAATCTCATACCCGATGTATGAGAAGAGGGTGAATCTATCTGATTATAAGAAGTCTTGTATCAATTTGAGAGAGTATGATGAAGGGTCGTCTTGGATAGAGGAAATAACCAAAGTATGTGAAGAGTCATCTTGAAATTTGGATAGAGGAATCGTACCTGAGTTGTATGCATCACTGGTGTTGTACCATAGCAATAGGAACTTGTAAAGTTGAAAATTAAGTAAATATGCAATAAGTACTTGTACAATAGGCTTACAAAGTTGTTTTTAAGAAAAACAAGCCAAATGCTTTATAAAGTAGTATAGATATACACTTAATATATAATATAATATAATATAATATTTTATTTAAGTTTTTAAAAGAAAATTCAAGAAAAGGGTAAAATGACCATAATATCCCTCATTAAATTGGACTTAACAAAAAAAGTTAACCGGCGTTAGACGGAGGGACGAAAACTAAAGCGAAATACCAAACGTGGGGGACCAAATCCGAGTTTCGATAGTTTAGGGACGATATTCGTTGAAAATGACAAACGTCAGGGACGAAAAGTGAACTCTACTCCTTTATTGTTTTATTAGATCATATAGTAATTATAATTTTAGTCCCTATGGTTATCTTTTTTTTCAATTTTGTGTTTCTATCATTTTATTTTTCCTTTTATACTCCTTATTATATTAATGATAATTTTAACAAAAAATACATTAAAAATTTGTATTTTGTTTTGTAAATTACACTTTTAGAAAAGTTTTGTCGGTACCTTTAAAATGAGTTAAACATTAAATATTTTTTAAATTTTTATGCAATTTATCCGATATATAGTTGCAAATCCATCTACACTAATTAAAAAAACATTTTCTATTTTAAGTTGGGTTGGAAAAATGTGTTATTTTTTTCTTATTTATGTAAGATGAACATCGAATTTTATCTATTTCTATTAAAAATAAATGTAGTGTTTTAAAATATTTCATTTAATTAATATTTTTTTAAATGTGTATTAAATAAAAAACTTTATAATATAATTGCTAAACTTTTTTCAAGGTATTAAAAATTAAATTTATCATAATGAAAAATAAATAACTAATTAACAATCATTCATTTTCATATATTTAATAGTGATAGAAAATACAGTTTTAATAATTCAATTAAACTATGTAGTTTAGTAATTAAACTATATTAACTAAATAATTTCAAAAATAGTTTAAACTATATTAAATTAAAACATTGTTTAATAATTAAAATATACTTGTATGTATTTTTTTCAAAAACAAAGAAATGAAGACACACATTTTTTAGTATAAAACAAAGAAAATATGTGATTATTAATTGGTTATTTATTTTTCATTACGATAAATTTATGTTGATATTTTGAAAAAAAATAACTATATTATAATTATTTCATTTGATACACTTTTAAAAAATATTTAATCAAATGAAAGATATGAAAGCGATACATTTTTTATTAATAGAAATAGATAAATTTTGATTTTTATCTTACATAAATGAGAAAAAAATGATACATTTTTCGAATCCTAATAAAAATAGAAAAATGTTTTTTGGATTATTATAGATGGATTTGCAAATATATATCGGATAAATTGCATAAAAATTTTAAAAATATTTAATATTTAACGCATTTTAAAGGTACCGACAGAAAAGACGAAATTGAAAATGATAGGAAACACAAAATTGAAAAAAAAACAAAACCAAAGGGACTAAAATTGTAATTACTATATGATCTAATAAAACAAAAAAAAAAAAAAAAAATAGTTAACTAGTATTTTTAACTAAAGTTAGTCAAAGGGATCAAATGTGAAACAAAATGTCAACCACAATGATTAAAATTGTAATTAGTTTAAAAGAGGGATCAAACTTGATAGTGAGTGACAACCACAAGGACCAAAAATGTAATTTACTCTAAATATAACGACTAAGGGGGTGTTTACTTGGGGCTTAATGGGATGAGTGGCTTATTCGCGTAGACAAATGGAGTGTTTACTTGGGGCTTAATGGCTTAATCGCGCAACTAGATTTGGCTTAATCGCTCAGTGTTGAAAATGGTAGTTGTCCCCATTAAGCCAAAAACTTGACATTTTTACCCTTCACAAAAAACAAAAACAAAAAACCATCAGACCCTTTTACGCTCCATCCTAACCTAATCTTTTCTTCCTCCCCTTTCACGCCTCCATCCACATCCAACACTGAAACCGATATATCAAGGAAAAATAAGATATTTGATTTTGGACTTGAACCCTAGATTTTATAGTCTTAATGGATGAAGAATTCAATTACGAGTCCAACGGTTCTTTCCGGAGCAAAATCGGAGCTATAACGAAGAAGTTATGGCCAAAACAGTATCGAGAAGTAAACCAGAGGAAGCGCGCGACTTATGCCGCGACTTAAAGTCGCGAGACAAGTCGCGAAACCCCCTGGACGAGCTTAAAACCGATTTTCAGCACCCAAACTTCATTTTTTCATATCTCCTTCATCCTAACTCCGATTTGGGTGATTCAAAGTGCTACGATTTCGTTTTTGAGAGCTCTTCAAGGATCTAGCAAGAGATTGGAAGTCTATTGAAGTATGCAAGAGTATTTTGTGGTGGTAAGCTCCTCATCTAGGGCTGACAACGGGTAGGGTATGGGTAGGGTAAGGGTTAATCCGTTATCCAATCCATTTAAAATAGCGGGTAACGAAACGGGTAATTATTCATCTCATAAAACCATTATCCGTATCCTACCCTACCCATTAAAAGTAGCGGGTAACGAAACGGGTAATGGATAAATGGTAAAACAAAATTTCATTTTGAACTACAATTGATATTGTTAAACCTCAAACATATAAGTAAAACATAAGTTCATAAATATAGTTATTATTTTATATCTAATTTGTTGTAGTAAACATTTAATTACTCTAAATATAATCATAGTATAATATTTTGAAAACAATTTAAAAAGTGTAAGACTAACACTTTTCGTTGTGATTATTTTCTAAATCCATCTTGTTTCTCATTTAATCAAAATGAAATCTTTACTCGATAAATATAAAAATAAATTAAAGTACATGTTAAAATACGACAACATTATTAAAAAAATATTAATAATTAACTTAATATAATTATGTATATATACATTAATATTTATTTTTATATAATTATAGATACATATATATATATATATTATATCGTAAAGGGTAACGGGTAATGGATAACGAAAAACCGTTTATCCATATCCTACCCACTAAAATTTCGGGTAAACGGGTAATGGATAAGTGGATAAATGGATAAATTTTTCCTTATCCATACCCTTATCCAACGGGTCGAAACATAACTGGTAACGGGTTTACCCTTACTCATTGCCAGCCCTATCCTCATCCCTCCCTCTTCATCTTCTTCACCCAAGTTTTCTAGGGTTTCATCCACCCTTTGTGCTTCTTTTCATAGATTGGAGGTTTGTAACCATTTTGGTGAACTAGAAGTGTTTTGGTTGGTGGATTCAAGCTTGGGTTAAAGTAATCTTCTATTTTCTTCAATTATGGAAGTTAGGGTTTCGGTATTAGTTGAGGTATTCATGTATATGGTTTGGGAATCGATTCTTTGTGGTTGATTATGATTATTTATGGTTGAATATGTATGGATTTAGGTTTTTGGAAGTTTTGACTTGAGAATCCAAGTGTTCTTCAAAGGAGCTCTAGTTGGGGGGAAATCTAGATTTAGCCTAAATCTAGCAAGGTGAGTTCAAGTTGATTTGTGAAAACGGTGTACATGCCAAAATGGTTATTTTAAAGTATTTTACATCTTACATGAAATTGTTAACTGCTGATTAGTTTGGTTATTTTGAAAGTGTTTAACTTTATAAACTTGTATATCACACATTCTTGTGACTTTTGGGCATTTTGATAAATGAGTCATAAATGGGTGTGTTTGGTAACTTATTGCATAAATGAGATTATTTGGTTAAAAGACATTTTAGCGTTGTTTGGGGTAAAAGGTTTAATTTTGTGTTATGGGACATTTTGAAAGGATAAGGAGCATAAATCTATTTGGAAAACATTTTGACCTGACTTAAACTGTGTTGGAGTCCATACGAGTATTTTGGAGCATGTAATTTCATGGTATGGGTTGAGTGAGTTTATTACTTGCAAAACGTAATCTTTGGTCAAAAGAGGCTTTGAGCATTTTGGCTCGATGTCGTATTAAAGGAGTCTCGAGGACACTTGTCCGGTTTTATATGGCTTAATGTAGAGTCCAGTTATGACGTACGTATTAATGCGTTGTGATGCGTATTGAGGTTGGTTACGGACTTGAGTGCTCTGGTCATTCATGTTTAGTCCGGGAAGGTTAGACTGTGTTGCAATGGATCCATAGGCACGTGAGTCAGTCTGTTTTGGGATGGTCAGTTGGGTATTGCGGGGTTGAACTTTGGTACCTATGTTTTATGACCAGAAACTTTACAAGTGATCGCTAGGAGGGTTGAGTCGACTAGTGCTACCGGAATAGTAGGCGCTAGAACCTCCGCCGCTTGAAGTAATGCCTGGGAGGTAGTCTTTAAGTGTGTCGGGCCTTCGGGATGGAGTTCTTCGGAATGATCCATCCAGGTCAACTGACTTGGGGTGACACTTGTAAAGGAGTCGTAGGGACACCGGGCTGTGATGTCGGGAGGTGTCATACGATTAACGTTGCATGGGTGGTATACTTTTGTGTTTCCTCCACTCTCAACGGATACGGGTCTCCCCCGTTGTCGGCTATCAGTATTTTAAATTAAGGGCATCTTCTTTTATTGTCATTGGGTCTTTACGGTCGCGTGAGTATTGGGCCTAGTGTCCATGTTTTCGATCGTACGATATACATAGGTTGATGATAAGTCATGTTTCAAGTTAGTTAAGTTGCTTCAATTTATAAAGCATGTTTTGAAATGAAGTGTTCATCTTTGAAAGTGCATGACATTGGAAAAGAGTCGTTTCCACGTTTTAAAGTGCATCAGTTGAAAGGTTATGATTTTTAAGTAAAGTTCATTATCTTAAATGTGTTTACTTATGTAAAACTCTTGAGCTTACTAGGCGTTAAGCCTAACCTTTTTATTTGTCGGCATGTGCATCAGGTTCCAAATGGGGGTTGGGTTCTAGCAGATATGAAGAGTTGAGCCTTAGCTTTGTGCAAGTGTAATTGGTTGGTGAAGTCTTCTGCAGTTTGGAGATAGTGACTACGATTGGGTTTTAGTAGCACCGGTCCGTATTATAGATTGTACGTATAGAATGTATGTGTGTAATGAAGGTTAAACCTTAAAATATGTTTGTAGAGGAATCATTTATTGGTGAAATTAGAAATTTTAAATTAGTTGTTATTTCCAGATTTGAGGGTGTTACAAGTTGGTATCAGAGCTTAAGTTTAAGAGAATTAGGTATTGACTTTTGGATGCCTAGACTCAAACTAGCGTTCTTATAAGCAATTTTAAGTGGATTTGCGCATTAGGTATCTCAAGATACGATATTTTCGGGTTGATCGAGTCGCTAGAATCGGGAAACTTGTCGAGGGTCGCAAGGATGATCATGTACGGTACGTTCATAAAGACACCTGTCCAGTGTTATGGTAAACCTACATGCGACATGTGTATACTTGAACTACCTTGGTATGATGACCGTTGGGGTAGTGAGAAAGTTTCAAAGCGAGTAATTTAAGGAAGGATTGATGTTTCTATTAATGTCACTTTGGAGTGATAGTTAAACGCGTTGAATACACTAAGTTGACCAAATTTAGTCGGAGCTATTGGTCGGATTAGATCCATAAGCGTGTTAATTGGCTCTATTTTGAGGAGAAATTGTAAGGAGAACCGATAAAAGCGTCGATGATCGCCTTAAGATGTTTGAAGATCCGGATGATAGGGTATGACGGAAATTTGAGGAACGTGATTTCGGGGTATCGAGTGCCGGCCAAATCCATGCATGACATCTATTTCTAAAATGAGTTTGCATTATTGGTTTCTCATGTTTCCAAAGCATAAAGTGAGCTATATTACAAAATCTTGGTAAAGTATTTAGCATTCATCAAATTTTAAACCGTGAGTTTAAACATGCACGAAATTGTTTCGTTGTTCGTGGTTACGATTTTGTTTATTGGAAATCTCTTCATCCTTGTTTTGTGTCTAACTCTATTTTTGGATATGATAAGATCCGTATTTTAATGTCATTTTGGGTTTTGGACAAGTAACTGTATAATTTTTAACCTTGACATTGGACCTCCTCCACGTATGTTAAGGTTTTAAAGGAAGAGTTATCCCCATGTTCTTGAGTCGGAGTTTTCTGGAAGATTTGGTTTGTATGAGTCGTGTTTAATTGTATGAGTATAGTTTTGCGGCGTTTTGGGGTGCAGAAGTGTACTTTGAGATGCGTGGGTTTTAATTTCTTTGCGTGTAAAGTTACGCGTTTATTGGGCGTCGTGTCTCATCAAAGCTTTGTTGAAAATGGTCACCTTGTCTTACGTTGTGATTTTAGAATTTTGACATTTTAAACTTATTGTCGTCTTACACTTTTATGTTGGGAAATGAAAATTTTGACACCGCCTGGTTTTACGACAGTTTGAGTCGCGTAATAAAAAGAAATTTTGGAAACGTGTAGACTTCCATTATTGTGTGCGTCAATTTATGAGTTTTGTTTAATACTTTGTCTCATGCGAGTCTTGCACGAGTATTTTTACAACCATAAGAGGCGTTTTGAAAATCTTAATGTCGCATGACTGCATCTTGAGTTTTACGCAAGTATATGTGCACACTGTTTGGGTTGAATTTGATTTACACTCGCGTGAGTAAGTATGAGAAAGATTTATGTTGTCTCGTATTAAACTTTTAATCTAAACATGTTCAGTTGTTAAATTTACTGTTAGAAATTTTCCGCAGTGCATTAAGCGAGTTAGCTGTATTCATGTCGTTGTAGTTATTATTTTGGTCAAATGTGTTCATCGGTACGGCTCAAAGTTTTAAACTCGATTTGAAATTTATTTGCTTTCTCATCGTTCTACCGATCTTTGAGGAATAAACTGATGCATATGGGGTTTGTGGAGAATTTTATGCCACAACGTTTTTGGTTAGAGAAGGAATATTTTAAAGACAAAAATAGTGAAGTTCTCATTTAGGGTTATACAAACAGTTATTGCACGTGTTGTGGTGCAAGAATTAATTTTCATGTTTATAATGCAAATTTTACTACACACCTTTTGTTACCGTTTTATTTACGTAAATGTTGGTCACACAAATTTTGGAAATGGTTTTATACGTGTAGCGTCGGTGATCAATTTTCAACCTATCGAGTGATCGGTAGTGGATTTTACTGCACAAGCAATCGTTATAAAGCTTATGTATTTGAAAGTTTCATAAAGGTTTAAATTGGCATAGTTGTTGAAAACCTTGAACTCATTAGGCCTATAGATTTAAACCCCTGTCGTGAAGGAGTTGTAACTAAGGAACTAAGGAGTCCTTGGGAAATGAAGCGTCGGATTATCCGATTCGTGGTCAGTCTGAATTTTGGATTCCACTTTATGAATCGGTACGCGTGCGAATAATTGAAGTAGTAGAATCTGTTGGAAATTTTTAGTAAAAATGTGATTTTTTACTAACTTTGGACACAATTAAATACATGTATATGTATTGTATATATCTAACTCTTCGTGGGTTTGTGTTCTCCTATATGAGAGCTTCGAAACGATATATTATGTGTCCAAAACGGAATATGTGTGAATGAGATATCGATGCTCAAAGTTGGGTGATTGGAATGAATTTGGTGGAAATCAAGTAGTGTGGGAAGTTGTCCCACATAGGAGATGGGAGTAAAACATTTTGTGGTTTATAACCAAAAATGTGGCAAGTCGCGAATTTCACTGTTACAAATTCCATTTGTAACTCCTTTTGATACTCATGAATATAAGAATTAATTAGATTAATGGTAATTAAAATTAATTTAATTACTGATTAAATCATATTGATTTGTCGGTTTCATTCACGGGTATATAAAGGGGAGCTCGGTTTCATTTCAAAGTCCGACACACCAATCGATACTTCTTCTCTATAATTTCCTTAGCATACGACTTTCTTCCTAAGCGAATTTTCAGGCAAGTGAAATATCCGGCAGTTCAACTGCTCACGCTGTTGTACCCTGGGAACATACGACAAATCTGTTTAAGGGAATCGTGTTCAACACGAGCCTCAACATTGTTTAAATCTACGGTTTATTTGTTTACACTTATTCCTGTCGATTCCCTTTGTATTCGAATTGTACTAATCATTTGTTGATTGTTTTAGTTATTTCGTTGTATTTATATGAATTATTAAAATACATAAAGTAGAAAATTACCAACAATCTTAAACAGATTTTGTTGTATCGAGTTTATCTTGATACGTTTGGTTCTCTGTTTTTATAAACAGATTAATTCGTGTGGTATCGTATTCTGTTTTATGTAAACAGATTATTTTCGTGGTACTAATTGTACACGTAAATTGAATTGAGTTTAGCTCGATTCAATTGGTTGTCTGTTTTGTGTAAACAGACTTTATATCGAATTTAATTCGATTTGATAAGAATTGAGTTTTGTCTCGATTTAAGGGTATAAACGGATTGATAATCGAGTTTGTTTCGATTAATTCGTTTATGTGAAAAAGAATTTCTATCGACGTTGGTTCAATTTAATTCTTTTTATGTTTTGTGTAAACATATTATAAATTGTATTTGATGATTTAAATTACTGTTTGTAAACAGTTTATAAAATCGAGTTTGTAAAGAAAATTTCCAAATCGATTTTGTTTCGATTATATGGAAATAGAATCTAATCGTTTTTTGGATCGATTTAAATTGAGCTTGTTTCAATTTGTGGAAAGAGATTCTAAGTCGAGTTTGTCTCGTTTTGTGGAAACGAAATTTAAAATCGAGTTTGTTTCGATTTTGTAAAGAAAAATTCCAAATCGATTTTGTTTCGATTTTGTGGAAAAAGGTTTTAAATCGATTTATTTCGATTTTGTAAACAAATTCTAAAACGAGTTTGTTTTTTATTTAAGACCTTTATTGTTTGTATAAAAGGATTATCAATCAAATTTGTATTTGATTCAATTCCTTTTCTGTTTTGTGTAAACAGATAGAGATTGCGTTCACATGAAATTTGTTTTCCACGATGGTGAACGAGTATGTGGTGGGAATGATCACGGATCCCACGGACATGGTCTCAGAGTTGAATGTGATTGGTGCAAACTCTAGAGAATGGTGGATTGATACCGGATCGACCCGTCATGTGTGTCATGACAAGAGAAACTTCAACATTTACAAGGATGTTGATGTTGGGCAAAAGCTCTTTATGGGAAATGCCGCCACCGCCGATGTCAAGGGTATTGGAGATGTCATTTTGAAGATGATTTCCGGGAAAGAGCTTAAGCTTAAAGATGTTTTGTACGTCCCGGAACTTCGAAAGAACCTCGTTTCGGGTTGGTTGTTAAACAAGTTTGGTTTCAAATTAGTGTTTGAGTCGGACGAATTTGTTTTGTCCAAAAGTGGTATGCATGTGGGTAATGGAAATGCTTTGAATGGTATGTTCAAGTTAAAGACAATAGTTTTCAATGAAATGAATAAAACTATTTCAAGTTCAGTTTATTTGCTTGAATCTCCAAACGTTTAGGACTTGTAAATTATAAATCCATTCGACGTTTAATTAAATTAAATTGCATACCAAAATTTGATTTTTGACTCAAATCACAAGTGCCCCACATGTGTAGAATCCAAACTTACTAGAACGTCTTTCAAATCGATAGAAAGAAAAACCAAACCCCTTGATTTAATTCACACTGATGTGTGTGATTTAAAATCGATTCCTACTAGAGGTGGGAACAAATACTTCATCAAGTTTATCGATGATAGTACGAAATATTGCTAGTGTATTTACTTAAGAGTAAAGATGAATCAATAGACAAGTTTGTCTTGTATAAAAATGAAGTTGAGAATCAACTTAACAAGAAAATCAAGGTAGTTAGAAGTGATAGGGGAGGTGAATATGTTTCACCGTTTGCTGAATTTTGTTCTAACAATGGAATTCGACATGAATTCACAACACTCTACTCACCTCAGCAAAACGGTATTGCTGAAAGAAAGAATCGCACCTTGAAAGAAATGGTGAATGCCATGTTGATCAGTTCTGGCCTAAGTCAGAACATGTGGGGGGAAACTATTTTGTCGGCTAATTATCTTTTAAATAAGATACCCCGCAAGAAAAAAAAATACGACCCCGTATGAACTTTGGATGGGAAGAAAACCATCTTACAATTACTTACGAGTGTGGGGGTGCCTAGCTAAAGTGGTTGTACCTCCTCTTAAGGTACAAAAGTTAGGACCTAAAACAGTGGATTGTGTATTCATTGGATATGCACAAAATAGTAGTGCTTATCGGTTTCTTGTGTATGAATCTAAAAATCCCGAGATACACAAGAATACAATTATGGAGTCAAGAAGTGCTTCATTTTTTGAAGACGTGTTTCCTTGTTTGAACAAGGAAGATCAAGCGTCATCTTCTTAAAGATAAAGAAATTGTTCAAGAGGATGAACAAATTCTATCTGAAGTGGAACCTAGAAGAAGTAAACGGGCTCGGGTTGAAAAATCGTTTGGTCCTGATTTTCTCACCTACGTGGTGGAAAGTGAACCTAAAACCTATCGTAAGGCGGTCACGTCTTCGGAGGGACCTCAATGGAAAGAAGCCATTAATAGTGAGATAGAATCTATCTTACAAAATCATACATGGGAACTAGTGGACCTACCACCGGGTTGTAAGCCACTAGGTTACCGTTGGATCTTTAAAAGAAAGATGAAAGTTGATGGCAGTATTGACAAATACAAAGCGAGATTAGTGATCAAAGGATATAGATAAAAGGAAGGTCTAGATTACTTTGATACTTATTAGCCGGTGACAAGAATAACATCCATTAGATTGGTGTTAGCAATTGCAGCTATTAGAAATCTACAAATTCACCAAATGGATGTGAAAACTGCTTTTCTAAACGGAGATTTAGAAGAAGAAATCTATATGGAGCAGCCTGAGGGATTCATTGCCCCGGGACAAGAGAACAAGGTTTGTAAACTGATTAAATCCTTGTATGGCTTAAAGCAAGCTCCAAAGCAATGGCATCAAAAGTTTGATCAAGCCATGTTAGAAAGCGGTTTTAAGATAAATGAGTGTGATAAATGTGTTTACATGAAAGACACCACTCATGGATATGTTATCTTGTGTTTATATGTTGATATGCTTATCATTGGCAGCGATAACAAAATGATAAAGTCCACAAAGGATATGTTGAAATCTAAATTTGACATGAAAGATTTGGGTTTAGCGGATGTGATTCTTGGGATAAAAATCACAATAACCCAAAATGGTATGGTGTTAAATCAAACACACTATGTGGACAAGATTCTTGAGAAATTCAATGAAGGAGATACAAGTATAGCTAGAACTCCAATTGATACTAGTCAACATCTATCTAAGAATAGAGGGGAAGGTGTTGAACAAGTAGAATACTCAAGAATAATTGGCAGTCTGATGTATCTTATGAGTTGTACTAGACTTGACTTAACATATGCAGTGAGCAGGCTAAGTAGGTATACTAGTAATCCCAGTTTAGAACATTGGAAAAGTATTACTAGATTGTTAAGATATCTAAGATACACACGTGAATATGGATTGCATTATGGAAAATATCCAATGGTAATCGAAGGTTACAGTGATGCAAATTGGATATCTGATATTAAGGATTCCAGATCGACAAGTGGATATGTGTTTACACTTGGAGGTGCGGCTATATCTTGGAAATCGTCCAAGCAAACTGTTATAGCCAGATCCACGATGGAATCTGAATTTATTGCATTGGATAAATGTGGTGAAGAGGCAGAATGGCTACGTCAGTTCATGGAAGATATTCCCAAATGGCCTAAGCCGGTAACGACCATATGTATACATTGTGATAGCCAATCGGCAATTGGTAGAGCTCAAAGTACAATGTATAATGGGAAATCTAGACATATTAGACGTAGACATAATACGATTCGACAATTACTCTCTACTGGAGTTATCACAATTGACTATGTGAAGTCAAATGATAACATTGCGGATCCGCTTACGAAAGGCCTAAGTAGAGATTTGGTGTACAAGTCGTCGAGAGGAATGAGACTAAATAAAGCCCTTGAATGAGTAATTCATGCAAAGGAAACCTTACCCAGAAGACTGGAGATCCCAATATCTGGGTTCAAAAGGACAACCTAGTTGTATGAATAAAGGAGGTCACTGTGGGGGGAGTTAATAAACTTCCAACTCCAATTCTGGAAACAGTGATAATGAGGCTAATCCTATGGCTTTTAATGATTATTGAAAATCACCTATGTGAGAGAGAAGTGGGGTCGCTTCGAAGGGAATTGTGGGGGTTCAATTCCTATCATCTCTCGCTGAACCAGGCTAGTGTTCACGACCATAACGAACACGACTATGAGGATATGACCTTGTTAGGAAGAATTCTGTGTGAAATGTATTGTCGCCTACATAAATGGCAGTTCAGTTCAAGGACATCGAGTCTACTGACAGCTAGGAGGCTAAGTGTGTTTCACAAGGGAAGGTTCAAAGGATAACACCTACCTATCCTATGCAAGATTCGACCATTGGAAATTTCGTAGGGAAATTTTCGTATGCAAAGATCGATCTCCATTCATGTGGGGGATTGTTGGAAATTTTTAGTAAAAATGTGATTTTTTACTAACTTTGGACACAATTAAATACATGTATATGTATTGTATATATCTAACTCTTCGTGGGTTTGTGTTCTCCTATATGAGAGCTTCGAAACGATATATTATGTGTCCAAAACGGAATATGTGTGAATGAGATATCGATGCTCAAAGTTGGGTGATTGGAATGAATTTGGTGGAAATCAAGTAGTGTGGGAAGTTGTCCCACATAGGAGATGGGAGTAAAACATTTTGTGGTTTATAACCAAAAATGTGGCAAGTCGCGAATTTCACTGTTACAAATTCCATTTGTAACTCCTTTTGATACTCATGAATATAAGAATTAATTAGATTAATGGTAATTAAAATTAATTTAATTACTGATTAAATCATATTGATTTGTCGGTTTCATTCACGAGTATATAAAGGGGAGCTCGGTTTCATTTCAAAGTCCGACACACCAATCGATACTTCTTCTCTATAATTTCCTTAGCATACGGCTTTCTTCCTAAGCGAATTTTCAGGCAAGTGAAATATCCGGCAGTTCAACTGCTCACGCTGTTGTACCCTGGGAACAGACGGCAAATCTGTTTAAGGGAATCGTGTTCAACACGAGCCTCAGCATCGTTTAAATCTACGGTTTATTCGTTTACACTTATTCATGTCGATTCCCTTTGTATTCGAATTGTACTAATCATTTGTTGATTGTTTTAGTTATTTCGTTGTATTTATATGTATTATTAAAATACATTGCCAGCCCTATCCTCATTCCTCCCTCTTCATCTTCTTCACCCAAGTTTTCTAGGGTTTCATCCACCATTTGTGCTTCTTTTCATAGATTGGAGGTTTGTAACCATTTTGGTGAACTAGAAGTGTTTTGGTTGGTGGATTCAAGCTTGGGTTAAGGTAATCTTCTATTCTCTTCAGTTATGGAAGTTAGGGTTTCGGTATTAATTGAGGTATTCATGTATATGGTTTGGGAATCAATTATTTGTGGTTGATTATGATTATTTATGGTTGAATATGTATGGGTTTAGGTTTTTGGAAGTTTTGACTTGAGAATCCAAGTGTTCTTCAAAGGAGCTCTAGTTGGGGGAAAATCTAGATTTAGCCTAAATCTAGCAAGGTGAGTTCAAGTTGATTTGTGAAAACGGTGTACATGCCAAAATGGTTATTTTAAAGTATTTTACATCTTACATGAAATTGTTAACTGCTGATCAGTTTGGTTATTTTGAAAGTTTTTAACTTTATAAACTTGTATATCACACATTCTTGTGACTTTTGGGCATTTTGATAAATGAGTCATAAATGGGTGTGTTTGGTAACTTATTGCATAAATGAGATTATTTGGTTAAAAGACATTTTAGCGTTGTTTGGGGTAAAAGGTTTAATTTTGTGTTATGGGACATTTTGAAAGGATAAGGAGCATAAATCTATTTGGAAAACATTTTGACCCGACTTAAACTGTGTTGGAGTCCATACGAGTATTTTGGAGCATGTAATTTCATGGTATGGGTTGAGTGAGTTTATTACTTGCAAAACGTAATCTTTGGTCAAAAGAGGTTTTGAGCATTTTGGCTCGATGTCGTATTAAAGGAGTCTCGAGGACACTTGTCCGGTTTTATATGGCTCAATGTAGAGTCCAGTTATGACGTACGTATTAATGCGATGTGATGCGTATTGAGGTTGGTTACGGACTTGAGTGCTCTGGTCATTCATGTTTAGTCCGGGAAGGTTAGACTGTGTTGCAATGGATCCATAGGCACGTGAGTCAGTCTGTTTTGGGATGGTCAGTTGGGTATTGCGGGGTTGAACTTCGATACCCATGTTTTATGACCAGAAACTTTACAAGTGATCACTAGGAGGGTTGAGTCGGCTAGTGCTACCGGAATAGTAGGCGCTGGAACCTCCGCCGCTTGAAGTAATGCCTGGGAGGTAGTCTTTAAGTGTGTCGGGCCTTCGGGATGGAGTTCTTCGGAATGATCCATCAAGGTCAACTGACTTGGGGTGACACTTGTAAAGGAGTCGTAGGGACACCGGGCTGTGATGTCGGGAGGTGTCATACGATTAACGTTGCATGGGTGGTATACTTTTGTGTTTCCTCCACTCTCAACGGATACGGGTCTCCCCCGTTGTCGGCTATCAGTATTTTAAATTAAGGACGTCTTCTTTTATTGTCATTGGGTCTTTACGGTCGCGTGAGTATTGGGCCTAGTGTCTATGTTTTCGATCGTACGATATACATGGGTTGATGATAAGTCATGTTTCAAGTTAGTTAAGTTGCTTCAATTTATAAAGCATGTTTTGAAATGAAGTGTTCATCTTTGAAAGTGCATGACATTGGAAAAGAGTCGTTTCCACGTTTTAAAGTGCATCGGTTGAAAGGTTATGATTTTTAAGTAAAGTTCATTATCTTAAATGTGTTTACTTATGTAAAACTCTTGAGCTCACTAGGCGTTAAGCCTAACCTTTTTATTTGTCGGCATGTGCATCAGGTTCCAGATGGGGGTTGGGTTCTAGCAGATATAAAGAGTTGAGCCTTAGCTTTGTGCAAGTGTAAGTGGTTGGTGAAGTCTTCTGCAGTTTGGAGATAGTGACTACGATTGGGTTTTAGTAGCACCGGTCCGTATTATAGATTGTATAGAATGTATGTGTGTAATGGAGGTTAAACCTTAAAATATGTTTGTAGAGTATTGGTGAAATTAGAAATTTTAAATTAGTTACTATTTCCAGATTTGAGGGTGTTACAACTACTCTCCCGGTCAGCGCCTCTATCGCCGGCGACCACTCTTCCAGCCAACGCCTCCATCACCGACGACCTTTCAGGTACGACCATTCTTTTCTGATCTAATTTCTCACTACTTCATCTTCAGATCGAAATGGAAACGAGGTCAAATTATTTGTTCTTGAAATTAATCGAAAATCAGATTATTTGTTCTTGAAATTAATCGAAAATCATATTATTTGTTGATTATTTGTTCTTGAAATTAATCGAAAAGCAGATTATTTGTTGATTATTTGTTGTTCATTGCCTTCGTTGATAATTGTTTCTTATCAGTTCAACTTTATTGTTTACGGAGTGCAACGAGGACACCGCATTGTTGAACGAAGAAGAAGTCGAAGGAAGTGGAGAAGAAGAATTTGATATATCCCAATGGGGTGCCAATAACACTCAATATATGGCTTCTTTGCGTGATGGAATTGCAAATAGTTTGGTTAATAATGTTTAAATTTTAAGCATTTGTGTTTGAACTTTGCTACTTTGTCTTTGAACTTTGGGTACTTTGTGTTTGAACTTTTCTAGTTTGTGTTTGAACTTGGAATTTTAAGTACTTTATGAATTTATGTTTTGATTTTTGGATTATATCAATGAATTTATGATTATATGGCTTAAAAAATAAACAACAATTTATAAAACAACTTAAAATTCATATTCAGGGGTAAATTGATTATTTCTGTTATTCAGACTGTTCATTCAGATAAAAAAGTAAACAACAACATCAATTTATCCAGACAGACACATTTATTCATACATGACTTAATGGAAGATTTGGTAAACATGCCCTAAATTCTAGCATTTCGTATATATATCTAATATGAAATTAAAAATATACAAAACAAAATAGAGTTTTCCACATTTGCCAAAATTAAAATGGATTTTAAAGTATTTTACAACCATTTCGTGCTTCAAAGTGCAAAAATTATATATATTTTGTAGAAAAATACGTATTTATATAAAGGTTATATTTTTCTTTGTCTCAACATAAGTGTCTATAAGTATTATTTTATTGTATCCAAAATAATTGTTTATTTTTAAAAATGAATGTTTATTCTTAATTACGAGATAGAGAAACTTTCTCTATATAAAATTAAGGATAAAATTATCATTTAATCAATTAAAAAATATAATAACTTTACATTTTTATTGTAAACATTTATTATAAAAGATTGTCCATTTAATTATTTTTTTAGATAAACTATCGTTGCGTTTATATGTCGGATAAATAAGTTGGAAGATTACATTTACTATTTTACATTTATTTTGAATTAAGTAACAAATATATTATACATGGATATTCTTAAAAAGACATAACCAACAAATATTCAATTGGTACTGCAAGATCACCGGGGATTTTCCTATTTGTTTTTTCCAGACACCTTGAGATAAGTAGAGGTACGCACAAACTGACTCGAATATCCATAGTTAACAAAAAAAATTACAAACATTCAATTTTGTAAAATTAAAAATCATATGTCCCAAATATCTTTATCCCTTTCATATTCACCAATCACATAAAGTCACATCATTATTTTCATTTAATATAAATTTATTTGCTTTATCTTTTTGTTCTCTTTTTCCAATAAATGAATGATGTAAATCCATCTATGTAACACCCCGAAATTTTCGTTTGTAATACTTTATCGTTCAGCCTCCTAGTCTTTCGTATTTTAATATTAGTCTTGAACGTTATCTTGTTGGTGAGTACCACGTGTCTCTAGCCTAGTTGTGTGGCAAGACTTGGATTTTTGGTTAAGGAGAAGCAGTGGACTACGCGACTTACTCGCGACTTGGAGTCCCGGAATTAGCCGCGTAACTCACTGTTGGACGATCATCTCAAGGACACGGGCGACTTATGCCGCGACTTGAGTGTAACACCCGTAATTTTCGGCCTGCAGAGGTCTCAGGACGTTTTGGATTGGTGAGCGGGAGGGGTGTGTCCGGAAAACATTATCTAGGTTCCTTGGTGTATCGAGAGCTTTCCGGTGCGGAAAAAGGAAGGATTCGGGGTCCTGCACAGTTTGGGCGACAGTGCCCGCGACTGTGACATGTGTCACTATCGCGGGGCAAGGTCGCGAGCATGGTGGAGGCCACGGTACATCTTCGGCGAGAGTGCCCGCGAGAGTGCCAAGGGCACAATCGCGGGGCACAATCGCGAGCGGCCCCTGACCTCTTTTAAAGCCGCGATTCTTCACCTTCTTCTCATTTTACTTCACACCTCTCATATCATTTTCTCCCAAACTGTTTCCCCTACACCCAATACTAACCCTAATCCATTTAAGACCATTTCCTTGGATCTTAAGGTGTTCCATCGTCATAAAGTTTGCTACCCCAACCTCAAGTGCTAGATCAAGTGTTCTTCATCATCTCATGAGATTTCTAGGTTTTGGGGATTTGCTCAAAATCCAAGTGGTAAGTTATTCTTCTCTCTTCTAGATCTTCTCTCTAAGTTATACATGTTCATTTGATGACTTTCTAGTATTTTTATTCTTCAGATTTTGGGTTTGATGGTTTTGGAGGAATTAGATTAAAATTAGGGTTTTGGTGTTTTGATGGGATCTTGGGGTAATATGTTTGGGGATCGATTATTTATGGTGGAATAAGTATATTTATGGTTGAACTTGTGTATCTAGGTTGGTGGAAGTTTCGACTTTGAAGATTCAAGTTTCTTCAAAAGAGCTCAAAGCGGGGTAAAAATCTAGATTTAGCCTAAATCTAGCAAGGTGAGTTCAAGTTGATTTGTGAAAACGGTGTACATACCAAAATGTTTATTTTAAAGCGTTTTACATGAAATTGTTAACTGCTGATAAGTTTTGTTAACTGCTGATAAGTTTTGTTAACTGCTGATAAGTTTTGTTAACTGCTGATAAGTTTTGTTAACTACTGATAAGTTTTGTTAAATGCTGATAAGTCTGGTTAACTGCTGATAAGTTGAGTATTTCAAAGGTGTTTAATTTTATAAACTCATTTAGCACACATCTTTGGGATTTTGGAGCATTATGATAAATAAATCATGTATTTTGGTATTTCTATGATTTATTTTATGGAAGTAGATTTTGAGTATAAATGTGTTTTGATTTGTGTTTTAGAGAAATGCATGGTTTTGTGTTATGGGACGTTTTGAAAGAATAAATGTTGTAAACTCACTTGGAAAATGAATTGTCCCAATCTAAACTACGTTGGAATTAATTATATGCTTTGGAGCATGGGTTTATATAAATATGGGTTGTTTATATTTGAGTTCATTTTATGAATTTCGACGTTAGGTCTTTGGATTTGTTGAGCTTCTGGCTCGGTTTGGATTTTGTTGGGTTTTGAGGACACTTGTCCGTTTTAATTTCTCGATGTTGAGCGTCTGGTTATGATTTACATTTACTGCATCTTAGTTGAGCATGTCATGTTTTGAATGCTTTGGCTCATTCGTTTTGAGTCATGTAATGGTTAGTTAGTGCAATGGATCCATAGGCACGGTGTTCCTCTGTCCCCGTTTGGGAAGTTGGTTCACCATTTGGCACGGAATAGGCATCGGGCTCCATGGTAAGTAGGGTGTGGGCCTATACGGTCGGGCAGCGTCCCATGGACAGTAAGGTGTAATTCCATTGTGCCCGAGTTGCCCGGTTTTGGGGACTCTCAAGAATAGACCTGGAGTGGTTGACTTGATGTTTTCGGGCGATAGACTTGGAGTAGTTGAGCTCGGTGGGTGTTTTATGTGTAACCCACATGTTTTGAATTACTACATAACTATGATATTTACTTTGTGTTCCGTTATGTACAATGTAATCGTGTCTCCCCCGTCACCAATAGGTGTGGTTTGGTTATGGAGTTTTATAATCCATGTTTTTGAAGACGTTGGTGTATGGGTATTTATCTATGTTTTAAGGTTTCAGTTATTTAAACTCATTCGAGTTATTGGGATGTCTTGGAAGTTTGAGTTATCTATGTTTTCAACATTTGATCATTATAACATCATTTATGTTTTACGTGCGCTTTGGGTTTTGACTTTATTTAAAGAGGCGTGTGTTTTATGATTTTAATCACGAAAGGGGTGAATGATGAAAAGAAATTGTTTTAATATTTAATGTATTTCATTTCTAGATGTTTCCAAATTAGTTGTATTGCATTTTGGGAAATCATGATTTTAAATAACATTCCTAAAGTTATCGCTTTATTTATCTCTAACGAAAACTCTTGAACTCACTAGGCGTTAAGCCTAACCTTTTATTTTTCGGCATGTGCATCAGGTTCCAGTTGGGGTTTGGTTCTACCGCAGTTGGAGATAGTGACTATTATTGGGTTTTAGTAGCACCCGTCCTTATTATAGACTATATGTAGAGAATAAATGTGTTTATTGAGGTTAAATCCTATATTGTGTTTGTAGATAAATTATTTATCGATGTATTTAGAAAATATTAAATTAATTGTTATTTCCGAGTTTGAGGGTGTTACATTGAGGTCGCGGCATAACCCGCGGAACTACTCTGGTCGACTAATACGGGTTCCTTCCCCTTTTTCTCTCATTTGGTTCAAGTGTGGTGCTAGTAGGAGAGCTTGGTGCAATTTTGGGTGCCCTAGGTGAGTAGTTCTTCTCTCTCTCTTCATTTAATCTCCATAAATGAAGCCTTAAGATTATTGTTGGTATTATCTAGGTTATATAACTCTCTTTGTGAAGATCTCCCTCCATAAACTTTTTGAGTTCTAGGGTTTTGAATACAACCCTACAAGGTGAGTTCTTACACTTTTTATTAAACATTATACATGTCAAAAGGTGGATTTTGAATACCTAATATCTTCTCTTTCACATATTTGATTTGTAAGACATTGTGCTAAACCTAACTTTTGGGGATATTAGGGTTTGTGATGATTTTGGGGAAATGGCAATTTATGAACTCTATTAATGTTCTTTAACTTGTTTTTACTTGGGTTATATATTTATGTGGATGGTATTGCTATGCAAAACTTATGGACTTGTGAGATTGGGTAGAACTATTAAGATAAGCTGTAGGGTACCTAGACTTAAGCTGTGAAATTAGACAATGATTTTGTGAGATTGGGTAGAATTATTAAGATAAGATAGTTCTAGAGTCGACGGAAGCTACACAAGTTAAGAGTTATGGTAATGGAAATGAAATTTTTTATGTATTGCATGTTCATAATTTCGCCTAGCTAACGTTATTATGAAGATGTTTTACGTGATTATGCTTGTTTTCCGTTGTTATGATAATTGGTGAATGTAGTGGTACGTTTCCTTGCTTATAACCGTGTAGTCTTATCTTATCTATATTCTCGCGTGTGTGGCAGACTATGGTTAATACGAGTAATCGGCCGGAGGGGCAGGATACGGCAGCGTCTACGGCCGATCAACCGAGAGTAACGAATAATGATTTGCCCCCACCTGTAACACCCTTAATTCTGAAGATAGCAACTTATTAAAATTTTCTAAATACATCAATAATTGATTCGTCTACAAACACAATTTAAGAATTAACCTCAATACATACATTCATTCTGCACATACAATCTATGACAAGGACGGGTGCAACTAAACCCAACAACAGTTACTAACTCCAACCTGCGGAAGACTTCACAAATTACTTACTCTTGTGTAAGGCTAAGGCTCAACTCTTCGTGAGGCTACTAGAATCCGAACCCCCAACTGGAACCTGATGCACATGCCGACAAATAAAATGTTAGGCTTAACGCCTAGTGAGCTCAAGAGTTTTAACATGAATGAATAAATCTTTAAAATATAGGAAATCAGTTTTAAAGCAAGATCCTTCGAAATATTATACTTCAAAATGGAAACGACACATTTTCCCACAATATACACTTTTAAAGACAATGCTTCCCAAACATGCATTTCTTATAAAACGATGCAACCCGTAACTCACCCAAAACGGGGTCATAGTTCGATACTCAAATGTGCTAAAATGTAAATAGTACGTCATATCCCAAAACACCCAAAACGCGGGTGGGGCATAATAATCGACCTTTAAATAACGGAGGACAAATCATACAGATATGGTGCGTCATGGAAAACCCGTAACTCGAAATAATACCCACACGACCATAAAATAGAATGAACTCGAAATATTAAAACGTGGAAAATTAAATATCCAAAATACGACGGGCCGACGACGGGGGCTACCCGTATCCGTTGAGATTGGAGGAACACAAATGTATGCCACTCATACAACGTTAATCGTATGACACTTCACGACACACAAGCCCAAGTGTCCCTACGACTCCCTTCAAGCTACACCAAAGAGACAGCTGACCTTAGCGAAATATTAACGAGAATACCGCTCAAAGGCCCGACACAAAGGGGATACAACCATGGCATTGCCCCACATGGCGGAGGTCCCAAAACGCCCATCAAATGACTACTCCAACGCCATGATAGCACAACCCGGAGTCAACCCTCTTAGTGTACACCTTGAAAGGACAAGGTCATAACCCATGAGTCCCGGAGTCCAACCCCGTACCACCCCAATGACCATCAAATAAGACTGACTTACGTGCCTATGGATCCAATACAACACAGTCTAAAAATTACACGACTATACCTGAATGACAACAGCACTCGAGCCTGTAATTATAAATATGCAATAAAATGCATTAAGATGTAAGCCATGAAATGGGACTCTACATCGAGCCATTAAACCCGGACAAATGTCCACAAGACTCTTTCAAGCCAACACCGAGCTAAAATGCTCAAAATCCATTTGACCAATAATCAATGGTCCTCCAAATAATGAAATGTCTTTAAACAACGTTTATGAAGACACATGCCTCAAAGACGAGATTAACCCAAAACTCCACACGAGATGGGACTAAAGATTTTCCAAAGGGTTTATGAATGCAAATACACCAAAATGCATATAACATGAAATAGACTCCATTTGTACAAAATCATCAAAGGTGCATGAATCATGAAATAGATCTTACTTGTACAAAGTCACCAAGAATACGTAAATCATGCTATTTAGTTGCTAAAATGTTCAAACCCAATATAAGCATTTTAAGAGGTTAACACAACCCAAGTTTACCAAATATGAAAACTTATCAAAATACTCACACTTTGACGAATAACCAAGTAAAACATATTTTACTTCGAAATACCCAAAACTTATCAGCAGTTAACCATTTCATGTAAAACACTTTAAAATAAACATTTTGGCATGTACACCGTTTTCACAAATCAACTTGAACTCACCTTGCTAGATTTAGGCTAAATCTAGGTTTCACCCAACAAGCTCCTTTGAAGGCCGCTTGAATCCTCAAGCCGAGAACTTCCAAAACCTAGATCCAAACATTCCAAACCATACATAACCATAATCAACCACACAGAAACATTGCCCAACATTATAAACCAAAATCCCCAAATGAGATCAAAACCCTAGTTTCTCCAAAACTAACAAATCTGAGATCTGAAATTCCAAACACTAGGAAAACATCCAAAGAACATTTATAACCTTAAATCAAGGAAACTTACCATTAAAGATGACGAGACCTTCCGAAGACACCCAATCCAACTCTTCAACCCGAGCTCCCACACTTTGAACTTGACGAGGAAGATGAAGATGAAGGTTTTGTGGGTTATCATCCCAACTAGTTGGATGAAGAAGGTTTATGTGGTTTGAGGAGGGAAAACCCTCAAAATAGGTAAGGTTCGACATTTGAGGTTTGGGAGAGAAGAGGGAAGAAGATTTAGGGTTTTTATTTGAGAGTGATGAGGCAAATGGCTGAAAATCGGTTTTAATCTCGACAGTGCACTTCCGAAGGTTATGCCGCGACCTTAAGTCGCGGCATAAGCCGCCCGTTTCCCCGAATACTCATATTCAGTGAGTTACGCGACTTGTGCCGCGAGCCAAAGTCGCGTGCCAAGTCGCGGTAGCCCAAAACTTCGGTTTTCTTGGATCATTCGTACCTGATTTGATTCCCGATGATTCCAAAGTAAATCTTGCCTGAATCTCGATCCCTTTACGTCCCACGAGTCACCGACTCCCGAAATAACACTTAGGGAAATCTCCAAATTTACGTGTATTACACCACCGTTTATAAATGCGTTGGGTAGAGGACCGGATGTAACACCCTAAAAATAGGGATAACAAAAATCCGAAAAACGGACATGCGGTATTTAAAATTGCCAAATCAAGAGCCTCCCAAAAATGAGGAAAATACACAAACCTGTTTAAATACAATCGTAATTAAACGGATAATAAATAACAACCAACTAATCTAATTTCTATAACCAGAAAAGATATTACAATCAAGGGTGTCATTTATAGACCCAAAGGATTCTCTACCAAATGTAAGTCCAAAAGCGATATTCCCAAATCTCTCACCCAAGCACTACGCCAGCTTAGGACCGATGCCGCTAAAACCTGAGATACACATCGACACCAAACAAGTGTTAGGCCAAAAAGCCTAGTGAGTTGAACAATAAATTGCATGGTAGAACATATACAATTCTTATCAGCAGTTAACCAATTTTCCACATGTATGGAGTCAACGGGGGAGACCCATAGCACCAATCAATTCCACCCCAGAGTCGATGTACCTTGATGCCCTCCGTAAATTCCACCTTATCCGAGTGGCGGAGGTCTAGGCACATACCATCACGGTGGTGCCTCCGACTACATCCTCCTTGTGTCATTAACTTGGTTCGTCCAACATAATGCCTATAGGAGGTCCTTAGGTATTCTTCAACCAAATGTACTTCAATACCAACCATGGGTATGATATATCCCTCCTAATAGCATGAGTCTAACATAAGACTTAAATATCCACATAGCCACGTTGTAGATACAATAACACCAAGAGTGTATCCCGAATGGAAATCATCATATTATACCAAACATATATTCCATAATCATGTCAAATACCCATTGTGGGCACACATAATGTAAGTCCCCAAATAATTACACAACATAGAGTAAATCATGGGATAATACTTCATATACACATATCTCACATAATCTCATGGAAATACCATCAAATACATAAACCCGTAAAGATGACCATTTTGAGCAAATATGTGATAATAACAACAATTAAGCAATTATGATGTGTATCCAGTTTTAACAAAAGTTTAGTAAACTCACCTTGCTAGATTTAGACTAAATCTAGATTTTACCCACTTAGAACTTTCCTTGAAGATCTTGATTCTTCATATCAAATCTTCCAAAACCTAGATCCACAAGGTTCCAACCATAAATATACATATTCTACCATAAACAATCATTTCCCAAACCATATGCATGGATACCTCAACTAATACCGAAACCCTAACTTCCATAACCGAAGAGAATAGAAGATTACCTTAACCCAAGCTTGAATTCACCAACCAAAACACTTCTAGTTCACCAAAATGATCACAAACCTTCAATATATGAAAGGGAGAACAAGGGGTGGATGAAACCCTAGAATATTTTGGGGAAGAAGATGAATAGGGAAAGATGAGAAGCTTACCACCACAAAATGCTCTAGCATACTTCAATAGACTTCCAATCTCTTGCTAGATCCTTTAAAAGCTCTCAAAAACGAAACCGTAGCACTTTGAACCACCCAAATCGGAGCTAGGATGAAGGAGATATGAAGGAATGAAGTTTGGGGCTGAAAATCGCGATTTAAGCTCGATCCAGTGGATTTCGCGACTTGTGCCGCGACCTTAAGTCGCGGCATAAGTCGCCCGCTTCCCTGGTTTTTTTCTCGATACTGTTTTGGCCATAACTTCTTCGTTATAGCTCCGTTTTTGCTCCGGAATGAACCGTTGAACTCGTAATTGAATCATTCATCCATCTAGACTATAAAATCAAGGATTCAAGTCCAAAATCAAAAATCTTATTTTTCCTTAATATCTCGGTTTCTGTATTAACTTGGATCGATATCTTTCGAAAATCGGGGTGTTACAATCCTCCCAACCTTAAAAGAGATTTCGTCCTCGAAATCTGGAACCACCAAGCACCCAATATCACACTTGGAAATATTGATTGATTTATTATCCAAAAGGAATACCTTCATGAGACTTCACCTCATATACGGCCCGATTGCATAACGGTTTAGGTTGTCGCTGCGTTTCTCATACCGTGCCATTACAAACTAAATCTTAACGTTCAATATATTTTGCTGATGTCAGGATGAACATTGAGTCCCTGATTAATCATTTTCTTAATCATTAAATCTCGGTTGCCTCCCAACCTTAGATTGCTCGTATTACCCCAAGAGTAACCTACGACCTTATTCAATTATTTCCACCAAAAATACCCCAAATCAAACATTTCGTTTAGATACCTCTAAATACGACATATCAAGGTCTCCTTGATAATCGATTTGTACTTAAAATCCACCTCGATGTTCTCACCAAATGTATCCAGTAAACATTACCACCAACCCCCACCATGCTCTCAAGCATCGATTTCCAAATCAACGAAAGTACTGACAATTATCAAAATACCAATGGTTGATTTCTTAATGATCAAGATCTAATTTCCTTAAGTTTACCGCTCGTCCTGCAGACATACCAGATCTATCGAAAAATACATTGAAGCATACCAACAGTTATTGTCCTCAAAATAGAGTGTCGACACCTATCCTCAGAATGACCATTCTGCAACCGTGGGTATACTACCAAATATTTCCTTCCCGATTAGTAATGTCGATTCAAAGTTGACACCTACTCTTAGAAATAGTCACCCAAATCCAACATCCTTACCAGTCAACCATAACATCATCATTATTCACGAATACCCAACAATATAGTACACCGCCGACACATAACAGGTCGTTGTATCAAATTCCCATAATTCCAAAACCAACCATACCCGAGCAACCGAACACGATGTTAATCCGTAGGTTTAACGAAGCATAAATATCGTCACTTAACTAACTGGGAGAAAGCACATGTCTAACACCTCAAACTTCGAGGACATCTTTTTATCCTTAATATCGACTTCTAACACGAGGGGGCTTACACCTATAGTCCAATGAGTTCAAGGTTTTTCACACTACTATGCCAATTTGAAATTTATAAAGCTCTCAAATACATAAGTTTTATAACAATTAAACGTGTGTGAAAATACAATATCGTGCATTCGATAGGTTTCAAGATTTGTTCACCAATGCCACACATATAAAACCATTTTCAAAACTCCTTTGATCAGTACTTACGCTAATAAAACGATAACGAAAGATGCGTAACAAAATTTTCAAACGGACTATCAGGGTCTTAGTATGCATCAATTTATGCTATGCATATGAAAAATGACTTCCGTCCCATAACATATGCAATAAAAGTTTGTACAACTCACAAAAGAGGATTTCACAACTTCAACTTTAAAATCTTTTAATTTAACACAAAAAGTCGGAAGATAAAATTTTCAACAAGACCTATATACGTCCGATCATTTCCCAAATGTAACAACACAATAGGAACGTAAATAAATAAATAAATATATATGTATACATATTTTTATTCGCGTTTCAAATTTAGGCCGCACCGATAAAACGTACTTGCCCAAAATTGTAATTACTATGACATGCAAACCGAAAATTCATTTCATGCATTGCGAAAAAACTCCTATCAGTAAAATCAATAACTGAAATATGTTCTGGGCAAAAGTT
The DNA here is from genome assembly GCA_954870635.1 of Arctium minus. Classification (NCBI taxonomy): domain Eukaryota; kingdom Viridiplantae; phylum Streptophyta; class Magnoliopsida; order Asterales; family Asteraceae; genus Arctium; species Arctium minus. The sequence goes on from OX941080.1 coordinate 190,716,229, forward strand.
CTATCCGAAATACCATAAATCTTTCATACAAAGCTACAGAAGGGAAATTCACAAAATCGATCCTTAAAATTTCTGCAATTAACCATGAAATGTCATGAAATAAAACTTCTCATAGTGACTCGCATACATCGGTTTATTCTCCAAGATTTAGTAAAGACATATGCATGCGATTTGAGCAATTGTAAGAGTAATTTAGTTTAATTCCAAACTGTATAAATAAAATGTTTGCAAAATCCAAGACCACATGCTCAATATCAAACTCTTAAAGTTTTCTCTCTTTTAGTCACAATGGGGCATGAAATAAGATTTCACAACAAAACTTGCATGTGACCGTTTATTTCACAAAGCTAGTAGATAGATATGCGTATGCACCCGGTTAAAACATGAAATGATTTATGTCATTTTCGAGTTCAAAGCCAAATATAAACATGCTCTCATCGTTCTAAAACATTGGCTAAAATACCATGACGGAAATTTCCAATAAGATATGCATACATGACCCAAGTATAATTAACTAAAATCTCATTGCTGGTTGAGACAAACCATTTTTCAAAGGAACTCATATTCTTATGTTTTTAAAATGCCTCATAACACAATAATATGTATTTTCTGAAAAAGGTTTATAAGATCAAATACACAAAATGACACTTACGTCAATTGAACTCCAATTATATATGTAAAATCATCGAGGAAACATCTCAACATGATTTATTTACCAAAATCCCCAAAGATTCCAAAATGGATGACTCAACATGTTCATAAAACTAAACATTTCAAATAATCAAAACTTCCCATTGGTTGCAACAAAATGTTTTTCAAATGAACTCTTTCTCTTCATGTTTTCAAAACGACTCCTAGTTCAATGACACGAATTTTCCGACGGTTTATAAAATCGTATGCACCAAATGGACAATTAAATATCAAAAATACAGCGACCAATAACGGGGATACCCGTATCCGTTGAGAGCGGAAGAGCACGAAGTATGCTACTCCTACAACGTTCATCGTATGACACCTAACGACATGAAAGCCCAAGTGTCCCTACGAATCCTTGACAAGTTCCACCCAAGGGACGAGATACCTTGATGCCACAAAGGACACCCGAAAGGCCCGGCACGTCCGAGGACTACTACTGAGGAAATTCCCCTACGGCGGAGATCTAGGCGCACAACCACACAGTGTCGCCCAAGACTATCTCATCCTAGTGCCTACTTGTCAAGCTTCAGTCATAAAACATGAGTCCCGGAGTCCAACCCCGTACTACCCAATTGACCATCCAATAAGACTGACTCACGTGCCTATGGATCCAATGCAACACAGCCTAAAAATACGCGACTACACATGAATGACAAAAGCACTCGAGCGTGTAATGATTATGCATATGCAATGAAATGCATTAAGATGTACGTCATAAATTGGAATCTACATCGAGCCATTAAAACCGGACATTTGTCCTCAATATTCTTTAAGTCGACACCGAGAGCTAAAATGCTCAAAAATCCGTTTGACCAACAATTATCGGTCCCCCAATTAATGAAATGTCTTTAAACAACGTTTACGAAGACAAAACCTCAAAGACGAGATTAACCCCAAAGCTCAATACATAATGGGACCAAAGAGTTTCAAAAGAGTTTATGAATGCGAGTACGCCAAAATGCATATAACATATAATTGACTTCATTTGTACCAAAATTACCAAGATGCATAAGTCATGAAATGGACTCTATTTGTACAAAATTCCCAAAATGCTATAATCATGCTATTACTTATCAAGATATCCAAATTCCAAATATGAGTATTTTATGGAACTAAAATAAGCCAAGTATATCAAATATGAAAACTCATCAAAATACTCATACTTTGACAGATACCAATTAAAATACATTTTTACTTCAAAATACTCGGAACTTACCCGTAGTTAACCATTTCATGTAAAACACTTTAAAATAACCATTTTGGCATGTGCACCGTTTTAACAAGTCAACTTGAATTCACGCTCCTCGATTTCTATAGTTACACTATCGTCATCCAAATGCTCAACATCTTCAGGCAAGGCCACGGACTTCATAGGTTCACCTTACAATTTCTCCTCGAATACACCGATTCAAAAGTCAATGGTTCTAATCCAACCAATTAATCAGACTCGAAACTGTCCACTTAATGCAGTCACCATACTTACCGTTACTCCAAGTGACGAATAATAAAATCATCAACTATTTCTAATAGTTACCCATCCAGAAACTTTCTTATTACTCCAACGGTTGACATACCCAGGCATTTCATACAAGCACGAGGATGAATAAGAAGGAAATTAACAGAATTGAACACGAAGGAAACGTACTACTACGTCTACCAAATATCATAACATTAAAAAACCAAACACAAGAGAACATACTACTACCTTACCAATTGTCACAGTAACGGCATTTCAAGCACCATCATGTATAAATATCCTCATAATAACATTATCTAGGTGAGATTATGAACATATAATACATAAAGGTTCTCGTTACCATCGCCACAACGCCTGATAACCATAGTTTCCGTCGACTCTAAGACTAACCCATCTTAGAAATTCTACCCATCTCGCAAATCATTGCCTAACGTACTCAGTCTAAGTCTAGACATCTTACATTCATGCCTAGTTCACTTAAACTAGAGCTCTGATACCAACTTGTAACACCCTAAAAATAGGGATAATAAAAATCCGAAAAACGGACATGCAATATTTAAAATTGCCAAAGCAAGAGCCTCCCAAAAATGGGGAAAATACACAAACCTGTTTAAATACAATCGTAATTAAACGGATAATAAATAACAACCAACTAATCTAATTTCTATAACCAGAAAAGATATTACAATCAAGGGTGTCATTTATAGACCCAAAGGATTCTCTACCAAATGTAAGTCCAAAAGCGATATTCCCAAATCTCTCACCCAAGCACTACGCCAGCTTAGGACCGATGCCGCTAAAACCTGAGATACACATCGACACCAAACAAGTGTTAGGCCAAAAAGCCTAGTGAGTTGAACAATAAATAGCATGGTAGAACATATACAATTCTTATCAGCAGTTAACCAATTTTCCACATGTATGGAGTCAACGGGGGAGACCCATAGCACCAATCAATTCCATCCCAGAGTCGATGTACCTTGATGCCCTCCGTAAATTCCACCTTATCCGAGTGGCGCATCCCAAAGGCCCGGCACACCCGAAAATTCCACCTTATCCGAGTGGCGGAGGTCTAGGCACATACCATCACGGTGGTGCCTCCGACTACATCCTCCTTGTGTCATTAACTTGGTTCGTCCAACATAATGCCTATAGGAGGTCCTTAGGTATTCTTCAACCAAATGTACTTCAATACCAACCATGGGTATGATATATCCCTCCTAATAGCATGAGTCTAACATAAGACTTAAATATCCACATAGCCACGTTGTAGATACAATAACACCAAGAGTGTATCCCGAATGGAAATCATCATGTTATACCAAACATATATTCCATAATCATGTCAAATACCCATTGTGGGCACACATAATGTAAGTCCCCAAATAATTACACAACATAGAGTAAATCATGGGATAATACTTCATATACACATATCTCACATAATCTCATGGAAATATCATCAAATACATAAACCCGTAAAGATGACCATTTTGAGCAAATATGTGATAATAACAACAATTAAGCAATTATGATGTGTATCCAGTTTTAACAAAAGTTTAGTAAACTCACCTTGCTAGATTTAGACTAAATCTAGATTTTACCCACTTAGAACTTTCCTTGAAGATCTTGATTCTTCAAATCAAATCTTCCAAAACCTAGATCCACAAGGTTCCAACCATAAATATACATATTCTACCATAAACAATCATTTCCCAAACCATATGCATGGATACCTCAACTAATACCGAAACCCTAACTTCCATAACCAAAGAGAATAGAAGATTACCTTAACCCAAGCTTGAATTCACCAACCAAAACACTTCTTGTTCACCAAAATGATCACAAACCTTCAATCTATGAAAGGGAGAACAAGGGGTGGATGAAACCCTAGAATATTTTGGGGAAGAAGATGAATAGGGAGAGATGAGAAGCTTACCACCACAAAATGCTCTAGCATACTTCAATAGACTTCCAATCTCTTGCTATATCCTTGAAAAGCTCTAAAAACGAAACCGTAGCACTTTGAATCACCCAAATCGGAGCTAGGATGAAGGAGATATGAAGGAATGAAGTTTGGGGCTGAAAATAGCGATTTAAGCTCGATCCAGTGGATTTCGCGACTTGTGCCGCGATCTTAAGTCGCGGCATAAGTCGCCCGCTTCCCTGGTTTTCTTCTCGATACTGTTTTGGCCATAACTTCTTCGTTATAGCTCCGTTTTTGCTCCGGAAAGAACCGTTGGACTCGTAATTGAATCATTCATCCATCTAGACTATAAAATCAAGGATTCAAGTCCAAAATCAAAAATATTATTTTTCCTTAATATCTCGGTTTCTGTATTAACTTGGATCGATATCTTTCGAAAATCGGGGTGTTACACCGGAGCATGTACCTCGACGCAACATAGCTGCAACTCATCCGATCATGGAAGAGGTAACTTCGGAAACTAGAATGATGGAGAGAATGATGCAAGCAATGAATGCAACTATGGCTCAATAGAAAGAGGCTTTCCTAAAGCTATTGGATGATAGAGATGCTAACCACCGTAGGCCGGAGACGGTGGCGGAGAATGTGATTGTGGCGGGATCCGGAGGTTCGGGACCCCGTGTCCCTACCAATGAGACGGCAACCCCGACCGCAAGACCTGAGGCAAAGTCTTGTACATTCAAGGCATTTCTCGAATGCCGACCGCCGGAGTTCAAAGGCACCGACGACCCGGTGGAATGCATGAACTGGATTAGAGAAATGAAGCAAGCCTTCCGATCGAGCGAGTGCGGGGAGAACCAAAAGGTCGTATTTGGATCTCAAATGCTTAGAGGGGCGGCCCTCACATGGTGGAATGTATATTCCGCTTCTATTCAAGCCACCGTATTAGCTCAACTAAGCTGGGAAACCTTCAAGAAGAAAGTGATGGAAGAATTTTGCAACGAACGAGCTATGGACCGGATCATCGATGAGTTCCGGAGTTTGAAAAAGGGAAATTCGTTAGTGAAGGATTACAACAAGCTATTCATGGACAAGCTAGGATTGGTGGGACATCTGGTCCCCACAGAAAGAGAGAAAATCAAGGCATACATAAAGGTTTTGCCTACAGAAATGATGAATATGGTTCGAGTGTTCAAGGCCTCTACCCTTCGAGAGGCAATAGAAGAGGCACAACTGGTGGAGGACTCTTACGGTTTGGGTAAGGCGGAAAGAGGTGGATCAGTTGAGAAAAGGAAGTGGGAAGGGGGGCCCACATTTTCGAAGAGGTCGAACCAATTCAACAGCAATCAACGGGGGAATGGTCCAAGACGGGATTTCCTGTGGTGTTCAAAATGTCGAAGCAAACACACTGGTCCTTGCAACTCGAGGTCCGAACCATGCTTCAAATGTGGTAAACTCGGCCATCGTTTCTATGACTGCCCAATTAAAGAGCGTGTCTGTTTCGGGTGTAAAGAGTCGGGCCATGTCAGAAGTGAATGCCCGAAGGCAGTGGCGAACTTCAGCGGAGGCAAAAAGGTGGACACTCCCAAGGCAACAGGGAGAGCTTTTCAGATGACCACCGAAGAGGCGAAGGCGTCAACGGATGTAGTGTCGGGTACGTTTCTCCTAAACTTCGTACCTACGCGTGTACTATTTGATTCGGGAGCTAGTTTTTCGTTTGTATGAAGTCTTTTTTGCCCAAAACTATCCATGCCCACTACTAGCTTAGAAGATGCGTTAGTGGTAGAACTAGCTGATGGTGATCAAGTAGTGGTTCGGTATATTCTAAGGAATTGCAAGCTTGAAATCTAAGGAATAGAATTTCTGATCGATTTTATGCCTATGGTCATCGGGGGATTCGATGTTGTAGTCGGTATGGATTGGTTGTCGACTAATCATGCTGAAATTCTTTGTGCAAAGAAGTTGATCATAATTCCGGGTTCGGATGGTCATGCGGTGACCGTGTATGGGGAGAGGCGAAAGGGTGAAGTTGCTATTATTAGCATGGTGAAGGCACGAAAGTGTTTGGTAAAAGGATGCTCATCCTTTTTGGCATATGTGATAGATGCCAAACTTGAGAAGAAGAAGCTAGAAGATGTCGATGTGGTAAGGGAGTTTTCTGACGTTTTTCCGGACGACTTTTCTGGTTTACCACCCGACCGTCAAGTGGAGTTCAAGATTGACCTAACACCGAGAGCGGCTCCTATAGCTCGAGCCCCATACCGTTTGGCTCCATCCGAGATGAAGGAGATGGTGAGCCAATTGCAAGATCTTCTGGAGAAAGGTTTCGTAAGGCCGAGTTCCTCACCTTGGGGAGCCCCGGTCTTATTCGTAAAGAAGAAGGATGGTACTATGCGAATGTGCATCAACTATAGGGAGTTGAACAAGGTGACCGTGAAGAACAAATACCCACTCCCTAGGATCGATGATTTATTCGACCAACTGCAAGGAGCGGGCTGCTTTTCGAAGATCGATCTCCGCTCGGGTTATCATCAAGTGAAAGTCAAAGAGGAAGACATTCCGAAAACTGCTTTTAGGACGCGTTATGGCCACTACGAGTTCTTAGTAATGCCATTTGGTTTGACGAACGCTCCAGCGGTGTTTATGGACTTAATGAATCGCGTGTGCCGACCCTTTCTAGATAAGTCGGTCATCGTGTTCATCGACGACATCCTTATCTACTCGAGGGATGAAGTCGACCATGTGCGTCACCTTCGGGAAATCTTGGAAACCTTGAGGAAGGAGAAGCTCTATGCCAAGTTTTCCAAGTGCGAGTTTTGGTTGAAGGAAGTGCAATTTTTGGGGCACGTAGTTTCGAAAGATGGTGTGAAGGTGGATCCGGCCAAGATTGAAGCTATGATGAATTGGGAACCTCCCAAAAGCCCATCCGAGATTCGAAGTTTTCTAGGCTTGGCGGGGTATTACCGAAGATTCATACAAGACTTCTCCAAGATTGCTTCTTCGTTGACGATGTTGACCAAGAAGAATGTAAAGTTTGCATGGACCGAGGAACAAGAGAAGGCATTTAGGACTTTGCAAAGGAAGTTATGCGAAGCTCCGATCTTGTCTTTGCCTGAGGGATCGGAGGATTTTGTGGTCTTTAGCGATGCATCCAAAATGGGGCTTGGTTGTGTACTGATGCAAAGAGGAAAGGTGACCGCGTACGCATCTAGGCAATTGAAGGTGCATGAGAAGAACTACCCCACTCATGACTTGGAGTTGGCGGCGGTAGTGTTCGCATTAAAGTTATGGCGACACTACCTATACAGTACCAAGTGTACCTTGTACACGGATCATAAAAGCTTGAAGTATGTTTTTGATCAGAAGGAGCTCAACATGAGACAACGGAGGTGGTTGGAGTTACTTAAGGATTACGACTGTGAACTACTCTACCACCCGGGTAAAGCGAATGTGGTGGCTGATGCCTTGAGTTGAAAAGAATATAGCGGGAGACTTCAAGCTAAGCTTACAAGGATCGAGCTAGTATCGAGCCTCATGGAAAGGATTAAAGGGGCGTAAACTGAAGCATTAAAAGAAGAAAACCTCAAGGAGGAAGTGATGACAAAGCAACAATTATTGTTGACCGAAGATAGTCGAGGGATAAAGTGCTTCAATGGTCGAGTTTGGGTACCAAAGTTTGGTGGTTGCCGAGAGCTACTCTTGGAGGACACGCATAAATCCAAGTATTCTATTCACCCGGGAATCACCTAGATGTACTGGGATTTGAAGTTACACTTTTGGTGGCCAGTTATGAAATTGGATGTAGCACATTATGTGGAGCGATGTGTGACTTGTTCACAAGTGAAGGTCGAGCATCAACAACCTTATGGAAGCCTTCAATCGCTTGAAATACCCGAGTGGAAGTGGGACAAGATTACCATGGATTTCGTGACCAAACTACCGAAGACCTTGAGAGGGAACGAAACTATTTGGGTTATTGTTGACCATCTGACTAAGAGTGCTCATTTTCTAGCGATGCGGGAAACCTTACCGATGGATAAGTTGGCAAAGCTTTACATAGACGAGGTAGTCTCTAGACACGGTATACCCTTGTCAATAGTCTCCGATCGTGATAGTCGGTTCACATCGAGATTTTGGGGAGCTCTACACCAAGAGTTGGGTACTCGGGTGAATTTGAGCACGGCTTATCACCCACAGACGGATGGCCAAAATGAAAGGACTATTCAGACGCTCGAAGACATGCTTAGAGCATGTGTGATCGACTTTGGCGGTAGTTGGGATACCCACCTACCTTTGGTGGAATTTGCGTACAACAACAGTTGCCACTCAAGCCTTGGGATGGCTCCATTTGAAGCTTTGTATGGGCGAAAGTGCAGAACCCATGTGTGTTGGTTAGAGGCGGGAGAAAAACAATTTGTCGGGCCGGAAATTGTGCAAGAAACAACCGACAAAGTCAAAGCTATTCGGGAACGGTTGAAAGCGGCGCAAGATCGTCAGAAAAGTTACGCCGACAAAAAGAGGAGGTCGGTAGAGTTTCAAGTGGGAGAGCGTGTGATGTTAAAGGTGTCCCCTTAGAAGGGATTGATTCGATTTGGGAAGCGTGGGAAGCTAAGTCCCCGTTTCCTTGGGCCGTTTACTATTCTGGAGCGTATCGGACTCCAAGCTTACAAATTGGATTTACCATCGGAAATGGATGGGATTCACCCCACATTCCACGTATGCTATTTAAGGAAGTTCTTAGCGGAAGAGGAAAGCGTCATACCTTTGTCCGAAATACGAGTGGAGGATAGCCGTTGCATCGAAGAACCCGAATCCATTTTGGAAAGAGTAATCAAGAAACTCCGACATAAGGAGGTAGCGATGGTAAAGGTTCAATGGAAACACCACCGAGGTGCCAATGTGACTTGGGAAGCGGAGGAAGACATGAGGCGTAGATATCCTCATTTGTTTAGCTAGTAGGATTTCGGGGACGAAATCATTCCCAAGTTGGGGAGGATTGTAACACCCCGAAATTTTTGTTTGTAATACTTTATCGTTCAACCTCCTAGTCTTCCGTATTTTAATATTAGTCTTGAACGTTATCTTGTTGGTGAGTACCGCGTGTCTCTAGCCTAGTTGTGTGGCAAGACTTGGATTTTTGGTTAAGGAGAAGCAGTGGACTACGCGACTTACTCGCGACTTGGAGTCGCGGCATTAGCCGCGTAACTCACTGTTGGACGATCATCTCAAGGACACGGGCGACTTATGCCGCGACTTGAGGTCGCGACATAACCCGCGGAACTACTCTGGTCGACTAATACGGGTTCCTTCCCCTTTTTCTCTCATTTGGTTCAAGTGTGGTGCTAGTAGGAGAGCTTGGTGCAATTTTGGGTGCCCTAGGTGAGTAGTTCTTCTCTCTCTCTTCATTTAATCTCCATAAATGAAGCCTTAAGATTGTTGTTGGTATTATCTAGGTTATATAACTCTCTTTGTGAAGATCTCCCTCCATAAACTTTTTGAGTTCTAGGGTTTCGAATACAACCCTACAAGGTGAGTTCTTATACTTTTTTATTAAACATTATACATGTCAAAAGGTGGATTTTGAATACCTAATATCTTCTCTTTCACATATTTGATTTGTAAGACATTGTGCTAAACCTAACTTTTGGGGATATTAGGGTTTGTGATGATTTTGGGGAAATGGCGATTTATGAACTCTATTAATGTTCTTTAACTTATTTTTACTTGGGTTATATCTTTTATGTGGATGGTATTGCTATGCAAAACTTATGGACTTGAAAATATGGGAATTGTGATTAACTGCTGATAAGTTGCATATTAAACTCACTTCATATTTTGGAGATTTGGAAATAAAGAGAAATGATCTATATTTTGACTAAGTGGTCTCTTGATAAATAATAAGAGTGGTTTTAGTGGAAAACACCCTTCATATCATTTATTGCACATTAATCATCGTTGGAATTATTTGTTGAGCCTTATGTGCATTATTTGGCTTAATTGTTGCATTGGGAGTCATGACCCCGTATTTGGTTATTATTGTTCCGGCGTTGGGACGACTAGTTTTCCACGTCGAGGCACGTTAGGTATCGGGTGAGGTATAAGTCCTTCGTGCTGCACGTTAGGTTTCGGATGAGGTATAAATTCTATGTGCTCAAGTATTACGATATTGGATGAGGAGCTCGACATAGGAACCCGACGGGGTTGAACTCGAGTTTTCGTGGGTGTACGTTTAAAGCTACTGAGCCTAACATCCCTTGCGTGTACTTTATGTGTTCATTGGCTTTATTGACCTATCGAATGGCTTACTTTTGTGTTCCGTCATTCGGGTTAGTGAGCGGGTCTCCCCCGTTAACCCAAGAGGTATTGGTTGTATTTCAAAGAGCATTATTTTATTGTTACCATTATTATTGTTGTATAAAAAGAAACATTTTTACTCATTTATATATATTCAATTCTTAAACTGCAAATGTTTGATCTCACTAGGCTTTAGCCTAACACTTTTTCTTAAAATGACATGTATAACAGGTCAATTTCCGGTGGGGTTCGTCGGGACTGAGCGGTTAGCTTTGGGGCCAAGAGATGTCTTTTTGGGAGATGTATAGACCGACATTTTGAAATAGTGAATATACCTTTTGGAAGAATAACAACACCCAATATTAATCTTTCTTATTTAAGTTAGATTATTAGGTTGTTAGTCTATCCTTCATTTGATTAATTGTAACGATTATAGTATTGTTTCCCCGTTCAATCGGGATGATACTTTGGGATTGATTTCAGCAGTTTTATACCCAGGTTTTTTTATCCTGTTGCAGCCGTCATATTATAGAAATTTCGAATTTTATTCCGCTAATTTTTAGGGTGTTATAATCTAATTAATGGGCATGGAGGGAACAATGAAATTTTGGACATGTGATTTTTATTCTTTGCAAAGACGCACAAAAGCATTAAGGTGGCAATGAGAATGAAAATAAAAGACAGTTTTTGGTTTTATATAATATAATGAGTTCATTCCTCTATAAACCTAAATTTTCATTTTAGGTTAAATTGTGAGAATAAAAATTCATTCCCATTTTCATACACTGTTATTTTCATTTTCATTTCCTAGCATGAACCAAACAGTCCCTAAGATAGTCATTGTGGAAAAATAAGAATTACTATATATGCTTAGATATAGAGTAAACTCTAATTTTGGTCCCCGTGGTTTATTGAAAACTTTGAAAGTGAGACCTAAACTTTGATAGCTCTAGAAATCGTCCTCATGGTTTTCATTTTGCTTTGAAAGTGGTCTCTCATCACTAACTCCGTTAATTTTCGCTGTTAATGGCAGGGGCATTTTTGTACATTTAGTTTAATATCCTGATTCTCCTAAAAGAATAAATATATAATTGTATTCTTCTTCTCCCTGCGTGATTATCCCTACAAACACACACCCAGACAAACTCAAGAGAAAGAAAGAGAGGATTCCTAAGGTTAAAATAATTGAAATCTGATAAATAAATAAAAAATAACCAGAAGAATCCTAAAAACCGACTTTTTTTCTGTGGGTTTTAAAAACAATAAAAAAAATAGGTGCTTTTGTAATAGAAAGCAACTCACACTCCCACTCTAAACCTCCACAACCTCCGGCCGGAGCAAATTTAAAGAAACGATTTCTGAATTTCACCACCGGCGTTGAGTGAAAACAACAGATGAATGTGGTTGACGCATGAACCCTGAAGAATCGAATTTGAGAAATATAATAAAATTTACTCCAATTGGGGGATATTGCGAATCGTAATCAGCAAATTTTAGAGCATGAGTGTCAATTTCAATTGATTGTGTTTTTATGATGGGATGATTGGTGTATTGCCCACTGATCGAGTGTGTGTGTGTGTATATATATATATATATATAGAGAGAGAGAGAGAGAGGTGGTTTCATTTGCAAACCCCTCTTATGATACAAACTTTGCAACCCTTGTAAATGTCATTGATATTATCAATCAAGGGTTGAGATTAATTTAAGTTATTTATGTTAATAAATTAATTAATTTAATATAATAAATTAATAAAAATAGGACGAAAGGGCATAATGGTACATTCCAATTCCAAATTCAAATAAGGAAATCGGATGATTCCTTTTTTTAAAAAAGGAAACCAATTTATTTTATTATAAATTCTTTTTTAATATATTATAAAATTATCAATATATTATTGAAAAAAATAGTTTAACATAATAAAATCTTAAGTTCATCATTGACATAGTGAAACAGTAGAGAAGCCATAGTGAAACTTTATTGAAACCATTGTGAAACATAGTGAAACCTTATTAAAACCATATTGAAACATAATGAAATAGTTTCACTTCCAATGAAAGCTCTAAAACGTATTTCATCATCTAGATGAAACCTTATTGCAACCATAGTGAATCGTAATGAAACCGTATTGAAACCATGATAAAATATAATGAAACTTTTTCGAAACCATAGTGAAACTATAATTAGAAAAGAAAACAAAAAATAATGAAATCGGTGTTTACCTTTGAAAAAAAATTCAAAACTTAATCTTCCATGTCAAAACGTCACAATTTGATATATATATCCAAAATTAAAAAAAATTAAAAAAATCATAATAAACAATCTATTCGGCATTTAATATAGGAAAAAAAATTAATTTTCAAAAAAACAAAAAAAAAAAACACATTATATATATATATCGGATACTTTTTAAAAAAAAATTTAGTTAAAAACACATTAATATTGGATACTTTAAAAAAATACCATAATTAACTTATTCACATTTAAAACTATCAAAAAATAACCGCTCAATAAAACTACCATATATATACGGATTAAATAGAAAAAGACATACTTGCCCTTATAATTTAAATAAATTAAAAATCAAAAGAAATTCTCTCATTGGCTGAAAATTGTGTGCAAAGTTTATAATATAATAGTGGTTTTCCCATGATCGCTCCCCTATATATATATATATATATATATATATATATATATATATATATATATATATATATATATATATATATATATATAACATGTATGGATTAATTTGGTTGCGTTAAAACCCACAAGTTATTCCAAATGGAAAATGTTAAATTTGAACACAAAGTCAACAATAAATACTTATGATCATGACATGGAACTTTCTAAAAGGAAAATTGATTAAATGTGTGCAACTATGACATACTTTTTAGAGGTTTTTGTTTGTTTTTATCAACATGCGGTTTTTTTAACTTGTGAAATTGTGATAATTTTGAGAACTAGTGATATCATATGTTATTTAAATAATTTGTTTTTATATGAGTTGTTTTCACTCAACGCCGGTGGTGAAATTCAGAAATCGTTTCTTTAAATTTGCTCCGACTGTGGTTGTGGAGGTTTAGAGTGAGAGTGTGAGCTGCTTTCCATTACAAAAACACCAAAAAAAAATTATTGTTTTTAAAACCCACAGAAAAAAGTCGGTTTTTTGGATTTTTCTGGTTATTTGGGTTTTCGATCAGATTTTAACCTTAGGAATCCTCCCTTTCTCTCTCTTGAGTTTGTCTGGGTGTATGTTTGTAGGGATAATCACGCAGGGAGAAGAAGAATACAATTATATATTTATTTTTTTAGGAGAATTAGGATATTAAACGAAATGCACAAAAATGCCCCTGCTACTAACAGAGAAAATTAACGGAGTTAGTGACAAGTGATCATTTTCAAAGCAAAAAGAGAACCACGAGGACGATTTCTAGAGTAATCAAAGTTTAGGCCCCACTTTCAAAGTTTTCAGTAAACCACGAGGACCAAAGTTAGAGTTTACTCTTAGATATATTTGACAAAGTATAAGCACATTTTGCTTCTATAGATAACATAATTTCTAAATTTGGTTTTAAACTAGAATATAGATACAATGCATCATAACCCATAGATTTGAAGTGCAAAGACCTCTAAAAAAGTCAAAAGTCTAACATAAGACAATATTAAAGTAATTGTATCTAATGACAATGATCAATACATGTTTCAAGACTTATGAAATGAGTAGGGCATACCCATATTTGTCACTACATTACATCTCTTAAATGAGTAGGGTATACCTACTCAAACTACTTGTCACTACACTTCCTTATATGAATTTACACAAACAAAAACACAAGCATGTAGAGCATTTGCAAATATAATAAAAATTTTGGTCATTTAAGAAAGATTTGTGCTCAAACAAAGATGTTATATGGTATAGTAAAATAGAAAAAGAAGAGAGTGTATAAAATCTCTAAATTTAGGTGGCGTTTGGTTCGCAAATTCTGAAAAAATCTGATAGAATCGGAATGTTGAATTCCATTGACCAAATTTCATTCTTTTATTTGGTTCGTTCTTTTTTTTACAGAAGGAATCTCTAAATTCTATCAAATTCCACAAATGAGGGAATTCAACATTCCTTAGCAACTACAAGATATTTTGATGGAACAAAATTTCTTTTTTTCTTCATAATACCACATATGCCATTAATCCAATATAACATAATCACATAAAACTTATTTGATTAAACCACGCCTCCATTGGTTCCTTCTCCAAACCATCACTGACCACCGTCGACCTGAACCACCGCCAACCACCGTCATGCTGAACCACCGCTGATCTGAACCACTGCTGACCACCACCGATCTGAACCACTGCCGACCACCACCACCGCTGATCTGAACCACCGACCACCGTCGATCTGAATCACCACCGACCACCGCCTATCTGAACTGCCGCCAACCACCACCTATCTGAATCACCTCCGACCACATCTGATTTGAACCACCACTGACCATATCCGATATGAACCACCGTTTTGAACCCGACCACCACCAATCTGAACCACCATTACAAATAAAGTATTTTTAATGGTTATTTTATTAAAGCATTTTTTGTTTTAAAAAACTAAAATTATCAAAAAAGGTATTTTGATCATTTATCAACATTCCATTCCAATTCCAGAGCTACATTTTATGAACGAAACAGACAAATTTCAATTTCTTTAACATATTTCATTCCAAGTTTGTCAACCAAACATGTGGTCAAACCTGACAACATTTCATTCCAATTCCTCTAGAGTTAAATTTATTTGACAGATTACATTTCATCTAAAAACATTCTGCAAACCAAACACCACCTTAAAGAAAACTCTAAAACCTCTACATAGGAAAGAGAAATAGCATTTTATTTCTTTCCCGCCAATAAGATGTATTGCAAATAAATGTTTAGGAGAGAGAAATTATATTTTATTAAATGTATAGAATAGTTTAATAATATAATTAGTGTTAGAATTGTTAATTAAAATAGAGTAATTGTTGGAGTTGGATGTAATTTTTTTTTCTAATTGTTTGTTTACATAATATAATGAGTTCATTCCTTCATAAGCTCAAATCTTCATTCCAGGTTAAACTGGTGGGAATGAAATTTCATCCTCATTTTTATTCCCCGTGATTTTCATTTCCCTACCTATACCAAACAGGCAACCACCCTCTTAGTTCTTGATGTTGTAACCCATCACAACCATGGGAAAATTCATTTTAGAAGTGTAAAGTGCATGCTTGTAGGTTAAGAAGGGGTAGAAGTGGATATATCCTCAGAACAACAAAACATATATCGATGGATGTTGAATTTTGATAAAAATAAGTATTGTTTACCCTAACGAAAATACGAACAAAATTTTACATAAGTTTTTCCGTAGATCTATTTTTCAGTTAAACTTATTTAGGACCTAGTGGCATACACCTTTGACGAGTTGAAAATTTTATTAAAGGTCCCATTTTTGTGTTAGTATTATTCACATCTAAAAATCATTGAACTTTTAAACAATTATTGAAATTAGTAGTGTGATAACATTTCATTTCAAGGTTACAAAATTGTTCACAAAGTTAATGAATACAATGGGTTCTTTTACATAAATTCTTTGGTTTGTTCTGTAAATATTTTTCTTTTCTTTTATGTTAACCATCAGATGCAAACAAATAAACCCACGTAACACGTTTTGTATCCAAAGAAATTACAAATTGTTTTTCTTTTTTCACTCATTACTTTCTTTTCTTTGGTATGGTCTTAGATAGACCATCGATTTTTGAATGTATCAAAAGTTTGTTTTTTCTATTAGGATCTGACTTGTTAATTTTGGTCCTATTTTTTTTTCTTATTAGTAAAATGTAACTCAATATTCTTGAATATTACTATCTTTTGTCCCTTTTGAGTTTTTTATTTATATATGTAATTATTGAAGGGTGTATCAGCTTTTTCACGAACATTGTGTATAACTTTTTGATTAAATTGCTTTCACAAGGTTGGAATTTGAGGACTGACAAATAATGTTCCTAACCCTTCTCATATTGCTCTCGAATTAACTGAAGATCTTGAAATGACTGATACACATGAACCATCCACTGCATTACAAGATTCTTTTTCTCGTTCTCAAACTCAAAAGAAGAAAAATGAACAAACAAATAACCAGACAATTCAACAAAAGAAGATTTTTCTAAGGTTATGAATCATAGTTCGGACAAACGAAGGATGATATGGTATCATGGTTGCTTGCATTAACAAGTTGAATAAACTTGGGTGAGAAGCAAACCCGTTGTATGATATAGCACCTTTTTTTATTTGGTGAAACGTGGATTATAGGAAACTTTCCTCTTAAGGAACAAAATAATGAGACGTAAGCATACGCTATTTTGAATTTTAATATGATATTTGAAAGGAAAAGATTAAACAAGAACTAAAGGGATAAAATGTAACTATTTCTTGTAAGGCCACTGCAATTTTTCTAGCTATTCTCCAGGGTCCTTGGCATTGGTTGAGGTGTGTGCAAGCGGGCTCGGACATCCACGGTTAAGAAAAAAAATACAACTATTTGACATTGACTTGTGTAAACATAAAAAGTATTAGGTGAATCCAAGGTACAATGCCATGAATTGATGCATCTACATCACAGTATATATATCTTATGTAACACAACCATTTTAAATAATAAAAAAAATGGAAATATAACACATACAAGTGTCGAAGAGGGTTACATGTTCTAATGTATTTGAGGTTCCAACGAATGGATGTCGACACTATGACTTTTCTCGCAAATTCCAACATACATGAAAACATTTATCGAAAGTTCAAGTGGAGTGTTTAAATGTATTTTTATAATTTTTGTACTATCACATAAACCAACCCCTGAAAATTTATGACTTCATATCATATTGGTTAACTGATTTTCAATAATGTTGTCTTAAATAAAAATTATATTAAAATAGTGATTAAACGTGCTTATTGTATCTTGAGAGGCAAATTCTCGATCTTAAATCAAATGGCTCATCATCAATATATCAATACTAGGCATATACCCGCGCACGATGCGGCGCGAAAAATCGTACAATCGAAGGAACAATTGACAAAGGTATGTATCCGCTCGCAAAACATCTCGAAATCAAAATGACAACAACGTTTTCATTTTAAGTTTGTATTCTTCGTTCTTATCGATACTTTAGTCTATGAAAATACGATGCTTGAGTCGTTTAGTGCACTTATATGTGAATCATAGACTAAAATATCGATAAGGACGAAGAAATACAAACTTAAAATAAAACGTTGTCATTTTGATTTCGAGATGTTTCTCGAGCGGATACATATCTTTGTCAATTGTTCCTTCGATTTCACGATTTTTCGCGCCACATCGTACGCAGGTATATGCCTAGTTTATAATAATGATTAAATGTATTTTTAATATATTTTAGTTGATCTACGATTATGTATTTTTAATATGCTAAAGGTGAAAAAAAATAAAACGTATGGATAGAAAACAAATTAATTCATAGATATTCATGATATTTAATAGTACGGTTACATTAAAAAAATTCAATATTGGGCTTGAAGATATTGACGAGACGATTATAATGGTATAATTTGTAAAAAAAGAAACATATTTTTTCATTGCATTTTGTTCATATACCATTATTTGTGTTAATATAACAATGGTGTAAAATGAAAAATGAAAAAGTAAGGGATATAAAGTAAATTAAATAACTAATTGTAAAGATGTTAAACACTTAAATGTAACATTGAATTTTGAAAATAACCGTTTTACAGTTTTAATATAATAGTATAGATATAGATAGTATATATATAATGTTACACATTTATGTTACCAATAAAAATATTCAATAATTAGTTTATATTAAAATTATTGACGAAAAAATTATAATATTAGAATTTATAATACTAATGAAACATATTTTTAATATATTTTAGTTGATCTACAGTTATGTATTTTTAATATGCTAACGGTAAAAATAAAATAAAACGTATGGATAAAAAACAAACTAATTCATAGATATTCATAGTTTTTAATAGTACGGTTAAATTGAAAAATATTCAATATTGAGCTCGTTTTGAAGGTATTGACGAGACGATTATAATGGTATAATTTGTAAAAAAAACGTATTTTTTAATTGCATTTTTGTTCATATACGATTATTTGTGTGAACATGATAAGAGTGTAAAATGAAAAATGAAAAAACAAGGTATATAAAGTAAATTAAATAATTAATTATAAGGGTGGTAAATGTAACATTTAATTTTAATGGGGGAATTATATAATGAAAAATGAAAATTGTATACCCCTTCGATCTCACATTGTTTATTTTATTTTTAATTCATAGTTACAGTTTTGGTCTCAGAACTCTTTTGATAGATTTACTTTATACTTTTTAGTTTTATATTTTCATTATATTAACACATATAAGTATATATTAACTAAAATACGTTAAAAAATAATTTTTAATTTTAACGAGTTACACCATTATAATCGTCTCGTCGATACCTTCGAAATGAGCCCAATATTGAATATTTTTTGATTTAGTTATATTATTATATGTCATATATTATACTTTGGTTAATCGATTTTTTTTTGAAAAAAGAGAAAATGCATTACATCGAACGTAAGTTTTTAACACCAAGATAATAAACATAATAAATATATTGCGTATTTTTTTATTCCAATAGATTCCAACTTTGATTATTCATTTAAATCAACATATTCATGAGTACGAGTACGCTCTATATATTCTTGAATTCTTCATTCACATCTAATCTACGTTTGTATGGGATAATCCACGACATTGCATCTGGAAGTGCATGACGTGTCCAATAGTGTATGAGTGTAAACATTGGGTAATCTCCTTTTAATACCCAATTAGTTCACTCATTAACTCTGTACGGATAGTGTCTCATGCATCTTCATGACCACCGAAACAAGTAGATATGGCTCGAAATCCACAATTTCCATCGTCTAATACATTTTGTACTTGTGCGATGTATGAATGAAATAAACTCGGGATTTGATCAAGATATGGAGTTGGGGGAGTGGGTTGTCGTTGGAAGTAGGAGTTATGTCTCGCAGATTCTTTATGACCAAAATCTTCGGAGTTGATAAATGTTGGCGCGTTAGAACAACTGCGTCTACGAGGGTCTTCAATGATATTTTTCTTTATTTCAAATCATATATATATATAGGCTAAATCAAGTGAGAACCATAAAAAGGTTGAGAGTCGTGAAAACTGATCTTAACCGTTAATTAAATTTAATCTATGACTATGAAAAACAATAGCATTTTTATAATATTATTAAAATTCCAAATTAGTTATTAGTCAAATGAGAAGTTTGAAAGGGTATAAATGAGATTTTACATGCAATTTAAATTTCCTAGGTTGTTACATATTTTTCTTAATTATAAACCATTTCATTTAGAAAAAAAATATCATCTTAAAAAATCTATATGGAAACCTTTTTTTTGGTTTTTGACACTAAAACTTTTGAGATGATTTAACCAATCTTTTATTTTTTTTAAATTAAAATAGAACGCTAATTTTTTGAATCGAAAATATTTTAAATATAATAGAAATTTTATAAAAGTTACATCATAAAAAGACAACATTAAACTATTTCATTCTATGTTATTCACTTTGTGAAATAAAACTTCAGTATTTTATAACACGTTTCAAATCAATGACATTTGTGTTTCACATTATGAAACGACACATCATTTCATATTATGAAATAGGGAAAATTGCATCAAAATGCAACAAACTTTGTTCTAATTCCTATTTCGGGAAACCAACTTTTAAAATAATCATTTAAGGGTCTTAAACAAATTTTTCGTTTATTTAAGGGTCTTGTTTACCTGTTGATCTGCTAACTATATGATGTGGCTCAGGTAAACGCTAACTAGTATTCCATGTTATATTTAAAATTAAAAAATATTTAAAAAGATGACATGGCACCAACCAATATCACACATATATTTCTTGTGTTTAATAATTAAAAAAAATTACATAATTTTAATTGATTAAACTTTTTTAGCATAATCAAAATCCATACTCTAATAAAACACTAAACAAAAACTCTACAATTTAGAATTTTCAAATCAATACCCCACCCCCACCCTAAAAGAAACGCCGCCTCCTCACCCTAAAAATAACGTCGGCGTTGTACTCCATCTTCACCTTCCCCCTTCATGGTCTCTGCGACTAAATTTCATCACTATTCTTCTTCTTTGTGTTTTTTCTTCCATAGTCTTACGGCTTTTCTTAATGTAAAGTTTTGATTTTTCTATATAGTTTTGAGGCTTGTCAATAGGGATTGTTGCAGATTTATATAGAAAGGAGAGCATTTTAATAAACCTTTGATGGGTTTTTGTAGGTTTTATTCTATCTTAAGGTTACGAAAATGATGATAAACATAAATGGAGGAGTTTAGATGGTAGGGGATTTGTGGCCGGAGAAGGAGAACAGTACGTGGTTGGCGATGGAGGTGTAGGGTAAATGATGTGGATATTATGTATTTATTTAAATTATTATTTTTTGCCATGTCATTTTGAATGTACCGGTTACCTGCTCAACAGGTAAACCGAAAAGTTTGTTTAAGACCCTTAAATGATGATTTTAAAAGTTGGTTCCCTAAAATAAGAATTAGGACAAAGTTTGTTCCATTTTAATGCAATTTTCCCTATGAAATAACATAAAACTATTTCACTCTATGATCTTCACTATGTGAAACAAAACTTCAATATTTTATAACACATTTCAAATCAACAATACTTGTTTTCACATTATGAAACGATACAACATTGTTTCAAATTGTGTTGTTTAATGAAGTGAATCAATATGTTACTATTTCACATCAATAACTCTGTTTTATTTCATATTGTGAAGCAACAACTTAAGTGTTAACCAATATATTGTTTTGATATCAATACTATTATATATATCTTAAAACTTTTTAATCTTTGTAATTTTCACATTGTAGCTAATTTAACCATGTGTTATTTCAGTGTATGAAACAAAAGTTCAATATTTCATGTGGCGTTTTACATCAACGTCACTTTATTTTTTCATATTGTGAAACAACACTAAACTATTTCAATCTATGTTGTTCACTATGTGAAACAAAACTTCAGTATTTTATAATGTTTTTCAAACCAACGAAACTTGTTTTCATATTATGAAACGACACATCATTGTTTCATGATGTAAATAAATATTTTACCACTTCACATTAACGACCCTATTCTATTTCATAGTTTGAAGCAACAACTTAAGTGTTAGCCAATATATTGTTTCACATAGTGAAACAAGAATAATATTATGTTGTTTCATAATATGAAATAATGAAAATTGTATAATTATTATAAATTGTATGATTAATAAAAATATACTCAAAATTTATGTAAGTAATAA
This sequence comes from Arctium minus, assembly GCA_954870635.1. Lineage (NCBI taxonomy): Eukaryota > Viridiplantae > Streptophyta > Magnoliopsida > Asterales > Asteraceae > Arctium > Arctium minus. The sequence goes on from OX941080.1 coordinate 190,738,068, forward strand.
ATAATAGAAGGCTTTTGACATGTAAAACAAAAGAAAAAATTATTAAGTATTTAAACTACAAATACTAAAATCATGTTTTAAAATTACTTTTTAAAACAAATATAAAAAAGTCAAACATGAAAGAGGGGTCATACATGACGGCTTTCACTAAACATTGATTTAAAATTACCATTACATCCTTAATAAATTACAATTAAATGATTTTGTAATGACATGAATTAAAATCTTTAAATGGTTAAGATTGGTCCTTACGGTTCTCAATATTTTTATGGTGGAAGAATATTTTGCAACCCTTGCAATCCACATATCTTAACCGTTGGATTCATGATCGACGGTTATTTTATTTTTATTTTTCTGTTTTTTTTAGTTAAAAATATTGGGCCCCATATCTATTGTAACCGCCGATCATGAATCCGACGGTTAAGATGTGGGTTGCAAGGTTTGCAACGTTTTTAAGGGTTGCAAATTAAACAATCCCTAGGGTCAGGTTCAGGGGAAAACCCTAAATAAATAGAAAACCGAAAAACCACAAAAAAATGGATGAAAAGGTATATCAATATGGATATCAAATTAACGAGAAAAATATGATTGTTTTTTTGGTGTAATTTATTTCGCTCGAATTTTGTTTATTTTTTCTCTTTTTTCGAATAAAAAAATAGGGGGCTAGAGTTTTTTAATTCAAAAAATATTGTTTTAACCTCCCATTTAATCACATCCATCAGATCATCTAATCTAACGGTTGTTAAGGTGTTTTTTAATTTTTCATTTATTTGAGGTTTTCCCTTTAACCTCTGTCTATATATATATATATATATATATATGTATATATATATATATATATATATATATATATATATCGAATGATTCTGTTTTCATTGATCGACATGTGATATCCCCAAAATAATCGAAATTTATGATATCCACAATTAATCGACTTTTGTGATATCCACAATTAATCACATGTGATATCCACAAAATACAACATAATTATGTATGTTAATGTGATATGTTAAAACGTATTTTTCAACAAATAATAAAATAATTAAATCAAAAAATATTCAATATTTGCTTCATTTCGAAGGTATCGAAGAGACGATTATAATAGTGTAACTTGTTAAAATTAAAAATTATTTTTTTAACGTATTTTCGTTAATATATGTTTATATGTGTTAATATAATGAAAATGTAAAATGTAAAACTAAAAGGTATAAAGTAAATCTATCAAAAGATTTCAGGGACCAAAATTGTAACTATATATATTTCAATAACTACTTTTTTCAAGAACCATTTAAGCTAATAGAGATAAACTACCATACAACTAGTGTTATACCCGTCCGTTGGTCGGGTATACAACACGACTTTAATCTAGATTCAACTATTTGATTGATCGCTCTTTTCATCATTGCCAAATGCTACTTTTCAATCGAGCAAGAAGCTTGGTCAAACTATAATCGGATTTCCATGCCTTTGACTCTGAGTTAGGTACCATTTGGGTTGAAGGGTTCCTCCGAATCTTTCATAATAGATCATAGGCAAAGAAGCGATCGAAATCGGATTACCCCTTCTCGGTTTCAAGATTTTCGTGATCTCAAACTTGAGTTTTTTAGGCGAAACCGAGTGGAAACGCAACTTGATCATCGAGTTCGTTCGAGTTAAAATCCAATATCGGTTGTGTATGAAATAACTTATGGTTATTGCCATGTTTACAACACCCTTCACTAATCTCATCAAGAGAAGAACCGTATTCTTACAATGCCCTATATTGATGCCATTCAAGAGAATAACTATATTCCATTCTTTTTTTTGGGAAAAGGGGACGGAACCCCCGGAAAAACTTTATTGAATAAGAAAAAAAAGATTACAAATTACGAGGGGCATACTCCAAGGGATTGCAATGAAAACTCAAAATGTGTTTAGGGAATAACCAAGAGGAAACCAACCTACAACATAAAGGAAAATATAACCAAAAATTATCAACAAATATTTCCCAACAAAATTCCATATACTAATCCACCTTGTAATAATCCAAGGAGAGGCCCACACTGAAATCCACCAAGTTGGGCTTAATAAAAAGAGCCCAAACATCACAGTAATCCGCCAAAAGGAAGGAAGCCCAAATCGAGCATTGATAAATCTTTAACCAAATCTTCAATTTTGTGGCCCAAACACAAATCCCAAGGGCCCAGACAAATAGAGCCCAAGAAACACGATAATAGCCACCTATAATCTTGAAAATATTAGCATTTCCATTGGCCCAACTCCAACAGCAAACATAGACATTAAGGTGTCGCTTGTTTTTTTAGAGGTCTAAAGTCTGAAGTCTTATTTTAGTTATGATTAATAAGAGGTGGTGTATAAAAAGATCTGAACGATTCAGACTTAAGAGCCATTAAGAGGGTTTTTTTTAAAAACAAACAACCCCTAAGGTGTCGTTTGTTTTTTTAGAGGTCTAAAGTCTGAAGTCTTATTTTAGTTATGATTAATAAGAGGTGGTGTGTAAAAAGATCTGAACGATTCAGACTTAAGAGCCATTAAGAGGGGTTTTTTTAAAAACAAACAACCCCTAAGTCTTTCGACCCAAAAACGAATCCTCTTATTCTTTAAAAGGATCACAGCCCACATTTTTAAACAATAGCCCACATAGCAATCCAATCCCATTAAAATAAAATAATATCCATATCCAATCAAAGCCCAACTCCATAAGTATACCTCTTTTATCAGCATAAAATCCATCACCAACCTTATCCCCACCATACTTCGTCACTTTCCAAAAATGGAAATATACAGATCTCAAGGCTACTTCCTCCAAAACCCCCCAACACAAGTTCTCAACCACCAATCTTTCCAAACCGATAAAAATTTCCAAGATATGGAGAATAACACACCAAGGATCAGACTTCCAAGGTGCTTTAATCCAACCTTTCCATATATTCTGATCAAAAATCTCTCTTCTACTCTTTCTATCCAATTCCAACCACAACCAGTCTTTGATCAACAGTAATTTCAGAATGCAAACCCAGCTAATAGGCGCCATTATCTTTTTATTTTCCTTTATGCAAAAGCTTTACAAACACAGATCCATCTTTTTACTCCACAAAATAAAATGGGAAGTACAGCAAAATGGCCCCAATCCTTTGCAACATAGAACCAAGTCCAGCCCTTTGGAATACTGATAAATGCAATCGCATAATGCTTTAGGCCACATATCCATTTAGTTTCAATGGTGATCAATCTGTAATCTTTCCAAAAAACAGTTGCAAATTGGCCAATGCCCTTTGCAAAGGGTCCAAGAACAAAAGTGCTTAAATGATAAGACCAAAGGATAGAATAGGAAACAAATGTTGAAAAGCCAATTTAGCTTCCAACACATAGCAAAGACCAATTAAAAGAATGAGAAGCAAATATTGAGCACAGATTGGAATACTCAATAACAGAAAACCAATAGGGACCCATAAAACTGCATAAAATTCACAATCATTACCATCTGAACAGTAACAATCCTTATCCTTCCATTTCCATCTTGGTTGCTTTCCAAAAACATCCAGATAGACAAGATCAACACTTTTATTTCGCTCACATGGTGTTTTTGTTTTCCCATTTCCTATTTATAAATTAACTTAAACAGTCCAGATTAACTCTAAAAGCGGTTGACTCACCTGAGTCAATATAATGTATAATTGTGTCTAAACAATTTTTAAATGTTTCGATGTAAATATAATTTGTACCCAACGTTTTATGTTACCTTTTTTTACCTTTTGAATAATTTAAAGCTAAACATCACTGATCAAAGAGACATTAAATCACATTTATGTGGCACTGTCAAATGTAAGTTTCTATAACATATATGATGTTCTTCATTACACAATACCAAATTTTCAATCCCATGAATCATTGCTAAACATCATAAACCAATACAGTAACAAAGTTGTGTTTCCTGAAATATAAAGTCATTTCAGTTTAATAATACAATTGCAAAAATCATAAAAATATGACCCGATTCATTAACACCTTGTAACAGGGCAGCGACAACAATAGGCATTTACATTAACTTTAATAAAAAAAATTTGTCAAAATTATTGCAACTTTCATGAAGCCAAGATGAAATGACAATGAATAATAGATAACCTTGTAACTTCTATATCACTATTTTCTATACATGTTTTCTCCATTTCTAGCAACACACCTTGTCATCCAAAGCACACGACATATGGAATAAACCTGGTATTCCTCAAAATTTTAGAGACCCATCTCCAAATTATTTGTAGAACTTCCCAAATTCTGCTCGATGACACAACTTGGCCATAGAAAATAGCAATATCACTGGACTTGAGAAAATTATAAATGTGTTTTGCATGAAACATAATATGATATAACATAGTGTGTGTGTGTGTATATGTGTGTGTGTGTGTGTGTGGAGAGAGGGAAAGAGATAGAAACAGGAAAAAAATGAGATTACTGATAATCTTTACAAATTCCAATTTAGGGAGAATGGAAGGCAGAAGTCCAAATCACACAAATGGAATGACAATGAAATAGGAATGAACACATACACATACAAGCAAAAAGCCTTTCAAAACGATTTCTTCTCTTCACTTGCACTTGCATTTTTATTATATTATATATGCCGAGCAGACCATAACTCCAACCTCATATATCCATTACTCACTTGTTAGCATCAACAGCCAATGGAACAGATTCAACCTGCAATGCAAACACACTATTAATTAACACATACATATTCATTATGCATCCATCCATCCATTTCATTTATTAATATTTCAAGATAACAACGAATCTCCATCCTGTCAAGCTTTGACACATGCTTCCAGAATCCATAAAGTCCAGCAAGTGTCAACAACCTTTCTGAGTAGATCTGCCATGTGTATCTAATTGCAATTGCAATTCAACAACAATATCACCTTTTAATTGCAATTGCTAAGCAATACTTCCCAAATTCTGGTCCAGTGGCATAAGCAAGAGCACCAATGGCAAGCATTGCTTCTTCATGTACTATTGAGCTACGGCAAGCAAACACCTTGAGAAATAACATCATAATCTGGTCTACAACATGGAATATAACGGGCTTAGTTTCATCAATACTGCTAAGTTTCTGAATTTTGTAAAATTAAACACTTCCTTTAAAAATACCAAATACTTCTCATATATCATTACTTGGATAAAATCAAGGAGTAAAGGAAACTTTTACATTAGCCTAAAAAACGTAAATTCTTTTCAAGCCTTCAGGAATGGAGTTCAAAAACCAATTATTGAGATGACATGAACAACGTGGTCTTAAACCAAATGATGGTTTCCATACGGGATTTCCTCTATTGATATCAAAGTCCAATTACTTTTTGTTCCAACAGTTCTAGGAAAGCATAAGAGATGACCTGCCAAACATATAGAATTCGAGAAAATACAGAATAGCTAACATTACGTTGAGGTCAAAAAATACGAAATCAGAAGACAACTAAAGCATAGAGACCAAAGATTTTTGCCTATATTAGTGTGTCTCCCATCCCATTCTGCTTTATATACGATCTACTACTCCATATAAATTATAATATTGTGTTCAAATAAACCAAGAAGCTTTGGTGATTAGCTAGCTCATCAACACCTTGCCCAACTTCCTAGGCACTCTTCTTTAGACAAACAACTTAAAAACCTATTTAGATTACAACCAAGCTTTGGTGGCTAGTTGCCTTATAGCTAATGGAACTCACAAATAAAAGAGATTGGAAACATAAAACAACCGACACAAAAAAAAAAAAAAAAACACGACAAAATATGAATATAGCTAATGCAACTCACAAATAAAAAAATAAAAAAAAAGCATACCATTTGCAGACGCCAACCTCAAATTCTCATAGTAAGACGATCATTCCCTGTAGATGAATCAATTTTTTTCATACCAATATTTAGTTTATGAAAGAAAAAGGCAAAACAGACCTGGGAATATCATCATGTAAGTCAAGGAATTTAAATGAAAATAGAGATCCGCTAAGCCTGGTTATTGCGGTGCGGCGAATGAAGGAAGAATCTGTAAATTACCTCGAATCATATCTCGTTTTAAGGGCAAATCGATGACGGACATACCAAAGCCGGAAGATGGATAAAGCAAAATTCTAAAATTGAATCTGGGAGAATGGATAAAAATGATATTTACAGGCTTTTGAAACATAAAAGGCAGAGCCCCCTCGAGACCATGAATAGTCACATTGGCTAATCCCACTTGCAATATGGAATAATTTTGTAAGTATATCTTTGCTCGCAACTATGATATAAAAATTAAGGTTGGACCTCATAAGTGGCAAGTACTTCCTCCATCCCAAAATAAGTGTCTACAATTAAAATGACACAACAGTTTTATACATGCATAATTATTACACTGATTAACCAAATGACATATTTACCCTTCTTTAATTTCTCTCTCTTCACAACTCTTAAATATTTGTGCATTAATTTGGGGTAAATTTGAGAATTTAGTTATCTACTTTTGAAAGTGAACACTTATTTTGAAATAAACATAAATAAAAACGTGGACACTTATTTTGGGATGGAGGGAGTAATTGATAAAGTTCATCATAATGGCCATCTTTTGTCTTCCAGTTTATACAAATTCCAAAATCAATCACAAAGAGGCTGTTGAAATAGCATATCTTTTATGATCAATTCCCCAAAATATCCATGAGCATATATAGAGAGATTCATCATTCCTAATTCTGTTGCACCTTAATAAAATCACTATGAACCCACGTCAATGCTATGGTACTTCCACATATTTTGAAGACTGGGTTCAGATAAATCAACTGACACTATTCTTTTAGTCCTTAAGGGTGAAATTTATGCTGGTTGTGGTTTGAGACACTGCTCTCTTTCGATCTGAGCTGGGATATAGCAAACTTCAGAACCTATGTCAGTTCACTAATTAACATAGCTTATTCGTTGGGTGCTCTTGTTGCAAGAATTTGATTTCAAAGGCAGATGCAAAACCTAGGCTTACCTAAGATACCTACCACAAAGTGATTGTTCACACAGATTAATCAGCAATCAAGTATTTGATTTAAAAGGCAGATGCAAAACCTAGGCTTACCTAAGATACCTACCACAAAGTGATTGTTCACACAGATTAATCAGCAATCAAGTATTTGATTTCAAAGGCAGATTCATCAAGATAAGAAAGTTGCAACATTCTAAAAACCAAATAAACAACAATTTCACTTTCTCAACCTGACCATGACATATAGGGAACATTTTAAATTATCTGTATGATATATAATATTATAAAATTCTGAACACACAAACTTGATAGGTTGATAGATGTTAGAGTGCATGAAAATACACCGATTTAGACACCTTTCAAGCTCGCTCTCCTGTTTTCCGTGTTGTTCCAAAGCTCCGCCAATGGATACCTGCCACTTGGATTATATTCGTTGATTTCTTTAAGAGCAGTGATCACAGCATTGTAAATATCGTCGCTCTCCTCCTTCAGGCTTGCGATCAAATAATCTTCTTCATCCAGGATCTCCTACAATATAACAATTAACAAAACGAACCAATATAATCTTTCTGCAGAAATGGGTGGAAGTTGGACAATAGTTAAAAAGATGAAGAAACCTTGGTAACCTCGTGGATATCGGTGTTGATCTTAAAGGGATACCAGTTTGGATCCCTAAGACATTCCTCCCACAAAGATGCCAACTTTATTGCATTATCAGCTCCTCCTTTAACAGAACAATGTCGTTTCTTAGGACCACCATGGAAAGGATTTTCATCGAGCTCACCCATTTTCTTCACGCCAATATGACCACCACCACGATCATCTTTCAAACACTAAGGATATATATATATACACACACACACATACGTATATAAGTATTAATCTTCGAACAAAATCCATTACATTTATGTCAAAGGAATTACATATATTGGTGTTTTCTTAATTCATACTCATAATCATTTATGCATAATGCTAATATGTTACCATAGAGAGTTTCATTTAGGAACCTTAAAAATTATATTTTTAGGAACACATGGACGACCCATTTAATGAATATTCATGATGAATATCGTGACAAATATTTCATAATGAATAATACTTGCAAAATAGGTGGGACCGGTGGTTCCTGAGTTCCTAAAATATTTAAGGTTCCTAAAGGAACCCGCCTCTATTTCAATAACACAATATATGGGATCTTCCTTCAATAACTAACAAATCATGGGTAGCTCTAAATACATCCACTATTAAGAAAGGTGAAGTGTTATAAAATCATTTCATTCTAGTAGGCATTAGTAAATTTATTAACATAGTTATAGATGCATAAAATTAACAATTATAGGAAGAAGAGAAACTTACAGAAATTAGCTCTTTACGAGCTTCTTCTTAAGATCTTGTTGGAGCTTATTCTTCGAGTGAACATCCTCATCGGTCAAGTTTATCATCAATTGTATTGCTCCATTAGTCTTGTTGATCTCTAATTCCACCTGTTGCTTATCATCAAGATCTTTCTGGAGTGAGAGAAATGGGAAGAGTGAGGCGGGTATAAGAGGCCAGGCAGTTATAAGGTTGGGGTGAAATGATTTTGAACGGTCCAGATTGAATTTTAGATGAATTTAAACGGTCTGGATCAACCCTAAAACGATTGACTCGTCTCCATCCATATATATATATATATAATATATATAATTAAACTAAGAACCACAACAGAACTCTTGAATGATGATGGAAAATTACGTATACCTCTTTCAATCCGATGATATTGGGGTGCTTTAAGTGATTTGTGGTTCAAAATCTCCCTTTCTACATGCTCATCAATCTGTTAAAAACACAACCAAAATCATAAATCTCCCAAGCATTTAACCCAATAATCAGACGATTGAAAGAGATTTGAGTAAAAAAGAGAACCTTTTGAAGTCTGTCAATATACTACTGCAAAAAGGTCAACAGAAGATTTGTCTTTGACAAGTTTAGCGACTCCAAAATTGGCAGATCCAATGTCTTTCAATATCTTGTATCTTTCCATCATAAACATACATGCAACTGCAAGAAAGAAGCTGTCAAGGTCTTTATTATTTGCCAACTGAAAAAAAGTATCAGTCCAGCCCAATTTTGTTACATGTATTGGAAAGAAGGGGGGGTGACTGTAGGTGTAGGAGACGTGGCAAGTTGTTTACCAGCAGTTCCTAAATTGAGCTAAACAGAGATGATATTTACCAGCAGTTCCAATGGAAGGGACTCAAGCCTTGACTCATAATCTGCCTGCGCTTCTTGAGGAGATAAAATTATAGGAGTTTCACTGCCAGACTTATTCTGAAACAAAACATCATTGTTAGCTTTCTCAACATCCAAAACAGCAACCCTTTTCTTCCCCAGGTCTGTACACGACTTGGATGCAGATGCCTTGCTATTATGAAGTTGAGCAAGAGCACCGGTTTCAAATACTTGTTAGAATTACGGATCCACCGTTTCTGCTTTGATTTCTTGAAACTTTCCCCATTCCTCTTGCAGATTTTCACTCTCTGGTTTTGATTCCTTTGTTCTACCAAAACAGGAACTGTTATAAATCCTTTAACTGAAAAAACATAAAACAAAACACCACCATCAGTACAATCACATTAGATATCAATTTAAAATCTTATCTTTAAAGCTAAATTAACCTTGAAAATAGCAAAATCAGCACAACAATAAGCAACAATAGACTTTGGAAAATCTAATACGGAAAGATAAATAAAAACTTAAGCCACCTAAAGACAATAGTTCCCTTCACGACTCCAAACAGCTACAATCAATACCCCTCTTTTTAGAGGCAGCTCTCATTCGTGAGTCTGCTGGATTTCCCTTCAAGAAATCAAAACACACGATCGTCAATAACATAATTTAAAAAACAAAATCCAAGAAATAGATGAACATATCACAAATGTGAAGAGTGTTATGTTGCAGATGGCCAATCACAATTTTATAGTTGCAAGCGGCAAACTCTCTGTGCATCTTCTCCGGCGATTCTGAATCTCAACCAAAATTCTAAAAACAAATCGAGATCTAAAAACAAAAACTCAAGTTCGAAATCAAAACCAAATTCCAAAATCAATCATAAACACAAATTTAGAATCATCCATAAGCCCAAAGTCAAAACCTAATTCATACTCACAAATAAAAAAAAATAAAAAAAATGCATACCATTTGGAGACGCCAACCTCAAATTCTCATAGTAAGACGATCATTCCCTGTAGATGAATCAAGGTTTAAATACTTCTGGAGAAGCAATTTTATAGTTGTAATTTGGAGGAGTTGGAACTCCATGAGGTTGAAGGCGGCAGAGAAAATAGGAGTGGAATCGTGTGAGAGAAAATAGGGAGTGGAGTCATGCAATCGGGAGATCATCGTCCGATTGAAGGGGATGTGTGGACTGGAACTCCATGAACGTGGAGATTGAAGGCTCGTGGGAGGTTGAAGGCGAAGACGTGGAGAGAAGGGAAGTGGGCTGGATCGTGATTTGGGGGTGGGGGATTAAGAGGAGTACGCTGCGTGAAATAAGGAATTTGAAGGGCTACGATTTAATCTGAGGCGATTTTAAACGGCCCAGATTCATCCAAAAGCAGTTACACTCGGCTCTATCCATATATATATAATTCAAATTGCATCGAGTCAATGAATTAAGTAATCGTCTAGTCAATGAGCGGAGTTCAATTTTGTTTCCTGCTACTTGTTTGCTCACACTTTTGCAAAAGCAGATGCTCTTCACGAAAACAACAATTCTATTGAGGTCAGATGTGTACTTTTAACCCGTCAGCCACTTCTTTCGGTTGGGATTTACTGGATTCATTTTGGTTTGATTTTTACTGGTGTACTTGATCCATCCAACTACTTCCGGGAACCTTAACCAAACCCTTTTCACGTACGCACCTTCTCAACCTCTTAGCATCGTCCCACCGTCCAACGCCCGCGTAAATATTAGCAAGAAGCGAGCCATAGCCGCTGCTATCCGCTTCCAACTCAAAGCAACATTTGGCGGCAATTTCCCCCAACTCGACATTATTATGTGTACTACACGCAAGAAGCAACGCACCCCAAACCCCGGCATGTGGTTCCATCGGCATGCCCTTTATCAAGTCGTGTGCTTCCTCTAGCCGCCCTGCTCGGCCTAGGATTTCCACCATGAGACTATAATGGTCGGGTGTAGCCACAAGTCCGTACCTTTTCATGGTGTTGAAGCAAAGATAACTTTCTTCCACCATACCGACGTGACTCAATGCCGTTAAAATCCCGGAAAACGTGACTAAATTTGGGACGATTTTTGATTCAAGCATTTCATCGAACAGTTTGATGGCGTTCTGTTCCTTCCCGTTGATGCCACATCCCAAAATCATGGCGGTATAAGCGACGACATCTTTCTTGTGCAACACGTGAAACAACTTGAAAGCTTTATCAATGGAACCACACTTTGCATATAAGTCGATTAACGCGGTACGCAGGTGATCGTCCATTGGAATTCCCGTTTGTTTCATGTACGAGTCCTCAATCCACGACCCGGAAGCTAAGTCTCCCAATTGGGAACATGCAGATATGACAGTAGCTAACGTCATTTTGTCGGGTTGAATCTTTACGTCCGGTTGAAGCATTTCGTCAAACAGTTGGAGTGCTTCTTTCGGTCGACTGTTTTTACCATAACAAGCGATCATCGCATTATACAACAAATGATCTTTCTTACCCATCTCACGAAATAACTCGCACGCAGAATCAACATCTCCACACTTCGAGTATCCACCGATCATCGTGATACAAGAAATCGTGTTTCTTTCAGGCATCGAATCGTAAAAACTTCGCGCTAAATCAATTTTCCCACACTCCACATAACCACTAATCATAGCGTTCCACGAACTCCGATTTCTCTCCGGCATTTCTCGAAACAAACGCAACGCCTTCTCCATATCCCCCATTCTCGAATACCCGGAAACCATAGAATTCCAAGAAACAACATCCTTCTCCGGCATGCCGGAAAAAACCCGTTCCGCCATCGATAAATCCCCCGATCTTAAATACCCATCAATCATCGAGTTCCAAGACACCACATTTCTGTCAGACATTTCATCGAACACCTTCTTTGCATTCACCATATCACCAAGTTTCGTATAGAACCCAACCAAAGCAGTCTCCACATAAACATCCCCACAAAACCCATAACTATAAACTTGACCATGAACCATGATCCCACCATTTTCGTCACCAAGCCTCCCACATGCTTTCAAAGCAGATGCAACAGTAAATGTGGAAGGTAAGAATCCTGATCTTTGCAGGTCTACATACTGATTAAAAGCTTGTTGAAATCCACCATTGTTGCAGAAATAACGAATTGCGGAGGTTGTTGATTCCACATTTGGTTGTTTTGAATGGGAAAGAATTAACTGGATATAATGAGCAATGGTTTGAGAGTAATCAGATGGAGAAGTTATAAGATGTCGAATTACTAGTGATTCGAGATGATTAACGCCATGGATGAGGATCAATCCGTGAATTTGCTTCAATTGTTTGGTAGTTAGAAGGCGATTCAACAAGGTGGTTATTCTTGGAATCAACATCGTTCTCTAGAATAATGTTTTTATGATGATGTATCATTGTTTCCTTTTGTTATCTTCATTTGTAGGGTTCGTCCCAATTTATCCCCTCGATTACCCACGAAATCAAACGAAGAATTAAAGAAATTGTGAGATCAAATTCAGCTTGTACGCACCTGCACATAGACCAGACAAAAAAATGACACAGACAAAAGAATTGGTGTTATACAGTAGAATCTGTGTTCAAATGAAAGGTTTGCTCTGACATTTAGTCAGAATCTGGCACCTCCAATCGGTAGCTCAATATGCATTTATCAGAAGCAAGCTAATTTGAGAGAAGAATACCTTATCATGCCTAAAAATTAGTGTATCTGAGACTACAGATGTTTTTGTTGTTGCCGTTTCCAGATTATGAAGATCATTGACCTTGACAGTTCCATCAGCTGCAACCACAGAACTATGCACAGATGACCTTCCAACCACCCAACCAACTTCTTGGAGTCCGGTTCTGAATGCCAGAGCCAATTTTGTACACAAATAATAAAAAATAACATCATTAATTTACAAACACCATGCTTAAAGACTTGCATCTTATGCTTCACAATATGTAACTAAGAATATTTTGAATTTAATGCTTTAGCACGTAGTACATTATGCTTTAAAAATTGTATTCAAGACTTTTGCTTAAATGCATATTAATGTAGTATAGATATATACAAAATATTGAAGAGAATTAACAAAATGAAGATTCAAACAAATGATTCCTAAACCATATTTGCCCTCCTTTAATTAAATAGGTACGTTGTGCAGACTCAACCTCATGAAACCAACTTGACAGAGAGAACCTTCCAAGTAGAGTCAGTAAGTCAAGTGCTTCTTGATCAGATTTTCCTAATACAAAACAAGCTCATTTCATAGATTTTTTTTTTACATACATGAACATATGATAGATTTCCAAGCATTCTTGTGTTAGACATACACGTTCTTAAATTGATTCTTCTCCTAAATGACCCCCGTTGATTCTCTTGAGACTTGAAGCTTTAAACTCCTTGATCTTTGAACTGAGACCCTCCTCCTAGGTTAGTAATTTATGTCGATTTCATGAAAACCAAAAGACCGATTACCTTGAAAAGTAATTTTTTCGGTTAAACCTAAATAAGAACACAAAGAAAAAGAAATTCTATACTACTTTCTGTCGATTTCATGAAAACCAAAAGACCCATTACTCTCTGTAGATACTATTAGACTTATAATAATCTACTATAATTATATAACAAACTTATCAAAGTACTTGAGCCACATTCTTAACAGAAGGAAAAAAAATGGTGGTCATGAGGACAAGTTTATTGCATTTTGGGTATTTATTAGTTTAAGATTGATATTATTTTTATATTGTTTATGTTGGTATATATATATATATAGAGAGAGAGAGAGAGGTAGAATGGAGACAATAGGGATGCATGGATTCTCAGAAAGAAGAATTAAAGAATTGCATTCCTATCTTAACTAAGGAACCGTGAAACAATAGTTTGTTTTGAGTGCAAATCGGCTTCTTTAACAGTGCATAACTCTCAAACCGTAAGTCCGAATGAGCTCAAATTTTACAGGTAGAACAACCTAAATGTATACTACAAGTCTTATGAAGGGCCTAAAACCCAGTTGAGACTCTAAGTGGCTCAAAACTGTGTTTTTGGGACTGATCACAGTTTACTCGGGATCAGTCCCTGTGTTTTTGTAAAATTTGTATAAAATCAATGGATGATCCAAATGGGGTGATTCCAATTCGAGTAGAACCATAAGAGGTCGTAGAACAACTTTCATTTAGACGCTATAATCTGGTTTGGCCTCTAAGTTGGAAAAAAATGCTTGAAAAGAATAGGTACAGAAGCTGTGAATACTATTCTCAGTTGAGGCAGCAATAGGCTTCTAGAAACTTTATGTTTTTGACGAAACAACAACTTATAAAACATCACTGTCCAATATCAAGTACAGACACATTACAGACGTTGAAGAGGATTATAACCCAGAAAAAACAAGCTATAATCTTGGAAATAAGCTATAGCATTAGGAAAGAAAGGCTTTCATCAAAATGACAGAATTGTTGTTTAGGATACATACTTTTGCAAAACAAGCATTTGAAGCCAATACAATCAGGCTATTAATTATGATGTTTTAAAGCTTTCCTCAATGGCATTTGACATTCTAGCACAATTTAGATAAGAACGAAAAATCGCTTAGAGGAACCTATGCTACACTTTACATATGGAAGATACATCTTGATTATAGAGCAAAGTTGGGTACAATAAACAATTTGACTTGGGGAACTTGAAAGGGTTGTTATTGAACATGCATTTGCAGACCTTGAATCTATTTGGTTATCAACTTGTCCTTTGACTCTTTGCTATATCTATTCTTTAATCTTTATGTAGATGTGTGTATATACACAACTTTCTTGCTTAAGATCCTTGTTTGTATTGGGTTTCCAATTTCAGTAGGCAGATCCTACATTCCTTTGTTAGAAGTTTGAGCATACCCTTTTGGATTCAAATCTAGCATGTAAATTCGAAATCCCACCATACCTAGAAACTAAATGAACATCCAACCTTTCAAACCTCACAAAGGTATCGATTCGAGGTTGGCATTGTCTACAACATGTTTTCTCTTATGGCATAGCTGGTAGCTTAGTGCAACTCCAAGAGCTACATATAAGTCGTTGCGACGATGTGGAGGTAATTGTGGAGCAAGTACAAGATTGTGAAACTAAAGCCACCGAGGTTTCTTTCCCTCGTCTAAAATTCTTAGTTTCTTACAACTTGGTTCTCTGTCGAGTTTGAAGGGATTTTGCTTGGGGAGTGAAGCTTTTCAATGGCCATCATTAGATACGCTGAAAATAATAAATTGTCCACGAGTAACAGTTTTCACCAACGGACGGTCGACTGCTCAGAAGCTGAAGGTAATAGAAACAAGTTTTGGGTGGTGTGATGCAACAGAAGACCTGAACTACTTTATAAGCACAAAAATACAAGAGGTTTGTGATGTTCAATTCCCTCTCTTAGAGTACACTTGGGAAAGTTATTATTTGTTTTAGTATGAAAAAATGTTGAACTTGTTTGACAGGGATACAAATTTTAGAGAAAGATTGACGTTGCAACTTCATGCACATTGGAGATGCATTAATTTTAACGATTCATGGGTCGAATAATTGCCCCACCCGTGCTAGGGTGTTTTGGGACATAACGTTTTATCCGCATATCTTAAATGGAAGTCATTTCATATCCATGTTTCGAGCTAGTCTACATTACCTTAATTTATAAATCATGTTTGAAATGAGGTGTCAATCTTTGGAAGTGCATAACATTGGATTCGAGGTATTTTATACTTTTTAAATCAAAATAATTAGAAATCTTTAATTCTTGGAGCATCTAGAAGGCTGTTACATAGGTTTCACCATACACCAAAACAGATTAAACAACCAAATGTCTGCATATTTGAAACTTTGGACGGCAAGTATCTCACACCAAAAGACCAAAAATAAGATGAATACCAGAAGTTTTACCGTAAGAAGCAGCAACAGAGAAAAGAAGTCGGCCTTTTCCCAGTTGTATCTTGTAGATTTTCTTTGAGAAAAAAGAGGTTCAAATTCTTCAACCTGTATACCATTAAAGCTGTTACAAATCAAGCTTCAACCACTGAAACAAACATTGAAGTAAAATACAAACCGAAAAGTTTAACTTCCGACTATTACGTGTAGATATATGATTTTCATCTGCCATTGGCAACTTCAGGGTTCAATATCTGTTGTATTTGCAACAATCAACAGAAAATCTAAAGCAAATCATACACCATAAGAAAAAACAACAATACCGATAAATCAACATAAAATCTATATCAAATCAACAGCAAAGAGCGAAGAGCCTTTTGATTCCATGAGAACTCGATAGATCTCGTGCTCTTTGTACCTTTATGTTACTTGACAATACCAATAAATTTTTTCAAGAAAAAAAACAAATTATATCTTACATAAACCTGAAATAAGATTGGAGCAAAATATGATGAAACGTGTGTGATGATAACATTACACAATCGATAGAGAAACTGAGATAAGCGAATCACCATGATGAATCAGAAACTTATGGTTGGGTTTTTTTTAGACTACAAAAATCGCTAGCCATGCCTTATCCTTCTTTAAGTTCATCGATCACTTGTAATTCATAGTGTTTTTTTTTTAAAACATGCTTTAAGAGGCGGTACCTTATGCTTTGTGACTTGTATTTAAGAGTTTGATGTAAATGCATTATAAGGTAATATAGACGAAAGAGAAGCTATTTTATTATATCAGGTTGAGAGAAAAAGAAGAGTAGATAAGCTAACAAAGAAAAAACATGGTTTCTATACTAAATGTATTTCGTTCTAGTGGATGTGTAGTCCTTAAAACAAGCTATAACAGAGGGAAAAGACATGGTTTCTATACTAAACTTATTCAAGTAGGAAGATGATGCAAAAATCGATTTGGAAAGCAGTGATTTGATGAAGAAAAACATATTTGGAATGAAAGAGAACGAAAGAAGAATGAAATACTTAAGGATGAACATATACCCCTCTTCCTACAATCTGGATTGCAATAACTGAACAAAGGATAAGCAAAAAAGTTGTGAATAATCCAATCGAAGCTGTAAATGAATAAATCAAAAAATTAAACAACAATGAAATCTGATACATCTTGGGAGCAGCAGAACAACAATCCCAGCAGCAAAAAATCACGATTTTGGGCCAAAAAAACCCAAAATCGGACAAAAACACAATATTTAAAGATCAAATTGAAGCAAGGTAAAGCCATACCACAAAGACGATCTAAACGGTGTTGCCTTCGATTTCAATCGGTGGTCGTCCAGATTGTGAAGAGAGGATGAATCGGTGGTCTCACCCTTTCTCCGTCTCACATTTTTTATATGCAGGTAGGAACGATACGCTCCGTTCAGAAGTTGGTGGAAGAAGTCATACTTTCTGGAAGAAGCAATACGTATCAACCTGTGAAGAAAGCGTGTGAGGTAAGTGAAACAGGTATGGGTCTTGAATCTTGATTTAAGCGTATGATGTTTGGTAAGGGTATGGGCCTGTGAAACAGGTATGGGTATTGGGCTTATTTTTTAAAAAATTCTTTTATAAAATATTTGATGATTTGTATGCATAAATGGGTAGTACTTTGTGTATAATATATTGTAATTAAGAATTTTTTGAATTTTATGCTTTAAAGTCTTGTACAACATGCATAAAGAGTTGTCTTAAGACATTTGCTGTAAACCAATATTAAGGTAATATAGATAGATAGATAAAAGGCCTAGTGATTAATTATTTCATAATTTGGAAATCAATATTCAAAATCAATTATTTGTGGAATACATCGAGATCACCAGGTTTGTTGCTGAAAAACAACATAAACAAACCAATAAAAACGAAATCGATAAAACATATTATGATTCTTAAGGCAATGAATATATGTTTAATTTGTCGATCAAGTTTCATAAAAGACAATTAGAAAAACAAGTTTGAGCCACTTATCCTTTATACCGAAGAAAAAACATTTGATAAGTTATTCTTTTTGGTAACCGAGGGCTTCCGGTAGCTTACACGCACCGACTAATCCCTCGGGCAACCACGAACAACCCTTGAGTCTCACAGGTGAGCCTCCATGACCATAAGAACTCTTACGGTGCTCACCAGGGAAGATAAAACTTCCACTATATCCACCTGAACCTTAACCAGTGTGCAAAACCCGAGTGGTTTTTTAATTAAGCTTTTCTAACCACATCTGATCTAACAAAGGGTGTGTATAGATTTGGATATAGGCATTATAACTTGAAATGCTACAATTTTAGGGTTTTGTTCAACAAGATTAGTATATACAAAGGGTTAAAATGTGCACCCTACCTAAAACAGTAGGATTGCTGCTGCTATGATCAACAACATAATAGAAAACCCCATTGCCTGCAATCAAAATCACATTGTGTTCAGTATACCATATATGCACCACTCACCTAGGTTAACGAGCCCAGTAAAAGGTTGTTCAAACTCAGCTCGATAAAATAATATCATATTCGAGCTCATATATATATATATATATATATATATATTTATTTTTTTTACGGCAACTTGGGCTATGCCCACACACACGCACCAGCGGTATCCGGGCATCCAATTGGGCAGCACCGACTAATCCGCAGCGACCCGGTCCAGCCTCAATTGACTGGACCCGTCCAGGTACGACTAAGTCCGGTCAAGACCGAACCCGCATACCCATAGACTGGTATGCCCATAAACCTGGACATATATATATATATATATTAAGACAATGATCTATGTTTGAACTCAAGTTTGATACTGATTTAACAATTTTGAGTACCTAAAATTCAAGCTTTATAAGCTCGTTTATAGGCACAAATTGCAGAACAATAAACTCGTTTATTGACTTGTGCTAGATAATTTTTATATTTCGCTTATATGATTTATGAACTTATGAACATGTTCAGCTCAAAAAAGTGTACGCTTATATGACTCAGCTCAATTTGAAAATTTTAATCTAGCTTTTGAACGAGCTAGCTGAGTCAAACATTGATTTTATGGATCTCGACTCGTAAAGATAAACAAGCTTTATTTTGTGTTCGAGTAGCTCGTTAAATGCTCAAATCATGTGGACTTTCTTGATTCAAAAAGTCTTTAAAGAGTGACGACTTACAGCGATTGCAGAAGCAGTGAGACCTGCTCGTTCCCTAGGATCTCTTCGATAGTAGTTTCCGAAATAGAGAAATGTAGCAGAGTACCACATCAATGGGACTGCAAATCCTAGTAGGAACCTAAAAAGAGACAATAACGAACCATGAGACGGGCGGTGGTCAAGGGTATTCGCTTGTTCAAAATACAAAAAACAAATGCTACTTACGAAAACCACCCGACTCCACAGCCAAAGCAAGGAAGAGGTTTGTCGTAAATCCCTTGTTGGAAGTCATCGGCATCCCTAATAAGGGTATACCTGTCTTTCTCGCTGTCGTCATTATTTAAAACCAAGAAGGTAGCTTTTTTACCTTTAAACATTGAGAAACAGCGTGACGAGGGTCTCAAAAGATCGAGGTGCTTATCCGACACTGATCTCACGAACTCAAGGCCATATTTCATAACCTTTCCCTCTTCCATAGCAACATCTGTGAAACCAGAAAGTCCCATTTTATCATCAATGGTAATTAGATTTACATGTTCCATAACACAACTATCTGATTATTACTCTCTCCGTCCCAAAATAAGTGTCCACATTGAAAATGACACAAAGTTTTAGGAATGTGTAACTTTTTAATTACCTAAATGACACTTTTACGCTTAGTAATAGAGAGAGAATTTTTCCAATAATTATGGGTAGAATGGAAATACATACTCTTTTGAAAATGGACATTTTTTTGGGACAAACTAAAAAGGAAACGTACACAATTATTTTGAGATGGAGGGAGTAACAGATTGTCTTCTATTGCTATAATTAGAAGATTTTTTCAGGGGTCTTCATGGATACAGTCTTTCTACTCCTTGGAGTTGATGAAAGATCTTTGTACATCCTACCCTCAAACCCTATCTTTGTGTGAGACTTATTGGGTTCGTTTAGTTTCTAACACATAATCATTAAACAAGCAAGAGAAACATACATTTACAGCAAGTACTTAAGCTCAGCCTAAAACTATGGCATGAACCTTGCTTCATAAAACAAGAAAACCAAAACAATTTACAAGACAAAAATACATCTCCGATCTTCCTAAACTTCTTTAAACATTAAAAAGAACCGCAAAGAATTCACATACGCAAACCATAAATAAAAAGTCCATTTTTTATGCAATTCTCCTTGATTCTACATCGCGAGTCGCATCTGTATTTCTCCATAAACATGAACATATTCGCATCTTCATTTGTTCAAATATAAATTTGCAACATAGAAATGCAAACCGACCAAATTAAATAAAGCCTAAAATACACAAAAAAGGAAAACACCGGACAACATTGCAGTTCGCAAGTCAGGGGTCTTCATGAAAACAACCTCTTTCCTCCTTATTGGTAGAATAATGGTTGCATATATCTCACCCTCCCCGGACCCCACTTCTCATGGGATTTACTAGGTTGGTTTGGTTTGGTTTCACCACATAACAGTGCAAATAGTCATCCAACTTTGAGATTAAGATAGTCAGGCAAAAGCAAGTTTATGAAAAAGTTAAGGATGGTTACTCTGATCCATTTGCACTAGTTTGAAATCAAAATCAAGGCAAGCTCGTCAGGTCTCAAGTTGCTTTGCACCACTTCTCCACCACCTGCTTTGTATGATCAACAAACTATACCCATATTCAGTCCAATATGATAAAAGCTAAAACCAATTCTCACAATGACTGTAAATAGATTGAATCAACGATAGGTTCATAGCAATGAACAGACAATTTTATTAACAGTTCATCGAAATAAATCATCAAGTAATTGAAAACCAGCCGTTGCCAGATTATAAACATTAAGGACATGTACTATTTCTCTAATGTTACTGGTTACGAGTTTCGATCCATCAAAAGGACACATGATTAATCCAAACTATCTGATAAAATTCTGAAGAAATTGTGTTTTCGATCCGAACTACAACACTTAGTTCACGATTAACACACATATATTACAAATTCATCAAATATTCATAAAATAATTGGGGTGGGGGGGAATCACACGATTATCAGTAAACAAGTCAGTAGGCCAATTCAAAATTCAAAAAACATTCAAATAGGTTCAGATGATCATAGATATGTTGAGCGAAGTCAACAAGAACAAAAATCAACTGAAAAGAACAAAGTAATACGCCAACTTTGAATCAAGAAACAAGCACTAACAATTTGATTTGAGGATGAAATCAGCAGAAACGATGCTTACCTGATGATGATTGTTGATTGTTCTTCAGAAATTAGCCAAATTACGAGTCAAGTAATTGAAGATAGAGAGAGAATTGAATGAGAGATTAACGTATCAAATGCTTCAATTCTCAGCATTTGTTTGATCATTGACTCTTTCTTCCTTCTTGGTGCCTTGTCCCTGTATCAAAAAAAAAAACTTAAATTAATTGCAAATTATTCCTGAACTAATTACAAAAAGTAAATTACAAAAGTTCTCCCTGAACTATTATTCAATGTGCATGTTTGGTCCAAAAGCTTTACTTTTTCAAATTTCAATCCCATTTAAAAAAAATCCAAATTTATAATTATTTGATCCGTAACTTTAAATCTTGTTAAAAGCAAATTTGTTAGGTCTCGTATTGTCCTTAGTGGTGACGAGTGGCGGGATTTTTTCCTGGTGGAGGCACATTTAAGATAAAATAAAGGCCCGCAAAGTCGTCTGATTTATTTTTAGCCTAATTTTACCGTTTCGAGCGATTTTATAAATATTATTGACTAATTTTAAGAGATTTTTGAGTTTTTTTTTGCTATTTCGAGGAACTTTTTCGATTTTTTATTGATTTCAAGACTTTTTTTGGTTGACTTTGAGATACTTTTTTTAATAGGATCCCATACGAAAAATCACCAAGGAACTATAGTAGAAATTACAAAAAGAAAAAAAAAAGTTGTTTTTAACCTTTAAATTTTTCTTAATTTTTATATTTTCTAATGCCCCCCCCAAAAAATCTCTGAATCTGCCCTTGGTGGTGGCGGTAGCCGGTAGTGGCGAAATAGTCATAGTGGGATAAAATAGATTAAAGCAAATACAAGAATATAAGGGGGTGTTTGGTTAATGGATTTTGAAGGAATTTGAATGGATAATTTCTTTGACCAAATTCCAATTCCTTTGTTAAGATAGGAATGCAATTCTTTAATTCTTCTTTCTGAGAATCCATGCATCCCTATTGTCTCCATTCTACCTCTCTCTCTCTCTCTCTCTCTCTCTATATATATATATATATATATATATATATACCAACATAAACAATATAAAAATAATATCAATCTTAAACTAATACCCAAAATGCAATAAACTTGTCCTCAGGACCACCATTTTTTTTCCTTCTGTTAAGAATGTGGCTCAAGTACTTTGATAAGTTTGTTATATAATTATAGTAGATTATTATAAGTCTAATAGTATCTACAGAGAGTGATGGGTCTTTTGGTTTTCATGAAATCGACAGAAAGTAGTATAGAATTTCTTTTTCTTTGTGTTCTTATTTAGGTTTAACCGAAAAAATTACTTTTCAAGGTAATCGGTCTTTTGGTTTTCATGAAATCGACATAAATTACTAACCTAGGAAGAGGGTCTCAGTTCAAAGATTAAGGAGTTTAAAGCTTCAAGTCTCAAGAGAATCAACGGGGGTCATTTAGGAGAAGAATCAATTTAAGAACGTGTATGTCTAACACAAGAATGCTTGAAAATCTATCATATGTTCATGTATGTAAGAAAAAATCTATGAAATGAGCTTGTTTTGTATTAGGAAAATCTGATCAAGAAGCACTTGACTTACTGACTCTACTTGGAAGGTTCTCTCTGTCAAGTTGGTTTCATGAGGTTGAGTTTGCACAACCTACCTATTTAATTAAAGGAGGGCAAATATGGTTTAGGAATCATTTGTTTGAATGTTCATTTTGTTAATTCTCTTCAATATTTTATATATATCTATACTACATTAATATGCATTTAAGCAAAAGTCTTGAATACAATTTTTAAAGCATAATGTACTACGTGCTAAAGCATTAAATTCAAAATATTCTTAGTTACATATTGTGAAGCATAAGATGCAAGTCTTTAAGCATGGCGTTTGTAAATTAATAATGTTATTTTTGGTTATTTGTGTACAAAATTGGCTCTGGCATTCAGAACCGGACTCCAAGAAGTTGGTTGGGTGGTTGGAAGGTCATCTGTGCATAGTTCTGTGGTTGCAGCTGATGGAACTGTCAAGGTCAATGATCTTCATAATCTGGAAACGGCAACAACAAAAACATTTGTAGTCTTAGATACACTAATTTTTAGGCATGATAAGGTATTCTTCTCTCAAATTAGCTTGCTTCTGATAAATGCATATTGAGCTACCGATTGGAGGTGCCAGATTCTGACTAAATGTCAGAGCAAACCTTTCATTTGAACACATATTCTACTTGTAAGTTATTATATGCCCACGACACGTGTCACACAGAGATACTGCTGAGGAGTATGTAAACCTATAGGGTCGCACACAAAGAATGCGTTTGTTTTCATTTGTAGAAACCCGGATTTAATGAAAATATGTGTTAAACTGTAATTATGATAATTACAGGGTGAAAATGTAATTATGTTAATTACGGGGAATTATCTGTAATTATATTTTAAAGTTTAAAAGGATAATTATATATACTTATATAATTATATTTTAAAGTTTAAAAGGATAATTATATATATATATATATATATATATGAATATGATTTGAATATTACAGATAATAATTAAACCTTATTTAATTATTAGTTGAATTATAGTTTAACTATAATTCTTCTGATATAAATAAGGGGTTAGGCTAAATCATTTGATAGACAATTGAGTTAGAATAACCTTTCACAAAATACAGAAAAGAAACTCTTTTCTTTTCTGTAAAACACATATAGATCTAGGGTTATTGGGCTAGCACCCGGTGGAATTTCGCGTGTTCGTGTGTGGATACCGCTAGAGGAAACCTAGATTGGTTTCTAAGTGCTCAACTAGTTCAACCACAACATATCTGAAAGGTACATCTCTAAACACCCTATGGTGTGGTTTTAAGTTTTAATTAAATACATCATTGGATCCGTTTGAGTTTTAATTGTTTAGAAAAGTTTTCTAGGTTGTAACCAAAATTATTTTTAATTTCCACTACGTATAACTGTTACAATTTTGAGTAAAACCCTACAGTGGTATCAGAGCCACTTTGATGTTATTTAATTAAAAGAAATACGAATTCTATATGGCAAATTAAATTGGTCCCAATTTCAAATTGGATTTAAAATTTAAATCTAGTTGGGCTTTCATGTTGAAGGCTTGTATGGTACCTAAAATAAATAAAATAAAATAAATGGGTTATCTTTTTTGGTCGATGGTAACAAAACAAAAGGGGTTTTTATAACCCTAATTTATTGTTCCACATCAAAGCCGCTATAAGGCATTCCGCCGCCTGTCGGCCGCCGCTGGTCTTGTACGACTGTTGCCACTGCTTGCTGTCATAGCCGGTGTTTTTTCCGTTGTGGTTCTGCCTCTTTTATTCTTCGATTAGTTGTGGCATCCAGATCGCCGCCCTATGGGCTGGTGGTGTTGCCTCGTTTTATCTCAAGCCGTCGCCGATGTAATACGGTTGACTTGGCCACCGCCGCTGGCTTTTAAGTCAGGCGGCGATTCTCTTCTTCATCACCGCCTGTTAATGACCCAGTCGCCATTGACAGTCACTGACCGGAGACTAGTTGATTGTCTTCGACCATCATTGTTTCCTGCGGTGGTTAGTCACCCCTCTGATGTGGTTGCTACCATCTCAGATCGATGCACCACCGCCGACAACATCTTCTTCCTCACCGACCACCTCTGTGGTTGATTTTCTTACAAACTGGAAGTTTTCCGGTTAGGTTCCACGACTGCTTCTGTTTTCTGGTTGGGTCCAACGGCTGCTGCCGTTTTCTTGTTCACCACACCGCCACTCCAAGCAGGTAGAGTTTAGTTTTCCTTTTGATTCAAGATTCCAATGCTAGCCATCGAGCCAAACAACGGTTTATGGTCAAATCGTTGTTGTTGATAGTTTGGGCTCGTACTAATAGTGGAACAGTGGTGGGACTAGGGCTATGGCCCAAAGTTGTCGTCGCCGACTGCTGCCGTTATTCATTGAACACAACTAAAGGGTTTTTGATCGTCGGTTTCTTTCTTTCCCTCACCATGGATAGTTGATTGCGTGATCCATGGTCAAGCTATCAGTGTTGTTGCCACATGATAGGATCACGGTCTAGGACCATATGGTTCATCAGCCTAATCCACAACTTAAATCGTCGATTTTGTTTCGATTAGTTTGTCCCCAAAATTCAACGGTTTCGTGTCTAATGTTTTGGGCCAAATCTTTAGTTTGGGTGTTGGACTCGGCTAGTAGGCCCAAGTTTTTTTTTATTTATTTTATTTCACCCTAGCTTTCTTGTTGGGCTTGTGACCTAAACGACTTGATCGTAGGACGACCCAAGGCCCGTTTTATTGGGTCAACTCTCTTTTGGGTTTGGTTTGTTAACCAGCAATTAAATTAGGACAATAAATTTAAATTTGCCATATAATAATTTGTTCTAATTAAATTGGTCATTTAATTATGTTAATTATAATCCGGCTAAATTTGTATTTATTTTATGTTTAGAGTAAATAAATAATATATAGATTGCCCCGAGAAGACCCGTGGTTTGGTTTGTTTATATTTATGTTTTGGAAAATTAAAATGTATTAATTGTAAGGGTTGTAATTTTAAATTTTCATAGATAGGGACAAATGTAAATAGTATAGATATGTTATCTTTCTATTTTAAAATTCTAAATCAAACCGAGACGGAGTTCCAAGAGATCGAGACGGAGTCCCTAGAGTTCACCAAGATGGCGAAGCTAGTGGGAGATTGAAGATGTCCTTAGAATTGACCGTGGCTGTTGTGTTGGCTCACAATATCACATAGGGGCAAATCCATATATTATTGTTGTGATTATTTATTTTGTGTTTGCTTTTATTTATTGTTTTATTATTGTTATGACAACTGCAAACGTTTCAAAAATAAAATCAAACACAACAAAATTTTAAATCGGTAAATAAAATATGATATTTTATAATTGATATGTTTATCAAATTCAAACCGATTTAATAACACAAACTTTTAAAACAAGATTTTAGAGATAAAGTCAAACGTTTTAAAAAGGGAATTAAAATGTTTTCTAAAATTCAACCTTTTACAAAACGTAAACTAAACGCAACCCATTTAAGGTACTTGTCAAGCATACAGGATCCCGGTATGGTCAGTGCTCAGCCAATCATGCCGGTTGAATGTAGTGTAAGATAAGGAGCCAAATTAACGAGATTTAAGTAGACAGTTGCTTGGCCATTCACTTAAATAGTCGCATTTTGGACGAGTGGTCCCAGTAAACCCTAAGTCTAGTATTTAGGTGGGATCACGATACCTTATACGGTTTGTTTACTTGAGAATATCATAGACAGTTGCTTGGCCATTTATGAGTATTTTCAAGGCGTTGAAGTGGGATTAAACATGCCAATTTCAATATATGATATATTGAATAGGATCCCACGACATCTAAGAGTTATGTTGAACATAATTAGATGATACCTACCTAAATAGCCTAATTCCATAGACAGTTGTTTGGCCATTTATGGAAGTAGGTGAAATATGAATCTTAGCTCAAATCAAATGATTTTTGAAAGGTTAATCTATTTATTTGAGACTTTAAAGTTACTAAAATTAAATCATGTTTTTGTAGATGTCTACCTCATATTCAAACTCAAACAACTTATCCCAATTTACACTACGGTCAATCCTGGATAAAGAAAAATTGGACGGAACGAACTTCATCGAATGATTTTGATTCCTAAGGGCAGTCCTTAGGCATGAAAAGAAGTTCTACGTTCTTGAAACCCCCCCTCCAAATGCTCCTGTCAGAAATGCTCCAACTAAAGTCAGAACTGCTTATGATAAGTACCAAAATGACTCTCTGATTGTTGGTTGCCTAATGTTAGCCACCATGACTCTCGAATTATTACGGGATCATGAAAACATGACTGCTTGGGATATGATATCTTCACTGAAGTCTATGTTTCGGTTACGAATAAAGCAGGAGAGATTTAATACAGTTAAAGCATTGGCTGCTTGTAAAATGACTGAACGTTCGTCAGTTAGTACCCACATTTTGAAAATGAAATGATACTTTGATCAACTGACCCGTCTTGGTTCCCCATTGGGTCAAGAGTTGGAAATCGATATGGTTCTCAACTCCCTACCCAAAACATATAAGCAGTTCATTAAGGACTATAATATGAAAGGTTTGAATAAAACTCTCACAGAGCTTTACAGCTTACTTAAAACTACTGAGAGGGATATGAAATCCAAGTTGGGTTCAACCAAACCAAAACAGGCTTTGATGATCAAACCTGACAGTGGGATAATCAAGAAAAAGGGGGAGATAACCAAGGGTAAAACACATGTTGGAAGATCCAACATAAATAAGGGCAGAGGAGAAATTCCTGAGGTTGTAGTATGGTATAATTGTTTTCACCATGGGCACCAAATGAGAACTTGTCCAGCCCGATTGGCAGAAATCAAGAAGCAGAAGGCTAACAGAGCCGGACCTTCAGGTATGTTTACCATTTTGATTTAATTCACTTCTGACTAAGTGTTACATATTGAGTATGATACTCATATAAGTACTACTTTTTTAGGAAATAAGAAGTGAAGAGAAGATGAAACCAGACCAAATGAAGCTAAGCTAGTTGTTGCTCAAAGGGACATATGATATGAACTTTCCAGATGGTCTTACATTAACACTTAGCAAGTGTCTTCATGTACCTAGTGCTACTAGGAATTTAGTTTCATTTTCTCAATTACAACGAACCGAATTTATGTTTTAGAAATAAATTTTCGTTTTATCTTAATAAATGTTTTATGAAATTAATAGTTGTAATTATAAATCATTATAACGAATTAAGCGGGGCTTAAAAATGATCTATTTGTGACATTTAAACAAGAAACACATAGCCAAACTCCAGGCGGACGGAGAGTTGGAAGCATATGATGATCCATATGATATATGTGTATCTTGTTAGTCAAGATGACAAAAGAGCCTTCAAAGGGTAAACCTTTAAAGGCCACAAGAACTATTAGGGGTTAACCATACTGATGTATGTGAGACTTATAGTTATGTCACAAGATACGATCATCGCTACTTCATTACATCCTACTGATGACTTCAGTAGACATAGGTATGTTTACCTAATACAACAAATATATAAAGGCTTTGAAATTATTCAAAGAGTTTTAGAAAGAAGTAGTAAGTATACTTAGCAAAGTATAAAGATGATTCGGTTAGATCGAGGTCATGAATATCTAAGCCAATAGATCATCCTAGAGATTTTTGGGATTGTATCACAGTTAACTCCTCATGGGACACCGCATCACAACGGTATCCGAGAAGATAAGTAGAACCATGTTGAACATGGTTCACTCTATAATGAGTCTCACCACTCTGCCTAAATGTTTCTGGGGTTATGCCCTAGAAACAGTTGCCCAAATACTAGTTTATGTAGCAACCAACAACGACCAATAAAACTCACTCTCTTAATATGAACTGGAAAGATGCCAAAGTAATCATATTTGAGAATATGGGATTATAATGCTTAAGCTAAGCATAAAGATTTTGGAAAACATGATTCAAAGGTCTGAAAAGTACATCTTTATGTGATATCCAATTGAATATTATTTCTACAGGTCTAGCGAGAACAAAAGCTTTGTTAACGCACCATAGTGAGTTCTTAAGAAACGATTTTCTATCAAGAATCACAATGGGGACACAGTAGATCTTGAAGAAATTCAAGAACCACAAAGATGGGACGATGGTTGACATTGACATTCAACAAGATATTGAGATTCAACAAACTGTTGAAGATAATAAACGAGATACAAGATAATCCGAAGATCGGATAACTGATAAATGGCAAGAAGCCATGAAGACTGATGTCAAAAGCCACATTCCTTAAAAGGAATATTGAGCGAGGACATATACAAGGCTTTAAAACATCAAACCTAAAAGTGCAAGTTGCAAAAGTCCATTTATGGACTAGAACAATCATCTCGTAATTGAAATCTTGTATACAAGAAGGTCAGTGGGAGCATAACATTATTCTAGATCCTATATGACATACCAATGCTTGAAGGTGTAAAATCATGGATTAAGATAGTACTTTGCGATGAAGGATCTAGAAGAGACAAAGTCCTTGGTATAAAGATCTCTCGTAGCAGATCAAGATGCTTAATTAGATTAAGCAAAAGTACATACATTGACAAGATCTTGAAACACTTCAAGATGAAGGGTTCCAAGAAAGGAAATTTGCCAATAGAACATAGTGTACATCTGAGTAGAACTCAGAGTCCTAGCACTAAAGAGGACATGAACCGTATAAAGGGTGTTCCCTGTGTTTTCAGCCAATTGTTCAAATCATGTACGCCATGTTAATGTACTAAAACCAGACGTCTCGTATGCCCTGAGCATGACGAACAGATATTAGTCAGACCCAAGTGATGCTCATTGTACAACAGTGAAGAACATTCCGAAGTATCTGAGAATAACTAAAGATATGTTCTTACTGTACAACGGTTATGAAAGAGATCTGTGTGTTTAAGGATATACAGATGCTAGTTTCCAAACCGAATGTAATGACTTGAATTGTAATAGAGATATATTGAACGGTGGTACTATGAGCTGTAAGAGCTTACATACAAATCTACTTGTCAAGCCTATGTCTCAAAACAAGCATGATGTTCATGTTATAGGCTTGAGAATTTTTATATTGAATAATAATTTTAGTAAACTTTAAACTTTTTGGAACATTAAAACAGTTATGTTTTTATCTGATATAGCATACTGGGTATGAGTATATACATTAAACATTTTTGTGTTCTTTATTAACATGTTTAAGTATCCTTAAATGAATATGATGATCATATTATTTAAAACTGTCCTTGATCACTTATTACTAGGGGACTAGTAATAAATCAAGATCATTGTGAAGTCTGGTCATAGTCCAAGTTGGAAGTGCACTAGGTGCAACCAGAGTCACATGCGCTTGTCGGAGCACAAGGCGTTGGACAAGACCCACGGTCAAGATCACCTCATAGATCGGCGTCATAAGGTAAGTCTTGAAATAGTACAACACTATTTATCCTCATATCTGAGATGTGCATTGGGATCTAATACACAAGGATTGTTATACTTTGATATAGTCTAACGTTACCCTTGACCGGGTAATCATAAGGGCTATATTAGGTATAACATGAATTATGTAGTTAATCGTGTACATGCAATATGGGATTTGCTCCTCTCAAGATGAGAGAGATATTTCTGGTCCCCTCGATTACATATTCTGATTTACATGCATGAAAAGTGGATTAGTTAGACTAATGACACTTGTATAATCAAATATGTTGGGATCGATAAACACAATCTTTGAACTATAAATGATGAGACAAATCTATGCATTAAGTTCAAAATAAAATATCGTGAAGCAAAAGGATAATGAATGATTCTACTATATGATTGATTATATCAATCAAATTGCTCGAAGGTAAAAGCACATTTACATAGCCTTGGGGGCGGTGACGTGTTGCTAGACGCTTACCATCGTCTGTGTTACTGTGTATCGTGTGCAAGTGGGAGAATGTAAGTTATTATATGCCCACGACACGTGTCACACAGAGATACTGCTGAGGAGTATGTAAACCTATAGGGTCGCACACAAAGAATGCGTTTGTTTCCATTTGTAGAAACCCGGATTTAATGAAAATATGTGTTAAACTGTAATTATGATAATTACAGGGTGAAAACGTAATTATGTTAATTACGGGGAATTATCTGTAATTATATTTTAAAGTTTAAAAGGATAATTATATATACTTATATAATTATATTTTAAAGTTTAAAAGGATAATTATATATACTTATATAATTATATTTTAAAGTTTAAAAGGATAATTATATATATATATATTTGAATATGATTTGAATATTACAGATAATAATTAAACCTTATTTAATTATTAGTTGAAATATAGTTTAACTATAATTCTTCTGATATAAATAAGAGGTTAGGCTAAACCATTTGATAGACAATTGATTTAGAATAACCTTTCACAAAATACAGAAAAGAAACTCTTTTCTTTTCTGTAAAACACATATAGATCTAGGGTTATTGGGCTAGCACCCGGTGGAATTTCGCGTGTTCGTGTGTGGATACCGCTAGAGGAAACCTAGATTGGTTTCTAAGTGCTCAACTAGTTCAACCACAACAGATCTGAAAGGTACATCTCTAAACACCCTATGGTGTGGTTTTAAGTTTTAATTAAATACATCATTGGATCCGTTTGAGTTTTAATTGTTTATAAAAGTTTTCTAGGTTGTAACCAAAATTATTTTTAATTTCCGCTGCGTATAACTGTTACAATTTTGAGTAAAACCCTACACTACTGTATAACACCAATTCTTTTGTCTGTGTCATTTTTTTGTCTGGTCTATGTGCAAGTGCGTACCAGTTGAATTTGATCTCACAATTTCTTTAATTATTCGTTTGATTTCGTGGGTAATCGAGGGGATAAATTGGGATGAACTCCACAAATGAAGATAACAAAAGGAAACAATGATACATCATAAAAACATTATTCTAGAGAACGATGTTGATTCCAAGAATAACCACCTTGTTTAATCGCCTTCTAACTACCAAACAATTGAAGCAAATTCACGGATTGATCCTCATCCATGGCGTTAATCATATCGAATCACTAGTAATTCGACATCTTATAACTTCTCCATCTGATTACTCTCAAACCATTGCTCATTATATCCGGTTAATTCTTTCCCATTCAAAACAACCAAATGTGGAATCAACAACCTCCGCAATTCGTTATTTCTGCAACAATGGTGGATTTCAACAAGCTTTTAATCAGTATGTAGACCTGCAAAGATCAGGATTCTTACCTTCCACATTTATTGTTGCATCTGCTTTGAAAACATGTGGGAGGCTTGGTGACGAAAATGGTGGGATCGTGGTTAATGATCTGCTCTATCTATCTAATTACCAGACTTTGCTCTTTGATGACTGATTGGACTTTTCAGGATCAGAGATAATGATTGATCATTGTACATCTCTAATTGAGACTCCCTTAATAATCTTTGAAATTCACTAAAATCATGATAAAACTGCTCACCATTGTGAAACCAACATATAAAAGACTTTTAAAACGACAATCAAGAGTCTATCACCAGAGACTTTTAAGAAGCCTCACGATTGCACAACCAACATATAAAAGATAAAACAACTCTATGTGGGTCCATATGTCTTTAATACACATAAATAGTCATGTAGATTGGACATCATATGATAAAAAATACAGAGAACAAAGTGAATAAGAAAATGGAATTTTACATATTAAATAGCTTTATTTTGGGCTTGTTTATGGGTTTGGGCCCACTTTCTTTCGGTTCTCCATTTGTGTTTAAGTCTGGATATGAAACGATCAGCCTTGGCATTCACATCTGGGCTACGGAAAGATATTGGGCTGGGCCCAAATGAATCTCCACCGTCGATCGTTGACGGGAGATCATCACGATCTGGTGAACCAAAATCGGAACTACGTACACTCCGTAGCCTAACATAATGCCCACGGAGTTCGAATTTCCACGCCGGCAACCGGAACGTCGGCGGCGGAGGAGGTGCGATTGGAATCATCGACGACGACGACGACTGTGATCCGCCGGAAAGGAAATCGTCACGGTCATGGTAATTGCTTGCTTTTGTAGGTAGAGGCGGTTTGTGTGTGCTCGGAGGATGGCGGCGGAGAGGTGACGATTTCGGTTGCGACGGTGGAGATGGAGGTTGAACGGTGGACTGCGGTGGTGGCGTGTTGTGTACCGACGGAGTGTACGGTTGTATATCTCTCGATTTCTGTCTGTAATTTCGGTTTCTCTTCATCTGATTATCCAATGAAGCTATCGTCGGCGAGATTTTCTTTTTAGAGTCTATTGCTTCCTGATCAAGTTTGTTATCGTTAAGATGCAATCGGTGCTTCCTGTTCACTGATTTCGCCGGCGGAGGCGGTGGTGGAGGAAGGTGGAAACCGTCACGTAACCTAATCATTTGGTTAGTAATTTGGACGGTTTCATCTAGCCGTACACTTCTGGAGGTTCTCCGCCTCCTTGACTCGACGGAAACCGGTAGATCCGGAGCCGGATCTCGAGCTGGTGGTGGTGGTGGAGGACGCAATCGTTTCGGCGATCGACGTTGTACAATAATCTCCGGAACATTTCGAACGACTTCAATTCTTCCGTCTACACGAGAATACACTTTCCTTGGCTCACCGTGAGGCTGATGACGGTGGCGGATTTCCCCGGAGACTGGTTCAGATCGGTAAATACTCTCCTTTCTCCTTTCTATCCGTCGTGAATGGTTGTTAACCATTGAAGAATACTGTTTAGCTACTGATCCAAAATTATCGTAAGATAGCCGATTATCGCTGTTTTCAGGCCCGATCCTGACCTTTTTTAGGCCCTGGGCGAGATGTAAAAATGGGCCCTTGATAACTACGAAATTATTTTCAATATATTGTTTATATCATCAAAATAACATTGAATTCAAAAAATACGATTTTCCTGGTATTCCTAACGCAAGATCAATCAATAATTATTTCTAAATTAATATTATCTACCATATCATTTTTACATAACGTCGTCAATTAGTTCCACCATCAAAGTCATCTT
The DNA here is from genome assembly GCA_954870635.1 of Arctium minus. Classification (NCBI taxonomy): domain Eukaryota; kingdom Viridiplantae; phylum Streptophyta; class Magnoliopsida; order Asterales; family Asteraceae; genus Arctium; species Arctium minus. The sequence goes on from OX941080.1 coordinate 190,772,145, forward strand.
ATTATATATCTTTAATATATAGATTGAAATCATTTGACGTCACTATGTTAACCATTCGGAGTAACAGTTTAAGTAAATCAATATAAATCAGTAGATATTCCACATATTACCTGATGTTATGTTTTCCATCATCATTTTAAACTTTTAGGGGATGAAACAAAGTTTTTAAAAACCATCAATCTTATAATCAAAAGTCCATGTTGGTTATAGTTTGAAATCTTATTCTTGTTTTAAAGATAAGAGAGTACTTAAGATTCATGCACCAAATATTAGATAATAAAGAGTCAATAATGTATGAAAAAAGAAGTATCTTTGAGATCCTAAATATATATATATATATGTTGGGTCGTCTCATATAGTTTGGTAATTGTTTTAAAAAATGTAGGAGTTTTCTTAGTTAGTAACAAGAAATCTACTATATTCTAACACAATAATGAAATTCATGCAAATAGAATAATGAAAAGAGTATGTAGAAGATGAGTAATGAAGTTTATATTAAGGATTATACGCAAAAATAGTTTTTAGATATTAGTAGTAGATAAAAAAAACTTAGAGAAACAATAAGCAATAATATAAAATGAAAGACTAAATAACTTTTTACAGTTTTTCTTCTCTAATGTTATTAACTAATACATATTTGGGCCCTTAATATAATGTTAAATTCTTTTTAGGTCTTATTATATATTAATTTTTTTTGTCTTTTTTATTTACAATTTTTTTAACTACTAATATATATAGTATATACTAAAAAAAATTGGGCCCCTATTTTGTTTGGGCCCTGAGCGTACGCCCGGCCCGCCCTCCCCCAGGGACGGCCCTGGCCGTTTTCCAGCGGTTTCTGTCTCAAATCGAGGTACGAGCTGCTGCTGCTACTACGATAACTTTCCGGTGCACGACGGTTCACTTTAGTGGTAATGTTGGGAGTGGACCGTACGTCTTTTATGTGAGCGAAAACACCGGAAAGAATGGAAAATAAGAAGAGGAAAATGATAAGGGAACCCCAGTTGGATTTGAAAATGTTTGGAATATGTCGTGAGGGTGGAGGGAGGAAGAAGAAGAAGAGGACGATCGAAAAAAGGATTACGAGGAAGAAAATGAGGATCGTCGGGCCACCGTCACTGGGTGGTTGACGACGGGCGATTGGTGGCCGGAAGCGGTGGGTTGGTGGGGAGTGACCATTTTGGTTCATGGTATGAGTTGGGTTTGAAAGTTGAAATCTTGAAGAGGGGTGTACAAATAACAATACAATCAACTGTAGTATTTTTTTATACAAGAGTAAACTACAAATTTGGCCCCAACAGTTTGAAACGAAATTATAAAATGACCTGTAGTTTGTAAAAACAATTAGATTTGGTCCCTGTATCTAACGGTCGTTGAAAGCTCCTGTTACATCTGAGGTGTTTTAGCCTTTTATCTATTTTTCTTTAACAAATAAATATGTAAATTATAGGGACCAAAAATGTAACTTAATCAAATATACACAGTGTAACTTGACTCCTTACCCAATTCTCTATCAGAGTTTAGGCTTGGAACTTCATAGTGTTGGTAAATTTTTTCATGTTCTCAATCTTTTCATTAACGTTTGGGTCCCCGATTCTCGATCTTCATTCAAGATAACATCGATTATGGTTTTGGATTTGAGTTCTATTTTGATTTTGGTTTGAATTAGGGTTCTCGGTTAAGTTTATCAGTTATTGGTTCAATTTAAATTTTGATTCTTTGGAAGATTTTGGTTTCATATTGAAGTTTGATTTTGGATTTTAAATTTGGGCCGAAAAAGATTGTCGGAGTTTAGTCAGAGAAGATGACTGGAGTTTGGATTAAGAAGAAGAATATAAATATTAATTATAAAAATGATATTGTTTTCTATTTACATTAAAAAATGAGAGATCATAAGAAACGACTAAAATTCCCCTCACTTAATGGATTGTATTAAAAACCGTTGTAGGTAGGGATCAAATCCGGTCGTTTCGCAAACCACAATGGTCTCTAGTAATTTCGAAAGTATAGGGACCTAAAGTATTATAATCCCAAACTACAAGAATCAAATTGGCAGCTTACTCTAAATATAACGACTAAATTCTAACATGAGAAGCGATCAAATGCAAACCACCTCTATTTATACAAACTAATCTCAACCGTCCATTTAGTCTAATGAATATCTAATTTTATTTTGTTTCCTTAACCAATGTCATAATCATAATAAATGAACTTTATTCCTTCCCTATATATCTCAATCGTATTTAATAAATCATGATTATTATCCATAAATATCTCAATTATTTCATAATATAATGGTTTATACAAATGTCTTGATTTACACTATAACCCATCCCATTCTAGCATTTCGTATATATATATATATGAAATTAAAAACATACAAAACAAAATGGAGTTTTCCACATTTTGTAGAAAAATACGTATTTATATAAAGGTTATATTTTTCTTTGTCTCAATATAAGTGTCTATGCTATTATTTTATTGTGTCCAAAATAAATAATTGTCCATTTTTAAAAATAATTGTTTTTCCTTAATTATGAGATGAAGAAACTGTCTTTATATAAAATTATGGGTAAAATTATCATTTAATCAATTAAAAAATGTAATAACTTTACATTTTTATTGTAAACATTTATTATAAAAAAAATTGTCCATTTAATTATTATTTTTAGATAAACTATCGTTGCGTTTATATGTCGGATAAATAAGTTGGAAGATTACATTTACTGTTTTATATTTATTCTGAATTAAGTAACAAATATATTATACATGGATATTCTTAAAAAGACATAACCAACAAATATTCAATTGGTACTTCAAGATCAACAGGGATTTTCCTATTTGTTTTTTACAGGGACCTTGAGATAAGTCGAGATACGTACAAACTAGTTCGAATATCCACAGTTAAAAAAAATATACAAACACAATTTTGTAAAATTAAAAATCATCTGTTCCAAATATCTTTATCTTTTTCATATTCACCAATCACGTAAATTCACATCATTATTTTCATTTAATATAAATTTATTTGCTTTATCTTTTTGTTCTCTTCCATCGGTTAATGAATGATGTAAATCCATCTAATTAGTGGGCATGGAGGGAACAATGAAATTTTGTGATTTTTATTCTTTGCAAAGATGCACAAAAGCATTAAGGTGGTATTTGGTTAAAGTAATAAGCAGTAATCAATGAGAATGAAAATTAAAAAAAACAGCTTTTTGGTTTTATATAATATAATGAGTACATTCCTCTATAAACCCAAATTTTCATTTTAGGTTAAATTGTGAGAATGAAAATTCTTTCCCATTTTTGTACACTATTATTTTCATTTTCATTTCCTAGCGTGAACCAATCAGTCCCTAAGATAGTCATTGTGAAAAAAATAAGAATTACTATATGTGCTTTTATTATATTTGACAAGTATAAGCACATTTTGCTTCTATAGATAACATAATTTCTAAATTTGGTTTCACACTAGAATATAGATACAAAGCATCATAACCCATAGATGTGAAGTGCAAAGACCTCTACAAACGTCAAAAGTCAAAAAGTCTAACACAAGACAATATCAAAGTAATTGTATCTAATGACAATGATCAATACATGTTTCTAGACTTATGAAATGAGTAGGGCATACCCATATTTGTCACTACATTACATCTCTTAAATGAGTAGGGTACACCCACTCAAACTACTTGTACATTTCCTTATATGAATTTACACAAACAAAAACACAAGCATTTAGAGCATTTGCAAATATAATAGAAATTTTGGTCATTTAAGGAAGATTTGTGCTCCAACAAAGATGTTATATGGTATAGTAAAATAGAAAAAGACGAGAGAGTGTATAAAAGCTTGAAAATTTTGCAATATAAGGTTTATAATCTGAGGATAAATAAAACCTGTGACGTTTTAAGCAATTAAAGTTTCACAAATGACATCACCCCGATGAAAAGGGGGAAGAGTATAAGTGTTTACAAACCTAAACAAAAGAAATGGGTAGAAGACCAACAACCTACTTAATCTAATACAATTCTACTTTAGATTATAATTGGGTGTTGTCATCTAAACCCAAAATAACAATCATTGGTAAAGTTCGCTCTATATCTTGTCAATTGCTATGTCCCCAAAAATGTCGCTCCGACTCTCCACTCACGGTTTGCCCAACCCTTCTCTAACCGAACCTGATATGAACACCAAAGCAAATAAGTGTTAGACTTGAAGCCTAGTGAGAACATTCAAATTTATGCATATATGAACGCAAAGAAATAAGGCATGTATGAACATTTAACAATAAGTAGATCTGTAGAGATAAAGAATCCTCCAACATCGAACTTTATGCGACACGGGGGATACCCGTTCCACCATAAGTTGTGACGGAACACAAGAGTATGCCACAACCCATGTGGAGCACATAGTCGGAATGACTATTTACCGGTGTCAACTCTATCCATGAATCTATAGCCGTTAGAACATCAACTCTATCCATGAATCTTTAGTTCAACGTAAATACGGTTTCAAGCTCATTACGAGCCTTGTCCCAAAGAGTCACCAAGTTCAACCCTATCCATGGATCTATACCTTGGGATCTCACCATTCCAAACTATACGTGATTCAACAACATAACCAATACCAATTTTACTATGAATCCTAAAGACACGAATCTCATAATGCATCATGTTGTTACCAGGTAAATCAATGGATCTATCCCACATTTCCTTTCAAGAAATCTTAATGATTTTCAACGTTTTAACATATTATCATATTAACTCACATATCCAAGAATCAATAACACATCCAGATCAAGACTCACCCGTCTTACTTTCAAGTTGTGAACCCAAATATATAATTCCCACATATAATTTCCACATACTTTATGGTACATAAATAACTCATAAAACATCATTTCCTACTCTTTTAGGTTGACACATTTCTTACTATTCCAAGAATGTCAAAACCCTAGTTTTGACCCAAAAGTTCTCAATAGTTTATTTTAGCAAATATGGAGCAAATACTTAAAGTAACATAGATAATAGCCTGCGAGGCAAAATGGACAAGTAGCGGAATGATAAAACTCACTGAAATTTTACGGGCATTACAGTTTTGAACCCGACCACCACCAATCTGAACCACTGTTACAAATAAAGTATTTTTAATGGTTATTTTATTAAAACATTTTTTGTTTTAAAATTAAAATTATCAAAAAGGCTATTTTGATAATTTATCAACATTCCATTCAAATTCCAGAGCTACATTTTGTGAACCAAACAGTCAATTCATTTAACATATTTCATTCCAATTTTGTCAACCAAACAGGTGGTCAAACCTGACAACATTCCATTCCAATTCCAATTCTTTCAGAGTCACATTCCTTTTATAGATTACATTTCATCCAAAAACATTATACGAACCAAACACCATCTTAAAGAAAACTCTAAAAACTCTACATAGGAAAGAGAAATAGTATTTTATTTCTTTCCCACCAATAAGATGTATTGCAAATAAATGTTTAGGAGAAATAAATTATATTTTATTAGATGTATAGAATAGTTTAGTAATATAATTAGTGTTAGAGTTGTTATAATAGAGTAGTTATTGGAGTTTGATGTAATTTTTTTTTTCTAATTGTTTGTTATATATAATATAATGGGTTCATTCCTAAAGAAGCTCAAATCTTCATTCCAGGTTAAACTGGTGGGAATAGAATTTCATCCTCATTTTTATTCCCCGTGATTTTCATTCCCCTACCTATACCAAACACCCTCTTAGTTCTTGATGTTGTAACCCGTCATAACCATGGGAAAATTCATTTTAGAAGTGTAAAGTGCATGCTTGTAGGTTAAGAAGGGGTAGAAGTGGATATATCCTCAGAACAACAAAACATATATCGATGGATGTTGAATTTTGATAAAAATAAGTATTGTTTACCCTAACGAAAATACGAACAAAATTTTACATAAGTTTTTCCGTAGATCTATTTTTCAGTTAAACTTATTTAGTTACTTAGGACCTAGTGACATATACCTTTGACGAGTTGAAAATTTTATTAAATGTCCCATTTTTGTGTTAGGATTATTCATATCTAAAAATCATTGAACTTTTAAACGACTATTGGAATTAGTAGTATGATAACATTTCATTTGAAGGTTACAAAATTGTTCACAAAGTTAATGAATACAATGGGTTATTTTACATAAATTCTTTGGTTTGCTCTGTAAATATTTTTCTTTTCTTTTATGTTAACCATCAGATGCAAACAAATAAACCCACTTGGCACGTTTTGTAATCCAAAGAAATTACAAACTGTTTTTCTTTTTTCACTCATTACTTTCTTTTGTTTGGTATGGTCTTAGATAGACCATCGATTTTTTAATGTATCAAAAGTTTGTTTTTTCTATTAGGATCTGACTTGTTAATTTTGGTCCTATTTTTTTTCTTATTAGTAAAATGTAACTCAATATTCTTGAATATTACTATCTTTTGTCCCTTTTGAGTTTTTTATTTATACATGTAGAATTATTGAAGGATGTAACCTTTTTCATGAACATTGTGTATAAGGGGCTGTTTGTTTACCTCTTAATGGTTCCATTAAGAGGCAACCTCTGAATCGCTAAGAGGTGAATCTTGTTTGGCAAAAAAATGTTTGCCTCTTAATGGTTCCAAAACCCTCTGAATGATTTTGTATCTTGACCCTCCCTTAACCATTCAGAGCCTTGATTTCATTATGAACAATTAGAAAACAACCGTATTTCATTTTGTACTATACCATAAGAGCCTCTTAATCATTCTGACTACTTAATCATTCTGCACTAAACCATTCAGCAACTGTCAAACAACCCCTAACTTTTTGATTAAATTGCTTTCACAAGGTTGGAAGTTGAGGACCGACAAATAATGTTCCTAACCCTTCTCATATTGCTCTCGGATTGACTGAAGATCTTGAAATGACTGATACACACGAACTATCCACTGCATTACAAGATTCTTTTTCTCGTTCTCAAACTCAAAAGAAGAAAAATGAACAGACAAATAACTAGGAAATTCAACAAAAGAAGAAGATTTTTCTAAGGTTATGAATCATAGTTCGGACAAACGAAGGATGGTATGGTATCATGGTTACTGGCATTAACAAGTTGGAGAAACTTGGGTGAGAAGCAAACTAATTATACGATGTAGCACTTTTTCTATTTGGTGAAAACGTGGATTATAGGAAACTTTCTCTTAAGGAACAAAATAATGCGACGTAAGCATAGGCTATTTTGAATTTTAATGTTATATTTGAAAAGAAAAGATTCAACAAGAATTAAAGGGATAAAATAAAACTATTTCTTGCAAGCCCATTAGAATTTTCCTAGACGTTCTCTAAGGTTCTTGATATTAGTCGATGTATGCAAAAACTGGCTCGAATATTCACGATTAACAAAAAAAAAATATAACTATTTAACATTGACTTAGACATATGTAAACATAAAAAGTATTAGGTGAATCCAAGGTACAATGCCATGCATCTACATCATGATATATATCTTGTGTTATTAACACTAACCATTTTAAATAATAATAAAATGGAAATATAATGCATACAAAGAGGATTACTTTTTGGGAAAATGATGTTGGTTTGACCGATAAACTACGTAGAAAAAAGATCCTTCTGACCACATTTTTAAATAAGTCGTAATGAAAACTTTCAAATTATAAAAATACATTTTAACGCTCCACTTGAACTCTCAATAAATGTTTTCATGTACTATGAGGAATGTTGGAATTTGCAAGAAAAGTCATAGTGTCGACATCCATTCGTTAGAACAATATAATGCGTTTCGTTTTTATACTTTTTGAAACTAAACATATTTAAATTGTTCGTTTTATAATATGTGTACAAAGAAGGTATAGAAAAAAGAGGAAAATATAATGCTATCAATTTATTTAGGTTTTGTCTGCTTTGTAGGATTGGAGATGATCTGAAATTCAATTTCATTTAAATCCTATATTTAGTCTGAATGATTGCTTGAATTTGCAAAATAAAATCCCACAAACATGGAATTTTGAGGTTGTTGATACAACAGGATTTTGTAGGATTTATGTGTAACAATATTTTAAAACATGTTAAAACATTTGTTTTATAATAATAAAAAGATAATTTTATTGTTTTTATTATTTTCTATAATTTATTTTTATAAATTACTAATAAAAAAAATTCAATCATTTTAAATTCTATAAAATGACATGATTTCAAATCCTTATGAAAAGATAACACATGATTCTAGAATTTTTACAGAAACTATATTTGACCAAACTTTGTGATTGTGCTTCTTCCACTAAATATATATCATTTTTGCATATAATTAAAGGAATTTTATTGTATATTTCTTTAATTTTATACATAATAACTCATTTATCGATTAAACCAACACCCAAAATTTTATAACTTCATACCATAATACGAGATATCGGTTTTCAATAACGTTGTGTCTTAAACAAAATATATATTTATGTTCATACATAACTTAAAATTCTCGATCTTAAATCAAATGGCTCATCATCAATTTTCAATATAAAAGGCCTAGTGATTAACTATTTCATAATTCGGTATTCAAAATCAGTTATTTCTGAAGTTCGTTGCTAAAAAACAACATAAATAAATCGATAAAACATATTATGATTCTTAAGGCAATGAATAAAAGACGCATAGAGGGTGTCTTTAACCGTTCAAATCGCATATCTTAGAAAAACAAGTTTGAGCCACTTATGCTTTATACCAAAGAAAAAACATTTGATAAACTATTCTTTTTTGTAACCAAAGGCTTCCAGGTCAGCTTACATGCACCGACTTATCCCTTGAGCAACCACGAACCGCATGGAGTCATCACAGGTGAGAGCATCTCAAACAATTTCTCCAAAATGGAGAAAATGGGGATTTTGGGCATTTTTTTGCTCCAACAGATTCTCCAAAATGAAAAAAGTAGGAGAGAGAGTGTAATTTTCTCTAAATTTGGAGAACTCTCAAAAAATGATTACCATGAGAGAAATCTTGAAATGAAATAGGTATGAGAGAGAAATAGTATTTTACTAAATATATACAATATTTTAATAATATAAGTAATCATTTCATCTCTAAAATGGAGAATCTGTTGGAGTTAAATACAATTTTTATTAGAAATTTTGGACTTTGGTTCACCATTTTAGAACTTTTTTGGAGAATCTGTTGTCCATGGCCACAAGAGCTCTGACAGCGCTCGAAACCAGGGAAGATAAGACTTCCACTATATCCACCTAACCCTTAACCAGTGCACAAAACCCGAATGGTTTTTTTAATTAAGCTTTTCTAACCACATCTAACAAAGGGTGTGTATAGATTTCGATATAGGCATTATAACTTGAAATGCTAGAATTTTAGGGTTTTGTTCAACAAGATTAGTATCTACAAAGAATTAAAATGTGCACTCTACCTAAAACAGTAGGATTGCTGCTGCTATGATCAACAACACAACAGAAAACCCCATTGCCTGCAATCAAAATCACATTGTGTTCAGTATACCATATATGCACCACTCACCTTGGTTAACTAGCCCAGTAAAAGGTTGTTCAAACTTAGCTCGAGAAAATAATATCATATTCGAGCTCAAATACATACATACATATACATACATATATATATATATATATATATTAAGACAATGCTCTATGTTTGAACTCAAGTTTGATGATGATTGAACAATTTTGAGTACTTAAAATTCAAGCTTTATAAGCTCCTTTATAGGCACAAACTGCAGATCAATAAACTCGTTTATTGACTTGTGCTAGATAATTTTTATATTTCGCTTATATGATTTATGAACTTATGAACATGTTCAGCTCAAAAAAGTGTACGCTTATATGACTCAGCTCAATTTGAAAATTTTAATCGAGCTTTTGAACGAGCTAGCTGAGTCAAACATTGATATTATGGATCTCGACTCGTAAAGATAAACAAGCTTTATTTTGTGTTCGAGTAGCTCGTTAAATGCTCAAATCATGTGGACTTTCTTGATTCAAAAAGTCTTTAGAGAGTGAGGACTTACAGCGATTGCAGAAGCAGCGAGACCTGCTCGTTCCCTAGGATCTCTTCGATAGTAGTTTCCGAAATAGAGAAATGTAGCATAGTACCACATCAATGGGACTGCAAATCCTAGTAGGAACCTAAAAAGAGACAATAACGAACCATGAGACGGGCGGTGGTCAAGGGTATTCGCTTGTTCAAAATACGAAAAACAAATGCTACTTACGAAAACCACCCGACTCCACAGCCAAAGCAAGGAAGAGGTTTGTCGTAAATCCCTTGTTGGAAGTCATCGGCATCCCTAATAAGGGTATACCTGTCTTTCTCGCTGTCGTCATTATTTGATTTATTCCCTGCACCAACATTTGCTCGTTTTCATCATTTAACTTTTCTATCTTGTGGGTCCATAAGGACCCACAAAAAGGAGACTGACGATTCTGTAATTGTCGGTCTCCATCAGTGCAAAGGAATGAGTAGGAAAACCAAGAAGGTAGTTTTTTTACCTTTAAACATTGAGAAACAGCGTGACGAGGGTCTCAAAAGATCGAGGTGCTTATCCGACACTGATCTCACGAACTCAAGGCCATATTTCATAACCTTTCCCTCTTCCATAGCAACATCTGTGAAACCAGAAAGTCCCATTTTATCATCAATGGTAATTAGATTTACATGTTCCATAACACAACTATCTGATTATTACTCTCTCCGTCCCAAAATAAATGTCCACATTGAAAATGACACAAAGTTTTAGGAATGTGTAACTTTTTAATTACCTAAATGACACTTTTACGCTTAGTAATAGAGAGAGAATTTTTCCAATAATTATGGGTAGAATGGAAATACATACTCTTTTGAAAATGGACATTTTTTTGGGACAAACTAAAAAGGAAACGTACACAATTATTTTGAGATGGAGGGAGTAACAGATTGTCTTCTATTGCTATAATTAGAAGATTTTTTCAGGGGTCTTCATGGATACAGTCTTTCTACTCCTTGGAGTTGATGAAAGATCTTTGTACATCCTACCCTCAAACCCTATCTTTGTGTGAGACTTATTGGGTTCGTTTAGTTTCTAACACATAATCATTAAACAAGCAAGAGAAACATACATTTACAGCAAGTACTTAAGCTCAGCCTAAAACTATGGCATGAACCTTGCTTCATAAAACAAGAAAACCAAAACAATTTACAAGACAAAAATACATCTCCGATCTTCCTAAACTTCTTTAAACATTAAAAAGAACCGCAAAGAATTCACATACGCAAACCATAAATAAAAAGTCCATTTTTTATGCAATTCTCCTTGATTCTACATCGCGAGTCGCATCTGTATTTCTCCATAAACATGAACATATTCGCATCTTCATTTGTTCAAATATAAATTTGCAACATAGAAATGCAAACCGACCAAATTAAATAAAGCCTAAAATACACAAAAAAGGAAAACACCGGACAACATTGCAGTTCGCAAGTCAGGGGTCTTCATGAAAACAACCTCTTTCCTCCTTATTGGTAGAATAATGGTTGCATATATCTCACCCTCCCCGGACCCCACTTCTCATGGGATTTACTAGGTTGGTTTGGTTTGGTTTCACCACATAACAGTGCAAATAGTCATCCAACTTTGAGATTAAGATAGTCAGGCAAAAGCAAGTTTATGAAAAAGTTAAGGATGGTTACTCTGATCCATTTGCACTAGTTTGAAATCAAAATCAAGGCAAGCTCGTCAGGTCTCAAGTTGCTTTGCACCACTTCTCCACCACCTGCTTTGTATGATCAACAAACTATACCCATATTCAGTCCAATATGATAAAAGCTAAAACCAATTCTCACAATGACTGTAAATAGATTGAATCAACGATAGGTTCATAGCAATGAACAGACAATTTTATTAACAGTTCATCGAAATAAATCATCAAGTAATTGAAAACCAGCCGTTGCCAGATTATAAACATTAAGGACATGTACTATTTCTCTAATGTTACTGGTTACGAGTTTCGATCCATCAAAAGGACACATGATTAATCCAAACTATCTGATAAAATTCTGAAGAAATTGTGTTTTCGATCCGAACTACAACACTTAGTTCACGATTAACACACATATATTACAAATTCATCAAATATTCATAAAATAATTGGGGTGGGGGGGAATCACACGATTATCAGTAAACAAGTCAGTAGGCCAATTCAAAATTCAAAAAACATTCAAATAGGTTCAGATGATCATAGATATGTTGAGCGAAGTCAACAAGAACAAAAATCAACTGAAAAGAACAAAGTAATACGCCAACTTTGAATCAAGAAACAAGCACTAACAATTTGATTTGAGGATGAAATCAGCAGAAACGATGCTTACCTGATGATGATTGTTGATTGTTCTTCAGAAATTAGCCAAATTACGAGTCAAGTAATTGAAGATAGAGAGAGAATTGAATGAGAGATTAACGTATCAAATGCTTCAATTCTCAGCATTTGTTTGATCATTGACTCTTTCTTCCTTCTTGGTGCCTTGTCCCTGTATCAAAAAAAAAAACTTAAATTAATTGCAAATTATTCCTGAACTAATTACAAAAAGTAAATTACAAAAGTTCTCCCTGAACTATTATTCAATGTGCATGTTTGGTCCAAAAGCTTTACTTTTTCAAATTTCAATCCCATTTAAAAAAAATCCAAATTTATAATTATTTGATCCGTAACTTTAAATCTTGTTAAAAGCAAATTTGTTAGGTCTCGTATTGTCCTTAGTGGTGACGAGTGGCGGGATTTTTTCCTGGTGGAGGCACATTTAAGATAAAATAAAGGCCCGCAAAGTCGTCTGATTTATTTTTAGCCTAATTTCACCGTTTCGAGCGATTTTATAAATATTATTGACTAATTTTAAGAGATTTTTGAGTTTTTTTTTGCTATTTCGAGGAACTTTTTCGATTTTTTATTGATTTCAAGACTTTTTTTGGTTGACTTTGAGATACTTTTTTTAATAGGATCCCATACGAAAAATCACCAAGGAACTATAGTAGAAATTACAAAAAGAAAAAAAAAAGTTGTTTTTAACCTTTAAATTTTTCTTAATTTTTATATTTTCTAATGCCAAAAAAATCTTTGAATAAGCTAGTTTAGCAAACTAGCTTATAAGCTAGTTGGTAGCTGATAAGCTTTTCAAAACGTTACTTTAAGTAGCGTTTCAGTAAGCTAACTTATGGTCATCCAAACATGTACCAGTAAAAAAAGATAGCTTTTTTTGCCAAACATAGTCATAGTCATGGTGAGATAAAATAGATTAAAGCAAATTCAAGGACATAATAGTCCTTCCAAAAAGATTGGATCAAGTAAAATTAGTTTTCTACGAAAAAGAAATTTAAATTCCATTGTATATGGAACTGGATTTCGTAAAACTTTTTTGATCCAAACTTTTGAATCGGGCAATAATTGAAATAACAAAACTCGGAATTTGCTCAAATACAAAAATGACACAAGACCATGCCAAATTAACTCATTTTATTTATATTGTATTTAATATTCTTTCTAATTATACACTTTAAAAACAAAAAAACCAATTACATATCTATAAGCACATACATAGATTACATTAGGTTCATTTGATAAATGATAAATATATGAGAAATAGAGAATTAATCATGGTCAAGAATCAAGATCGGATTTGACTAGTCAAATATTTCGGCTTTGATTGATCAAAAGTTGCGGCTTTGACTGGTCAAAAGTTGCAGCTATTCCAAAAATATGACATTTTCGTAATTTTTACAAAATACACGGGTTGTGTTCATATATAAACATGTATAATTCACATATGAACTATATTTTCATATATGAATCAGTATAATTCACATTTGAACTCTTTTAACTGATTCATATATGAACTAATTAACTGATTCACATATGAACTAATTAACTGTAAGTTCATATATGAATCAGTTAAACTAATTAACAAATTCATATATGAACTAATTAACTAGTTCACATATAATTCATATGTGAATCATATAGGTTCATTTATGAACTCATCCTGCGTATTTTACGAAACTACCCCTCTATCTTCTATAGACCATGCAAGGAATTATCCGGTGTTTTGCGGTCAAAGCCGCAAATGTTGACCAAATGAATGACTAAGATTACTTCTCTATTTCTCATACATTTATCATTTCTCAAATGAACATCTCCTTATATAGATAAATATACAAGTATAAACACAAACTGGATTCGAATCCTACGTAGTACGTACGCTTGTTGTCTGGATGAAAACTCTGATCACTAATTTCCAAAAACAATTGCAATTTCAATTTACTAAAATTAGAAATATTTTTATCAAAAAAATCAACAGTTTTTTAATCAGATACCATGATTATCCCAAAAAATACATTACATTTAAATTAATGGGGCCAAAACCTTCATTTTCATCCAAATATCCAATGAACTGTAGAAAACATAGATTATGAAAAACATTGTTTTTTTCGTTTGGCAGTTTCCCATCAATCCTATTGTTTTTTTCTTGGATTCAATTATTCAGATCTCAGAAAGATTCAAAGGTAAAATTTGAGTTCCATAAACCCGAACCTAATCGAACCACCAACAAAAACAAGGCTCCAAACGGAACCTACAAAGATTCGATCTCAAATTCAGATCGACTCGACCACAACAATCAAGATTCTACCAGATTGACCAAAACATAGATACACAACCATCCCGTCTACCGCTTTGATGCCTTGCCATGTAAAAAATGAACACCACCACGATAAACCAAACAAAACGACCCGGTATGCCCCACCTGTAGGTGTAAGATGTAGTCAGACTTGACATCTATCCTGAACACCACAACAACAGATATCTAAAAAATCGTTACCTTTAATATGAAATAGACGGATGATCTGGAAGCTGATGGTGAATTCACGACGATTTGACCTCCAATTGACTACATGAACCTATTAGTTACATGTTGACTCGAAACCATCCGACGAACCTCCTTGGTCGAGGCAGTGAACCGAAAGGGTCGGTCTTCCGTGCGTATGTACCTGTCCTGCACTTTTGCATTTTTCTGGAAAATGAAAAAGGAAGCAGAAGAGATTATGATGGAGTTATCATCATCGTATTAACCTAACATCATCCTGCTTATTTGGTTACATATGCAGCTTAGACCATCTTTGGTAAGCTAACTAGTTTTTTGGGCTTATTGGAAAAAGTCCGTTTGGTTAGTCATAAACTAGCTTATAAGCTAGTTTTTTGGAAAATTACTTCAAGCAACGTTTCAATAAGCTCCAAAAGCTTATTTCCACTTTTTTCCAAATATGCCCTTTATATTTTTCCAATTAATTTTTCAGCATTGTCTTTTTGGGATCATTTTACACTGTCAATTTGTCATCTAACTTATCAGTTAGTTTTTACCAAACATGACAAGATTATTAGCCAACAGACAACTTTTCAACCAACTACTTATCGGCTAGTTTGCCAAACATAACCTTAATACATCGTCCATTAAAACTTTGTATAGTGCACCGAACTGGGAATTTCACTAGAATCAACAAAACAATAAACATATTCACCTATCTTGTCCTATAGTTCAAGCGAAAAGAGTGCATACCATTGCACAAAATGATGCAAGATGAAAAAAAAAATGATTCTTTTTAGCTGCCGGATGAATCAAAAACGTGTATGCACTTACGCTACGTGGCTGCTGGGGGTTCACGCTAGAATTCCGGGCTGAGAAGTCGTCCACACGCGCAATTCCCCTCCTATCGGAGAGGAAATGTAGGTTTCTGCCTTCCACTTTCGAGAGCTAGACCAGACTTCCTAGAAGCGAACTTCCGGGCCGGGAAGGAGCCAAAAAAGGTCAGCGCCCCTGCGCGAGCCTTATTGAAAACTAAAGCAAGAAGGGAGAAAGTTTACTTTGAGAAAGAAGGTGCTTGTTGCCACTTTATTAGTAAGGTTGCAAGTTGGAGTTCCCCATTTGTCCCTACACAATACAAATAGATTTGAGCTTCGTTTGAGGTTAAAACTGAGAATAATGCAAGAACAAAACTCTAAAGAGAAAGATAATGAGGTGTAAAGATGATGAACAAAATCAATTCGAAAAAATAATCAAACTTACTTATGAAGAACCATCAGCACAAGAAGGTCAATAGTGTTGGGAACTTTTTGTACATGGGTTTCATCAATTTGATCAGGGTTCAGATGGCACTCGGCTTCCTAACTCATTTACTTTACTTAAAGCCTTTCGTTTTCAGAGGGAAGAGCGAATGGAAAGAGAAGGCCTTTGCTCTATCTGCTTCTTAAATCTGCAAGAATGAAAGCAGTAGTTCCATGTGATCCTTATATTTTGTCATGATTGAGGGTATTTTAGGTATTTGACTAATAATAAAATACTTGAATTTGACTATGTCTCGGGTCAAACATAGCATTGACAAACTGATAAATGAAAAATATATGTACTCTTTGTCGTCCTCTACATCCAAATCCATAATTCATGGTCTTCCAGCTGCAAGAAATCAAACAATGTAAGGAATCCAGATTTGTGCGAGCTAGGTGCTACTTAAAAGATTTATTTTTCCTCAAAACTAAAAAAAGAAAAGGATAGCGTAAATGTCGAAAAATCTCAGCTCAAAGAATCTTGATTGTCACAAGCTAAAACTCCATGATTGCTTACCTGCAATAACGGCAACATAGATTAACCATATAGGGAAAAAAGCTAAATACAATAAGACAAAAGCAATATAATTTCTGATAACCGTATTCATATATGAATTGGCAAAGGATCCATTGTGTTCCAAGAAAACGATTAGATACTTTTGGATATGGCTCTTCAAATTGCATTGGCGACAGAGAGATCGTTCCCTTCCCCATAATTGCTGGTGTACCTGCTGATGGATGGACACAGACTCGAAGAAAGAGAAAAACATGAAAAAGATGATGCATACGAATATAGAGGAAGGATCATGCGAGAAGTTAAACATTTTGCAAGAAGGAGAGAAGTGTGATATCATATATGATTACACGGCCTGTGGATGTGCCTAATCATATATGGTTAAGTGTATATGTATTGCCAATGTAACATGTGTTTAATCATATATGATTAAGCTTGTGTATCATATATGATATCACACTTCTCGCCTTCTCGCAAAATGTTTAGCTTCTCGTTTGAACCTTCCCCTATGTCTATATATACTCACAAACATATGCCCATATGAAACTGTGGAGTTGAGTATGATATGAATGAACTGATCTTATTGAGAACATAATTCGTATGTACAAGGGGCATTGTCCCCTGATTTTTAAATGCTACAAACGAGAAATCTGTGTTTCCTAAGATATAGTGAGCAGAATGAACTAGCTTATACTTGGAACAAAAAGATTTTTACAAACTAAGTCCCTATATTAAATAACAGCAAAATCCATACCATCCAAAGCTTTTCAGGGGTTCCGGAAAGAATCTGTAGCCCAATCATGGGCGGGAACGTCACTTGAACATATCCATCCATGTTCGATTTCTTGACACCAGCGGTTATGTTTCATCTGTAACAAGTATACTGAACATGTCTATACAACATAATCAACGTTAGACCATCATATTCAAATCTGACAGATCGTCCATCGGAATCTCGAGGCCCATAAAGTCTTCATCTTGTAATATTTCATCATCGATGTTCAACCACGAACCTATGTCTTGCCCTTGCTCACCAAGATCGTCACCAAGAACGTCCATTTCAGGAATTGGCAGGTGGGAAAAATCGAGTGGCTCCTCAGAGTTCTCCAGTAACTTGTAGTCGTCCTTCTCTTTGACGATGTTATTTTTCATCTCAACCGATTTCGGAACTGAAGGCATTGTTGGCCTATGTTGATCTGAAATCTTGCCGAAAGGGCCATTGAGAGAAGCAGATAACTGAGCTGTTTTCTGCTTCGGTTTCGTTTTAGTTTTTCTTTCACCCTTAACGTTTCCAGATGCCGGCCGCCCGATTTTAGGGGGTCCGTTTCTGGATAAGACCTCCCGGCCGTTCCCCTTGCCTTCTCTGTCCCTATCACTCCTCTTTCCTTTTGCACTATTCAAAATTGTGGTTCCGATGCCTGAGGGTGCTCCTGAAGAAGTACCAGCAACAACATCATCAAGATACAACTCTCTCGTTTTTACCCTGCTTGACCATATATCGTCTTTTCCGAAAGTCTGCTCAGATGAGTGGAATGCATCCAACGAATATATGTCATGGTTGTTTAACGAAGGGCTCAGCTGTGAACCTAATATAATCACCACGTGCACAAACAAAAGAACACCACATAAGAGATGTACTAAATACTATTGATAACGCCAGCCGATAAAAGAAAATACACAAGTTATCCAAACTCAAACTAAACTTGCATACCAAGCATTTCCATGTAATTACCTGAAACTCTTTCTATGGAGTTCCCATAGACTTTACCAAATTCACCATCGGTTGCGACATCTATTTGTGCGTCATTTAAGTGTGAAGATCCAGAGCGGAGCATTTCCCGATATAAGGGCTCGGAGAAGCAGCTTTTGCCCGTTGCTCCAAATTCCTGGCACCGATCCAGTGTCTGTCGCATAAAAGCTAAAGCAGCTTGCTTGGCCATTTTGCCACCAACACTTTTACCCCCGGGCGCATGAGGACCCCAGCAACTCTAATGAACATTAATTGAACGAAAAAAACATTATCAACATCACAAATTTGGTATTTCTATAACAATGTGAATGCAAAAATTGATTGAAGAGATGTTGGTGCTCCCTGTTGACTTTTTGAGGAACAAAGTTGGTAAACTAATTAGTGTTGACTGAAAATTAAGACAATAACATGCAGGAGGACCTTATGAAAAATTAGAAAAATCAATCGTTATGATAAAAACTTAAAAAGAAATGTAAGTTTATCGACTAACTACAGGATGTTGATTAAAGATGCCATAAAAAAGGGAGCAGGAATGTCGTAAGGACTAAGGACACACACAAGAAACACCGCATTTCTGTTACCCTTCATGGGTATATGCATCTAGAATTAAGCAGATGGTGAGGAGAAAATGGTAACTAAAAACCCTTACCATGTATTTTTGATAAGCCATTGCAGTGAGTTTGTCAAGGCAATGTTGTTCAAATTCCCTACAAACACACAAGTGGTCATATCAGATTCCTCATCCAGAAACAGCCGACCAAAAACCAAAAAAGCCAAGATTGGTGCGATTAAAAGAACTTCTTACTTCTCTTGAAGCTCTCTTGCTTCATTAGTGGACTTTAAAAGGTTGTCGAGCAGGCCTTTTTTCCTGGAAACCTGTTAATCAACTAGATGGTTAGAAAAACAGGGACAATAGTTGTTTATGTTTATAAAATAGAAAGTAACGTATATATAATCACTGTTAGTGGTCAACAATAACTTGCTAAAAGAGTAACCAATTTTACATTTGAGGTGGGAAAATTTTCAACCAAATAATAAACAAAAACTATAGAAGATGGACAAAGAAAACATTCCTAATCTTATTATAAAATTGTACATTGTTGATAAAGTGAGACCCGAAAGAAGCTGAGAACTTTTTCCAAATTTCGAGTTGCAAAAGATTCATACCTGTTCATGGTGCTTTTCTTCAAGTCTACTAATTTCTCCACCGATGTCTTCATTCCCATTACATGGTAAATCAGGCTGTGCAAAAAAGTCTTTGCTTTAAGTAGATTATTTGAAAGTTTCCCAACAAATAATAAGCTCATCAATCTTATAACAGTGCACGGAACTTGTAGCAAGCAGTATGTTTTGGGGCCTTAAATCCAAATACACATGTAACCAAATGGTCTTTGGCCCTACCCGAGTTACCAGAAGAGCCCAGCCTCCCAGGAGGTCAAGGATTCAATCCTCACCAAAAGTGAGGAGTGTGCGTGAATATTTGCCGTATATATATATATATATATATATATATATATATTATACTTTAAAAAAACGTATAAAGGGGGAAGAGAGCATACCACTAGTTCTGGATAGAGTCCAATACTCTGAATCTCTATGAGAAGTCTTTCATTTATTGACATGTTACCATACTGACCAGACATCGTTGCTGGATCTGAAAGTAGACCATTGTATGAATGATCAAAACCCGTAGCAACTGTCGAATCCGGCATGGACATAATATGATTATTTGATGGGCTATGCACCGACTCGTTACAAGATCTCAGTGCAGAATTTATCCTATGACCACCAAAAGTACCATGTCCACCAAGTTCAAAGGTCTTCAATGACCGATGATTGAAGGCATTGGACTCTACATCAGTCTCAAACTCGAATGCAGATCCATAAACATTAAACTTGTGGGCATCATTCCCGCTGAAGGGAAGCTCGTCGTTTCCTTCTTCGGAAATTAGAGCAGCAAGGAGTCTCTGACAGAGGGGAATTTCCCCTGGACTTGCGGTTCCTGGTGCAAAATGTTCGGGACTTGGTTCAATACTTCTGCTGTCTGTTCCATTAGGAAGTACACCAGAACTATCTAAGCCTAGATGTACTGGGTTTTTGGTGGTAACAGTAGACTGAATGCTACCCTGTATAAGAGTCAAATAAATAAATTAAAATTTGCATTTTACATCATCTAATGTTATCTTTTGAGCGCCGGGTTTCAAGGATTTTATGACGCATTTTAACATCATTTCAAAAAATCTCGCATTTTGAAAAGGCAAACACATCAAGGGAGAAAATACATTTCAA
Source organism: Arctium minus (assembly GCA_954870635.1). Classification (NCBI taxonomy): domain Eukaryota; kingdom Viridiplantae; phylum Streptophyta; class Magnoliopsida; order Asterales; family Asteraceae; genus Arctium; species Arctium minus. Next base: position 190,792,874 of record OX941080.1, read on the forward strand.
AAAATCTAGCAGGAGGAATATTCATCAACAGGTGGAGAAGATAATCATGTTATAATCTTGCACAAACCTAAAAGGAAGAACCGTCACCTGTTGCTTTAAATAGGACATGTCCACGTCAGATACGAACCTAAAAAGTGGTTCCATCTGCCTCCAGAATGGACTGGACAAAGCATGATCTGCAACCACCAATCCAGCAATTAGAATTACCAAATATTAGTGTTCAAGCAAGAAATTTACAAGAAGGCGACTTAGAAATGTACTGGGATTAATAACTGCATTAGCTGCAGCCAAAAGCTCTTCGTGTCCATCATCAGAAGCAACTAATAGAAATGAAGAACAACAAAGTTTAGAAATTATATGGGAATATAGAAAATTGAATATATATATAAATATATATAGGACGTGTGAAATATGTACAAAATCTTCATTGGAATATTCAAAATATTATATACCAAGATACTCTGCTGCTGCATTGATTGTAGTATGCTTTTGACGCGTATAAGCTTTGCGGTCAGAGAGCTTCCTAGTGGGAGGCCGGCCTGATTTGCTGTGAAAATTCCATGCGAAACAAATTTCAATAACAAATAAATAAGCAACATATAGGAAACAGCTACTAGAAAAGAATTTTTCTTTTATCTAGAAATAGAGGATGTACAACCTTTCAGACTTGTCAAAACCAAGTCTGGCAGTTCTAAGTTGTTTTGCAGTTCCGGAATTGCGAATCTTGTCAACTGTCATCGGATTAACAGCCCGTGCAGAACCATAGCCCCGCCCAGTTCTGCCTTGTCTACGAACTCCATCTGTCATGTCTTCCCCATTCACCATCTTATTCTTTCTTGTTGGCAGGATGAGAGTTGACATCTTTTGAACATTTTGTTCAGCTTTCTCTACCACTTCATCAGACTTCTTGCCCTTATCCCTAGATCTGATTTCAGCAGCCCCCGACTCCTCGCTTTCCGATAATGTAGATGATGGGAAATGATCGCCTTTTGATTTGAATTGCTGAGGAGAATTGGCTGGAAACCGTTTACCAAACCCAGCCCCACTTTCACTACCGGTAACATCACTGGTATCCAAAGCAGGGACTTCATCGTTATTAGATAAAATAGGAACAAGATTGGTTCTCCTCGCTGTACGTGATATCTTCTGGGGCCTCCGATCAGCCCACTGTGCTACTGGTGGAGATGAAGACCGTGTTGAAGGAGTACGTTTACGATTACTAGAGCCGAAAGCTCCAGGGTTCTTGTTTGTTCCATGAGTCGGCTCCCAATCACTCGAAGCAGTTGCTCGTTGAACTACCGTTGATGCTTTAGGCACAATATTTGTCCCTGATCTTGGGCCTCGAGCAGTAGCATGCATTTTCGTGCTAGAGGTAGGACTACCAGATATGAATTCTTCTCGGACATTGGATCTGGTTGTCATGATGGAAAGAACAAAAGAACTAGATAAAACATATTGAATAAAAACTTCAAATGTGAAAGAAGCATTGATAGCAGAACTGAGGATTCAAACATCATACAAACAGAAATAAAATCATGCATAAAATCAACGAAAAAGAAAAAAAAACACGAAATATGATCCGAGTACGACTTATAGTAGAAATGAGTGTCATACTTGTTAATAGATCTGAGATTTGTCCTTTCCTTCTCGGAACTAGTACTTCTATCTCTTTTATCATGGAGAAGGGATGTATTCTCCTGCTCTGGCCTTGGTATCGAAGAGCGTATTCCCACACTTGCCTGCTGAGAAGAACCATCAGCTTTTCCACCTCCAACTACTCCGTTAGCAGCTCCTGGCCTACATCAAGATATTCATGAGATTGCACTTTAGCAGATTAATTAATCCCACGTAAACACAAGAGCAGAAGTTCAGTTTACAGAGAAAAAAAAATGTATGCATAAAGAAAGAGAAATAGAGACACTTGCTTACGGTTTTATCACCGAGATTAAAAATAATAGTAACTGAAATGTTACCACCCCGATTCATCAAAATAGAAAGGGTAATTGTTTTTAAACTCGGAGTCATAAAACGCCAAAATAACGTCATCAAGAAATGATATACAGGCAACACCATCTCAGGTTCATTGCAACACTATCAAACGAAGAACCTAACAACTAAGACTAAACATTCCATCACTCAGAAGAGCATGTTGTGAAAATGCTGGCACCTTTTTTATATCTATAAGAATGCTTGGTTTCCTCTAAAATAAATTCTCAAGACCCAGTAATTACACTAGAATTCTATAATATATGCCAATAAACCTCATGAAGAAACTACATGAGCAATATATAAGTTCCAAAACGTATTGCCAAAATAACAACATGAACTTCAATCCCACAAATATCTAGCCCATAAAGCAACTTCTAGAACTAATCAATTATGCTCTCATGAGTCATGTCTACAATATCTTTAGGCAAGGTTTCTATTGAAGGGGCTACTTAAAGCATAAAAGAATCAGTGGAGTGAGGTGGGTTCAGCTCTATGATGCATATTGCAATCTTAATTAGACCTTGATTTGTATCGAGGATGATGAGTAGCAGAAGTGTCTGAGCTGATGTGTATGTCATGTGTCAATTAGATTATGTAGAAACTAAAATCTATGGTAACACCTTAATGACCAGTGTCTGATTGGTTTTATGAGCCGTTACAGAAGTTGCATTTATCATGGCTCCAGATTCTATAGAAACTAAAATCTATGGTCAACTTGGTATATGATGAATCTCGGTAGAATGCTCTGTTGTTGCTGGATCAGAGAGACAGGTGTTAATACTTCACGTCTGTGTGTTTCTTGTTGCTGGAGGAGAACAGACTGCACATTTTCCTTGAGTTCTGCCTCTTGAAGATGCGCCACCAAAAAAGGTAGCAAAAGATATAGCATTAAAAATCTTTTGTACATTTGTTGGTTTAGTGCACATAGTCCTAACTCCATAAGCAGCTCAATCCATATCAACCCCATTTGTCAAGTTAGTGATTTTCACTTGAAAGATTTACATGTGATATACGTGAAGCAGATAATAACCTTTGCTACCACTAACAGAAGCAGCTAGTCAAACAAAAACAGACACAGGAACAGCTATAACAAAGGTGTCTAAAGCACTGCATAGATAGTAGCACACAAGTACTTGATAAAGACATACAAATACTCCACTTAGAAGCCATTGCAAAACTCCAAAAACAGAAACAAGCACAAAGACTGAAACAAAGTGATGTATGCCTGTAGGTATGAAAATTGATACCTGAACCCATGGGAATCGTTTAACCTTGACATGGCATCAGGAAGATGCCGTGAATGCATTCCTTGTTTGGGTTCCCTATACCCATCAATAGCTTTTGTTGACACTGAGCTTGGACTAGGAGCAGCATCAACCTTTATTCCAGTACGCTTTTTCTTCATCTTTGCCTTTTCCCAACCATCAGCTACAATGGGTAATGTGCGATCCTCGCCCTGAAGAGCATTACTACTCGGAAGTCTTAACACTTCTTTATCCCTGTCTACATTTCCAGCTGATCTAGCAGGAGTGTTAGGTCGAACCTCCGCCTATATTAGTCAAAATTCCAAACGAGATTTGCATCAAAACCAAAAATAAGAATAGAAAACCGAGTGAAATAGCAAGAAAGAACAGTTCGTTTGAGATACAAACCCTTTGATCCACCATTGAAGTTCTAGTTCGTTTGTTAGGAATGGCATTTTTACCCCTTTCTTCAACCTTTTGAGGCTCAAAGTCGAAAGCACTTGTGAGGGAATGACTTTGGGTACCCATCTTACCAACACCTGGCCCTGGTGCACGATTCAGGAGTAAGCCACTCGAACGATCACCAGGCAAAGCATCTGGCCGTGATCTCTTCCTTGAAGGAATACTTGGGAAACACTTGTTGATCACCGACAAGGTCTCGCTGAAGACCTTCACCCGTTCCCTAATGGATAATAGAAAAATTACGAACCATAATCTACAATCCCAGAAGTATAACAAAGGCAAACAAAAAAGGTACCTGGCTTTGATGGTGGATTCGCGCAGACCAGCCTTTAACCGTTTCAGATCCTCCGGAGAGGAAGAAGGTAGTTTGCCTTTCGATGAACCAGACGGTGACGCATCTGGTGAACCAAGGACAGCACTTGCAAGTCGCTTAAAATCCCCATGTCGGTTGAACTTATGTTCAGCAGCCATTAACTTGGGATCGAATCGCAAGCATTGTAAAAAGTTAGTCACATCCACTTGAGTTACGGTTGAGGTACTTCTTGACATACTTGGAAGAGATGACAAGATCGGATTTTCCATGTTCTCACGGAAACTGGATGATCTATCCAGTGAAGCAGCTGTATAGGATCCACGCTGTGCAGAATTGTACAATGGCCTATCCGGGCTAACAGATGATAAGTCAAATTTACCAGATGATGCCATTGCATCAATTCATAAACAGTCTCTGTGTTACAAGACTTGTAAACACAGTTGTGCATGACAAGACTGTAGTGTCACAGCACATGGAAGTGAAGTCCAAATCTCCTGGCAGCCAAGAAGGATAAAACCTAAAAATCACATATATCGTACAGTCCATCAGATTTGCATCAATAGTTCAGATAAAATAGAAGATACATTGAAGTAATTCCCTTTTAGACCTGGTTCTTGCAATTGGCAAAAATCAAAGCTTTGAATCTAGGTGCGGAAGCAAAAAGTTTGTAAGAGCTGCTATCAGTGAATATATATATATATATAAATATATACGTAAGTGCACTTATAATTAGAATCCTCTTGGTTATTAATGAAAAAAAGTAACTAAAACACAAGATTCTAACTATTCAAGTCAGCCACAAAACTATGGAAGACGATTGTTACCAATTTAAGAATTTTAAATTAGTGAACAAGCGGTACAAGTGTACTTGGGATGAAAAAGTGAAATTCATAAGCTGGGAAGAAAATTGAAGAAAATGCCAACCCCGTATATATTTATGTCAACTAACATCAGAAAATCTTAGTAGTTCATTGCAAAAAAAAGAAAGTTTGACGAACTGATGCGAAGCAGCTTGACGCAACTTACAAAGACCAAAAGCCCGTCTCATAAACATGATCTCTATCTCTTCTTGGTTCTTTGAACATTTGCGGCCTCTACATCTATCCGTGTCTTGTAACTTAGCAACGTTTCCTACGATTCACCTAGTAATGATTCAAGAATGCATCCCAAAAAGGATAAGCACGAATCAGTTGGGAGTTCATGGTGAGTGTAGTGCTAGCAAATCTGTACCTAAGGCATAGACTTTTTTAATTAGTCCAATCTTAAAACATAGAACCAGCACAAGGGTGAGCGAGAGAATCTATTAATCACCGGTCGACAATCACCAAAAGAATATGAAGACTCCTACTTAATGGGAGCATACTTCACCTTTAAAGACAGGTGTGAGTGGGATTATAATTACATTTTCTCACACCTAAAGTCCCGTAAACACCTTACCTCCAGTTGTCATTATTTATAACTATAGATCTAATTAAATGTTTGTCTCATATGCCGCTACTTGGTACGCCATAGCTTGTTAAGAGTTAAAAACAATCCAAACTTCAGAATGAGAAATTCCAATTATGTCGGTTCACTTCATTTACATGAAGTTTTACGTTATTAACTTCCCAGACCATAATTTTCCAGCATGCAACGCACAAATATACCTAAAACCCTCTGAAAATTTTAAATAGGAAACAACAGTAGATACCCTTTGGCATGTCAAAAAATCTGTTACATTTAACAGAGATTCATAAGCGCACACACATAAAATACATATGAATGTTTATATATCACAAGCACTGCTTAGAAGACCTGACTTATCTTGATAAATGATAACTAATTAAAAGGATCAGGCGATCTTGATGAATTTGCTAATGACAGTTGGAAAATGAACTCGATCAATGGCAAATCAAAAATAACAACTTTATATTCATAATTCATGCTTCATGTATCTATCATCTTAACTTTAGCTGATCAATAGATTTCCAGTAGATATTTCTCCAAAACCAAATCAAACTGGTATATTGCTCAAATACACAATAAAATATTAAATTACTTAATTAATAAAAAAAAGAGCTAGTCAGTACATCCAAGCAGAACACAATACAAACTTTTGATCTCGAATTTAGCTCAGCACTCAAAGATTAAATACATGCAAAATAATAAAACAGTTGCATACACCTAATCCCCACAAATCTCTGCCTATTGAAACCCTAGAACCCCAATCGACGCAAAAAAACACGACTTAAAAGCATCAATTAAGCAGAATCTTTGAAAACACACAAGCTAAATCATTAAAAACGATAATTAATTAATCAAAATAGAAGATCGAACACACAAATACCTTTAGCTGCGTAACTGCGAATCGCGCGTAAAATTCGTCCTGTGAGGGTTTATACGAAGCTGAATCGACTTTTTGGAGAAATTACGGTTAGGTTATTTTTGCAAAATTTGGGGATTTATTTTTCCTTTTTATTTTTCCCTTTCTTGAAAGATTCTAAAAATAATAATAATAAGATGTGTTCTTGAGTTTGGGTTTCAAGAAAATCGAAGGTTCATCCGAAGCCATGGCAGCGCCTCCCCGAGTGTTATGATCGGAGATGGGTTGGCTCTACACAAAATTACCGTTTTGCCCATGGTATGCGTCGCACGATGGGGTGCAACATGGGTTTAGATGATGGGTGTTATTGGAATAATGAGGTTGAAGTCGGCTTCAACAGCTCGAGCCTGTCTTTTTTTTTTTTTTTTTCTTCTCTAGGTTTGTAAAAAAAATTATCTATATATTATAGATAGAAAGGAAGGTTCAAACAAAAACGCTAATTATTTAAAAAAACAAGAAAACAATAAATAATGTACAAAATTATATATGATTTTACATTAACGGCAAAAAATGGATACATGCATTTACCGTATATAATTATTATATACTTAAAAAAAATGGACGCAGACGACGTTGGCCGCGACTCAAGTCTTGAGGCAAAGTCGCGTTAATCATGTATGATTTTGTACATTTAATGGTGTTCTCGTATTTTCTTGAATATTCAGTGTTCTTGTTTGAACTCATCCATATATATATATATAGACTATATATATATATGGTGCGTTTCATTTGAAAAACAAGCAATTCGTGTAAACTTTGCAAACCACTATTTTAGGAAACAATATATATATATATATATATATATATATATATATATATATATATATATATATATATATATATATTTATGAATAATTATTATGATTCATTAATAATGATTGTGATATATATGGAAGATGATAAGGTTCATTTATTAAGATCATGACTTTAGGTTATGAAATATAATAAAATCAGATATTTATTATACTTGATGAACGGCTAAGATTGTTTTGCAAAGTTTACACGAATTGCTTGGTTTTTGAATGAAACATACCATATATATGTTTATATATATAGGGTTGGATTCCGGTGATAAGTTGAGTTAACGGTGAGAAGTGGTTATCAACCGTTTGATGAGAAATGAACGCATATTAAGATGAGATGCACCGACATAAGATGCACAAGATCAATTCCTTTCTAAGCCGCAATTCATGGGAGGATTTGAGATTAAAAAAGATCAACGGTTTAGATCAACTTCTCACCGTTAACTCAACTTCTCACACGATCCTCCGCCTATATATATATATGGTCCCCTTCATTTGCTAACCACCGCATTGGTGCTAACCGTACTAACCAAATTTCGACCAATCAGAAGCTTTCATTTGTTTATGTTAATCGATCAAGGCTATTAAATATCAAAGGGCATAATTGGAATTCTATAAAATCGCCCAATTTAATGCATACCATATTTTAAGGAGGTTTTAAATTTGGTATTTATCTAAACAATAAATGTATTAATTCAAAATTAAAGTTTGATTTGCATATGTTTATGAATGGAAGTTATCTTTTTCCTTAATTTTAGCATTTGATATATTTCTCACGCCATAGCCAATTTCACCAATTTGTTTTTTTTTTTGTTTTACTAATATTTAAAATGAACAACTATAGACAATATACAGAAACGATGTGCACATGTATGCACATATGCATATGTGCACTATCCAAATTGACCATAAGTTACTTTAACATTAGCAAATCATCAATGCACATGTGCACACATAAGATATGTACATACTCACAATTCAAACATGCACATATGCCAATAAAAAGTGTATACATGCATTATGCACATCCCAAAAATTCGAGATGCACAACCATAGCCAATATACATAAATCCTATGTTACAATTTTCGGTCATTTAAATTTTTTCCATATTTAAGGAGGTTTTTAATTTGGTAGTTATCTTAATATTAAATATAATATTTTTAAATTAAACTTGGTAATTTCCTAATTCACGCCACATTTATTTTGTTTCCATACTTTAAAGCTTTTTTTTAAATTGGTAGTTATATTTATTTTAGAATATAATAATTTATCGTTTATAGGGCATTCAAAATGCATATATACACATCAAATTTTAATAATTTGAACAATGCACACATGCACAGAAAACAAAAACATTTTAAACATTAAGTTTGAAACTTAACATATAACCATATGCACATATGCAATCTTAAAATATGCACAAATGCATATATGCACACGTTGCACAAATACATATATGCACAGGTTGCATATACACATATCATCTCATCTAAGAAGAAAAGTTGGGAAGTAGAGGGACGATTCATGTAAATATTTCTGATTCATCGGGTAAGCTCGATCCCACCGAAAATAGGTTCTGTTTTGACATTTTCTCCACCCATCTATTTTCCACACGTAAATCCATTATTGGCTCAAGGGTTTGTCTAAGGATAGACGATAAACGTTGATAGTCTCATCAGATTACTTTCTTCACAAAACCAATCTTATCAGACCAATATGACGTCGTCTTCGTCGTCTTCTCCACCCGCAGTCTCTTCTAGTACCACCGATTACGTGGTCGTCGCTGATGTAGCCGTCACCAAATTCAAAAAGTTTATCTCTCTACTCGATCGAAATCGTATCGGTCATGCCCGCTTCAGACGAGGCCTACCTCATGTTTCACAAGAGAAACCTGCACCGTCGGCAGCAACCAAGACGGTGTATTTTCCTACGCCGATTCAGCAGCGTCTTCCGCCACCACCTTCACAAACGATTCACCACCATCCCTTGCTTAAACCGGGATCCTTCGATAGGAAAGATTTTCCTCTCTATGCATCTAATCTCATAAAAAGGCAATGCCCATGATGCCCACGATTTTGGGGATCAAATCCCTAATTGTTTGGGATTTTAATTTGGTAGGTATATATTCCCCAAATTAAAAGGAGTTGTATTTTGATCAAAATACCTCTGTGCATACATGCATTATATTTTTTATAACCATTTTTAACATTTTAATTTAATAAAAAAATCAATTAATTGTGGACCATTGATCTCATCAATCTACGGTTGAGATTGGTGTACCAATGTCGTGGTTAGCAAATGAATGGGCCTCTCTCTCTCTCTCTCTCTATATATATATATATATGCATGTGGGTGTATGTATATATACACACACTAAATCCATCATAGGTGTGTACAGATTGACTCAATTTCAAGCATAACCAAAGTTCGGGTTTTCTAGGTTATTAATGTAAGATTCACATAATCGACTTAGATATGAGTTATGAATGTTTTATCGTAGTTGGTTTAGCGTTTAATAGTTTGAACGATAAGTATGAAACGATTTCTTACAACAAAAGTTGCAGATGAGATGCCACGCCTTATTGTAATTTTCATCTAACTGTATATTAGGTCAATATTTATATTTATGCAGTTCATGTACAATAATTCAGTACGTACTATATCAAATTGGAATTTTCAGATATTTAGGGAGAATTTCTTTTTTGGCAATGATTAGCTAGACCTTTGTGGTTCCTAAATATTTATGTGTTGTTTACTTATAATGGTATTGAGAATTTTTTTTCGTTTACTTTAAAATTTTCAATTCTTGTGACTAGATGACTATCCAATTATTTGACAAAATAAATATTCTAACAAAGAAACACTTATACTGCTATGAATATAGAAGACTTATTCACTCAGTCATACATACATTAGTACAAATATACGATTCTATAAACGGTTGTTTTGGGCTTTATACACGGTTTTGGAATCGCGTATAAGGCCGGTGTTCGTAAAAGTTTCGGACCTTTATACACGGTTCCAAAATCGTGTATAAAACTCAACTTTTATACACGGTTTCAAAACCGTTTAGAAAAAGAATATTAACCGTGTATAAAAGTTACAATTTTATACGGTTTTTAGATGAACCGTTTAAAAAAGTCTTGCTAATGTTTATAAAAGTGTCTATCTTATACGGTTTTTAGATGAAACCGTTAAAAAGAGTCCTACTAAATTGTTTATAAAAGTGTATATCTTGCACATTTTTTAGATGAAACCGTTTACAATTGTAATAATTTTTCACAGTTTTCATAAACAAAACCATGTATAAATGTAACTAATTATAAGAAAATTGCAGACATCTGTACATGATTTTTTACTAGAGTCGTGTATGTAACATTCGTAATTTTCGCTACGTAAAGGTCGCCCGGACGTTTTTGGAACATATAAATGGTGGGGTTTTGTTGGGAAAACATTATTTAAAGTCCCTTGGAATATCGAGGGTCTTCGCGCTGAAAAGGTCGAGTTTCGAAGTTTGGTACGTGCACGACTACAATGCCCGGCGAATATGACAGTGTCATAGTCGCACCTGGCAATGTAGCAGCAAAAGTCAGAACCAGGGGAGAGGCTGGCGACTATGACCAGCGACATTGCCCTGGGCAATGTCGCCTGGCAATGTCGTACCATGGGTCTGGTAGGCTGTTAATATCGGGATTTTGGCTCTCTTCTTCATTCTCACCTCCCATTTCACTCCCAACTCCCTCTAAACTCTCCCAAACTCACCCAAACCTATCTATGGTGATTTTGACCCATCAAATGCCTCAATCCTCAAGTGTTGAAGTGTCATCAAATGGTAGAGGCTAGACACCAAGAATATCCATCTTCACCTTCAACCTCAAACTCCCTTTTTGGGGTTTCTATGTTTTCATTAAAACCTAAGTGGTAAGTGCACCCTTCCCATTTCTAAACCTTATTATAAGATATAAATGTTCTCTTTATGATTTCCTAGTGTTTAGTTTCTCAAATTTTGGGTTTGATATTTTGGAGAAATTAGGTCAAAATTATGGTTTTGGCCAAATTGGGGATTTTGATGTAAAATGTTTGGGGATCGATTCTAAATGGTTGAATGAGTATATTTATGGTTGGAAACTTGTGAATCTAGGTTTTGGAAGGATTTGCTTGTGGATTCAAGTTTCTTCAAGGAAGCTCAAGTTGGAGTAAAATATAGATTTAGCCTAAATCTAGCAAGGTGAGTTCAAGTTGATTTGTGAAAACGTTGTACATGCCAAGATGTTCATTTTAAAGTATTTATGTGTCTATTATGAAATTTTTACTTGTTGAGTTATTTGGTGGGTTTTGATTATTTGAGGTGTTGGCTTTAAAAATCTTGTAAAAGCTCCCCCACATTTGGGATTTTTGGATATCTTGGAAAATAAGTCATTTTAAGAGTGTTTTGATAATTTATTGCATAAATGGAAACTATTTAGTAAAAGACACTTTTAGTGTTTGTTTGGGTAAAAGGTTTGATTTCATGTTATGAGATGTTTTGAAAGGATAAAGAGTATAAATCCATTTGGAAAACCATTTGTCCCAATATAAACTGTATTGGAGTCTATTCAAGTATGTTAGAGCATGTGTTTGCATGATGTGGGTTGAGTCCGTTTATCATTTGGGGATCGTTAATTGTTGGTCAAAAAGGATTTTAGGCGCTTTAGCTCAGTGTCGACTTAAAAGAGTCTCGGGGACAATTTTCCGATTGTAATGGCTCAATGTAGAGCCCGGTTATGAATTACATACTAATGCATTGTGTTGCATATCGAGGTTGATTACATGCTCGAGTGCATTGGTCATTCCTATGTAATCATGTAATGTTAGAATGTGTTGCATTTGATCCATAGGCACGTAAGTCAGTCTGTTTTGATGGTCAATTGGGTATTTCGGGGTTGGACTCTGAGACCATTGTTTTACGACCATGAAATTTTCAAATAGGCACTAGGAGGGTTGAGTTTGGAAGTGTTACCGAGGAGGTAGTCTTTAAGTGTGTCGGGCCTTCGGGATGGAGTTCATTGTAATGTTCACCAAGGTCAACTGTCTATTGAGGTGAAACTTGTTAAGAAGTCGTAGGGACACTTGGGCTTTTATGTCACGAGGTGTCATGTGATTAACGTTGTATGGGTGACATACTTTTGTGTTCCTCCACTCTCAATGGATACAGGTCTCCCCCGTCGTCGACCAACATTATTTTAAATGTTAACGTCTTACTTTATTATCGTTGGATTTGTGTGGTCGACTGTAAATGATGACCATAATATTGGGTCTCCCCCGCATATATTAAGGTTTGAATGAAATGCGTCATTTCCATGTTTTGGTATTTGGTTTCCTTCTATTTTATGGTTGTGTGAGTATTGGGCCTAGTGCCCATGTTTTCGGTGACGTATCGTACGTGTGAGTTATTAACCATGATTTATGAGTTGAGTATTTTACCCCACCCGTGCTTGGGTGTTTTCGAATACAACGTTTTATCCACATTTCTTAAATTGGTAGTCAATTTTCGCTCTCGTTTCGGGTTGCATCATTTTATAAAGAATGCTTTGTGATGAGATGTTCATCTTTGAAAATGCATGATGTTGGAAAAGAGTCGTCTCCGGGTTTAAAGTAAATCATTTGAAAGGTTATGATTTTAAGTGGAGTTTATTCCTTTTAAATATATGTTTATTCATGTAAAACTCTTGAACTCAATAGGCATTAGCCTAACCTTTTTATTTGTCGGCATGTGCAACAGGCTACGTTTGGGAATAGTTATAGTAATACTATGAAGAGAGAAGTGCTAGTTGTGTGCTTGTGAAGTGAGTAGTTTGGTGAATTATTCTGCGTTAGTTGGTGAAGAGCAACTTCTATCGGGGTTACGTAGCACCCAACTTCGGTTTAGTCCTTGTATCTTATTGGAATTTATATTTATTGAGGTTAACTGTAGAATTTTAACTTGAGGTATATCGAGTTTAAATTGTAGGAGGAAGTTTTGTCCTTTATCTTGATGTTTTATTGGAATTTTTAATTAGTTGCTCTTACCAAATTTGAGGGTGTTACAGTGTACAATGAGTTATATTTATATTTTTAATATTTTTCTCGATGTTGTTACCATCCATTAATTCAAATGTTTGTGAAATTGTTTTATATCCGATAAGCTAAATTTCCAAATACGATTCCAATTGGAATGATGGAACATTGCATACACAATTCCAAATACAAAAATCAGCTAGACACGTAAATGTAGCATCTCAAAGTAACCATTAACCATTAAACTTTAAAAGATCGTCAACGTAAATGTAACATATCAAACTAGCCAAGCATTCTAATACTTTTTATCATATAATCAAGTCCAATAATTCTTAAAGTAGTCCCCTCATTCATTACCACATTTTACCATCTTTCATGCGCTTCAAAGTAAACGATCTCACGATATTACAAGCCATCTCCTCTACTTGTGTAATTGTGAAATGAGTCGTGGTCGTCCATGTGTCATATATATAATTTTGAAAGTAGGTGTTATTATAGACAAAATAAAGTGTTTTGTACAATATATAAATAAAATGAAAGAAATTTAAAAAACACGTACCTTGAGAGATGAATCATACTTTTCATGATCGAATCCAATGTCGGTCTACCAAAACCCTTGTTCCTCCTCATTGTCTTCCATGGTTGAATGACATTGATGAAAAATCGAATCCAATACAATCAGAAAACGTAAATATTGCAGAATTTCGAACAGGAAAAGGATGACTTCTTAGACCTCCAAAACAGATATCCACCGTTCAGAATGTAGATAACTGTAATAACCTCTTGGTTAAAATCTGACCTTATGTGAAGTTTGGGGTGGTGATTGCAAAGTTGTCAAATTCAAGGACTTGAGGCTAAATAGGAGTAATAAATAAGAGAAAACCCTCTCATTCCTTTCATTGTTGCATACGGTTGGGGAGAAATCATAGAGAAAAGAGGTAGAGAGAATTAGAGGCTCTCATTGAGAAAGTTGGAGAAAAGCTTTGTTCAAAGAGGTCTGGGAATCTCCATATCCAAGGTAAGTTCCACCTCTTCATATTTATGCTTATAGTATTGGGTTCATGGGTTGAGTGGGGGATTTGTAACCCTTTTGATTATTTGAATTTGAAACTCATAGAGAAAGTATTTGGAGATAGATTCTTGTGTAACACCCGCAATTTTCGGTAAGTAACTGTCACTCGGACGTTTATGTGACTTGTAAACAGTGGGGTTTTGTTGGGAAATGTTTTGTTTAAAGTCCCTTGGAGTATCGGGAGTATTGACAGTGAAAAAGTCGAGTTTCGGGGCTCCTGAGAGGTCCCGCGACAATGCCCAACGACTATGACGAGTCACAGTCGCACTGTCACAATCGCATGGAGTGTAGTGCGCGTTGGTACATACCAGCGACTATGACCAGCGACATTGCCCTGCACATGGACACCAGGGTGCTGTTAAATGCGAATTCTCAGCTTTCTTTCTCATTCTCTTCTCCAAAACTTCCCCATTATCTCTCAAATCGCTTCTTCTTCATTACCCACAAAACCTAACTCATTTTAAGGCCATTTCCATGGATTTCAAGGTGTTTCTTCACCATCAAGCTTGTGATCTCAACCTCATGTGCTAGTTCATGTGTTCTTCCGCCATTTCTTGAAGGTTTCTAAGTTTTCTAGGTTTTCATCAAAACCTAAGTGGTAAGTGTATCTCTTCCATTTCTAAACCCTAATATAAGATATAAATGCTCCATTGATGATTTCCTAAGTATTATGTTTCTCCATTTTCGGTTTGGAGGATTTTGGAGGAGTTATGTCAAAATTAGGGTTTTGGGTATAAGTTGAGGTTTTGATGTAAAATGTTTGGGAATGTTTCTATATGGTTGGATATGTTTATTTATGGTTGAAATTTATGGATCTAGGTTTTTGGAGGTTTTGGCTTGAGGATCCAAGTTTCTTCAAGAAAGCTCAAAATGGGGTAAAATCTAGATTTAACCTAAATCTAGCAAGGTAAGTTCAAGTTGATTTGTGAAAACGGTGTACATGCCAAAATGCTTATTTTAAAGTGTTTTGCATCTTACATGAAATTGCTAACTGCTGATAAGTTTTATTATTTTGAAAGTGTTTAACTTTATAAACTTATATAACACACATCTTTGGGATTTTTGGGCATTTCGATAAATGTGTTATAAATGAACGGGTTTTGATGAATTATTGCATAAATAGGTATTTGGTTGTAACACCCGTAAATTCCTGTCTGTGAAAGCCAATCCCTTGAGAAATCTTTGATTCTGATCATAGAATTTCATCCCTTACGCCTTACCTTTTAAGCCTTATCGCATCGTGGGTGCTCCGGATGAAAATGGAAGAAATCGGGGCACGGGACACTCTGGGCGATAGTGCCCTGGGCACAATCGCCAACAGAGTGGTGCACGCGGTACAGTTTGGGCGATAGTGCCCTGGCGAAAGTGCCTTAGGCACAATCGCCGGCGACCTTTGGTTGTTTTAAAATCGATTTTGAGCAGCCCCACCTCATTATTCTCAACCCCTTTCACCCTTTTTCTCTCTAGAAACCGAACCCCAAACCCTAAAATCATTTCTATGCATCAATGGCACCAAATCTTTTATGTTCCAAGTGTTCCTCCTTCCACCCATCAAAGATTGGAAGTTGTTGGTCAAGGAGCTTCATCTTCATTTTTAACCTCAAGTTCATTTCGGGTTTTCTAGGTTTTTCGTCAAAACCTAAGTGGTAAGTACATTCTTTCCATTTCCAAACCTTGTAATAAGTTATGAATGCTCCATTGATGTTTCCCTAGTATTTGGCTTATCAAATCTCGGACTTGATAGTTTTGGGAGAAACTAGGGTTTGGATTTCGTTGGGGATTTTGGTGTATTATGTTTGGGGAATGTTTCTATATGGTTGGATGTGGTTATTTACGGTTGAAGTTGTGTGGATCTAAGTTTTTGGAGGATTTCGGCTTGAGGATTCAAGTGGTTTTCAAAAGAGCTCGTTGAGTGAAATCTAGATTTAGCACTAAATCTAGCAAGGTAAGTTCAAGTTGATTTGTGAAAACGTTGTACATGCCAAAATATCTATTTTAAAGTGTTTTATGTGTTTTCATGAAATTATCAAATGTTGGGTTATTTGCTAATCTTTGATTATTTGAATTATCTAACTTTACAAACCTTGTATAACACCAACATTGGAGATTTTTGGGCGTTTGATATATGTGTCACAAACGAATGTGTTTTGAAGTCTTTTTACATGAATGAATCTTTGGTCAAAGAAATACACTTTTAAATGTTTGTCGAGTCTTATGCATCGTCATGAAATGGAGTGTTTTATAAAGTATCACTTGCACATCTATGTGAGGTAACTTGAAGAATGTTTATAGTCTCATTTTATGATTTTCGTTCTTATCAGCAGTTAAATTTGGAAAACGCATATTTTGTGTTATGAGTTCATTTGGAAAATGGATTGTCTCAACTAATTTTGAGTTTTTAACTAATCTCACTTTTGGTCGTGATGTTTGCATATCCGTTGGGTGAGTGCGTTTTATCGTGTTTTTATTCCATTTATTAATGAGTCAATGGGTTGCTAAGTCTGCGGCTTGGCATTGTTATTTTGATGGGGTTTTTGGACAATAGTCCAGTTTTGGTAACTCGACTTCGAGCCTTGTTGGGCCTTATGTGTATTATTTGGCTTATTTGACGCATTGGGAGTCATGATCCCGTATTTGGTTTATTATTGTCCGGCGTTGGGACGATTAGTTTTCCACGTCGAGGCACGTTAGGCACCGGATGTGGGTGTAAGACCTTCGTGTTGTACGTTAAGGTACCGGATGTGGGTATAAGTCCTTCGTGCTCAAGTATTACGATATTGGATGTGGAGCTCGACCTAGCAATCCCTCGGGGTTGAACTTGAGTTTTCGTGGGTGTATGTTTAAAGCCACTGAGCCTGACATCCCTTGCGTGTACTTTTGTTTATATGACTAGTCATAACAACATAAAATGGGCTTACTTTGTGGACCGTCACATTTTATGAAATCGGGAATCCCCCGTCACCGAAAGGTGTTGTTTTTGGGTATTGAGTTTTATTATCCAAGTTTTCGGTGACGTTTTGTACAATTGGGTTTTACCCTTGATTTATGGGTTGAGTATTATTCCCCACCCTTGTTTTGGGGTGTTTTGGGATATAAGGTTTAACCGTATCTTCATAAAAGAAGAGTTCAATTTATACCTACGCTTTGAGTGAGTT
The DNA here is from genome assembly GCA_954870635.1 of Arctium minus. NCBI lineage: Eukaryota > Viridiplantae > Streptophyta > Magnoliopsida > Asterales > Asteraceae > Arctium > Arctium minus. The sequence goes on from OX941080.1 coordinate 190,810,311, forward strand.
TTGAGTTAAAAACTAATTTATGAATGGGCGGCCTATGTTGGTATCATTATCTTTGAAGTAGTTGGTTTGGAAAACGTTTTAATTGGTGTTCTTTACCTAAAATGCATATTGTTGGAAATGAGTCGTTTTCACATGTAAGACGTATCATATTGAAGGACTATAACCTTTAACCGCATTCTCTCTTTTAAACGATTATTTTATATATGTTGAAAAACTCTTGAGCTCACTAGGCGTTAAGCCTAACCTTTTTATTTGTCGGCATGCGCATTAGGTTTCAGTTGGGAGTTGGGTTCTAGCAGTTCTATGAAGCGTAGAGCCTTAGCTTTGTGCAATTGTAAGTAGTTGGTGAAGTCTTCCGCAATTTTGGAGATAGTGACTATTACGGAGTTTTAGTAGCATCCGTTCTTATCACAGGCTTTTGTATATAATGAATGTTTGTATTGAGGTTAAATCTTAATTTGTGGTTGTAGATAATTCCTTTATTGATGTATTTAGAAAATTTTAAATAAGTTGCTATTTCCAGATTTGAGGGTGTTACATTGGTCAAAAATGCACTTTTAAGTGTTTGTCGGGTTTTATGCATCGTTCATGAAATGGGATGTTTTGAAAGGTACAAATGTGTGAGTCCTTTGGGTTTTGGTCATTCCCGACTTTGGGGAACATTTTAGAAATGGAAAACCTTTTGGGTTTTGGGCCGAAGGCCAATGGTAATTTGAGAACCAAATATTTTGGGAAAATGTGTATTTTGGTTTATGTAACCATATTGGCTCTCATGTTTTAGCCAATCGTCTATTAAGCCTCTTGGCTTGATTTGTACTCGGTGGAGTATTTGGAACATTTGTTTGGTTTTGGTAGCTCATTGAAGAGCCTTGGACGTATGGTGTACTTAGTTGCATCTTAATTGAGAGTTACATGTTTTGAATGTGTTAGTTCATTCGGTTGAGTCATGTAACGTTTTAGACTGTAATGCATTGGATCCATAAGAATATGAGTCAGTCGGTTGGTTTAGTTGGGGACTTTATCCCTGTGTTGGGACTGGATATTGTTTATGGCTAGTGGGAGTTCGAGGTATAGATCGTGGGTGGCTGAACTCGATAACCGTGTAACCTCTATTGAAGGGCTCGAGGTAGAGATCGTGGGTGGTTGAACTCGATGCCCGTTTGTAATCCAGTCTAGTTACTCATCGTGGAATTTAGTGTCCGTGTTTGAATTCTAGTGAGTGGTCCCCAAGTCATGTTCTTATGTAAGCTTGTGGTGGTACTTTGCAGAGCCGTATACGGAGCTAAGTCTTGCGGTGGTGCTCATGGTGAGCCATATACGGGGACTTGTGGCTTTTGTGGTGACACTCATTAGAGGTCGAGTAAACACTAGGGTCATTTGGGTATCTTACGGTGGTAGCTCGGTTGGGAGCCATATACGGGGATCCATGGCTCTATGTGAAGCTCGAGAACATTGATAAGTGGCTTAACTTTGTGTGTCCGACACTTTCGATTGAATTCGGGTATCCCCCGTCACCGAAAGGTGTTGTTTTTGGGTATTGAGTTTTATTATCCAAGTTTTCGGTGACGATTTGTATATATGGATCTTATCCATGATTTCTGGGTTGAGTATTATACCCCACCCGTGTTTGGGTGTTTCGGGATATAAAGTTTTATCCACGTTTCATAAATTGGGAGCCTGCTTTCTCTTCTCCTTTTGAGTGAATTATGTGTTGAAATTAATTTACGAAGGAACGCGTTATTTTGAGGTCTTAGTTCTTAAAACCGTTTGGTTTGGAAAACGTTTATTATGGTGCCTCATTTGTCTAAAATGCATATTATTGGGAAACGAGTCGTTTTCACTTTTGAAGCATATCATTTTGAAATATTATGATTTCAATTGTATTCTTCATTTTTAAACGATTAATTTATATATGTTGAAACTCGTGAGCTCACTAGGCGTTAAACCTAACCTTTTATTTGTCGGCATGTGCATCAGGTTCCAGATGGGGGTTTGGTTCTAGCAGTACTATGAAGAGATGTGCTTAGTTTTCACAAGTGTAAGTATTTGGTGAAATCTTCCGCGGTTTGGAGATGGTGACTATTATTGGGGTTTAGTAGCACCCGTCCTTATTATAGACTGTTTGTATAGAATAAATGTGTGTATTGAGGTTAAATCTTAAATTATGATTGTAGATTAATCATTTATTTGTGTATTTAGAAAATTTTAAATTAATTATTATTTCCATATTTGAGGGTGTTACATCTTGCCAGTTTCTTGTTGTTTATTGAGAAAAACCTCACCATTTTCATGGTAGCATTAAGAATGTCAAGGGTTTATGTTTAGCTATAAATGAGGGATTAAGAAATGAATGTTGGTGGGATTAAATGTGTAACACCCTTAAAAATTCGAGAATAGCAGACAAATTAAAACTTCCAAAAACGCCTAAAATACAAAGCATTAAAGTACCAGTTATCTAAAGTTACAAGGAAGAATCACTACAACATGCATCAGAGTTCTAACAGAACTGTCTAGTCCCACATACAGGGACAAAATAGGTCGGTGTTACTAAAACCACCAAATCTGCTATCTTCTCAAGACCGAATGACGTCTCTAATGCCATCCTACCGGAACTCTTACCAAGCTCCACTCCCCTCTCAGATCCATCTAAGACCTGATATACATGTCCAAAAGAAAAAGTGTTAGGCTTAACGCCTAGTGAGTTAAAGCAATTTTATCACATAAATCATAAAACGTTTTAAAAAGAATCCTTTCTTCTACAAACGACTGCCACCATAATATTAGTTATAAAAAGACTTTAATCACAAACCATGCCATTTTCAATACCAATTATCCCTTTTCAAAATAATGATCACCATCCAATCTCCCCAAAACGCACCCAAGTTGTATTCCATCAAATACTATCTGTATAAATAAAAAGGTACGTTTTAACACTGAAGGTGCGAGTAAGGGAATACTCGAAGATAACACCTTTTGGTGACGGGGGAGACCCGATTCCATTGAATGTGACGGAACACATAGTTAAGCCACTTATCAACGTTTATGATATTCACTTGTGTAACACCCTCAATTTTGGAAATAGCAACTAATTTAAAATTTTCTAAATACATCGATAATTGATTCATCTACAATCACAATTTAAGATTTAACCTCAATACACACATTAAATTCCATACATACAGACTATAATAAGGATGGGTACTACTAAAACCCAATAACAGTCACTATCTCCAAATTGCGGAAGACTTTACCAACTACTTACACTTGTGTAAGGCTAAGACTCTCAACTCTTCATGGTACTGCTAGAACCAACCCCCCCCCCCAACTGGAACCTGATGCGCCACATGCCGACAAATAAAAAGGGTTAGACTTAACGCCTATGAGCTCATGAGTTTTCAACATTTATAAATGAATCGTTAAATAGGAAGAATGCAATTAAAATCATAATCTTTCAAAATGATATGCTTCAATCATGAAAACGACTCGTTTACTAACAATTATGCATTTTAAACGAAAGAGACGTTAATATAATCGTTGACCAAACCAAACTGTTTTAAGGGCTAAGATCCCAATATAAAACGTTCTTTCGTAAACTTAGATTTAACCCAAAACTTGCTTAAAATAATAATAGAGAGAGGACTCACAATTTTATAAAACGCGGGTTATATCTCGAAATACCCAAAACACGGGTGGAACATGACACACAACTTATAAACCATAGATGAAAACCCATATAAATGAATATCGCCGTGAACACGGACATTAGACCCAAAACTCACACAACCATAAAATGGGACGAAATCAAATACCGAAATGTAGGAATGACGTATTTCATTCAAGCCTTAATATACGCGGGGGAAACCCAAAATTAAGGCCATCATTTGCCGCCGACCCCACAAAAACCAAAGTTGAAGATACGACATTAACATTTAAAATACCCCGGATCGACGACGGGGAGACCCGTATACGTTGAGAGTAGAGAAACACACGAGTAGGTCGCCCATACAACGTACTCGCATGTCATCTCAACGTTTCCATCTTGGGTGGCGAGAACACGTTAATGGGGTCACCGATGATGTTATTGGATTTCACCACATATCCTGGACCTAGTTCCCATGTCACCACCGACACCACAATCCTCGGATCGTTCATGCCTCTGGCCATACTCCGTCGAGTTCCATCTCAAGGACTTACAAACATGGGTGCCTATCCAATCTAGACGCGTTTTAACTCGGAGGCTCGAGCCACCTATTGCCTACTCGCTAGCGAACCCAAGCGGTCAACGGTCGTAACCAACCTTACCCGCTTTCCCAAAACAGACAGACTTATGTGCCTATGGATCCATTACAACACTGTTTAATATTACATTACTCGAAATGAAAGACCAAAGCTCCCAAAACATGTAACTCCAAAATGATACAAAAAATGCGCCATCATACTCAAAACCCCGCAACGGTTATTAATCCAGACAAATGTCCTCAAGACTCAATTTAGTCAAAACCGAGCCAAAGCCCAACAATTTACGTAAACCCCCAAGTGAAAGCCAATATAAACATTGAAACATGTTTGACCAACTATTATGCAAACACAACGACCAAAAGTATGATTAACTCGAATCTCATCATTGGTTGAGGCAAACCATTTTCCAAATGAACTCATACCCTTATATTTTCAAAATGCCTCATAACACAATAATATGCATTTTTCGAAAAGGTTTATAAGATCAAATACACAAAATGACACTTACATCAAATGAACTCCAATTATATATGTAAAATCATCAATGAAACATATTACATGATTTATTTACCAAAATTCTCAAAAATCCCAAAATGGGTGTTTCATCATGTTTATAAAACTAAAATTTCAAAATAACCAAACTTATCAGGTGATCATAGTTAACAAATTCACGTAAAACACAAAACACCTTAAAATGAACATTTTGGCATGTACACCGTTTTCACAAATCAACTTGAACTCACCTCGCTAGATTTAGGCTAAATCTAGATTTTTCCCCAACTTGTGCTCCTTTTGAAGAAATTTGTATCCTCAAGCCAAATCTTCCAAAAACCTAGATCCACAAGTTTCCAAACCATAAATATACTCATTCAATCATTAAGAAACAATCCCCAAACACTTTACATCAAAAATCCCCATTTTGGTCAAAACCCTAATTTTGACCCCAACCCTTCCAAAATCTTACAAACCGAAACTGAAGGGGTCAAACACTAGAAAATCATCAAGAAGCCATTCATAACTTATATTAAGGTTTAGAAATGGAATGAATACACTTACCACTTAGGTTTTTGGTGAAAACCGAAAAACCCTAAAATGGAGCTTGAGGTTGAAGATGAAGATGGAGACGGTGAACTATTGATCATAGCTTTCAATTTTACCACTTGATGGTGTTTTATCTCCATAAAATACAAGGATTTCAGCCAAAAATAAGTTAGGGTTTGAAGGGGAAAGAAGGAAAACGTTTTGGGAGAGAATAGAAGAAGTTTGGGTGTGAAAATGAGAATGAGGGTTGAATTCCCGCACTTAACAGCGCCTTCCCCCCACCTGGCGACATTGCCATGCGACAATGCCTTGGGCATTGTAGGCATTGTCGCTGGTCATTGTTGCATGGAGTCCCCTTGCTCTTGTTTCATACAGCGACTTTGCCCGGTGCGACTATGACACTGTCATAGTCGCTGGGCATTGTAGCCAAGCCTGTACCAAGCTCCGAAACTCGACTTTTTCAACGTCGCTACCCCCGATACTCCAAGGAACTTCAAACAATAATTTTCCAACAAAAGTCCCATTGTTTATAAGCTCCAAAAATGTCCGGTGACCTTTACTTACCGAAAATTATGGGTGTTACACTTTGGGTCATGGATCCCCATATACGGCTCCTATGAGCAACCACCGCATGATGTCCAAATGACCCTAATTACTACTCGACCTCTAGTTGAGTCTCACCACAAAGTCACAAGTCTCCGTATCCGGCTCACCATGGGCACCACCAAAAGACTTAGCTCCGTTTACGACCCTCCAAGAGCACCACCGCAAACTTACATAACAACATGAATTGGGGACCACTCACTAGACTCAAACATGGACATAAAAGACTCCATGATGAACATAACGACTCATATGCCTATGGATCAAATGCATTACAATCTAAACATTACACGACCCCATATGAATGAACTAATGCATCCAAAACATGTAATAACCAACGTTTGTGCAATAATTGTATTCCCATAAAACGCACATAATGAGCTATTCAAACCGGAAAACGTCCCAAAACTCATTAGAGTAAAACTCAAGTCGTAAAGCATCTTAAAATGTTTGACAATAAAAATCAAAACCAATATGGCTATTTATATGCCGAAGTATAACTTTCCCAAAATTGGTATTTCCCCAACGTATAGTTGGCCGAAGGCCAAAAACATAGAATTCATAATTTGCCAAATACTCGTAGTGTCAAAAATGATAGTTTCCGTTTACTCGCACTGTTGAAGCCGAAATTGTTTAAAGCAACGATATCTCAAACTCATAAATAAAGTAAAATCCCAAAACCACTGTTTGTACCCAACTTTTCACCAAAACAAAACCCAACACCTATGTTGCCTAAATTCTTTAATAGTTCCAATAAATCTCCCGTAGTTGGGTTAAATATCATTTTTGAGGTGAAAACACCCAAACACCCTTAGCAAACCATCATAAAGCTTTGACAACCCAAGTATGTACAAATATCCATTTAACCATAAAACTCACCAATTGTAAAGTGTGCAGGTAACATATGTTCAAAGTCCCCTTTTTGGTGACTCAAACACTTCATAAAGATTGTAAACCATATTCAATGATTTTATAACACAAACATGTGTAAGTGTACAAATATCCCCAAAATCTATCTAAATAAGTAAGCTCATGGGTATACTTTCAAATCCCCAAAATATGTGCATTTTGACATGTAGTTTTTCAAAACAACTATAACTCACCTTGCTAGATTTAGATTAAATCTAGGTTTTTACCCCAAACTTGAGCTTTCTTGATGAAGGCTTCAGATCCACAATAAACCTTATATAGGTCACAAACAAACCAAAACACAACGAGAGTAACTCCCAAAATCAGATCCATGCTAATCTTTACCAAAACCCCAAATCTCTAAAATATCCAAAAATAGATCAAAACTCATAATACGCGGGATACATCAAGGGAGATGTTCTAAGAGGTTAAGATAAGAGGCTTTACAGTGACAAAGGTCTAGAAATGGTTAGAGTAACTTACAAATGGGTCTCTTGGAAACTCCAAGATATGGTCAATAATGGTGAGGAGTTGATGAAGAAGATGAAAGTGATGATATTAGGTTGATGATGAAGAATTGAGGAAGGATGTGGTTGAACACTTCAATGGAGCTCCAAAATCGGTTCTAACTCTAGTTTTCTTGTTGGGAGAGTTTTAGAAGAAGATGAGATGAGATAAATGGGGTGAAAAGCCGATTTCCCCCTTTTTAGTCGCACAGGGGCTCCGCGCAGTTGGAGGCACGGTTTGACCCGTGCAGAGAACCACGCTGGGTTCTGGAGTTGGGACGGAACAGAGGCCCATGCGGATGACCGCGCGGTTCCACTCACGCGGAGAGCCGCGCAGAACACTGTCGGCGCTCTTTGTCATCCTTTTGGCCACTTCGCTCAACATCAGATTAGGACGAAAACTCCCATAATTCGAGGTATTACAAAATGTTGTTTTGATGTTATGTTATTGGTTTGTATGGTTTAGAACGTTGATTTTATCGATTTTGGGGCTTAAAACCATTGTAGGAAGATTTGGGATTGAGAGGGTGTGAAGGGTTGAGGCTATGAAGTTGTGTAGACCTGGGGAAAGGTCCCAGCGACTTGCGTGGGCTAGAACGCGACCTAGAAGCCACGGTCCAAGCCGCCTAAGTTGTTGTTTGGACACTCATTCGGTTTTGCTTCGTTTCTCGTATGATTCTATGATCGAGGCGTCGATTTGGGGTTTGTCTTGGGGACTATTAGGGATGGTTTTGGGATGTAATTATATGGTTTAATATCATTCTTATGACGTCCAATTCAGGTGTTTGGTTTGAGAAAAGTGAGATTCAGGGCGTGTGTCGTGTTGCCAAAACTCAGGTGAGTTTCCTTTAAACCTCTTTCCAAACGTGAAAATGTTTATAAATGAATTATCCTTTTGGCATGTATTGCTAGCGTTGATGTTTGAATAAATATTACTTGAACTGGTTTATATCTGGATAGATTTTGCTAAATGTGTTTTGATCATTTGACAATGTTTGTACTTGTGGCATGGATATTGCATTCTTAAACACTTTGAACACATATTTTATGGAAATGGTTCACTTTTGGGCATACATGAGTCTATATGGTTATGGCTTGATTTTGGTGTATTGATTTGGAGTCGGGTTGCACAGTGGGATTAGGGTATCTTGGAACTTTGAATATTCCTTGGGAGAGTACTTATATTGTGTGCCTTGAATATGTTTCTTGTGTACACAGGAATGGGATCTACTGGGGGCCATGGGGATCTACTGGGGGCCCCGATTGCGGATATAACGGTGAGGTGATGGGAGGCTATGAACACTGTGCAAATACCCAAGTTTGGTGTGATTTTGTTGAAATGCATGTTGATGGCCCTTATGGTGGTTTGTATAATTACTATTGGATTGTAAACTCTAACACCCGTATTTTGGTACGATCTCATCTAAAGCTTCAGTTTACCTTTAAGTATTGGTCCAGGCATGCTTTATTGTTATCGTTAGACTTAGTGTTGGGATCGTGGGCATTTCGGGTCGAAGTCTGGAAAATTTGAGCCTCGGTACTGGGGGGGCGATTGTGCCCGCGATTGTGACAAGAGTCACTCTCGCGGGGCACTATCGCGAGGATTGCACCGAGACTCGGGTGTTGGTGGCGACAGTGCCCGCGATTGTGACAAGAGTCACTCTCGCAAGAGTTGTACCGTAAGTTGGGGGTAGCGCGTGATTGTGACAAGCGATTGTGACATGCGATTGTGACAAATGTCATAATCGCGAGGCAAGGTCGCGGTCGGGGTGCAGTCTTTTTAAAACTCATCTTCACGACCTAAAATTCATTATCTGATTTTGGAGCTGGCTTGGGGCGATTTTCTTGGTGAAAAGTAGGGTTACTCTTCCCTCCTCATTAATTGCTTCTAGTCTTGAGCATTAAATGGCTATTTGTGGTTTCATTTAGGTTTTGGTAACTTTGACCTCAAGGGATTAAGGATTTAAAGCTTCTTGTGATTCTCCTCTTTCTCTAAGTTCATCCATTACCTAGGGTTGTGAATAACCCTTACAAGGTGAGTTTTCTTAGACACTTCTCCCTCATAAATGCTAGGGGTATTGTATTTATAAACTTTCCCTTTGTCTCCTAATCATATTTGGGCTTTGTTGGGTTTTGACCTAACTAGGAGTTTTGAAGATATCATGATTATTTTATTAAACAAAGTTTTATGGGATGGTATGTTAAAGAAAGTAATGATGTTCATGTGTACCCAATCATTCGTTAACTAATATTTGTATTTGGGGTATTGGTATCACATGAAGAGAAAACTAGGGTTTTGGGAATATTTTGTGTATTAGACTAATTATTGGACATAATGATTTTTGAAACGAAATTATGGTATTATCATTGATGGGGTTGTGTTTATGAAGTTTCTTAACTAATGTGAGATGAGCCATGTTAGTAACTTCTATTTTTGAGATTGGTCTCATGAATTACACGCATGATTGAATGTGGTTGTAATAGCATGCTTGGTATTTGGTTAGTGCAATGGATCCATAGGCACGGTATTCCAATGTCTTGTTTGGACATTTGGTTATCAGAGAACCACGCCGAGATTGTGTGTTCCAAGAAGATGGTCCGATTACCTGAAGCAAATGGTGAGTCGACCATCATTTATGGTGAAAAGAGGAAATGCGAGGTGGCGATTATCTCAATGATCAAAGCGCGTAAATTTTTGGCGAAAGGATGCTCATCCTTCTTGGCTTATGCTATCGACACCAAACTCGAGAAGAGGAAACTAGAAGAAGTAAGGGTGGTACACGAGTTTCCCGATGTATTCCCGGAAGACTTGCCCGGTTTGCCACCCGATCAATTGGTAGAGTTCATAATTGATCTCGTTCCGGGAGCGGCCCCGATTGCCCGAGCTCCCTATCGACTGGCTCCTACCGAGATGCAAGAGATGATGACTCAACTCCAAGACCTTCTTGAGAAGGGTTTCATCCGACCGAGTTTGTCACCTTGGGGAGCACCGGTTTTGTTTGTCAAGAAGAAAGACGACTGGATGAGAATGTGTATTGACTACAGAGAACTGAACAAGGTAACGGTGAAGAACAAGTACCCGCTCCTGAGGATTGATGATTTATTTGATCAAATGCAAGGCGCGAGTTACTTCTCCAAGATTGATTTGCGGTCGGGTTATCATTAGGTGAAGGTTGCAAAGGACGACATTCCCAAGACAACGTTTAGGACGCGATACGGTCATTACGAGTTTTTGTTAATGTCATTCGGCCTAACTAACGCACCTACAATATTTATGGATTTGATGAACCGAGTCTGTCGACCCTTCCTTAACAAGTCGGTAATAGTGTTCATCAACGACATCCTTGTGTACTCCAAAGATGAAGCAGATCACGAGCAACACCTTCGGGAAGTCTTAGAAGTGTTGAAGCGGGAGAAGCTCTACGCGAAATTTTCGAAGTGCAACTTTTGGCTTCGAGAAGTGCAGTTTTTGGGCCATGTGGTTACGAAGGATGGAGTGAAGGTGGACCCAGCGAAGGTAGAGGCAATGATGAATTGGGAACCTCCCAGGAGTCCGTCTGAAATACGGAGCTTCCTAGGATTGGCGGGTTACTACCGAAGATTCATTCAAGACTTTTCAAAGATAGTTTCATCGTTGATGGCCCTAACGCGGAAGAATGTGAAGTTTGTCTGGACCGAGAGACAAGAAAAGGCGTTTCGAACTCTACAACTGAAGCTTTGCGAAGCTCTAATCCTATCCTTACCCGATGGGACGGAAGATTTTGTGGTGTATAGTGATGCGTCGAAATTGGGATTGGGTTGTGTTCTTATGCAGAGGGGGAATGTGATTGCCTATGCGTCAAGGCAACTCAAGGTCCACGAAGTCAACTACCCCACCCACGATTTGGAGTTAGCCGCGGTGGTGTTTGCATTGAAGTTATGGCGGCACTACCTCTACGATACGAAGTGCACACTTTATACGGATCACAAGAGTCTGAGGCATATTTTTGATCAAAAGGAATTAAACATGAGACAACGAAGGTGGTTGGAACTACTAAAGGATTACGACTGCGAATTGCTTTACCACCCGGGTAAGGCAAACGTCGTCGCCAATGCTCTTAGCCGAAAGGAATATGGAGGAGATTCCAAAGCTACTTTCACGCGGATCGAGTTGACATCTACACTCATCGATCGAATTAAAGTATCACAAATAGAAGCATTACTAGAAGAGAACCTCAAGGAGGAGGTCATGACTAAACAACATCTACTCTTGACGGAGGATGGCCGAGCGGTAAAGCTTTTCAATGGGCAAGTTTGGGTGCCGAAGATCGGGGGAAATCGAGAGCTCCTCCTCGAAGATGCCCATAAGTCAAAGTATTCTATTCATCCGGGAAGTACGAAAATGTACCGGGACTTAAAATTGCATTATTGGTGGCCTGTCATGAAGCTTGATGTGGCGCGCTACGTAGAGCGATGCGTGACTTGTCTGCAAGTAAAATGTAACACCCCGAATTTTGGATTATTGGTTATTTTGTATTGTAATATATATATCTGGTTTTGTTCAGCTTATGTCGTCAAAAGTTTGGTCGTGATGGCGTTATGGAAAAACGTCGAAATTCGTGGGAAGAGCAGTCTGGCGAGAGTGCCTGGCGAGAGTGCCATGGTCACTCTCGCGGAAAGCACAATCGCGAGGGTTCGATAGCCCGCGGTACACCTTCGGCGAGAGTGCCCGGCGATAGTGCCAGGGTCACTCTCGCGTGTCACAATCGCGGGAGAAGTGGGAGCCGCAGTACATTCTCGGCGATAGTGACTGGCGATAGTGCTCTGTCACTATCGCGATGTCACAATCGACGATAGGGGTTTTAGCTTTAAATGTCTTATTTCAAGTGAGGAGCTCATTTATTTCATTTGGGGTTTTTTGAAGGCAGCCGGTTTTTCTCTCCTAGGTAAGATTTCTTCACCTCAAAACTCAATCTCTTCAACATTTAACCCTCTCTAGAATCTTGTTGGGGTATTAAATGCTAACCTAGGGTTTCTCTCTTTTGGTAGTCAAGTTCTAGCCATTTGGTGAACCAAGGTTTCTCCTCACCTACTTCTCATCTCTTTGAACCATCTAGGGTTTGGGGTATTGGAGCAATCTAAGTAAGTTTTCTTAACTTATGTACATTCATACTTGCACCATTACTTGTTTATGTGAAATATATGAAATGTATGGTGTTGACCTAAAAACTAGGGTTTTACTTATCTTCAATAAATAAGATTTTTGGGATGGGTGGAAGTGTTTAAACATGTGGAAGAGTGTTATTTACAAGTCTTATAGAAAAGAGGCAAATCACGATGTAGGTCTACATCCCTACAAAAAGAAATGTCAAATGCCTAAATTCTTATCAACAGTTGGGATCATTATACTAGTTGAGGATTTGCATGTGGTTAAATGAGTTGTAGTTTCTTATGGTGAATATATGTCAAGCATGATCACACTATCTGGGCAAATTATATGTTGCATGAAGTTTGTCGTCTATAATTGTTCATAACTCTTGTTGGGAGTCTTATATCTATTTCCTTGTGCACGAGGATTTAGATGGTATGCATGATTATTGCATTGTGATTGCCATTGGGCATTTTGAGTAGACAATAGGGGGCACAAGTCCCTTAGTTGTACACTCGGCTAGATTGGATAGGCACCCTTGCCTGTAATACCTTGAGGTGTAACCCGACGGGGTAAGCGCTAGAGGCAGAGAGGGTTTGAGGATTGTGATGTCCGGCGTGGCATGGGAACTAGAACCGGGCTGGACGGTGAAATCCAATCTAGATCGCGGGTTACCCCGCTATACATGGAAGATATTTGTGTATTAATTGTACATGAAATTACAATGTCCCGATTTGGGAGGTTTGGCATTGACCTCAATGCATTGGTAGCCGGTAACGTTTAATTATTGTTCTTGTTTACGTTATATTTGGTATCGGCATAACAACCAATAGGCTTCATTCTAACACTTGTGTTCATGTTTAAATGGTTCACAGGTTCCGTTAGCGGTGCGAGTAGGATGTCTTGATCTGTCGGGATCGCACCTAGGATTCCTCCTTGGACCGGGCATTATTTTGGGAAAAGAGAAAGAGCGTTTTGAAGTCGTAGTGACACCCACTTTAATCTAGTTGTTAATTATTCTAGATTGAATAGGTTGTCATGTATATGTCTTATTTATTCCGCTACTTCATTTTTGAACTACCCCGACTCTGTTGGGTTTTAGTCAGTACATTTACAGGTTTTGGATTCGCCTTATTTTAGGCGTCATATTGCAGAAATTTTAAGTTTTATTTTACCCAAATTTTTAGCGTGTTACATAAAAGCCGAGCACCAACGGCCTTATGGGAGTCTTCAATCTTTAGAAATTCCGGAATGGAAGTGGAAGCACATCACGATGGACTTCGTGACGAAATTTCCGAGGACCTTGCGAGGTCATGACACCATTTGGGTGATAGTGGACCGCTTGACCAAGAGCGCTCATTTCTTGGCCATGCGGGAGACTCTACCTATGGACAAACTGGCAAAGTTGTATATCGATGAAGTAATATCCCGTCATGGTATACCGTTATCTATTGTCTCTGATCGTGACAGTCGGTTCACGTCACATTTTTGGGATGGATTGCAAAAGAAATTGGGCACGCGTGTGAAGTTGAGCACGACCTACCATCCTCAAACCGACGGTCAAAGCGATAGGACAATCCAGACGCTAGAAGATATGTTGAGATCTTGTGTAATCGACTTTGGGGGTAGTTGGGACTCTCACCTGCCTTTGGTGGAGTTTGCATACAACAATAGCTACCATTCAAGCATTGGTATGGCACCGTTTGAAGCTTTATACGGTCGCAAGTGCCGAACTCCCGTATGTTGGCTAGAAGCAGGGGAGAAGCAATTTGTCGGACCCGAAATTATTCAAGAGACGACGGATAAAATGAAAGGTATACGTAAACGCTTAAAGGCGGCCCAAGATCGGCAGAAAAGTTATGCCGACAAGAAGAGGCGACCGGTAGAGTTTCAAGTGGGTGAACGCGTTATGTTGAAGGTATCCCCTTGGAAAGGGATCATTCGATTCGGGAAACGTGGGAAGTTAAGTCCCCGTTTCCTTAGACCTTTTAAAGTGCTAAAGCGGGTAGGGCTTCAGGCTTATCAGTTGGAACTCCCTCCGGAGATGGATGGGATCCATAGCACTTTTCATGTGTGTTATCTTCGTCAGTGTTTAGCGGAGGAGGAGAGCATTATCCCACTCTCCGAAATCAGAGTGGATGAAGGGAATTGGTGCATTGAGGAACCCGAGGCGATTCTAGAAAGAAAGACGAAAAAGCTTCGTTACAAGGAAGTCACGATGGTAAAAGTTCAATGGAAGCACCATCGAGGTGCTAACTTGACGTGGGAGGCTGAAGATGATTTGAAGCGAAAGTACCCTCACCTTTTTCCCTAGCTGAGATTTCGTGGACGAAATTTTCTTCAAGTTGGGGAGGATTTTAACACCCGTATTTTGGTACGATCTCATCTAAAGCTTCAGTTTACCTTTAAGTATTGGTCCAGGCATGCTTTATTGTTATCGTTAGACTTAGTGTTGGGATCGTGGGATTTTCAGGTCGAAGTCTGGAAAATTTAAGCCTCGGTACTGGGGGGGGGATTGTGCCCGCGATTGTGACAAGAGTCACTCTCGCGGGGCACTATCGCGAGGATTGTACCGAGACTCGGGTGTTGGTGGCGATAGTGCCCGCGATTGTGACAAGAGTCACTCTCGCGGGGCACTCTCGCGAGAGTTGTACCGTAAGTTGGGGGTAGCACGCGATTGTGACAAGCGATTGTGACAAATGTCATAATCGCGAGGCAAGGTCGCGGTCGGGGTGCAGTCTTTTTAAAACTCATCTTCACGACCTAAAATTCATTATCTGATTTTGGAGTTGGCTTGGGGCGATTTTCTTGGTGAAAAGTAGGGTTTCTCTTCCCTCCTCATTAATTGCTTCTAGTCTTGAGCATTAAATGGTTATTTGTGGTTTCATTTAGGTTTTAGTAACTTTGACCTCAAGGGATTAAGGATTTAAAGCTTCTTGTGATTCTCCTCTTTCTCTAAGTTCATCCATTACATAGGGTTGTGAATAACCCTTACAAGGTGAGTTTTCTTAGACACTTCTCCCTCATAAATGCTAGGGGTATAATATTTATAAACTTTCCCTTTGTCTCCTAATCATATTTGGGTTTTGTTGGGTTTTGACCTAACTAGGAGTTTTGAAGATATCATGATTATTTTATTAAACAAAGTTTTATGGGATGGTATGTTAAAGAAAGTAATGATGTTCATGTGTACCCAATCATTCGTTAACTAATATTTGTATTTGGGGTATTGGTATCACATGAAGAGAAAACTAGGGTTTTGGGAATATTTTGTGTATTAGACTAATTATTGGACATAATGATTTTTGAAACGAAATTATGGTATTATCATTGATGGGGTTGTGTTTATGAAGTTTCTTAACTAATGTGAGATGAGCCATGTTAGTAACTTCTACTTTTGGGATTGGTCTCATGAATTACATGCATGATTGAATGTGGTTGTAATAGCATGTTTGGCATTTGGTTAGTGAAATGGATCCATAGGAACGGTATTCCAATGTCTTGTCCGGACATTTGGTTACCCTTGGCACGGGATAGGCATCGGGCTCCATGGTAAGTAGGGTGTGGGCCTTTACGGTCGGGCAGCGTCCCATGGACAGTAAGATGTAATCCCATGGTGCTCGAGTTGCCCGGTTTTAGGAACTCTCAAGAATAGACCTGGAGTGGTTGACTTGATGTTTTCGAGCAACAGACTTGGAGTAGTTGAACTCGCTACGTGGTTTTGAACTGTTGGCAGTATTTACTGAATACTAATTGTTTATTGGCTTTATTTTGATTTAGCTCACGACTAGATTGGCTACATGATTTCAAGTGGGTTTATTGTTCAAATTAATTTCCGCTTATTTACTCTCACTAGGCTTTAGCCTAACACTTGTTATTGGTTGTCATGTGTGGCAGGTCATTCTAGCGGTGGGACGCGTCGGGATTGAGTGGATGGTCTTGGGTTCGAGAGCGGTCTTTTTGATGATTTAGTGACCGATATTTTTGAAGTATAGATTATTGTTTTTGGAAGAATAGCGACACCCGACCTAAATCTTGCTCACCCAAGTTAGATTATTAGGTTGTCGAGTTTATTCTTTATTTTACCATGGGTTGTAATTACCGTATTATGGTCCCCGTGCTGGGTTGACATACATTTGTCCGTTTGGTCGTATTCTTTATTACAGGTTATTAGATCTCCCGTTTTGGGTAGATTGGTTTATATCATTTACAGACGTTATATAGCCGAATTTTCAATTTTTAAATTGACCCCAATTTTTAGGATGTTACATAAACTGTTTTCGAAGGGAAATTCACTATACCTCATGGTCTAACCCTCGTTTTTCAAAACTAAAACCATTTTCAGGTGAAAGAGTAGTTGGAGTTTTCCAAAGGGAAGGAGAGGGCTTGAAGTGTTCGAGGCGGTGGCAATAGAAATAGTTATTTTAATTTCCCCTTGTCTTGTCTAGATGTCTCAGTTTTGGTGGAGTTTTTCCGCTGCTAGTCATGAGAATAATGTAATAGATTAAATTTGTTTATTGGGACCTTTTGGCTTTTATATTTTATAGAATTGTCTTGTATGGATTTTGGGTTGTTACAATAAATATGTCTTGAAGCTATTGTCCAAAAATCATGACGACCTGACGGTTCAAACGCCAAGAATAGAAGAAACGACACGACTGCACTTGCCCGAAAAGTGCAGTCGAACTTTTTCTCTTTTTTGTCTTAGTATGCTCGATAATTGATCGGTCCAATCCAATTGGTACACCTATATAAATTGGTATTATGTATGCACCTGCGAGCTGTTGATCACACACACACACATATATATATATATATATATACATATACATACATAATATTACTTAAAATATGATGGTAATGCATATAAAAGTAGTAATTGATGAACTATTTGTTTAAGATGATGATCATACCTTAGTTTTTGTGTAGAATAATGCCAAAAACCATCAAAAAACTCCAAAAAAGCCAAAAAAAAAAAGTCAAAAAAGTATTGTTTTCGAGAAGGAGTCGCATTAGGTAGAAAAAACGGCATATTCCTTTTGTATTTATAGGGAAACCCTAGCTAGGTACGGTCTTTTATACGTGGTTGTGTGTAAAAAACACGCACAAATGGGTTACTTTTATACGCGATTGTGTGTAAAAAACCGCTTACAAAGAGGTTACTTTCATAAGCGGGTGTGTTTAAAAAACCACGTACAAAGGGGTTATTTTTATATGCGGTTTCCTACTAAAAATTGTGTGTAAAGGTACCTTTTATACGCGGTTTTGTAGCAATAACTACGTATAAAAGTAACCCTTTTGTACGCGGTTTTTAATATACAACTGTAACATCCTAAAAATAGGGATAACAAAAATCCGGAAAACGGACATGAGGTATGCTAAAATTGTCATAGCAAGAGCCTCCCAAAAATGGGGAATATATATTTAAATAACCTGTTTAATTACAATTGTAATTTAACGGACAATTAACAAGAACCAACTAATCTAATTTCTATGTCTAGAAAATAGATTACAAAAAGGGTTGTCATCTATAGACCCAAACGGTCTATATCCAAAAGTATAACGCGTCCATGTGCAATTCCCCAAGCTCTCACCCCAAAGCAACTAAACCTGCTTAAGACCACCGCCGCTAGAACCTGAGATACACATCGACACCAAACAAGTGTTAGGCCAAAAAGCCTAGTGAGTTGAACAATAATAAGCATGCATGAACAGTCACATTACTTATCAGCAAATAACCATAGTTCAACAAATGTGGAGTCAATAGGGGAGACCCATAGCATCAATCAAGTCCCACCCAAGAGTCGATATACCTTGATGCCCTTAACAAGGAACACCCCAAAGGCCCGACCCACCCGAAGACTATCGCTCAGAAAATTCCCCGAGTGGCGGAGGTCTAGGCACATACCATCACAGTGGCGCCCAAGACTATATCCTCCTAGTGTACTGACTTGGTTCGTACACATAACATTTATAAGGGGTCCTTTAGATATATTTCAATCCACATAATTCAATACCAACTACGGGTATAATATTACCACCTTATCCTCATGATGTCTAACAAAAGACCCAATGTAAATCATGCTCATTATGCATATAAACATATCACCTTAGTAGTGTTCCAACTAGAATTGTCACCATGCCCATATATGCATACATTTAACACATCAAGGTACTCACATTATGTATCTATGAGACAATTCCCAAATAATTATACATATAACAATAATCATGGCAAACCATCCATATATATATACATCTTCCAACTATTTTCATGAAGGAATCCCCAAACATATGAACATATAGAAACAAGGTAGCAAATAGGATATTATGATGTGTATCTAGTTTTAACAAAGGTTTAGCAAACTCACAATCTAGGTTTTGTACCAAAACCTAGAAAAGATGAAAACCCTAGATGTTGAAGATGAGACTTGGTGTAGAAGAGGAATGACTTTGATGAGGATCTTCAATAAATACACTTGGATGAGACTTGATGACCCAAGAATCACCCCAACAACCCCAAACCCTAGCAATAAATGTGTGTATGCTTGGAATACCCAAAAATCGCCCAAAATGAGAGTTCTCCCGTTTTCTCTAAGTGAAGTGTGATAAAATGAATCAGTTTAGGTCAAAAATCTTATTTAACCCAGCAACACCGTCGGCGACAGTGCCCGGCGACAATGCCATGGGCATTGTCTCGTGTCATAGTCGCGAGCCACCCCATAGCCTCGGTACACCTCCCGCGAGAATGACACCGCGATAGTGACAATGTCACAATCGCGTGTCATAGTCGCGAGTCTCAACCAACCCACGGTACACTCCCCGCGACCTTGACACGGCGACAATTACCATGTCATAGTCGCCTGTCATTGTCGCACCACACCCCAAACGTCCCGAATTTTGACCTGATTCAACAACTAACGCGAGAGTTGAACAATTAAGGACGGTAAGTCAGATTATACGACATTTCAACATACCAACTATCATAAAACGCATACAAAGGCTCATATACTCACATAGGTACATTTAATGCATTTAAACGGAATAAATACTTACCTTGAGAATTTTCGGGTGTTACAACAACCGCGTATAAAAGTTACCCATTTGTAGGCGGTTTCATCGATGCAACCGTTTGTAATTGTTGAGTACCATTTCTACACGATTTTTAATCCAGAACCTTGTCTAAAACCTTATTTTTAGCAACGGTTCAACTTTAACCGTGTAAAAAGGGTTCAGATCCGTCTTTTATACATGTTTTTTTAAACGACAAAAACCGTGTATAATTAGGCACGTATAAAAGTCATATTTGTAGTAGTGATAGTTGTTTGTTTACGACATATATGTGGGGTAGTATGGTTGTTTTCCCGTTGTTCTCTATATATATTAAATTAAAACATTGTTTATTGATTGTGTTTGATAAAATGTGGTTGGTAAAAAAGTGTTTGTTTTATCCTTGAGTTTATATTAAGCTCTGGTTAAAATAAATGTTGACAAATGTAATTCTAATAATGTGTGTATATGTGTGTGTGTGGAGAGAGGGATATAGAAAGAAAGGTCACTTGCAAACTTGTTGTCGGTTGTAAACCGAGGGACAAATGAGAGCACGACATATATGCTCATTTGTTTGTATTCATCGTGAATTGTGAACGGGAACATTCATGACTAATGTTTTTTGTTTTTTTTTTGTCTTGGTGTTGTTTCACACTGTGTTCACAAGACGATCATAATATATTCACAAGGTGACCATAATGTGTAAAAAATAGGTGTTCACAACATTTAATTGAAACGGTATATTTTATAGTAGTTCACATCGTGATACTATAAGTTTTTTATAATGGCTTCACTGGAGATGATTAGCGGGTGTTCAAATTTGATTATTGATTTTGCTCACAACTTGTATCCAAATCATTGTACAATGTTTTTAGGGATCTATATTTCTTTTTTTCTTTTTTTGGTTTTTTGGTTTTAGTGTTTTTATGTTCACATCATGCTCAAAGTATGTTACCTGCTGATAATTAGATTATTTAATGTTCACAATGTGTTAAGTTACTTGTTATGTTTACTTTTTTTTTTAAATATATTGTTAATGAGAGGAAAAAGGAAAATTGCAAAAAGGCCACAATAACATTTATATAAAAAAAATATTCAAAATTAGTAATTTATTAATTTAACCCTTGATTTAATATGATTTGTGGTTTATATTGGATATCACAAATTACACGACTCTCAAATGATAAGTAATTATAGTATTTCATACGGTCAGTATTGGATTTGAATGGTCAATAATTGCGGTTTTGACTGATCAAAATTTGCAGCTATGACAAAAAGAAAGGGGTAATTTCGTAACTCTTATTAGTAGGCGTCAAACTGGTTCATATGTGAACCCACATGATTCACGTATGAACTATATGTTCATATGTGAACTTGTGTAATTCACATATGAACTATTTTAACTGATTTTGGTAATATTCGATTCGAGATGGATGGTCTCCCAAAGATAGCAATAGGTAACGAGAAGGATTGAGGCAAATTTTTTGTATTACTCTATGCAAATTACAAATACTTAAATAGCAATTGCAAAAAAAAAAAAAAAAAAAAAACTACCACTAGAAACTAGAGAACATTAACAGTAGTGGAAATCATGGAAAAATGGTAACATCATAAAGAAAATGAGATGCTTGTAACTGTGGAGAGAACCCATGCATGATGCTTTGACTGGTTCATTCTTGAAATCGATTGGCTTATGGATCATTCTCTTAGGCCTGGAAGTAGCAATCGATCCAACTTGTTGGGCTAATCCGTGAGTGGGTTGACCTGTAAATGTATCAGGTTCACATATGAACCCCGTAAGTTCATATGTGAATCATGTGAACTAATTAACATATTCACGTATAAACCTTTGTCATTCACATATGAACCTTTAGATTCATATGTGAACCAGTTAAATATTTCATATGTGAATTAAATGGGTTCTCATATGAACTTGTTTATCATCTATTTGTAAAAGTTACGAAACTACCCCTCTATCTTCTGCAGACCATGCGGGTAATTATCCGGTGCTTCACAGTCAAAGACGCAAAATGTTGACCAAATGAAGGGCTGTAATCACCTATCTACTTCTCATGCATTTAGCCCTTCTGGGTTGACCCCCCCTCTCTCTATATATATATATATAGATAGAGAGAGAGAGAGGGGGGGGGGGAGATAGGATATTTTGTTAACCAATTCATTGGTGTTAACTCTACAAACTACTTTAGACCAATAAGAAATCAATTTTAAACAAAGTTGTTTCAAATGATGTAGGTATTGATTTAGGGTAATTAGATAATTTTTTGCTTTATCCTTCTTTTATGGCTTAAAATGACTCGTGCAATGTAGACATGATTCCATGATTTAAGACATTTTAATTATATCATTTTTAGTGATTAGGACTATTGAATAACAAAGATGGATGATCAACATGAACATAGTGGTAGGCAACATGCATGAATGTGCACTCAATGTTCATTAGTGATCATTGTTCACATTAACAACTTCATTGGTGAATATTGTTCATAAGCTACCAATTCATATATGACAAATGTTATGTATTTAACGACGTTCATATATGACAATTATTCATTAGTTCACACAATTCATAAAATTACATATTCCATATCAAGCATCCCTATTCTTTAATTGACGTCGGTTACAAAATGATGTAGTAATTACCAGAAAAGTAACTTACACATTGATGGACGTTACAAAAATCTTTTTGATTTTTTCCAAATATACCAATGTTCATAAGTGTTCATCTATGTCTATAACGCATACTATTTTAATTTATTACAAAATATCATAATGAATGTAAACTATAGATTTTCAAGATGAATGGCTAAGATTGTTTCACAAAGTTAACAAAAACAACCCATATATATTTATATATGTATATATATAAAATCGAGTTCATACGACAACAATAATTAAATAAAAAAAGATAAAGATAAAGAACACACAATTCATTAAAATAATGTCTTAAATTAAAAAAAATTAAAAATGAATAAATAAGGACATAAAAGTTATTTATTTATATAAGAGTTATTTAAGAGCATCCACAATCATGAACCTCCAAAGACGTTCTTCATTCTGCCACATCAGTTTTCTCTCTCTGTCACATCAATTTTCTCTTTCCTACATATTTCATAAACCTTTCACTCTCAATCATGAACCGGTCCATGATTTATATAATAATAAAATTTACTATTATAATTAAAAGACAATAATTAAAAGATAATAATTAAAAGACAATAGTTAAACCTTACAATAATAAGTCATAATAATTAAAAGTTACAATAACTAAAAAAACAATTTTAATAAATATATATCAATATTTCGTAAAAAAATAATTTGTATAAGTAGAAGTTCTAATTAATTAAATGTGTAGTAAGAAGTTGATAATTAATTAATATTATTAAATTATTTTTTAATTAATTATTAAATTACTTTTTATTAAAAAAAAAAATATATTTTAACATCTAGATGGGCATGGACCGCTCCATGCAGATGGAGCGGTTTGCCATGTCACTAGCTCCCCAAATCCAATGGTACTTCAACTTTAAGAAAAGGTTCTTTCATGATGAGGTGGTATGATGGACCTCCCACTGCTCTAAAGCATTTACTTAATATTATCTTTTACCATTTTTTTGTGATTTTAATGTGATTCAGTTTTTTATTTATAAAACTTATTTTCTATTTATGGCATTTAACATAGGTGTAATTTAATTTTCATTTGAATAGTTTATTTTTTAATTAAGGTAATATTTAAAAAATTACAATTTTCGTTTTTATCACATATGATTCATAATTAATTGACTTTTTTTTCCAAAAAAAATTCTAATCTATACTATATTATAAAGCACGGATAAAAAACTCTTAAATACAAATTATTAGGCACAAGGTACCATCATTTTATGCAATATTTTAAAATTTTCTTAATTTACAAATATCAAAACACAAGATACATATTACTACTGCAGACTTCTAACACCCACCAATTTGGTATGTGCAGAGTCTTTCTTTTATGCAGACCTTTCCATGTATCACTATTAATTAATATATTATATTACTATAAATTTGTTTTAGTTATATTATTAAACATGTAATTGGTTATTTTTTCTAGGTGTCATTAAGATATATAAGATAATCATTGAATTCTAACAAAATACTTAATTTTTTTTATATAAAGAACATTATATTATTAAGCCTAAATTAAACAAATTTATAACAAAAACATTATCACTTTCTCAAAACCATCAAAAATCGTACTGTAAATCGACAAAAAAATAAAAATAAAATGAAACATTAAAATCATGATTTATCTCGCTGCATTGCGCGAGTACGCTTCTAGTCATGTTTAAAGCGTGAAAAACAGTGATTCAAATTACACATTAAAAATATATTAATGGAAACGGAATAACATGTGATATGTAGCATTGACGGATGCCGAGTCCACCAAATAATAAATAACCAACTAAACCCTTATCAACAGTTAAAATTGCGACAATGGTAAGTCGGATTGAATCCACAGGGACTCGGTTCAACTTATTATGACCGGGATATTCACACACAAATACGAGTTATAAAATTAAATTACAAAAGGGGGAGGGGGGTTGGATTGATTTTAAACTAACATACGAATCTACGAAATTATATAAATGCAATTAAAATTAAAAATCCAACATTAGTTCGTTCTCGATGATGATGCTAACACCCATCCTTGATTTCGCAAATGTAAAAGTTAGTACAAATTTAAGCCGACTATGGTTACCAACAACCTCTGACAACCTTAGTTTTCACCAATTGGACATTAGCTAAAACAAACTATTTAGCTAAATCTTAACTACAAATGGAACAATGAACAAACTCTCAATGTTCCAGGTGTGATTAGCATTAACGAAAAGGAAAACACCGACTCAAAGAATTAAGCACACAAGATCAGCTTAATTATTACTTTGATTGAATGAATTCAAAAACTCAAATTGAAAACCTTATCGAAATCAAAAGAGTTCCATTGTTACTGTGTCAAAACTCAAAGACAATTACGTATCTAAGATTTTGACTAACAAAAAATTCACAAGAACATCAACTAATTGGCCAAATCAATTAACATTCATATGAAATTAACATTTAATCTAGAAATCAAACAAATAAACTTGTCCCAATCAATTACAACGAAATCTCAAAGTGAAAAGTATCAAAATCTAAAACAAACCAGTGTTGGAATGTAAAAATTAGCCACACAAGGCTAAACTAGGGCTACCAAATTGAAATTGCAAGAGATTACCAAAGATGATGATGAAATTGCTCCAAAATCGACCTCCTTACTGTTGCGTTTTTATGATTTTCGCTCCCAAAAATCGACTCCCCCAATCGACAGTTCCTAACAAGATGATAACCGTTCAAAATTAAGAAAAACCCACGATTTTGGGTCGTACGTTGCCGCCGGCGCGATTGTGAACGCGCGAAGACTCACGCGGAGAAAAAAATTGAAGTCGGACAGTGTTGCGCGAGGCCGGTGGCGCGGCTCGGGGAGTGCGGAGACACGCGCGGAGGTCTGGACGTCGATCGGGCAGTGCTTGGCGTTGGTGTGGGCGCGGCTGCATCCGCGCAAGAGGTCGCGGGCGGTTCTGAAATCTTCTCCCGTTTCTCCTTCTCGTTCTCGATTAGGAATGGCAACAGGCCGGGTTCGGGCCGGGGATTGGTATCCCCATCCCCGAAACCGATAAGCAAAATGGTCCCCGAAACCGTCCCGATCCCCGTCGGGGATCTTATCGGGGATCCCCATCGGGTCCCCGCGGTTTCCCCGATCCCCATTGGGGAACCCGTTAAGGCTAAAAAATCACCGTTACCCGTTGGTAATACCCGAAACCCGAAACCGAAACCGGAAAATTCATATTTCTTAAACATACTATTAAAGCAACAACTAAGTAGACATAAAGCATACATTGATACATAATTAACTAGGATCAAATACGAATTCACATATCTCATCAATAGATTCCGTACCAAACGCCTTCAAAAAGTCAGAAGATCCCAAATCCCAATTCTAATAGCATCACAAAATAGGGTTCAAAGAGTTTCACTTCCAAATCCTAATTCTAAACAAGACTCCGTTCCAAGTACTTGCTAAATGGCAGCCTAAAGAACTAACATTGAAAATTCTTCATTCAAATCACAAAATCTCCAGGGAACTACACTAGTAAAAACCGTTATTTCTAATTTCTAACTCTTCTATTCTACCCAAGCAAAAACCAGCATTCAAACAATCAAACATTGTTCTTCAAATAGCAGATCTGGTCAAACATTAAACAATCAGGAACGAAGAACTTAAAGTTGAAACTCGAAATACCTGTGAACCATGAATCGTCCAACAAATCGATTCGGTGAGTGGTGACTTTGTTTTCCGGCGATTCTCTTCCAATAAATTGATTTGGTAGTTCGTCGCTTGCTGGCTTCCTCAAATGGAGTCTAGATCTGGAGATATCGAGAGGGAGAGTGGAGTTGTCGAGAGGGAGAGTGGAGTTGGAGTCTGGAGTTCGAAAGGTCGAGAGGGACTGAGGTCTGAGGGAGTTCGAGTCTGTCGCCGGCGGCCGGAGATATCGAGTTCGAGTCGAGAGGGAGTTTAGAGTTGGAAGTCGATGACTCGATGGGGAGGCGACCGAGTCCGAGGCGTGGGCGGTGGGAGGCAGTCAGGCAAACTGTCGAGAAGAAGATAAGAGAACAACAAAGGTCAAAGGCGAGATCGTATGAGGATTTTTTAGGATTTGGGTTGGGCTTAAAAATGGTAAGGCTATGGAGTATGGGCTTTTAATTTTATATAATATATATAATTATTATATATATATATATATATTATATTTCGGGCCGGGCCGGGGCGGTGAGTACCGTCCCCGTTAACATCCCCGATATTATCCCCGATCCCCGCCCCGTCCCCGATAAGAAGTCCCCGAACTCGACCCGAAATGTTCGGTTTTCACCATCGGGTTCGGTTTTTTTGCCATCCCTATTCTCGATCTGATGGCAAAGAAAGGGGAGAGATGGGCTTTGCTTTGGGTTTGATTTCTGATCTGACTTGGGCCATTTTCTTTTCCTTTTGGGCCTGATTTACAAAACACAAACAATTGACTTAGAAGGCCTATTTTAGGGATACAATTGATATAGAAATTTGGGTTTTAAACCCAATTAAAACACTAAAATATAGCTATCAAGAATAACACATCTAATATGTATAAAATCACATATGATTCAAAACGTCGATCAATTGTGTTTTTTTTTGCAAAAAAGTTGTCGATTAATTGTAGATCAAACGTAAATAAAAAACCAAGTCACGCTTATTTTATATGTCATAAAAAATAAATGAAAACGTAATCATGCTTAAATCATTAAAACTGAAAAAATAAAATCTTAAATAACTATCTTAATTAAATATATTAAATAACCCGTATAAAAATAAATTAATTTCCATATATAATTTATAAGTAACGAATGACACGTGTCATTTTAGGCGATTTGTATAAGGTATAATTCAAATAAATGATTGGTTGTGATTCATCCTCTTATTTTTACATTTAGATATAATTATCATTTACACACACATATACCCAGTTTTTGCAGTGATAACGAGGTCACCAAAGCTCTAATGCATTTCCAATTAAATTATTCCGCATAGTTCCGTCATGAATTAAAGTTAATGTCTAAAAAGACAAGTGCAGAACATCAACCCAAACTTTTAAATTCTATAATATTGTTGTAATTTGAAACACCTATATAGATATTTTACAAAGCGGGTGTCCACCTCATTACAAAATCACAGTCTCCTCGTAGTTACATGTCGAAAATAAAACACAACAAGATTGTCTAACAAGAGGTTGTTTTATATATACCATGCATCCTACGAAGCAATACATGATACAAGACATCAAAATAAATTAAAGCAAAATACAACAAAGTTTGGTTTAATTTCAAATCAATGTAAAGATAAAGGAGGGTCGGTCTGCCCAACAGATAGAAAACCTTTTGTTCTCAATAGATGTATGATGTATCTAGGTTTCAAAGTTTTCTATTTGAACCTGTTTTGACCCGTAATTTGTTGATCTTGTAATACTTGATGACGTGGATAACCGTTTACGAAAAGGTTACAACGAAAAGAAATGACAAATTTAGCATCCGCTTAATCAAATTTTACAAGATCATCGGATTATCAGTCAAAATCTGTACAAAATTCACAATTTTAAAACTTTGTTGTATTGTTTGAGGAAGAAAATTTATTTGTTACACTAAATAATAATTAAAAGGTCAACTTTATTGCATTTTCCCAACAAATTATAATACATTGGATTTGTGACTACAAGCATATCAAACCATAGAGTCATGTATGAGACTATATCGCACAATTGATAACAGACAAAGTTCCAAATGTTAGGGTTGAACTATACGTCTTCTAAAAAAACCACATGTCACACCACGGTTGACTCTCATCACTATTGGCATATCTATAAATTTTAGTAACGGGGGTCAAATCTTAATAAATATGATATAATTCTTTATTTGGGTCAAAATAAGACATGCAAATAATAAATACTTTTTAAAGATTATTGGGGCTAGCTGACCCCCTATTTTCCCTGTAGATTTGCCCATGCTCATAACAACATAAATAAAAAGGAGGCATCATAGACTGATCACACTTAAAGAACATAACATCATGCATACAACTAGTTAATTTGGCATTCTTATTCTCCATACTAAATCAACAAAAGGGTTATAAGTAGAGGTTATTCGAGACTGACACGGATAAGGTAATCCTGTTACTCATTATGTTTCGACCCATTGAATATGAATATGAGTATGAGTAAGAGATATTTATCTATCTGCTTATCTATTACCTGTTACCCATTACGATATATATAATTAAATATTAATATTTTTATAATGTTATTATATATGTCGTATATTAATGAGTAATATAATTTTCTTTTTATATTTATTGAGTAAAATGGTTCGTTAAATAAGAAAAAGGACGGGGTTGGGAAAATAAACACAACGAATAGAAATGTTGTCTTTGAATATTTATATTTTTGTTTTTAATTTCATATATTGTAATTAAATTTAGAATATAATTACAATGGTTATTAAAACAATATAGATATAAAATAATTACTCTGTTTATGTTTTACTTATATGTTTGATGTTTGAAAATTTCATTTGTAGTTCAAAATGATATTTTTATTATTTAACCACGACTCATTTTGTTATGCACTATTTTAATGGATAGGGTATGGATATGAATAAAAGTCCTATGACATGGGTAATTACTTGTTTTATCACATACTATTTTATTGTTATTTGATCATAATATAATATTCACATGTTATACAAGTTTTATAAGTAATCTTAAATGATACCAGCAAACGAATTACGCTCAAAGATGAAGACAATAATGTATCGTAAACCATAAGAACAAAAACTATAATTTCAAAAACACAAAGTCAAAAATTGCAAATTTTAACAAATTACAGGTACAAAAAGCGTAAATATTAACAAACCAGGGACTAAATATGTAATTTACTGAAGAAAATATTTTGTTTATAAAGGGCAAAGTCGTCAAACCAGGAAAATAAAAATAGGGTAAGATTTGCTTTTTGATTCCCATCTCGCCACTTTATCTCTCACAAAAAACGCACACATCTTTCCTCAACTCCACGGCGTCGATCCGAGGAGTTTGAGAAAACCCTAAATACAAAAATCTTCTACTTTCTCTCTCAATCGCTTAACACAATCAGGTATTCTTCCATTTGATTCAGGTTTTTTCATCGTTTCGCTTTTCATTACGCGATCCGTTGTTGTGTATATGCATTTATCTTTTCAAGTTGTGCAAAGTAAATCGATGTTTTAATGTTTTGTTTTGTATTTTCACTTTTTGGATGATAAAGCTTTGTTTTTTTGCTATTGAGTTTACAGATTACTACATGTTTTGATCATCCTTTTTCGGTACTCTTTTTGGAGATTGAGACGTTATGTTATAAGGATGTGTAGTGATTTAGTGGATCAGTTTAAAGTTGATGTTTGAGATGGATCAGTATGGTTGTATGAACACTAAGAAGTTTGATTTGTTATACGAGTATTGGATGTTAATGCTTTAAAACGTAGGCTTCTAACTGGTTGAGTTGCAAAGATTCAAGGAGATAGATTTGTGAAGAAGTCGCCAAAAAGTTAGGTCGGGTTGTTAAATAAATGTATTGGGATGTATGGTTTTGTTCCTCCGTGAAGGGCTAATTGAATCACTACAATTGTTTTTTCTTTATTGGTTGATTTCAGCTTTTATTGTACATGTATGTGTGTGTGTCAATTTTGTTTTGTGTGTGATATATTGATGGTTTTTTGGGTTATTTTGAGTGTTTAGATTTGTAACTTTTCAAGTAATATTGGTGCTCTTTTGGAGTTTTTGTTAGTATGGTTAGGACATCAGGGATGTGTGCTTAGAGTTGATATTTTTTTAGGATTGCTCTGTTGGTAAAGCTTTTATATGTGACGGTGTCTGGGTAAGTGGGTAGAAGGTAAAGAAGAGCTAACTTTAAGTTTATAAGGATGTTCTAAACTTCTAATTTACTTTCGACCTCTAGCCTTGCATGAAAGAATTGTGATAGAGACCGTGGGAGGGTAGATTAGTACTTCATTAGTCCTTAGAAGTGTTTGACTATCATCTAAATTCCTAAAATACCCTTCAATAATTTAAATTACAAGGGATTTTTTGGACCAAAATAAATACTGCCAATATTTGTAATGTTGACAAGGGACGGGTAAGTAAATTATATTGAAAGCATTACAATTTTCATGGGGGAGAGGGAGTATTATTTATCGCTATATTAGTAGGGGTGTTAGTGTTGATAACAACAGTAGTGTCAAATAAAGTATGAACAGATATATTTTGTGGAGATAATATTTTGACAGATTGTTGCTTTACAATTAAATCAGTGAAAGATGTGCTAGGGAAAAAAATTATTTTGTATTGCTTAAGATGATTGGTTCTATCTCTCTGCAGTCATGGCAGGCGTAGCACCAGAAGGATCCCAATTCGATGCTCGACAATTTGACTCCAAAATGAGCGAGCTGTAAGTTCCATATATTTTATTTTTGTTCTTGGTGGCTGCTTGTTATTCAGGTAACTTGTTTAATTCGAGTTAGACTTGAGTGTCTAAGACAATATGGTTTGATCAACAATGCAGGCTTTCAGCTGATGGACAAGACTTCTTTACATCCTATGATGAGGTCTATGACAGTTTCGACGCCATGGGTCTACAAGAGAATCTTTTGAGGGGCATATACGCATATGGTAGGTCTGATTTCATATTGTTGAAATTCCGTTGCATAATCTTCGTATTGTTGTGTGCTTAGTTGTCCATAATGGTGCGTTTGGTACATGTACGGGACTGGACAGGATTGGGCGGGTGAGAGTGAGATAGGCGAGTAAAAAATTGTGGTAGGTTTTAGGGTTTCAACTCGACATGGGTAGTTTTGTAATTTACCAATCTTTTGTTCTACCTATTTTGGTGGGAATGAAAAAAATGCATTTTTGTCCCGCTCAAGTCCTGTCACAATCTAATGTCACGCTGTTCAGTGTACCAAACACACCCTTGATGGTTAGAACTTAGTTGACTCAAAATCCACTCAACTGATAAGCCTAACTACTATTGTCGGTTTTTTTTTTTTTTGGTATTGATGTATGAATTGTGCTGATGCAGGTTTCGAAAAACCATCAGCAATTCAGCAGAGGGGAATCGTTCCCTTCACCAAGGGTCTTGATGTAATTCAACAAGCGCAATCTGGAACGGGAAAGACCGCCACTTTTTGCTCGGGTATCCTTCAACAACTTGATTACAACGTAGTTGAATGCCAGGCCTTGGTTTTAGCACCTACTCGTGAACTCGCACAGCAGATCGAGAAAGTCATGCGGGCCCTTGGTGACTACCTTGGTGTAAAGGTCCATGCTTGCGTGGGTGGAACCAGTGTTCGTGAGGACCAGCGCATCCTCTCCGCTGGGGTCCACGTGGTGGTCGGTACTCCTGGCCGTGTGTTTGACATGCTGCGCAGGCAGTCGCTTCGTGCTGATTACATCAAAATGTTTGTGTTGGATGAAGCTGACGAAATGCTTTCAAGAGGTTTTAAGGATCAGGTCCCGATGTTTACGCCTTTTCTTTTCTGTTTACATAAACCCTGTCCGAAGGTCATTTATTAAAAGAACCTTTAATTTTTAACGCGTGATGTATCATTTGTTCCAGATCTATGATATCTTCCAGCTGTTGCCATCAAAGGTTCAGGTCGGAGTTTTCTCTGCAACGATGCCACCAGAGGCCCTTGAGATCACCAGGAAGTTCATGAACAAACCTGTGAGGATTCTCGTGAAGCGTGACGAACTCACCTTAGAAGGTATCAAGCAGTTCTACGTGAACGTAGAGAAAGAGGAATGGAAGCTCGAGACTCTTTGCGACCTTTACGAGACTCTGGCAATTACCCAGAGTGTCATCTTTGTGAACACACGAAGGAAGGTCGACTGGTTAACCGACAAGATGAGAAGCCGTGACCACACGGTCTCGGCCACACACGGAGACATGGACCAGAACACACGAGACATCATCATGCGGGAATTCCGTTCTGGTTCGTCCCGTGTTCTCATAACCACCGATCTGTTGGCACGTGGTATCGATGTCCAACAAGTTTCCCTGGTTATAAACTACGATCTCCCGACGCAGCCGGAAAACTACCTCCACCGTATCGGGCGAAGTGGTCGGTTCGGAAGAAAGGGTGTGGCGATTAATTTCGTGACGTTGGACGACGAGAAGATGCTGGCGGATATCCAGAAATTTTACAATGTGATCGTGGAGGAGCTGCCGTCGAACGTTGCTGATCTGATATGAAAGATTTGGAGTTTTGAATTTGATGGTTGTCTTGTTTTTGTTTAAGTTAAGGTATTGAAACATGTTGGTTTTAATGGTAGATTGCAACCATGTTTGTACCCTAAAGTTTTAATTTCCTGGAATTTTTATGGACTATTACTTTATTCGTTTCAATTCCATCTTTAACTATGCTTTCAATTACCATTATTTCGTTTCCTATGTTTGGTGTGACATTTAGACCGTCTTACGTTCATTAGATGATTGGTAAATTATTTAAACTACTTATGTCAAATAAAAAAACTAAGGTGGGTTTGGTTCACATAATAGAATCTATTGGTATTGGAACATGTCAAATGATTTGGAATGGAGTTCAATCATATTTGATTATGTATTTCGGTGGTAGAATTTGGAATGAAATCTGTCAAATGAATTTGAATATATCTGTCTGGTTTATTGAATATAATAGTTGTGAGGTGGAGGTGGTTTTGATGGTAATGGTGGTGGCGGAGGTTGTGATGATGGTAGTGGCAACAACGATGACTGTGGTGTCGGTGTCGGTGTGACAATGGTGGCAGCGACGGTGAGGGTAAAAACCATAGCGATGAGGTGGAATAAAATAGAGTAAATATAATAGTATAATAATTTTTCTTTAACACTGTGTTCTCGAAACTCATTTAACGAAGGAAAGGAAAGGAAAGGAAAGGGAGGGAAAGGGGAGGAAAGTAAAAAAAACTCGTGTTCTCGAAACTTTTTTAGGAAAGAAAGGAAAGGAAATGGAAGGAAAGAATTGATAACTTTCCTCCCAAACCTTTCCTCCCAAATGTGGGAGGAAAGCGAAGGAAAGGAAATGAAAGAAAATTAAAACCATTTAAAAAAATAACTGAAATTATTAAAATTACCAAACTACCCAAATTTTATTATAAATAATATATTTTTATAAGGGTATATTTGTAAATATGACATATTTCCTTTCCTTTCTCTCCTGTTCAAGAACATGAAAAACTATTTCTTTCCCTTTCTTTCCTTCCTTTTCCTTCCATTTCGAGAACACAAATGAAAATTTTATTTTCCTTGCCTTTCTTTTCTCTCCCTTTCTTTTCCATCCATTTCTTTTCTTTTCTTTTCTTTCCAGATTAGAGAACACAGCGTAAGAGATGGGATGAAAGAATTGGAATTTCTTGCTATAATCGAAGGAATTTACATTCCACTGTATATGTGGAATTGGAATTCTTTACCAAAACTCAAAGAATGAATCAAACGGATGAATGAAATTGGCCGTTCCAATTCCTTCAAATTCTACCGGATTCCAACAAACCAAACACAACCTAAGATTTTGCACGATTCTTTTACCTGATTATCTCACTTTGGCCCAAAAAGCTTCAAAATTATATATGATTACAGAGTACGTCCAAGAGGACACAAACAACTTGGTCAACACAACCAAGAGTCGCGAGAAAAGACCACCCGCCATATAATCAATCAACACAACATGTATGTATCACATGTGATCTTGAAACTTTTCATTCAATTATTCCGCTACTATATATATATCCAATAACAAAGATTAATTAACAACTTGTCAACAAATATTTCTTAATAGAAAAAGTAAAACAAAAAACAAAAAACAAAATGTCAGGTATCATATGGTTATTAGAGCATCTCCAATAACATTGCTAAAATAGAAAAAACTTGGGTTTTTGTTTTCTATTCTTCTTCAAGAGCATTGCTATCTTGTTTGTTATAATAAAGAATCATGAAAAAATCTCTAAATATAGAGAACTCTCTATAATTCTCTAAATAGGAGAGATAAATATTATTTTATTCCATCCCAACAATGAGATTCAAATTTTTATCATTTTATATTAAATTATTCTTTTAAAATGTATTGAGATGATAAATTAGAGAATATTATAATAATATAAATTGTTTTAAAATTTCTAAAATAGCAAATCTAATGTAATACTTTATTAGATTAGCTCTCAATTTAAAAAAAATTATAAATTGTTAAAGGGAAAAACAAATGAAACAACAATATGGAGAGAATAA
This sequence comes from Arctium minus, assembly GCA_954870635.1. Classification (NCBI taxonomy): domain Eukaryota; kingdom Viridiplantae; phylum Streptophyta; class Magnoliopsida; order Asterales; family Asteraceae; genus Arctium; species Arctium minus. Next base: position 190,844,711 of record OX941080.1, read on the forward strand.
CAATAAGACAGAGAGAAGAAGTCTATAATTCTCATTAATCATAAGCCCTTTAAATAGGGAGGAGTTACAAGTAGATAGTTAGGATATATTTCAGTTCTAATCTAACTCTGATATATTTATCTCTATCTCTATCTCTATCGTCATATCCTTTAGACGATGACACACTTATCCTACAACACTCCCCCTTGTGCCGAGTTAAAGGAGTGGTGGTGCACAGTTGTTGCCTCGTTAAAACCTTACGCCAAAATAAAACCCAGTGGGAAAAAATAAAAATATGACGAAGGAAAGAGTACAACGCACCAGCTTCTTTGCAATACATAGACTTATCCTTCAGTCTAGTTTTCTCTTAGATTCATACTTTAATCTTGAGAGTTAGGAAAACATGATGGTATATAAACAGTTGCCTCACTAAAACCTTACACCAAGGAACAAAACCCAATGGGAAAAATAAAACCTTGGTTGAAGGAAAGAGCACAACATACCAATATCAAATATATAGTAGACTCCCCCTTTTGTCTACTACTCCCCCTGATTCGTGCATTAATCAAGAGAGTTTGGAAAACATTTCCATTTACTTTCTACACGTTTCCCAATATATGGTTTTAGGTAATGACTTGGTAAAATATGTCACATTCTTTTGACACCTTACTTGATTCACTTGAATCTAAAGGAGAGTCTTTTATTGCTGATTGTATAGAAACTTAAGCAGAATATGCTTTGTGTTATTACCTCTGATGTATCTTATGTTCATTTCTTCGATACATGATGCATTATTTCCATATATGCAAGTAGGATACTGGTTGAACCCAAAATTACTAACTCCTCTAATATATGTAATGATAGTCCTTAATCATATACATTATTTTATTATCTCATGGAGAGTAATATTCTTGGATTAGTTCAAGGAGGTAGTTACAAATGATTGCTTAGTTTACTTCCAAGCAATCGACGTGTTCCTTATGGTAATTCTTTATCCAGTTTGGGAACAACCTTTGTATGAGTCAGACAGATACCTAATATCAGCAAACACATACCAAGACATTGATTGGTGTTTTTCTATAAGAGCTAGTACTTTTGCTGCTTACATTCTAAGTAGGTATTGAAGTTCCATTATCAATCCCATTTTTCTTTCTATAGGGAAAGTATATACCCATGTCAATGGTTCCAAAAGATTAATTTGATATCATTCCAATGACTTTGCGTTGGCGCTGAGCTAAATCTAGCTAACAAGTTCACTGAGAAATACAATATATGGTCAAGTGTATTATGTTAAGTACGATAATGCGCATATTGTACTTAGATAGGGAGTTCTAACTCCCAACATTTTTCGTTATCATCCTTTAGACGAAATGGATCTTTTCTTATATCCGACACTTCGACCGATCATGGGAGTGCTAACCGGATTCACTTTGTCCATATTAAATTGCCTGATTATTTTCTGGACATATGCGATCGGTGAATTAATATTTCACAAACTCGGTGTCCTAGCTCAAATATCTAGACAAAACCATGTATTCCCAAGATCTTTCCTCTCAAAATCAGATTTCAAGTAGCTTGTGGTTCCTCTCATTTCATCAAGAGTGCCTATTATGTTCATAACATTGACATATAGAGCTACTTTGAAAACCTGGAACTTGTTTTCCATAATAAATACGCAAGAAAACAGTTCATCGTTCTTATATATCCTTTCCCAATCAAGTATTCCATTAGGCGGGTATACCACATCCGCTTAGATTGCTTTAATCTATAAAGTGGGCGTTTCAATTTTATTGCAAACGTATTTCATGGTTTAGAGTTACTTAATTTTGGTAATGTAATATCATCAAGTACTTTTATATATCTCTAAATCTAGATCCCCGTAGAGATATGTGGTAACCACATTCATGAGCTACATTTCCAGTCCTTCAGAAACTATTAGGTTAATTAATTAGCAGAACGTTATAATGTCCATCACGAGAGAGTAAGTATTCTCATGGTCAATCCAGGGCGTTGTGAGAAACCTTGCGCCAAAGGAGAGCCTCATACATTAGGACTTCATTATTCTCGTTACGCTTTCTGACAAAGACTCAATTATGTCCTACGGGCTTTACACTTGGTAGGTTAGCACTACCTGACCAAATACCCGATCCTTTGTCAAAGAATATAATTCTTTATGGATTGTTTCTTTGCATTTAGGCCAATATGCTCTTTGTTGATATTATTCAACCGAGCCTGGTTCGATGTCGTCGTGCTCGATCATCTTATGAGCCATCATATATGCGAATAAATCATCAATGATTATATATGATCTGTCCATCAACTCATATATACTCTCATAGTTCATTTGAGATTAATATTCATCTCTAGAATCAATATTAACTTCGGAGCGTCCTCCAGTGATGATTCATGGACATAATTATAATTAGAGACAATCTCATGAGAGTTTTGTGTATTGATGATAAATGGATGTGCCTAACTATTCTCTTCCTTTAGAATAGTATCCATCGAACCAAGTAGCTTCCACCACTTCCATTTGGTAGCTACGACCTCAACCACACCTCCACTATGTGTGATTGCAACGTACTTTCCAGTGGCGTTGTGCCCTTGTTGGGGACTTTTTAACCTTGCGAGTATATTTGCAGCTCGTATATGTGATCTTGTCACTTTTGGAATATTAAACGTATCAGGTATCGAGTCTGATTCGTTTGATTTCAACATTACGTTGTGAAGTTTTGGGGATCAAAATGAGATAGAGTGAGAATATTCAATGACACTTCCTGTCGTTCCCATGGAAAATCCTTTTTCCTATCTCCCCCTAACGACGGGAAGACTGTCTCATGAAAGTGACAACCCGCAAATCTAGCGGTAAAGATATCACTAGTCAAATATTCTAATTAGCGGATAATTGTTGGGGGTTCATATCCAACATTTACCAAATCGTCTTTAAGGACCCATTTTGATGCGCTGTGGGGGCGCAATTGACACATATAATCAAACATGCGTAAATGTAAAGTATCAGACTTATATCCAGTTACCAACTGGTACGTATGAGTCTGGTTAGCAAGTAGTGGGTCTAAAAACGATAAAAAAAATTGCATATAATAATTGCATAACCCCAGGTAGATGTGGGTAAATTGATGCGCATTACTAATACCCTAGATGTCATCATATTCTTTTGATAACAACTTCTATGAGACCATTTTATATATACACATGGGGTATAGGAAACTCTACATTGATCCTAATACATATGCAATTAACATCAAATCCTTATGATGTAAATTCTCCAGCATTCCAAGTCATGTAGACTTGATGAAATAATAAGGATGGTGAGCCATTAAACGTATAACTAGTGCTAGGAGTACAATATTTCATGTGGACAATAATACGACATGCGTTCATCGAGTCGAAACCAGAACCATAAAGTACTTCAATGGCCCGCATTCTGGATGTTTATGTCCATAAATATCACCTTGTATTCGTTGTAACAATGGAATTTTTTTTTGTATAATGTCCTTAGCTTTAGGACGATCTCATTCCTATATTGGCTAAGGATTAGGGTATATACAAAAGTTTTATGTATTCAAGAGGGCATATTATGATAGCAATGTTGTTTCTTATGTTGCAGAAGTCAACAGTTGCAATTTGCCTTGTTTTGCCTTTCACTCGAAATAGAATGTGTTTATGTGTATTTTGCAATACACGGGTCACTATGTCATAACCATGGTGTCCAACATGGTCATGTCGAAACATATATATGTGTTATTGCCCCCAAAATTTCTTTATTGGTGACAAAATATGTTCCGATGACCCAATGATCTACTAGTTTGACACATTAGTTCCCATGATATATGTTTCATTTCATATTCATTGGAATTTATGTATATATGCTCATTTTCATTTCCATTTGATACGAATATCTTTACAAGGTTCCTATTAAACTTGTTCCACCAAGAAAGTGACAGTCCATCGTCTAAGTAATTTGGTTGGATGTATTATAAAACAAGTATTAGTCTATCTTTTTTTTTCCGATTGTGTGATAGGTCAAAAAAATCAATTCTCCTCGATACATTCCTAAACGGAACGGAGAGTATTGAATTTTTTTTATTTGTTTTGATGTATTTCTTTACATCTATAATGGTTACATATTCGATTTTACTTTAGCAAAGAAATTAATTTTGGTACTTAAAATTAATTTCAAAGAAACATATGCATAATCAATATTAAATATTAAAACAAATATGTTATATTTCATTTTCAACGTGTTCCCTTTTTGATAGAAGCACTTTTTAGTGCATATCTTATTTGATTGTCCATTATCATCTGGATAGTAGTTGTATCCTACTCCAGGTGTTGAAAAATCATTCATGATTCTTACCAATACCCTGGCCCTTTATAGGGTCACGTCCACATGGTGTAGAAATGTCACATGTGTGAAATTGTTTTTAACTCACAATCCTTTGGAGTTGTTTCCACCTCTAACACTTTCACTATCGATATCGGGAATTTTCTTTATCCCGACATATGTCGAAAGAACCTTGTTATGTCTCTCAATCACTTTCATTAGGTTGATGAGTTTGTCTAAATGTTGCATTCCAACTTATAATTATTTACTTATATATGAAAGGTGGAAATAATGTTAAAAATCATGTCATCTTCTGTGAGTTCCTTGCCACAGAGATTGAGACGCGTTTTGGATATAATATTTCTTTGTTGACATCAGTTACTTTTTTGTAATCGAGTAAGTGGGTTTCATTCCACTGTACGATTAGTTCGGGAAGTACATATTCATGAGTACTCCCGATTATCCCTTTCGAGACATCCCACATTTCTTTGGGGGTTTCTAGTAAAGGTATTCCTATGAAATTTAGGATTTATATGTCGTCTCAAAACATGAAGGTGTTTGCTTGTACATTTTCAAGAGGTTGGTTTTAGAGTCAATAGGGAGTTGATGAACTTTAGGTATTTTCTTGTACCTTTTCAAAAGGAGATTTATATACTTATTTATAATACTCAGATTCTTTTGAGTTTACGACGTTGATTTTGGGATGAGTTGTTTCAACCATTTACATATATAAAGGATAATATATGATTTTTCTTTTTGATAAGAAAATGGATTATGGTTATGAAATTTCATTATCATAACAATATTGGATTTTGTATGCTTTAATTTTATTGATAATAATTCATCAATATTTCAATTTTTGCGAAAAAGAAATCACTCAATCTATTGGATTTCCAGGTAGTAGGGGAATCACATGGATTTCTTAAATCCCTACAAACCTTAGGGCTATTTACACCCGTTTGACAAAATCCTTTCAATGATGTATTGCGATTAATTCATCAATGAAATACATAGATAACATTTGTTATTTGGTAAATTTTGACACGAGGTTAAAAAAATTCATACCATATTGGTATTTTGGGATCTTTTGGCAAGAGGCTAAAGTGACTATGAGTTTGGCATATGAAACAATTTTAATACCTTAATAGCATTTTTTGGAGCTTTTGGTAAAGATCAAAATATATGAGCTTGGATGTGTAACTTCCAAAAAATAATTATATAGTTTAAAATTATGAGTAAGAACCTACAATCAAGATAAATGTTTGATTTTAACATTTTCATACGATTTTTGGAGCTTTTGTCAAATAACAAAAGTTATGGGGGTTGAAAGTGTAACTTCTAAAAATTAATTTTAAGATTATGAATTATAATGAAGATAAACATTTAATTATTAACATAAACAAATAAATAAATTGTAAAATAATTGGATAACCATTAATAAATATTAATATTAGTTTAAAACGATAAATGCAATCATATCCATAAAAACTATCATACTCACATGAAATTAAAATATGTTGAATCAAAATTAATGTAATATAACAACCAAATATTGCAATAAATAAATAATTTTTTTTCCAAATATCAATAAATAAATAAATTCGATTTGGTTAGTAAAAAAGAATTTCAATTCAACTGGTATCATTTATCAACAATAAAAAATATAATGAAAGTATTATATACATCAAATCATAAACTTATATTATTCTAACATGATATCATAATATTCAATTATAAAGAAGTTAATAGAAAACTTACTATAATTTTTGACAGACATGGCAACGAGCAAGCGGTAACGGAATAGCGAAACAATTTTGCGACAAGACATTCAACGGCGGCAGACAGCAGACAAAACAACTGTCTAGCGATGTTGGAGATTTTGAGCTTTACGTGTTGATAACGTGTTAAAAGGAAAAACAAATGAAACAACAATATGGAGAGAATACCAATAAGACAGAGAGAAGAAGTTTATAATTCTCATTGATCATAAGCCCTTTAAATAGGGAGAAGTTACAAGTAGATAGAATATATTTCAGTTCTAATCTAACTCTGATGTATTTATCTCTGTCTCTGTCGTCGTTATCTTACAACAAAAAAAGATAAATAAGTAAATAAACAATATGATAGAAACTGATCACAGTTGAGAATTAAGATCCGAGTAGTTTGGAGAAACTCTCCGCTATTGTTTTTCATTCTTCGATCAAATCAATCACTTCATCAAATCCATCGATTTCATCTGGTTTTGTTTCATGTACGGCTCTTGATTCATTCAATTTCATTGCATTCTTACTTGTTTAATCTCATTTTCTTACGATTCTTATATTGATTTTGATCTGATAATGATTAACGTTTATTCGTCGTTAGTGTTTTCTTGTAATGTATCTGCATCGATGAATGTAGTTGTCTTGTGATTGTATTAGAAGTTGGCGTCTTACAGGAATCAAATAGTCATGCGTAGAATATGTTTATTAGTTTGTGATTTATGATTGATTAATTGGAAATCGAGTTATGAAGATTGATAGAATTCTCGAATTGAGTTGTACTTTTTTTTTTTTGCCTTTTGTGAAAAAGGGTTTTATGAATTTTCTCAGCATATGATGAACTAGGACAACTTGTAATTCATGATCTTATTAAGTTGTCTCTCATCTGATCTACAAATGTGTGATTCAAATGTGGCTTTTGAGTTCTGAATGAAGTACTTAACAAGTCTATTGATGATAATTGAAACCGTTAGCTCAGCTAGGTGATTTGTGGTTTTGTTGAACTTATTGATATGATTTAAGGCACTTGAATGAGTTTGGACAACCCTAGATAGACGAGATATACCGAGTTTGTTTGGTTTTTCTTTAAGATCTTATACACGCAATAATTATGGTGTTGTGATTTGTTGGTATCTTGGAAGATGCAATGGTGGTGTTGATCTTTAGTTGTTATTATGGTTGCAGTCATGGCAGGTTTGGCGCCCGAAGGTTCTCAGTTTGATGCTCGTCAATATGATTCCAAAATGAATGATTTGTAAGTTCTATGTTGATGATATTTTCTAGGAAATTGTCCAAAATAGCCATTGTGGACTCTCCAATTCATTTTATAGCCGCTTGTCTACTCAATTGACCAAAATAACCAAGATTTTGCAAGTAGCACTTTAGCAACTTGGGAAATTACTTTTTATGAATTTAATATTCATAAAGTAACTTTTTAGCAAGTTGCTAAAGTGTTACTTATGAAATGCGGACGTGGCACGTAGCACTTTAGCAAGTTGGGTAAGTATTACGGTAGCACTTTAACAACTTTAGCAAGTTAGGTAAGTGGAACTTCCACGTCAGCATTACGCAAGTAGCAATTTAGCAACTTGCGAATCATAAAAAGTGGATTTTGTGGCTATTTCAGTCAATTATGTAGAAAAGCGGCTATAAAGTGAACTGCGGGGGGGTTAAAATGACTATTTTGGGCATTTCCTTATTTTCTAACTGTGTACAAGCTAAATAAATGTTATCTTGAGATTTCTAATTGAGATATACTTGATCTACATTGTGTACAAATCTTCTGCAGTAGAGCAGCATATATAGCGCACAAGCTAATTGAAACTAGTGTGTAATTATATGCAGGCTTTCATCTGATGGGCAAGATTTTTTCACTTCTTATGATGAGGTTTATGATAGTTTTGATGCTATGGGCTTACAAGAAAACCTATTGAGGGGCATTTATGCATATGGTATGTTTAATCATCAAGGACTAATGATCTTTTCTATGCTTTCATATGAATGTATGCTTTCATATGTTGTGCACTAAAGAGTCTGATGAAAATAGGTCACCAATCTTAGGGGTGTTTCAGTTTTTTTGGAAGCCTTGTTACGCTTGTACCATGATTATAGATCGACTGGACGAGTAATAAATAAAACAAAATATAAAAGTTCATATCATATATTATACCAAAGTCTTTCACATCAAAACAGCAAAAATGTCTTAAAGTTACAAAGTAACCTATGAAATTCACTCAACCATTCCTCTGTCATTCTTCGAAAGCTGGAATTGAGAATCGCCAAATCGGCTAAAAGGGTAAAAACCTTAAATATTATAACTGGGCTAAATGTTAAAACATATACACCCCAAATTTTAGAGGCCCTGTTCCATATCTCACATTGGAATACCCTCGGGCCAATCTTGTTGAATAGTAGCATGATGACTGCAAAGAAAGAGACTTGTCTGGATATGCTTAATGTTGAATCTTGTGGTGTTTCGATAGTCCCAAAATCATATTCCCTCCGTTCCAAAATAAATGTCCACAATGAAAAAGGCACACAGTTTTAGACATGTCTAATTATTACACTTTTAGTTAATCAAAGGACATTTTTGCCCTTAATAATAGATGAAGTAATTAATTCTCCATCTCATAATTAAGGGTAAAATTGGAAAGTGGGCATTTTACTTTTTCAAAGCGGACACTTATTCTAGACAAACTAAAATAGAAACATGGACACTTATTTTGGGACGTAGGGAGTACATCTTTGAATAAGCTTTGATGTATGCAACATATGTTTTGGAACATAATTGCATTTTGTATGGCTGTTCTTCCTTAATTAAGTTTACTATGGCATTGAACATTGTAAACGTCATTTAGTTTGTATGACTGTTCATCCTTAATTAAGTTTACTATGGCATTGAACATTGTAACTGTAGGATTCGAAAAACCATCTGCGATTCAGCAAAGAGGAATTGTTCCCTTCACGAAGGGTCTTGACGTAATTCAACAAGCTCAGTCTGGAACTGGGAAGACTGCGACTTTTTGCTCAGGTATCCTCCAACAACTCGATTACAACACTATGGAATGCCAGGCGTTGGTTTTGGCCCCTACTCGCGAGCTTGCACAACAAATAGAGAAAGTTATGCGAGCACTTGGTGACTACCTTGGTGTAAAGGTGCACGCTTGCGTGGGTGGAACCAGTGTTCGTGAAGACCAACGCATTCTTTCGGCTGGAGTTCACATTGTTGTTGGTACTCCCGGGCGCGTGTTTGACATGCTGCGCAGGCAGTCTCTTCGTCCAGATTTCATTAAGATGTTTGTGTTGGATGAGGCCGATGAAATGCTTTCAAGAGGGTTCAAAGATCAGGTACTTTCTACTTAGTTTTACCATTTCAAGATTCTTGGCATGGTTGTATATAGAATGATTATCATGTTTGCAACTATGCGATCACCCTTGGCTATGTTGTTGTTGGCCGAAAAACTAGCTGTTAGAGCATCTCTAACAGATTTTCCTAACTATAAAAGATTTTGGTCCAACAGATTTTTCAAAATGGAGAAAATATGTAAGAGAGTGTGAAATTTTCAAAATTTGGAGAACTCCCCAAAAATGATTATCATGTGAGAGAAATAATATTTTATTAAATATTAAAAAATATTTTAGTAATATAGTTAATGTTGTAATCTTGAAAATAGAGAATCGGTTGGAGTTGAATGTAATTTCTTTTGGAGATTTTGAGTTTTGATTCTCCATTTTGGAGATATTTTGGACAATCTGTTACAGATACTCTTAGCAGATTAGCTAGCTTATAAGCTAATACAATGTAAAATAACTTAGAGCAGCTTTCTAATTAAATATTTTTCCTAATAATTGAGACCAACAAGCTTATTGAGAGCCTGTGCAGCTACAGGCAAAATGTCTTATGTGGCCAAAAGCTCTCCTAAAAAGCTCTATTGTGGATCATTTTATAAAGGACATTTTAAAAAATTAATTCGAAAAATATAAGGGGCATAATCGGAAAAAATAAACTAGCTTATGGTTTTTCAAGAAACCCAAAAAGTAAGCTAGCTTATGGAGTTATGGTTGCGGTCCTTGCGGACCATGTCCTTAGTCCCTACAACTTTAATCTAACGGGTAAGAAGGTGTGTATTCTTGTAGATGTGCTTTATTAAGTTGTAAAATCTCCAGATGGTATAGATGATTGTTTCTTGCTTGCAGATCTATGATATATTTCAGCTCCTCCCTGCAAAGATTCAAGTTGGGGTATTCTCCGCCACAATGCCGCCCCAAGCATTGGAGATCACGCGGAAATTCATGAACCGGCCCGTAAGGATTCTTGTCAAGCGTGACGAGCTCACTCTCGAAGGAATCAAACAATTCTACGTCAACGTAGAAAAAGAGGAATGGAAGCTCGAAACCCTTTGTGATCTCTACGAAACTCTAGCCATCACTCAAAGCGTCATATTCGTAAACACACGTCGCAAGGTCGATTGGTTAACCGACAAGATGCGGAGCCGAGACCACACGGTCTCGGCGACTCACGGAGACATGGATCAGAACACGAGAGATATCATCATGCGGGAGTTTCGGTCAGGATCTTCGCGGGTTCTCATCACGACCGATCTCTTGGCTCGTGGGATCGACGTGCAGCAAGTTTCGCTCGTGATCAACTACGATCTTCCGACCCAACCCGAGAACTACCTGCACCGGATCGGGCGGAGCGGGCGGTTCGGAAGGAAAGGTGTTGCAATCAATTTTGTGACTAGGGATGATGAAAGGATGCTTTTTGATATTCAAAAGTTTTATAATGTGGTTGTTGAGGAACTGCCATCAAATGTTGCTGATCTTCTTTAGACTTAGATTTTGAGGTTTTTTTGGTGTTGAGATTTTTGATGTTTAGTGAGAAGGTAAGGTTAAGGTAGTGTTTTTTGATTTATTTGAAGGATTGAGGCTATTCACTAATGAAGATTATGGTTGAGTTTTCTAGCAACTCTATGACAGTTATGCTATTTTAGAATTTTTTTGGAAAATTAGAAAAGTTTGCTCCAACAACTATGCTAAACTTTCTTTTAAAATAGAGGAATAAAAGAGAGAAAAGAGAAATCTCCAAATTTAGAAGAAGGATAAAATATAGCATACATAATTACATATTACTAGATATTAAGGGCGCGTTTGGTTTGCGGGATTGGAATGGAATGGATTGGATTTCAAGGAGGGATTTTGATTTGGGGAGATTTGAAATCCCTTCATGTGTTTGGTTTGTAGGATTTGGAATGGATTTCAAATCCATTGCTTTACAAGTGTTGTTTGGTTTCTAGGATTTGAATTAAGTTTTTTTTTTAATTATTTGTTCGTTTTATAAAGAATTTATTTTTGTTGGTAAATTAATTTTTTTTATCGATTTTTCTAAAATTATATATTTAATCATGAATTAATTGTTGCTTTAGCAATGTTTTAAAAACCGGGTCGACCCGACCGGTCGAACCGGTTGAATCGGGAACCGGTGAAGAGACCAGGTCAATTGCGATCGGGTTGATGCCATTTTATGACCCGGATTTGAACCGGCCGGTTCTATTAAAAAACCGGTTGAACCGGTCATAACGAACCAGTATCGAACCGGTAACAAAAGTTAAAAACCAATAGTCCAATAGGCAATACGTATTAGCATTAAAAACCAACACTCCAATGTCTCAAGATCCATGATTTGGTTTGATCGTTATGTTTCGTTTTGATGTTTTTGGATTGATGTAAAACCTGTTTTATGTGTTTTTTTAATGATGTAAAACTTGTTGTTATGCGTATTTTTAATGTTTTAACTTGTGAACATCAAATTTTTTGTTTTATATGTATGTATGTATATATATATATATGTAGGAAAATGAAAATTACAAAAAAATTCTTGAAACCGGGTTGACCCGGTGGTTGAACCGTGACCCGGTCACCACACCGGGTCAACCAAAAAACGGTTTTTAAAACATTGCGCTTTAGAATCCATAGGATTTGGATTTCAAATTCATGCCCAATGTCAAGGATTTCCAAATTCATCATACGAGGGATTTTAAAATGGTCAACGGATTTGAAATCCGGTCAACGAAATCATTTCCTGCAAACCAAACGTAGGATTGGAATGGATTTGAAATCCAAATCCCTCCAAATCCATTTCAATCCCGCAAACCAAACGCGCCCTAAATTTTACAGATTTCTCCATATTTGGAGATTTATATCTTTCCTCTATTTTTCTATATTATAGCATAAAATTTATGAATTTTAGCATAGCTATCAGAGATGCACTTATAAATCGTCTCCAAATGAAATGTTTGGTTTTTAAAGAAACTTCTTTTTTAAATTTGTCTGTTTACAGTCGTTATAAAGATCTTGATGAAATAATTTATAATCTATAAATTTTTGTAACTTTATTTTATTTAAAGGGTTTTTAGTATTTAGGTATTAGTTAATACTTATATTCGACTACATGCCATATCATATGTTCAACACGAATATTTTTAATCAAAATTAGGGTGACAATTTTGTATAAAACTATTCCAACCAACTTGTATCAATTAAATTGGTACCAATTACCAATCGATTGGTAGTACCATACCAAATATGTAAATTTAATTGGTACACGATATTAGAAGTTGCATGTCACGACAGTCGATTATAGTGACTTATTTAATTCTTTATTAGTTTTTGTACATGTATTACCTGGAAGTTCAAAATTTCACTCAAATTTTGAACATAATTATAAGTTTTCATATATGTAACTTGAAGTTGGTACAATACTAGTACCAACATGTACCAATTGAAAAAGATTGTACCACTACAATTGGTTGGTCACGGTATAGGATTTTACGTACCGCTTATAATTGGTTGGTAAACTGTATTGAAAAAAAAACTTGATACCATACCAAATCGACCCTAATCAAAATTTGCAACAATGAATGGTGTTTTTAAAATTTAAAGTATATAAAGCTTTTACTATTAAAAAAAGTGAAATAGAAGAGAGAATTTATAAAAACTAGAGATTTACAGTTCAGTAACTTTTTCATCACCAACTATTATCACAATTGCTATGAAGAAGAAAAGAGACAAATGCTGATTTTGAAAGAGTTTGTTTGTTTGTTTTTGTTTTATGGAAAATTTACAAAGACATATTATCCATTCCTTCCTTCCTTCCTTAACGAACCCTTTCTTCGTCTTCGAAATGTAGACTCTCCATTCCCTTGAGAGTCGTTTCGTATTTCTTTGTTGCAGCTACATTCTTCCCAACCGAAGCATTTCTTGGGTCCGACGACCCACCACCTATCGGTGAACTTCTTTGTCTCGTGTCTGAAATACGTGAACGACCCGTGGGGTCCACCTCATTTCCTCGCCTCATCGATCCACTTGCTCGCCCAGTAAAACCCGAGCTTAACATCTGCACCAATTACCAAAGCACGTTTGCATAAAGAGGAACAGGGAAAACAGGATTACGTTATTCGTTTTATAAATACAAATACTCCATCCCAAAATAAGTGTCCATGTTTCTATTTCAGTTTGTCCCTGTTTACTAGTGCCTACTTTTCACTTCTACTATTGATTATGAGATTGAGAAATTCATTACTCTCTATTATCAAGGGTAAAATTGTTTACTAGTGCCTACTTTTCACTTCTACTATTAATTAAAAAGTGTAATGATTACAAATTTCTAAAACTGTTCCGCCTTTTTGAATGTGGACACTTATTTTGGAACTCATATCGTAAAAAAAACATTGTTTTCCTAATACCCATTTATTATTATTAGCCAAATAATACAAAACCATTCAAGCCCATGTGGATTTGTCCAAACCCCACCACCTACTGGGGTAGGATGTACACAGATCTTAACTCTGTTCTAAAGGGTAGAGAGACTATTTCTATGAAGACCCTTTTACAAACTATTCATGGTGGCTTGCAATGGAAGGAAAAGGACTATAAATTTTCTATATGATGGTTGCAGAAAAAGAGGGTTTTAGGTTGATTCGATGGAGTCTCACAAATACATATTATACAGAACAAAAACTGATTGAAAAGACTTGGGATTTATAAATATTTGCATTATAGAGACGTTTCAAAGAACTCACCATGGTATCTGTGGTCATTGTTGCATCATCAGTAACTGGACTCTTCTCCTTAGGTGGATTCCCAGAGTTTATGACTTGTGCAGAATTTCTTCGACGAGAAGGATCCATTGAAGATAAACCGGTCTGTTTCCCACTTTCCTCACCTATAACAGATTATTAGTTAACGAAATCCATCCCAAGAATACCAGGTGTGCTTGTTTAAGCATGTCAGGAAGAGTCTCCAAATAAATCGGCGGTCAGATGGGCCACCGTAAAAAATAGATAAATTATAAAGAAACCCCTTAAATCACTGCTCCAAATTCCTCTTTGCAGTCAATGTACCAAGGGTATACACCAACTCAAGGAGTTTCTAAATTACAGAGTTTGCCCTTTCAGATGAGGAGCAGAGAATATCTATTACACTAGTAGGGGAAATTTCATTTAGGAAAAGTAAATATTTTGGGGACCTTGAGAATCAATTATTCATGATGAATATACTTAAAATTCAGGAATATCATGCATTTTCGCTATTCGTCATGAATATCTATAACGATATTCATCAATAATTCATGAATAGTTGATTCTCTAGGATCAAAATATTTCCGGTTCTCAGATGAACCTTCCCCTACATTGATAATTATAACACTATACAAAAACGAATCTCAGAAGTTAGAAACTATACCTGTCTGCCTGTCACCATTTGGAATAGCAGGGGGTGTTCCAGAGCTTGGTCCAGCACCCATACCCTAATAGATAGAACAATTAGGTTTTATTCGTAATTCCGACAACCAAGTGCATGGAAGCAAAACATATATGCTACTTACAAGACCACGGGTAGGAGGAGCTGCAATCTGTGATTGCTGATACTTCAAAATTGTCCAATCGAAAACATAATCAAACTGAAACCCTATAAGAAGATGAAAATACGCAAGGCTAATACATTATCATCTGTATCATAGAAGTGTTTTTTTTAATTGCTGTTATTAGCTAAAATGGGTACAAACCTTCACGGATAAAGAGGTCACGGAATATTCTCTTCAGATAAGCATAGTCGGGTTTGTCCTCAAACCGTAGTGAACGACAATAATGGAAGTATGATGCGAACTCTGTCGGATAACCACGGCATAAGGCCTGAGGGAAGTTGAAAAGAATTCACCACCTATGCATTAGAGCTGTGTAAAAGGGAGAAATACAGTTGATCTTTTAGAGTGCAATACCTCAATCGATGTAGAAACCTTCTTCTCACTAATTTTCTCATACTTTTGTTTCTTATTTCCTGCTTTAAGCCCTTGCCAAGGAAGGCTGGTCATATAAAACAAACATCATTTGATTGATGAAGAGACCATTTATCTGAGAATGGGAAAGATATGAAAGGGGTACTACCTTCCTCTTAAGAAATACATGAGAACATATCCCAGAGATTCTAAATCATCCCTCCTGCTTTGTTCTACATGGTCCAGCAACAAAAAACATACACAAGTCAATATTCACAAGACTGCATCTTCAGGCATAAGAGTGTGTTTTTCATGCATATGTAGTAAAGCATACCAATTCCTAGATGAGTATTCATGCTTGCATATCTAGCAGTCCCAGTCAAGTTTTTGTTGTCTCTGCACAACAAGAAAATAGTAAATGTCTGGACAAATAGAACACTGCATGTCAATGATAACTATAGTACATGCACTGATGCACATTCAAAATGTATAACAAACTACTATTGGCACACAACTACTCTAGCAAACATAAGCCGATATGGTGCTAAAAGGCAAGAGAGAGGATACTATAAGGCCATCTTGCACCAAATTGTGAAGGATGCAAGCTCAGGTTACACAAAGCATGTACCCCCCCCCTTTCCAAAAAAGGCAGGTTACAGTTTCCACTCCAGGATTAAATACAGTACGATGCTGATCGAGTAACACTAAACTGCACAGTCCAAACATTTGATGCAATAAAAAGTGTATTGCTGCCCCATACCAGGAAGGCAAGATAGGATGAGTGTGTTTTAATTAAGATGTGGGGCACATACAAGAGGAAGGCATTTCTTGATGCCACTCCCACTTACATATATAATAACCATAAATGAGTTGTTAACAATCTCACCTGTACGGAATGTGCTGGTGAGTTGTAGTATCCCTGTATTTCTTGACCAGACCAAAGTCAATGATGTAAACCTGCATGAGAGCAGAAAGGAAATTATCATAATGAAGGCTCCAAATTGGTAGCAAAAATGGATGATCAAAATCGGTACCTGATTTGCACGTCGTCCCAAACCCATAAGAAAATTGTCTGGCTTGATATCACGATGTAGAAATGATTTAGAATGAACAAATTCAATACGATTGATCTGAAAGGAGTATCATAATCAATCATCATGGAAACAATAAAGGAAAAAGCTAAAACAATAAAGGAAAAAACAAAAGAATTGGTAAGTGACAAACCATTTGATCTGCAAGCATGAGAACTGTTTTTAGAGAAAGTTTCCTGCTGCAGAAATTGAATAAATCCTCAAGACTGGGTCCAAGCAAATCCATCACCAAAACATTATAGTCTCCCTCCACGCCAAACCATCTCACGTTTGGAATACCAGCTGCAATAGTGTGAATGTGGCAATTAAAATTTGCTTCAATGATAGAGAAAGGAGTACGTAAAAGCTATACATGTAAAACAAATTAATGCAGCTCCTTACTTCCTCCCTGTAGAATTCTGTATAACTTGGATTCGTAGAGCAGCTGAGGATGTTTTGTCTTGACATTTTCCTGAGAACAACCCAAGTAAAACTTCAAAAATAGGGAAAGGATTTCATCTTTCCTTAAAAAAAAAGAAACTGATGCAAATCAACATTCAATGAGTAATGCATGCCTGCATCACAACTGTGCGACCTTAAAACGGATAAATGTTGCCGTGTTTAAAATATAAAATCAATCTCAAAAGTGAAATGTAGGTAGATTCATAATAGTAAAGAGAGTTCTACCCTGTCTACATCCAGTAGTAAGGAAGAAAATCTCTCATAAGAGTATTGGGAACAACACAATAATGAGTCTATGTAGATACTAGCCCACGTGTATGATACGACGAGGTCCAATCTCTCATCTCATCTCCTATTAGCTTGTGAGAAGGTTTTATTCCTTATCCACTTGTTAATCCAATTCCAGCTTGCATGGTAACGCTGATTACTTCTCACTTACATATCAAAGGGCTAGTAATGTTGTTACGCTAGTTGTTCTCTGACCTCAAATACTTCTGTAACAGTAACTGTTATTCCACTTCAACTCTACTCATATTTCTTGCACATTTTGTTAACACTGCTTCATTGCATTCACCAGATTCAATGTTTTGAAGTTAATTGCTGTAAAAGAAACTGATGTATACACTATGCATAGCCTTCTATGGTTGTCTTATTAAGGTAGAAGATCTCCATGATACAACAGAAAGGTATCTTTAATCCAGACGATCCACAAGAACGCTAGATACAAGGAAACTTTAGAATGTCCACTATTCTAGTAAATCCCGCTGCACCGTATCTGTAGAAGATGTTTAACCCATGGTACCCAAATAGCTTCCAAAAGTGTAATTTGCTTAGAAATTAACAGTAACAAGGATCAGCTAGAGATAACTCCAAAACACTAAGAAATAGCTAAAGCCTAAAATGGTGTCATAAATACAAGAATACAACATGGTAGTTACGGCGTGTGACACATGCATGGGATCAATCTGGAAAAGGGCTGTGGACTATGGCACACATGGCATGCAGAAGTTTCATAAACCCCAAAGAGCACGGAAAGGGTAGAAATAAATCACATACGAGCCACATTAACCCATGTTATGGCACCGGGTTAAATCATATAACCATTACTTGCTAGTCCAACGCAAATTCATATATAGTTTCCAAAACAGAATGTATATGAATGGAAAAAAATGTTAACTTGTGAACCATAAATTAAAAGATGCATTTCACATTTCCGCAGAATGTAGATAAGAAGTGTCGAATGAAAGTACTATAAGATCATAACCAGCTGTGGTTTGCTAACATATTTATTATTATCATAAATTTAATGATCAACGACATAATCTAACATTGATTGGAAATGCTTTTCCTAGTCCTGATCCTATTTCGATGGGAGTCTCTTGCAATAAAAATGGCTGCATGCTCAGAGGAAAGGATAATACACATGAACACATTCATGGCCCACTTTTAAAGTTCAAGGGCTCTTATTATATAAATTTATCTTTCAAAAGAAGCAACAAAGATTTTTGAAGTATACCAATAGTTCAAAGGGTTATGTCAATTTTAATATTCCTAACCATTTGAAGTATCTTATACATAACCTAAACATGAAATATTCGCC
This sequence comes from Arctium minus, assembly GCA_954870635.1. NCBI lineage: Eukaryota > Viridiplantae > Streptophyta > Magnoliopsida > Asterales > Asteraceae > Arctium > Arctium minus. Next base: position 190,863,201 of record OX941080.1, read on the forward strand.
GCCAGTCAAACTGTGGGTAAAAAATAAATCTTTTGCCGAGATCATCCCAAAATATCAAAACCAAAAATGCTGTGGTGTCTCTTTTATTTTTGTTCCTACTTCCTCTTCCTCGTTTCCCTTTTTCTTCTCTTCATCGATGTACTATTCACCAAGGCATGACCAAAAAAGAGTACCACCAAGTCATCCCCATGTGCCATATCCCACATTGGAGCAACAGTACTCACCTTTTTTCTTTGTGCCACTGCATCAAGCAAGGTCACCCATGTCTTCCTTGACTAGGCTTACATGGTTACTTGAAAGAGAATGGAATCCTCCCTCTTTTGCAAAATTAGAAACGAATTCTCACTTTTAGCAGCCAAGAAGAAACACATTTCCACGTTACGACTATAAACCGACATGAGATTCCTAATTTGCCAGAACTTGTAACTGACATTTCTAGCAACACACCACCACTACTGAATTCTCACCTAATAATCGGATAACATTTGGAAACCTTAAACAAAATTCAAGATCTTCGGTCAGAAAAATGTGAGCAAATAGCATGTTGATAATTTCAGCTACTCATCTTTTAAACCAAATACATTCATCAACATTTTAAGCTAAAAAGGTAATACCCATTCATTTCAATTCCCAATAAAAACGATTAACTCATTCAATTCAATAAACCTAGAAATAACATCCTCAATTCATCCCTTCCAAAAAAAAAACATCCTCAATTCAACTTCTACATACTATAATTAACAAATAATAACCTCCACATACAAAATCCCAACATTACGACGATGATAAACAATACTCACAAGCTTAATTGCAACTTCTTCATTCGTCTGAACATTGGTACCTGTAAAAAAACACAAAACAGAAATCCATTCAAACAAACAATTCGAATCAACCAAAACTCATAAATTAAACAAAAAAACACAAACAATGACACCATAGAATTTAGGTATTGAAACCAATTAAAACATAATTTCGAAAGTGACGATCAACATACCTAAATAGATCTCTCCAAACGATCCACTGCCAATCTTCCGACCTAAACGAAATTTATTACCGACACGAGGCTCCATCGAGATCTAGGGTTTTGGAGATTGAAAATTTGAATTAGGAGGTATCCGTATTAGGAGTGAAATTAGGTTGAAGAAAATGAAGAAGGTGAGGAGAGAGAGAGAGTAGCAGAAAGCATCGCTTTCTCTCTCTAAAAGTTGTTTATATATATATATATACATGTTGAAATATATAAATTGAAACGGTCGCACACGCGTTAACATTGAACCGAAAGTGGTCTCTTTTTTTCTTGAACCGGATAGGTTTAGATGAAAAGGTCGGTGTCAGTCGTCAACCGTCGATTAAAATATTCAGATAAATTACAAGATCAGTCCCTGAATTATCTCACAAGTTACAAAAACAAAGGTGTTTTGAAGTGTTATAAAATTAACAATCAGATTTGGGCAAAATACGTTAAAATATAATAAAATTTATATTTAATGAGACCATATTTTTTAATTACTGTAATAAGTATTTAATTCTTTTTATTTTATATTCATTTTACATGATAAAAGGATTTTTAAATTCCAAACTACGGGATATCAATTATTGAGAACTTTAGGGGATATTTGGTTCGCAGAATGATTTCTGAAGAATGGAATTTGTCTAAGAAATTGGAATCTGTAAAGAATTGGAATGGAATGTTATCAGGTTTGATCAAGTGTTTGGTTGACAGGAATGGAATGTAATCGGTCAAATGAATTGAAATCTGTCTGTTTGGTTTGCAAAGTAATTGAAATGGAATTCTGAATAATGACAAAAATACCCTTTCTTTTATTTTTATTTTTTATTTATATTTTTTTAAATGCCCAGAGAGAGGAGAGAGAGAGAGAGAGAAAGAGAGAGAGAGAGAGAGGAGAGAGAGAGAGAGAGAGAGAGAAAGGGGGAGAGAGAGGAGAGAGAGAGAGAGGGGGGGGGGTTAGGAGGGTATTTGTGTCATTTTGAGAAAATCTAATGGAATGGAATTCAATTTCATCCATTTTAAGAAGAAATGACCAAATCCATAATTAAAGGATTTCATGGAATTCAATTCCATTCCATTGGTAACCAAACAACATGATGGAATTTGGTCAATAGAATTGACCATTCCAATTCTTTCAGATTCCGGCTGAATCCAGCGAACCAAACGCCCCCTTAGAGTTTGGGGATCCATTCCAGACCATTAGTTTAATATAATTAATGTTGTAATTAATAAGACAATTGATTCATTTTTTAAAAAAACATTAAAATTTCATAAATATATCTCTTTCATCTAATCTCCTCTCTCTTGTAACGTATACATACACACTTTCACAATTAAATATGTACATAAGGTAAATACAATGAAAATAACCTTACAACATTTCGTACTAACATCTTCACAATGTGTCCACAATGGGTAAGTTTATATTTAGTTTTATTGTTGTAGTTGGTAATAGGGATGACAAAAAATCCAGCACCCAAAGGGGAACCCGATCCCGGTTTGACCGGGATGGGGATGGGGATACCTTTCATCCCCGACCCCGAGTATTAATTACACACACACACACATATACATATATATATATATAGGGGCAGGTTCAAACGAGAAGTTAAACATTTTGCGAGAAGGCGATAAATGTTTAATCATATATGATACACAAGCTTAATCATATATGATTAAACACATGTTATATTGGCAATACATACACGTTTAATCATACATGATTAAACACACCTACAAGCCGTGTAATCATATATGATTAAACACTTATCGCCTTCTCGCAAAATGTTGAACTTCTCGCATGATCCTCCCTCCCTCTCTCTCTCTCTCTCTCTATATATATATATATATATATATATGCACACTAAGTATAATAATATTGTGAGAAACGCAATTACTATATATAATATATAAATATGATCAATCTTCCAAATGCATGATGAAAACTTGAAAAAGAGTTACATTATTGATTTGGTTATTCCTAGGAAACTTTTATTGATGTAACAACGTGATTATATAAAACTTCAATTATTAAGTATTGTAGTGGAGACATGGGATCATATGAGAAATGCCAATTTTGGTGAGAATTGTGAGAAATAGTTTTAAACCGTTGATCGCTTTTAATCAAATACCCTCTCATGAATTGCGGCTTAAAAGAGAATTGTTCTGGTGCATCTCGGTGCATCTTATCTCGATGTATCTCATTCTAATGTTATTCATTTTTTTCATCCAACGGTTGATAACCACTTCTCACGATTCTCACCATATTTGGCACTTCTCACCAGAACCCAACCTTTGATATCTTTGTATTTGAACTACGGTTTTTATGTTACCCTTATACAAACGCAACAATTAAAATTTGGCAATTAAAATTGACATATATATATTATATCTCAGGAATTAGGAAGTTCTTAAAAGAAGACTCCATTAATCCATATATTCGCCAAAAAATTTATTCAGATGTAGCCTAGAAAAAATGCAAGAAAATTCATGATTTAAAGGTTCGAAAGTCCCTTTCAAAGGAAATGTATTTATTAAATACTTATCCAAATATAATAGTTATTAAAAGAGAGTTGGAAAATAGGAAAGAGCTAAACTGCATAACTACACAAACAAAAATGTGTCTACACATATAAATAGACATATGAACTTTTGAAAATACATAAAAATTACTGTAAATTTTTTTTTATTAATCAAAACAAGATATGTCTAATTTAGAACTTTTTTTTTTTTGCTTTATTGGTGCATTTTTTTTTTCTTTTTGAAGGGTGTTCTAGGCTATGCTTATTGGTGCATTTTTAAAGAAAGATTTTGATAAACTTTTATAACTAATGTTAAAGGAAAGTGGGATTTCTATTAATTTCTCATGAATGAATGAGATGCATGTAGGAGCATGCTTGTCATTTGTGAAGAGAGAAAGTCGGTCTGAAGTAAGGGAAAATTTATTGGCATCCTAAAAACCTTATATACACCCCACCTTACCCCATACTCACCCTACCATTCATAATTAACTCATGTGTTTGACTTTTTTATTTTATTTTAAAGTTTAAATAACTTTTTATGTTTCCAAGGTAATTTACACTCATGCTTGTGTGTAAATAATATGACCCATGAGTAAACACCATTTACCTCACACCTATAAGGCTATAACCTATATCAGGAATAAATAAAAAATTGAACGATTGTTACACTATAAAAAGAAAAAAAATCATTATTCCGCCAAATTGAAATTAAGACACATTTCATTCTTTGACATTTCTAATTTTTTAATCAATTTTGTAATGTTAGGTTAAATCGATCCTATTTTTTAGAGTCAAATAGTCAGAAAAAATATAATGAGGTATTATAATAATATCAAATTTTAGTATAATCTTGTTACTATTTATCATAATCTTAATGAAATATGTTAGTTTTTGTTGGGTCATCAAGGATTTGAAGATGATCTCTCTTTGAATCATCAAAATTCTATGAATTTACTCCTGACTCCTACTTGTAATATTTGAATAACATCTTTTGTACTTGTATATTTTTAGGTTATTTGTAATAGTTTAGTCATGTTTTTAAAGATCGGTGAAGTCGAAGATCAACCGAAATCAGCAAAAAGTAAGTCTTCAGATACGGATCAAGATAATCTTCCAATACTCAACTAAGCTACCCTCTCATGTCGTTTACCCCTCACCAATCGGCACGACCTTCTAGCTACCGAATTGCCCCTTACCAATCGACAGGACCTCTACCTGCCGATTTGCCCTTGACAAATCGGTAGGACTCCCTCCTGCCGATTTTGTCTTAGCAAGTTGGTAGGACCTCTTTCTGCCAACTTCTTCCTAACAAATAGATAGGATCATTTGTCGTCTTGCACAGAATATCTCCATCAAATCATGGAATGATGGGGACATTCTCTGAAGAACCAGAAAAATGATGTTTGTCGTTTACATCACTTTCAGGTGTTGTCTACAACAAGGTCCAAAGGCCAACTATGTTCCATGTTAAGACAAGAAGAACATTTGTCTTTTTTAATAACATCTCTTCTCTAACATTCAATCCCAAAGTGACAAGTGTCCTCAACATTTAATGCACATGGTGATATATAAAAGGTGAAGACTCCTCCCATGCAAGGTTTGCGTTTTTTAAAAGAGACATAAGTGTACTCAAGCAAAAAGTTGGCAGATTTGTCCTCTCTCATAATTCATAACTTTAATCTTTGTGTTTTCAAGTTGTTTTTAAGTTTCCTTGTTTCTTAGTGAAAGATTGTTAGAATAGTTTTATTTGTTCTTTCCGCAACAATCTTAAAAAGTTTCTGTGTGTAATTTTTGATTTTTATTAATAAAGAATTAAATTAAGTAAAAATTTTGTGAGTATTGTATTCAACCCTCATTCTACAATGCTTGTTTGTTCTTGCAATTACATTTTGAGACTAACAATTTTTTTGTTTAAATTACATATAAAGTTATAATTGAATAATTCTTTTAACATGTCTTATTTATTTGTCAACTAGTTTTTGTCAAACATGATTAGTTTATCGGTCAACTTGTCAGCTATCAACCGGTTTGCAAAAAATAGCCTTAGAATCTGTTTGGTTGCAACGTCATTTCAAATTAAAGAAAAAAATCAAATCAGTCCAATCCATGACCAAAAGAAAAGGCGATTTTTGAAAATATCTTAAACCAAGAACTGGTATAGAAAAACTATAACCGAGAATCAGACCAAATCGATTCGATTATTCTATTATATCAGTTTGTGATGATTATATTTCTACAATACTTAATACACCAAGTCACCAACCTTCCTAAAAAATCACATCTTACATACATTCTTTTTTTTTGGTCAATTTTAGTGTTTCATTTCATTCAACCGATATATCATTCAAGCCACACTTGTTGGCGGACAGGATTGTTTGGTTGATTTTCCATTAAATATTGTATAGATAAAGCTTATGTGTAGATTAATCTGCCTATATAGATTAGAAGAAATTTTGTTTGCAAGGTTTTTTTATAGAGTAAAGGAACGTGTTTTTCAATTGAGAGAGACAAGATTTGGAAAAAACGTGGTTTTCTGCATAATGTCTCCCCCTAGAAGCTTATTGAATAAACCACTTTATATCATTAAACCACTAACGAACAGTCATGTATAGCTAACTCAATAAGTTATGAGTCTCGTTAAGATCATTAAGCTTATAACAAACATGCCTTTAGCATGGTTGTACAAAAGGTGCACCATTTAGACGTGTCACAACGTAAAACCAGAGTGATGCATCATAAACGTCAGGTATATAAGTTTAAATAACATTTTAATTAAATTTATGACTTTCTGAGCCATTTATCGAAAATTTATCAACTTTCTTTACAAAGAGATTAAAAAAATGTACTACAAAATAACCCAAACACCAAAAATAGCGATCATCAAAATACAACAAGGTCAATTAAAGGATTAAAAAATGAAACAATTAAATTAACCGAATTATCTCATCGTTTTGTGGGTCCCGTCTTCATTTACATACGACCAATACTCGTGTTATTGTTTTTTTCGAGTCGTTAAAGTGGGACCAACACGATATAAACGAACAGAACTTACGTTCTTATTAACCACACAAGATTAGTTAGCGGCAGCCATGGGGGTCCTCGGGCTCGGGAGACCCATGTACGAAAGCCTTGGTGAAAGTCGAACCTTCGGGCTTGGCCTTGGGGACGGGATTGGACCGTAATTAGCAAAGTTCCCAGGAACGACACGAGGAGATAAGTTGACCTGTTCAAGGGCTCGGGATTGTAGCTCCTGTGGATAATCCCGAACGCAGCCGATTCGGGGCCCATTTCCGGATGACCACTTGCAAGACAAACGGTTAGCCAGGTTATAGCGTATCGGGCTTGACTTGATATCTTCCGGCCGACGAGCCGAAACCGGCCTGGGTGCGTCCACGATGGATGTACTTGTACGCTCAACACGGGTCGGTGTACGAAGAATGTCCACCGGTCTCGGATGTGGGATGACTAGTGGTTTAGGCTTTACTTCGTTTTCAGCGACCTTAAACGAAAAGCCGACGCTCGCGTCATCATCGTCAACCGAACATCTCTGCATTACGAGTTGTAATCAGAATTTGAACTATGAACGAAATGTACAACCCTTTTATGCATAAGAATCGTGTGTACTAATAGACTGCCATATAGCGTCAAATACATTTGATTAAAAGTGATCAACGGTTTAGATCCACTTCTCATGGTAACCTCAACTTTTCACACGAATCGCCTATATATATATATATATACATATGTGTGCGAGAAGTTAAACATTTTGTGAGAAAGGGAGAAGTCTCGATATCATTTACACGTCCTTTGGGTGTGTTTAATCATATATGATTAAGTGTATATATATTTTCAATGTAACGTGTGCTTAATAATATATTATTAAGCTCTCGCAAAATGTTTAGATATGTATGTGTATGTATTATATATGCATACCTTTACATTTGTGAGATCAACATGGTTTTCCTCCAAGAAACAAATGAATTCCCTAAAGTTCTCTTCAGTTGGAAGGTAGTGACCACTGTATGGCCAAATAGCCTGAAACAAAAATTGCAAAAAATGTAAGTTTAAGAGCATAAAAATCACAAATTTTTTGAGTGAAATACCATGCATTAGAGACTTGTACCTCAAGAATTCCGCCGTGGGCGACTAATCGTCCGGCGGCGGTGGTGGCACCACCGGCTAGAAAGCTCGAATGCTGAAAAAGCCCTTTCTTTTTCTGGCCAACGTACAAGTTCCTCGTTGTGCTTAGAACGAAGATCCATTTGGAACCCTCGATGGTTTCCAAAAGCAAACCGCTTTGCCGGAAAACGAGCTTTCCGTCTTCAACAATCACTTCGTATGATTCCCTTTCGTTCTGTAGAAACAACGACGGTTAAAAAAACGGAAATTTACGTTGTTTTGATGAAAATGAGTGCGGAATGAGACTTACGGGTCCTAAGTACTTGATGCATTGACGTTGCATATGCGACCTCGGACACTTCTCGAGGTTTATTTCTTTGCCATCTCCGACATCCAACCTTTGATATTTCAAAAAAAATAAACATCATAAAAATTTGATTGAATTTAAGAAAATAATGTCTTGACAAAGTAGCTGATAAACTAGTCAGGTTTGATAAAAAAACTAGCTGATAAATTATATGACATGTTGAATAATTAATTAGAAAAATATAAGGGGTATAATTGGAAGAAAAAAGAAGCCCATGGGTCTTATTGACACACTACTTTAAGTAAAGTTTCAAAAAGCTAGCTCATAAGCTATGAGCTAGATTATGCCCGATTAATCGAACATTTTTCAATAAGTTCAAAAAAATAAGTTGTTAAACGTGGCCTAAAAAATCGAAAGTCTCGAATCGGGTTGTTACCAGTAGAAGAAGGGTTGGCTGCTTTCGCTTTCGAACCAAAGATCATAGTAGATGTGCAAATTGTGGCCATAACGATGGCGTGGGTCGATCTGCAAGACAACAAAAGCGGGATTATGAGCAAATCATCACACGAAATCGCTCAAGATGAACCGAGCGTAAACATTCAAGAAACATAAAAAGGGTTGTTTCAAGTGCTCACAGCTTCGAGCCAATGTTGCAAGGCCAGTTTTTGAGCCTTTTCGTCTTTCGACAAGCCCTTTCCCACCTTAGCAGCCCTAGTCCGAGCCCTCGACCACCGCGAAACCGCGGTTTCGTGTTTCTCGACGTTGAAAAACGAAACGGAGCTGCGGTCCAAAGCCGCAAAATCCAAAGCCTTCCACCTGCAAAACATCATCCCATTTAGAAAAACAAACTTCAAATCAATCCAACAAGAACAGTTTGACTTTCTGCAAAACCGTATTCTCGTTCGATTAAAACAGTTAAATTTCGGGCACGAACTAACCATAGTTCTTCTACAACAACAGCACAATCGGCTAGGTTTCTTCGCGTTCGGTAGCTTTTGTATACTTTCTGAACTCTAGTAGCCGCAGCATTGAGTTCACTAACGGGTCGGGGAGAAAAGAAAACAACGGGTTCGGGGAGAAGGTTTGCGGAACCCGTTTCAAGGTTCGGGTTTTCGGGTTCGGGTTTTCGGATATCTTGAACCAAGTTCTTGAAAGAAAGGGTGGTTTCTAGCATGATCTTTAAAGGTTCACAGTTCTTTAAACTGATTGAGTTTCTTCTTTTACTACTGGTAGGACTAGAATCAGTGGAGCTTTTGGAGATTATTTCGGATTCGGGTTCGGTTTTCTTGAAACTATCGGATCTTAATCGGTTCTCGAGGTTATCGAGATCGTAAGGTAGATCTAGGAATCCATGTTTCAAGATTTCTTCCCAGGCTGATGATAATAGTGAGAAGGATAAACCCATAACAGTTAAAAAAGATCCTGCAAAACCATGATCAAATTTGCTTAGAATTAAGGATAATTAATCAAATAAGTTTTTTTAATGATTTCAAGAACAGAAAGATGTCAAATAATTGAAGAAAGGGACACTTTTTTTTGTCTAGGTTAAAATTGTACAAAATTATCAATAATTAAACAAAAATCAAACCCTAATCAAGTGAGATAAGACAATTTATCCCCTAATTTGCACTAGAATAGACATACAGACAAACATATAAAAACAGATGACTACTTTCATAAAGATTCAATCTTTATAGCAAATCTTGTACCAAATTGAAAAAAAGAAAGAACACCCAATAAAGTGTTGACCAAGATGAAACAGACCCAGAAATGGAACCCAATAAAACAGTGAAATAGATCTTTTTTGCTCATCTTGAATCAAGATTTCAGTTCATTCCAAACACATGACTTCTTTCAAAAAGATTCAATTTTTATAACAAATCATGTACCAAATTAAAAAAAGGAAAAACACCCAATAAAGTGTAGACCAAAATTAAACAAACCCAGAAATGGAATCCAAAAACAAAGTGAAATGGACCTCTTTTGCTCAACTTGAATCAAGGTTTCAGTTCATTCCAAACACATGACTTACTAATTTGAAAAAAGAAAGAACGCCCAATAAAGTATAGACCAAAATGAAACAGACCCAGAAATGGAATCCAAAAACACAGTGAAATGGACCTTTTTTGGTCAACTTAAATCAAGATTTTCAGTTCTTTCAAACACGTGACTCCTTTCAAAAAGATTCAATTTTTATAACAAATCATGTACCAATTTGAAAAAAAGGAAAAACACCCAATAAAGTATAGACCAAAATAAAACAAACCCAGAAATGGAATCCAAAAACACAGTGAAATGGACCTCTTTTGCTCACCTTGAATCAAGATTTCACTTCTTTCCAAACACTTGCTCTGTTTAAACTGATATAAAATTGGAGTTGAAAGATCTCTGTGTTTCTGCCTTAATGAATGATGATGATGATGATTATGACAAACCTCAATCTCACCTATTTATATAACAAATAATTGTGGAAAAATAATCACACTGTACACGTCTTTGAATTCTTTTTAAACTAGTGTCAAAAAATTGACCGTAGAAAAAGGAAAATGGTTATTTCAAAAAATAGGGTTTAATTTTGATTTTGTGTTATCTAAATCAAAATTTCAAACCCTAGCTGAATGTTTTTGATGATTCAAAGCTTGAAATTGTGGAATACACTTTAATGTTGTTGAAAGTTTACTCCTTTTTCTGTGTATAGATTTGAAGATAGATTATATACATATATATATAAATCTTGAAAAATGGAGTAGATAAAAAGAATGGTCAAAGAAAGGAAGCTGGGTATGGAGTTCGATACAAGATCTTGTAGATATAAAAATTTATTTTTGTGGGGGACGTTGCGTTAATATTTACGTATTTATTGTGGATATTATTTTTTTCTAAATTGAATGAATATATTTGTAATAATTTTCCTTTAAAAAATATATATATATATATTTGTAATAATTGAAAATAAATATTTTTATATGTTGAATTAATTAATTTTGGTTGGAAAAAGTAGGAATGATATTGAAAGCTTGAGGTTCCTCGTCAATGGCGGAAACAGAGGAGTCGCAAACTGTTGCTTGCATCCGGACAAATATATTTGGCGGGTCATGTTTTTTTTTTCTTTCCAAATTTTGACTTTTTTATATTTAATTATTTTTTTTCTTAAACATTTTTTAAATCAATTTTGAAGCATCTCCAACAACTATGTTATATTTTTTTTTAAATAAAGTATGAAAATTCATAATGTATAAAAAAAAATTCACTTTCAACTCTAAATTACATATAAATAAAACTAGGGGTGAGCAAGGAGTCCCAAATCCCGATACCGAACCGGTACCGTCCCGGTACCATACCGATCCCGGACCGTCCCATGTATTTCAGTACGGTAATCAGTTCCATGTTTCTCCTATAATCGGTAATCGGTTCGGTGTTGATAGGGTACTAGTACCGAAATATCGTTAGTGTTACCGGTACCGGTCTAATCGGTACGGTATTCGGTATTGAGTTTTCCACATTTTCGGTATCGGGAATTTTCGGTACGGTACTAGTCCCATGCTCACCCCTAAATAAAACTTGCAATTTCATTCAAATTTTAAATGACATTTTAAGTTTGTAGGTAAAGTATGTTAAGGGTTTTTTAATTGCAAAGAGTAAAATTTGCAAACTTTCGTATATCAAGCAAGAAAACTAAAGTTACAATATTTAATATTCAATAGATTGAAAATACAAAAACTAATAAATAATTAAATAAATTGGTATCATGGTACCTATATGGATTGTGGTGCGAAACCTCCAATACCATGTACCAATCAAGTTTACATACTTGATATGGTACTACTAATTAACTTAATGGGTAGTGATTACGGTTGGTACATTTGTTAGAGTTGTTTGATAGTTGCTGAATGGTTTAGTACAGAATGATTAAGTGATTTGAATGATTAAGAGATTTTTATGATATAGTATAAAATGAAATATGGTTGTTTGTTAATTGTTCATAATGAAATTAGAGCGCTTAATGGTTAAGCGAGGGTCGGGATACAAAATCATTCAGAAAATTTTGTAACCATTAAGAGGCAGACCTTTTTTTTGTCAAACAATATTCACCTCTTATCGATTCAAATATTGTCTCTTAATAAAACCATTAACAGGTAAACAAACAGCCCCTTAGTCAGTTTTATACTTTTATTTAATATAAAATTGTCACTTATAGGATCTTATTTTGTATTAAACGTATATAAAATTATTGAAAATGAAAATACGTAAATAAATGTACGAAATGTACGTATAAGTTTCTTTGACTAATAAATCAAGTCTAAAAGTTTTCTATTTCTGTTTTTGGGTGTGAATGCTATAAACAATTCAAAGGGTGGACTAATGTGGGCATGGTTGGAGATTATTATTATTATTATTATTATTATTATTATTATTATTATTATATTTCTGTATTTTGCTCGTATTCTTGTTTGAATCAATAATTTGAAAGTTATTTGTTTCTAGATTAATATTCGTGGATCATTTTGGGGGTCAAAATGGGAAATCTAATAAATCAAATATTATTAAGTTTAGTATTTTTTTTTTTTAAATTTGGTTTAGTATTTTAAATAATTATTCGGGTCATGTTTTAATTCAGTATTAAACTTAAACTTTATTTGTACATCTTTTAAGAAATACAATGCTACAAATAAAATATATCGAATTCTTTGTTGTATTCTATAAATTCTCGTGGGTTTCCTGGACATTTCATTTTAAAAAAAAAAGTCAAGAAAAATCGGAAAGTCATTTGTGTCATAGTCGTTCTCATTCGACTCTTAGGGGCTTTTTAGTCAATTCACTTTGTTTTATAAAAACTTTAGCTTTTTAATAATTAGTTTTGAATCTAAAATTTGAATTAATTTATTTGATATTTAAAATTAAATTTAACAAATACACAATAAACTAAAGTAAAAAAAAAAGTCATATTAAAGCTATATACAAATAAAATCTTGAAAAATGGATAATCGGTTATTCTTAAAAATGGGTGATGAATTATATAAATGTTTATGTCACTTTCATTTACTTTTAACATAATTTACCTTTTTAAAAAATACAATATTTTATTTAATAAAATTTAAAATAGGAAAAATAAATATATTACCTTCCAAGAAGTTGCATTGTTGGAGTATTTGAAATGCATGTGGAGAAAATGGAGTATCAACATTATCGATCTTTTTTTAAATTAAAACTCAAAACGTGGTAAGAAAAGAGTGTTTCATTTTAAAACAAGATAAAAAATTGTTGTAAAAATGATTTTAAAAATAAATGAAAAATAATTTTGGTGAATTAAAATTAAACATGTTTTATTTTAATTATTATTTTGAAGGACTCATTTTCGTAATATTTTTTTTGTATAACATGTTATATGTTTGATGTAGTTAACGGGATATAATAAACAGAGGCGGATCAAGAAAAACATTCTTGTGGTTGCACTGTCGCACACAACCAAACAAAATTATAGTATCCTTAAGGGTCATATGCAAAATTACACTACACCTTGAAATATACCTAAATATAAACAAATTAACCTGCATAGTTCATTATTAACCAAAAAAATCTAAAAATTAACCCAAATTAACTTTAAACAAAATAACTCTAACGAGTTGCTTAAGAGCATCTCCAACAGCATCTTCAAAATTTCTCCAAAATGGAGAATTAAAAGTCAAAATCTACATAAAAATTTACATCCATCTCCAACAGATTCTCTATTTTGGAGATGAAATCATTACTTATAATATTAAAATATTGTATAAATCTAATAAAATATTATTTATCTCTCATACCCATCTCATTTGAAGAAATCTTATTGGTAAAATATAATAAAAAAACAATTTCTCTCTCATGATAATTATTTTTGGAGATTTTGGAGAGTTCTCCATATTTGGAGAAAATTACACTCTCTCTCCTACTTTCTCCATTTTGGAGAAAGATTTGGAGAATCTGTTGGAGCACAAAAATACCTAAAATCTCCATTTTCTCCATTTTGGAGAAGCTGTTGGAGATGCTCTAACATGTTATTATGTAACAATATTACATCAGTATAAACAAATTAACTTTAACAAAAAAGAAGCTAATACAAAATTGTATTCAGGTTAAATTGTACGAAAACAATAGTTTCACCTTATTATTCAGGTTAAATTTTATTCGAAAAATAAAAAAAAAACAATCAACAACAAACATCCAGTCAAATGTGTATTTAATAATGATTAAATATTGCATTTATCATGCACGCATTATATTCAATATTGAACTCATTTCGAAGCTATTGACGAAACATTTTCAACGGTGCAATGTATAAAGAAAAAATACGTATTTTAGGTAAAAAATTAATTAATTAACTAATATGATATGGGTATAAAATAAAAAAAATAAAAATGAAAGGATGTAAACTGAAAACATTAAAGTCTTTAAAGGGTAACAACCGTAACTTATCATCAACCATTATATTCAATTGAGAAAAGTTTGAAAAAACCCAATAAACTATCTGATTTTGAATGATTAAGTCCCTAAACTGTTTTTTTGAATGATAAAACCCTTAAACTTTCTAAAACCGGTTAAATATATCATTGTAACCTGTAAAAACAGGTTAATGTAATAAAAATTTGGGAAAAGTCTAAAGAAACCCAACAAACTATCTGATTTTGAATATTTAAGTCCCTGATTTTTTTTAACAAATAAATCTCTAAATTTTTTCCTAAATTTTTTACCAAATAAATTATTAAACTTTTTTAAACAAATAAATCCTAAACTTTTCTTGAAGAAAAACAAAATCATGAACTTAAATTTGAACAAATAATTTTTTTTTTTGCATGAACAAAAATAATATATATATAATTTCTTTCACCGACAATATAGCAAAATGAACCAATTAAAGAGAGAGAAAAAATATACATTTTTATTACTAATTTCGAATCATTCAAAATTTATGCCTAAAAGTCTAAAACATTAAAGTCAAACGGTTGATTAAACTCTTACTTTAAATTAAACATTACTTTGTTATTACAAATGAAATAACTTTTAATATATTCCTCTTAGAAGGATAAACATATAGGGCATTTTTTATATATATATTTGTAAAGGGATGAGGGTTTTTTGGTATATTTCGTGAAAAGATATGTGTTTTTTGGTATATTTTATGAAATGGTTGACGGTTTTTTGGAATATTTAGTGAAATGATGAATATAATTTTTGTATATATCTATTTATATTTTAGGCATAACTTTTGAATTATTCGGAATTAGTAATAAAAATGATATACGTTTTCTCTCTTCAATTGTTCATGACTTTATTGTTGGTGAGTGAATTTGTATATATTATTCTGTTCATGCAGAAAAAAAAAATTGGATTTATAGGTTTAAAATTAAGTTCATGATTTTGTTTCTTAAAAAAGGTTTGGAATTTATTTTCTTCAAAAAAAGTTCAAGAATTTATTTGGTAATAAGATTTAGGAAAAAATTTAGAGATTTATTTGCTAAAAAAAATTCAGGGACTTAATCATTCAAAATCAGATAGTTTGTTGGGTTTTTATAGATTTTTCCTAAATTTTTATCGTATTAACCTGTTTTTACAGGTTACAATGATGTATATAACCAGTTTTATAAAGTTTAAGGGTTTAATCATTCAAAAAAATAGTTTAAGTATTTAACCATTCAAAATCATATAGTTTGTTGGGTTTTTTCATACTTTTCCCTATTCAATTTGCCAAACGTTGAGTTTTATCTATTAAATTTTAATATATAACCCTTAAAAGTTTTAAAGTTTATGATTTCATCCTAAGAAATTTTATGGTTTCACATATAAGGACCTTAAAAAAATTACACTTAACACCCAAAATTTTATGGTTGCACATGCAACCACATCCTAAAGCATAGTTCCGCCCATGATAAAAAATATATAATTTTATGAACACAAAGTGTGAATTTTTAAACATAGAAAATCTTGAAAATTAATATATGTTATTGTTTAAAAAAAAATTAAACTAAAAATTACAATAAGACTTTTGAAATAAAAAAACAAAACATGCTTATATACGATTTTTAAATGATTTAACAAAAAATAAAATATATATATATATATATGCATATGTTAGTACTGCCACAAAGTACAACTTCCACACGGTTTCTCGTCGACCCTCAACCATTCTCGTGTTGACTTTTAATATTCAAAGTCTCCATCTTAAATTACACGCAATCAACTTCTTTCTTTCTATGGTCACCCACGTATCTTACGGTCATAATTTGTCAAATGATTGGTATAAATATAGTCTAAGACACCCTTCCCTAAAAAATAACAATTTTGTTTCTGTGTTTGATATATAGTACATGATAAGATAAAACTTATTGTCGTATGTTGTGTATAACATGAAAGAGGATAAAAACTCACTGTTTCACGTTTGAAGAGACATGAGACATGAACAAAAATTAGGATAGATGAGACAAAAAAATGTTTTTTCTTGTTCCATCAAAATAGGTGTAACAAATGGAACAATGATAAAACAAAAACTAAACAAATATCGATTTACTCTCATTTGATATGCAATCCTATTATGGTATTTGTTTTAATGATCACCATCGTCAGTCACTGTAGCCACCATCAACCAACTCCACCTCCTTCTCCCCCATTACAACAGTCTCATCCACCACCTCCATAACCAACGACCATCGCCAACGCCACTACTATTGGAACAACTTGAATCCAATAACAGTTAAAATATAGCATTATAACCCAAATGGTCCCAAATAAAATTTAATACATAAAACTCAACTCAAAATCCACAACGGTAATACATGACTACAATTGAGATAATCTATGTCTACTGGAACTACGAGCTTCCACTAGGTCTCTTCCACGATACCGCCTCCAATCTTTCCCTTGGACGAACTTCTAACTAAACCTTACCTGAAAATGGTTTTAGTTTTTGAAAATTGAGGGTTAGACCATGAGGTATATTGAGTTCCCTCTACAAACAACATTCGTGCCGCAAATAGCATTTAAAGCAGTTTATAAGCATTTATAAACAATTCACAACTTTAAAACATTAAACGCATGTACGACACATGTTGATGGCACACGATAAGGTCACACACACTTGTGACAACGTGTCTGGCTCACACTGCCTTTATCTGAGACACCCCCCCCCATTGGCATAAACGGGACACACACCCCGATATTACCATTTGTGGGACATACACCCAACTTAAGCCATCACATGCCCAATCTCAAATGTATGCATACATAACAAATCACATTTCATATCACAAATAAACATGCAGTTACATATTCATCTAAAGCGTTAAAAATTTGTACGTCAACAACATTTCCAGTTAGAAGAACTCACATGTTGTCATTGTTTATCCCTCACCAATGACTATCTAAACAATGCCTTGAACCTAGCATGTAATGACCGGGATAAAAAGTAAAAGCATTACAAATATTCGGGTAGGAAAGTGGAAAGGCTGGATTTGAGGGGTCTAGAGTGAAAAGTGGGGAAATGTGGGGTTTAACCCTAGGAATCAGTGTTGTATGTGTGTGTGGCGGCTGATTTTGAAGAATGAGCTCTTGGGTGATTTCTAGAGAGGGACCGAGGAAGAAGAGATTCTTCAAGAAATTCAAGCTTTGGATTAATTCGTTTGAAGGTAAATCTCTTTGTGATTAGAACTTCTTATTTTTCTAAATGTTGTAATCATAGTAGTTGTAATTTGGAGTTTGGGTTTTGAATCTGAGAATTTAATATTTGGGATTAGTTCTGGCTTTGGGCTCAGACTTGCAATTCGGTTAATGGATTTCTTGTTAAATCGATTTCTGCATTTGGAAATAAGTTTAGGGATTTCTTTACTGTAAATTTCTGGTAGTAAGTTGGGGATTGTGTTATTTGTATTGGGTTTTCGTTCGATATTATGATCGAGGGACTCCGGTTGATACATAAACATCGGTCAAACACTACCTCGGTCGAGTTGGTGACCCCGGTCGAGAAGGGGAAGACCTGGTCGACTCCTAGGCATCGGTCGAGAGGGGGGAGACCCCGGTCCTTTCTAACACCGGTCGGCGCTTGGAAGGGGGAGGCCCCGGTCAAAGGACCACACCGGGCTGCCAAAGCAGGCCCTAGTCACTGGATTATCATTGTGGGTCGAATCCCACTTATTTGGGAGTTTCACTTTTTGGTTTGGGTTTTGTAAGGCCAGCCCAAATTTTATTAATTCTTGTCAAGGATATTTCAATATTCAAGTAGGGGTTGGTGGGCTAAGTTCAGTTAAAGGATAGATGTCGTTGGGATAAGGGTGTTAAGGTCAAACTTTGTTAAATATAAATAATCGGGTGTTCATCGGTCTATGTTTCTTTATAGGTTTCAGACCAAATTATAGAAGTAGACGCGAGATTCGAGCTAAGGACGTCAGGTGAGTCTTTCAAACTAAATCTGTTTACGAATTTGAAGGCTATTTGATACATGTGAGTTTTTCTAAACTAAATCCTCTCATATCGATTAAGTTATATTTGTATGTATGTGAATTTATATGCAAGCTTCGAAATGATATTGCTTTAATAATTACTTGCGAGATTTATTTAAGTGTTAAAGATGATTTTTATTATTGTTGTCAAAGTGGAAATGTATACATACATGGTCCTAAGTGTGAAGGCTCAAAGTCGGGGGTGTGGCCCGCCTGTGCTCATACCGGGGGGTGTGTTCCGTTTATGCCGTTTGGGGTGTGTCCTAACAAAGGCAGTGTGAGTCACAGACACGCTGTCACCTTAGGGTGGCGGTAGTGTGAGCGGAGAAGTTTGCTAAAAGTTAAAGGTTTTCCTTGAAGCTGAAAATGGTTATTTTATGATAAATTCTTGAATGTTTTGTTGAGTTAAAAACTGTTGCAAGAGGGAAATCACTAGACCTTTCGGTCTAACCATCGTTCTTTTCAAATCTAAAACCCTTTTCAGGTAAAGAGTGGCAGTAGGAGGAGCGGATAAGTATTTAAGAGAAGATTCGAGCTTGAGCTGAATTAGAGGACCTCCAATATAGATTCCTGTCAATGTATTCTCAGTTGTGTACTAGGTTGTCTTTCCGCAAGCCATGAATTTTAGATGTTGTATTAGGCCGCTTGACATTATTATTTAATAAAGTTGGTTTTATCACTTGTCGTGGGAGTTGGGTCTTTACAGTTACTATCAAAGCCATAGTTTAAGGGATTTAGGTGACTGGATGGGCCTAAACTTAAACTGAGGAGTAGATGGACACAACTGAGATTTAGGAAACCTTTTAGGAAGACCTTGTTTATCGAGAGGCGTGATAACAATAGCGAGTACCCTCATGTAAGGTAAATTCAAAATCGCTTCTAGCCAATGTCATTATGAATTTACAGGTACATAGGCATACTCGATTGCTATCGTTTAGTGTGGTTTAGGGTAAAGAGTCTTATCTATGAATTGATAAGTTGGTTTGGATTGTTGTGTGAGTTCGCTTATGGTGGTAAGGTTAATACCGTTTAGGATGAATATCGTGCAGGATGTAGATATTTCGTTGAGAAAGGACCTCCCAAGTCCATAAGGAGGAGAATGATGATAGGTGGTGAGCTTTTCTCTCCAAGGGAGTCTTCGGTTTGGTAAAGTGGTATGTCGATTAGTGAGAAGCAGGAAAGTGTTAATCCAAGAATCGAAGGATAGAAATGAGGCTTCTAAAGTTGTAGTTAATTGAAGGGTGGTTGAAAGACGAAATCAGTGCTGACAGATAAAATGTAGCAAGGATCAATAGAATCAAGATATGGTTAGTAAGTTTGTTGAGGGTAAAAGTGAGGCTGCGCGTTTTGCGAAATTGTAGTTGCGATTGTAACTGGTACCTGGACATTCAAGGATGTTGGGAAGCGTTGGTGCTGGAAGCAGTGGCAAATGTGAGGATCATGATGGGTTGGTCGGAAGTATAAAGTTTGAGATGAGCTGTGGTGAGTGCAAGCAGTTGACCTTGTTAGAGTAAATAACCTTCAATGTCATTGAGTCCCATGCATTGAGTGTCAAACAAATTGTTGAATTTTTTTATATCATTCATATAAGACGTTTTAGCGAGTGTGTGCCTTACGAGGTATTTGCTTTGAAAACGTGTCGACGCGTGCAAATGTGTGTTTGGATTGAGAAGACAAGTTTATGGCGTTGAGTGATAAATTTCGATTTTGGTGTGGGTGAATTATTATATGTCTTTTGTAAATGAGTTAACTTTTGTTGTGAAAACCAAAACAACATTTGATCGCGTGATTTTTAAGTGAGATTGGTACATACTTGTGTTGTCATATCAATGAAGATGAGAGTCGTTTGACACACTCAGTGTAAGCAATTCTGTAGTATTTTATAAATCGTGTGGGTAAAGTTCATCGGAAATGATTTCATTTGTGCCAACACCGATGTTGGGGTGTGGTGAAGAGAAATTTGTCATGAAGTTGAGGTTGAACGATTCTTGTAATCGTTGCGCATGGCTAAGTCGGTGTTGGGTCGTGTCCATTCAAGTTTGTTTCATAATGTAGTATCTTCTAAATTTTCAAACGTGTCAAAAGTTTAAATGTTTGTGTGTCATGCATGAAGGCTATGAACTCTCTAGGTCGTAGGGAAATGTTGCAATTAAGGGTGATGAAAGTTTTGAGAGTGGAAGTGTGTCGCTCAATCAGAGGGTAAAAGGTACTTGATATTGGTATCCTTCTAAGTAAGGGTGGTGAATAGCGGAGGTGGTTAATGGAGGCACTGACCTATGACATTAAGGATGATGGTACTATAGTGGCTTATCGTTGGTTCCGAGACTTGAGATGTGAATGTCGGTAAATAGTTGTGTCGGGAGTGGAATTTGAAGTCGTAAAGATATTATTAGCAGTTAACTGCCGCAGTGGAAGAGGTAGATTTCATTGGGAATCCTTGTTGGTTGGAGACATAGTGGAAGTATCTCAACGCCGACTATTGTCGTGGAAGTCAGAAACCATTTTCGTGGTGAATGGCGGAACGCTGGAAATGAAGAAGTAGTTATGGTTAGTTTTGAGGAGTTTCATGAGGAAGCGAAGAGTTATTCAGAAAAGGTGTGTACCTAATGCGATGTTGGACAACATTGTGTGGATCTTACAAAAATGGAAGACCTTTAGTTCGGTCAGGTGGTTCTTTACCGATGAGGTTTTGATGGTTATGTGGGAGCGAAGTTTATATATATCTCTACTGGGAGGGGTTGTGCTTTGAGTATATAAGTCTTCGAGGTAGTATGCTTAATCTTTCAGGCTACTTGAGTTTGATTCCAGCAGGTCGTGATGAGCCGACATGGAGCGATATCTTGTTGGGGGGTTTGAGGATCATAGTTTTGCGATTTATTCAGGTTCGGGAAAGACAAGGTCGTGAAATGCTTTGAAGTCAAATTTTAATTTTATCACCAGTGAGAAAATGACGGTATTGGTATGTGTGACAAGTAGTCGTGGAGATTTGCAGTCGTTCTGGGATGAGGTAGTAGAGTGATGGTTGTAACCAGGTGCTGGTGATGTCTTTATGATATATTTGGGAGTGCAAATCATTAAAGGAGTAAGGAGTTACCTTAAGGATATGTATAAGGCTGGCGTTATTGTATAAGAGGAGCATCCTCGTCCGAAAATCTATGGGGAATGAGTTTTAAGTGGTAAGAATGTGGTTGGGATGCTAAGTTGAAAATAATTTTTGTCAAATGATGGTTGGCGGATTATCAAAGAGAGGAACTATGTGTTCTGGTTTTCGGCAAGGTTGGGCAGGATTATCTTATATCCCTAGAATGATTATTGAAAGTGTTGAACTGCTTAATTCAGGGGGGGGTTGTGTAGTAGATAGGAAATCCGTGGGCATGTTGAAGTAGTCTTTAGGGTGAAAGGATTCTAGCAGATTGGGTAATCTTGTTTGGAGAGCGAGAATGGTGTGGCGCTTTCGAGTAGTGGGTAATGCTTTAGAAGAGTTGGGTTGATTATCTCGCATAAGAATTGTGGAAAGTCGGTTGACCAAGCAAAGTAATGTAAATGGGATTGGACATTTGAGAATCATCGAGGAATAGAGTAAGCAATGTTGGGTGAGCGGGGTATCTTGCAACGAGAAGAAAGTGAAGATATCATGTCGGAAAGGTGAAAAATCTAAGAGTAAGAAGTTTGGCAAGTGACACAATATATGGAGGTATGTTTTTTTAGATTCTGCTGTTAGCAAGTTTATAAATCCCTAGTGTGGGTATGAGAAAGAGAATACGACGTTCGGTGCGGTGTGAGTGCGATTAAACAAAATCGTGCAGCTGACAAAAGTTCACTATACTAATCAGTAAGTCGGTCGTTAGAAGTGGGTTTGAAATCCTCAAGGAGGAAGTTAGAGGTGTTGGGATATAATGCTCGGAGCGAAGGACCATAGTGTCAGTTTTGACAATGAGTGAAAAGGGGATTCCAAGTGAGTCCGTTGTCCCGTGTTAAATTATTTGGAAAATTTTGTATGAGCTTGGTCACTCCGTATCGAGCGGGTGAAGTTGGGTTTTATTGCGCATTTGGTCGGGTAATTGTGGATGCAATGAGAAATGGAAATATGCGTCGCATTATTTGACCAGTTGGAACTGGTGGTTTACGAGGGTTTTTGAATTGTAGATGTTTCTACCAATATGTGAGAAGTTGAAGTGATGACGTTGGGGCGAGGTATATTAGCGTGTAATATTTGGATAATGTCGAGGAGTTGAGATCAATGTAAGCCGAAAAAGAAGGTGCTTCTGCGTTGGACTTATGCCATACTAAGAGGGGTTGCTTGCGATGGCAAGTTGCATGATGAAGAAACTCGTGACTGTGAGATGTTGGTGATGTCTACAGTTGACGATGTGTTATGTTGGTGAGTTGAGTGAATATGTAGTCAGTGATGCATGTTGTCGTGGTATGACTCCGACAAAATTCTATCGGTTAAGGAAGTTGATGTAACTGAGGGGTTAATCTGTTGGTTACGTATGGCTATGTATTGATCAGAATGGCTTGGATAATCGAATGGTACTATTTTGGTTAGATTGAGAATTATGAGTCATTAGTCTCAAGCGGTGACAAATGTAAAGTTACCAGTCTCGCATTGGAAGGGTGTGACCTGATTCAGAAGGAAATGGAAGTTAAGACCTATATTTGTTGGACCGTTTTCTATCGTGGAGCGTATTGAGGAGGTAGCATTCAAACTGGAGCTACCCGTGGATCTACGAGGGGTTCATCCTGTTTTCCATGTATCTAATTTGAAGAAATGTTTAGCAAAAAGAGATGTAATTATACCTTTAGAGGATGTCTAATTAGATGAGAAGTTAAGCTATGTTGAGGAACCGATAGCTATTCTGGATCGTAAAGTGAAGAAGTTAAGGAGCAAGGAAATCCCCTTGGTGAAAGTTCAGTGGAAATTCCATAAGGTCAGGAAGCGACTTGGGAACTGGAGTCAGCTATGAGGAATCAGTATCCCAATTTGTTCGACGAAGGAATTCCGAGGACAGAATTCTTTTGAGGGGATGATATTGTAATGACCGGGATAAAAAGTAAAAGAATTACAAATATTCGGGTAGGAAAGTGGAAAGGCTGGATTTGAGGGGTCTAGAGTGAAAAGTGGGGAAATGTGGGGTTTAACCCTAGGAATCAGTGTTGTATGTGTGGGTGGCGGCTGATTTTGAAGAATGAGCTCTTGGGTGATTTCTAGAGAGGGACCGAGGAAGAAGAGATTCTTCGAGAAATTCAAGCTTTGGATTGAGTCGTTTGAAGGTAAATCTCTTTGTGATTAGAACTTCTTATTTTTCTAAATGTTGTAATCATAGTAGTTGTAATTTGGAGTTTGGGTTTTGAATATGAGAATTTAGTATTTGGGATTAGTTCTGGCTTTGGGCTCAGACTTGCAATTCGGTTAATGGATTTCTTGTTAAATCGATTTCTGCATTTGGAAATAGGTTTTGGGATTTTTTTATTGTGAATTTATGGTAGTAAGTTGGGGATTGTGTTATTTGTATTGGGTTTTCGTTCGATATTATGATCGAGGGACTCGGGTCGATACATAAACACCGGTCAAACACCACCTCGGTCGAGTTGGTGACCCCGGTCGAGAAGGGGAAGACCCGATCGACTCCTAGGCATCGGTCGAGAGGGGGGGAGACCCCGGTCCTCTCTAACACCGGTCGGCGCTTGGAAGGGGGGAGGCCTCGGTCAAAGGACCACACCGATCGGCGCTTGAAAGGGGGGAGGCCCCGGTCAAAGGACCACACCGGGCTGCCAAAGCAGGCCCCGGTCACCGGATTATCATTGTAGGCCGAAGCCCACTTATTTGAGAGTTTCACTTTTTGGTTTGGGTTTTGTAAGGCCGACCCAAATTTTATTAATTCTTGTCAAGGATATTTCAATATTCAAGTAGGGGTTGGTGGGCTAAGTTCGGTTAAAGGATAGATGTCGTTGGGATAAGGGTGTTAAGGTCAAACTTTGTTAAATAGAAATAATCGGGTGTTCATCGGTCTATGTTTCTTTATAGGTTTCGGACCGAATTATAGAAGTAGACGCGAGATTCGAGCTAAGGACGTCAGGTGAGTATTTCAAACTAAATCTGTTTACGAATTTGAAGGCTATTTGATACATGTGAGTTTTTCTGAACTAAAGCCTCTCATATCAATTAAGTTATATTTGTATGTATGTGAATTTATATGCAAGCTTTCGAAATGATATTGCTTTAATAATTACTTGCGAGATTTATTTAAGTGTTAAAGATGATTTTTATTATTGTTGTCAAAGTGGAAATGTATGCATACATGGTCCTAAGTGTGAAGGCTCAAAGTCGGGGGGTGTAGCCCACCTGTGCTCATACCGGGGGTGTGTTCCGTTTATGCCGTTGGGGGTGTGTCCCAACAAAGGCAGTGTGAGTCACAGACACGCTGTCACCTTAGGGTGGCGGTAGTGTGAGCGGAGAAGTTTGCTAAAAGTTAAAGGTTTTCCTTGAAGCTGAAAATGGTTATTTTATGATAAATTCTTGAATGTTTTGTTGAGTTAAAAACTGTTGCAAGAGGGGACTCACTAGACCTTTCGGTCTAACCCTCGTTCTTTTCAAATCTAAAACCCTTTTCAGGTAAAGAGTGGCAGTAGGAGGAGCGGATAAGTATTTAAGAGAAGATTCGAGCTGGGGCTGAATTAGAGGACCTCCAATATAGATTCCTGTCAATGTATTCTCAGTTGTGTACTAGGTTGTCTTTCCGCAAGCCATGAATTTTAGATGTTGTATTGGGCCGATTGGCATTATTATTTAATAAAGTTGGTTATGTCTCTTGTCGTGGGAGTTGGGGGTCTTTACATAGCACGAATGAACTGGCACGCATTCTCGAAATAAAGCCAACACTACCCGGAAAATAGTTCCCGAAAACCCCCCTCCGGATTTTGCTCCGACCGGGTTTCCAAACTTACTCGGATTGGGCATTATCCGGGTTCCCTGCCTCCCGGGGTTCCCATCCGGGTCCCCGCCCCCCGGGATTCCCATTCAGGTTCCCTGCCTCCTGGGGTTCTCATCTGAATTCTCGACTCCCGGGGTTCCTGTCCGGGTTCCCGTATCCCAGTATTCCCCCTTACATGGTTTTACCTTTACCCGGGTTCTAGACACAACCGGGAATCACTCTCATCCGGGTTTAGGTGATTCTCTAGTGCGCAGGGTTTTTCGTGCGAACCGATAAAACCACACCTTAGGAAAAACAACCCATTCCAAAATTTGTTTTAAGCCTTCACATCAAAGGGATTACATGTCTAAACATTTCTTAACATTATCCAAACATTAACAAACCAATCTCTCATTGGAATCAAACAAAAGATTAACCCATTTATCTCCAATACCCCACTAAATATGATTTCACCAAAATAAACAGAGATAGAGTAAATGGATTTACCTTGATAAAGAACTTGAAGTAGGATCCTCTTCCAAATGCAACTCTTCTTTGCTTCCCTTCCAAAGTTGCACACCAAAAATTCCTCACCACTCCTTTTTTAGCCTCCACAATTGGAAACTGATTAGAAAAAAAGATGGTTTTAGGGTTTTAACCCTTCTATTGGTTATTTCCAAATTAGTCCTTGAAGTTTGAGCTTTCATCAAAATCCCACTAAAATTTAAATATTTCTAAAATAAGAACATGGGTATTACAATACCTCCTCTCAAAAGAATTTCGTCGAAAAGCTTGGGTACTTGGACTTGATGTCTGCTTCAACCTTCCAAGTTGCTCCATGCCCTTATTTCTGTTAGACTTTTTTGTATTTTTAAATATTATTTGTTAATGTACATTTAAATTGATTATTTTGGTAAAAAAATATTAAACAATTTATCAGGGGTAAATTGATCATTTTACTAGTGCTATTTTGTCCAGTCCTATTTTTTCAAATGTTGAACAAATGTCCTGTCATGTTCAGTAAAAAAAAATGCATATTTGTCCTACTTTAATTTTAATTGATAAAAATTAAATAGTATAGTACAAAACAATTAATGTGAAAATTGTAAAAATAAATAAATAAATATTACAATATCTTTAATATAAGTTCAATACTTGAAGTTAAAGAGACAATCGATTAAGAAATCAAAAAACGACTAATTATTCATAAGTTAATATTATGTTGTCTTTCATAAGTTCTCATCTAAAACATTTGTAGATGTCTAGTTTACATTTAATATAGATAATTGATTAAAGTGTTAATATTTGTCATTCTAACACAATGTGATTTAATATATAAAAAAATCGTTTATCTAATATACATTTCTCTATTCTGGCAACCGGGGAAATAAAAACTAACAGATCTTACAAGTTTATAAATTATTGTACGTTATTTTATTATTGTAATTTGATCTTTAATCTTAAAAAAAAACAAATAGGCGAAATAGTGATATGAAGATTATCTATTTGACTATTGTACATGAAGTCTTTGATTTACCGGAGGTATATGCAACCGTTGACAACTCCCGATGGTCAACACCCTGATAATTTAATCGTATGTTTTTGTATATTTGTTTTATCTTATGTGTAAACTAAACAAAGCTATTTTTATGAAGGAAAGCGGTCTAAAACACGTGTCGGTAATATTTGACGAAATCAAAACTAAAACATTTTTTTTTCGCAACACGGTGGATGATCGTTATCAACGGCCGCGTGGAATAATCAGGGGGCGTTTCCCGGTTTTCGTCATTTCATACATAAACAAGTCAAGTTGTAGATGACGACGGAATAAATATGGGGTTAGTTTTATTAAAATAAAAACTTTGGGGGTAGGTTTAAAATAAATAAAACTTTGCCCACCTGCCCCATCGACTTTGCTGTGTACCACACTTGTGAAGTAATTAATACTCCATCTATGGTTTTTTTAAATACAATTTGATTTTGTATTTACATTGATAATTTTTTTTATTAATAATTAATAATATAAATATATTTTATTTTGCTAATAAGACAAAAAACTTAAAAACCGAGCTCAATGCTGTGCAAGACTCAAATTCGATTTGGTTTGACTTAAATACAATTTTAAATGATATAATATTTTAAGAAATATATTTTAAATGTTTTTTAACATTTAAATCCTTAAGTTTACAAACCAAGTTAACAGGATTATTAATTAGGTTTTATATTGGTTTACTATTTATTTTTCTCTATTTTAGAATACCAATATATTATTTATCTAAGTATTTTTATTGTATAATAAAAAAAGAACTATCAGTACACTTGTTTTGTTTTGTAATTATTATAATATGGACAGGTCATGAAAATGAAGTTATTGATATTAAATGATCAGGATTAATCATACAAGATAGTAATGATTTTTAGTTGGATTGACAAATTAATGAAATTTATGCATATGGCGTGATTATATATATATATAGAGAGAGAATTTTCAAGTTAATACGACAATGTTAACCAAATGAAAAAAATTAAGAAAATAGTTGAATAATATGTGATTCTAAACTAAAAATCTAAAATCATATGTGATTCACGCAACTTTGGTTGCGACTTAAAGTCATGGGTCACGTCACCCCCACACCCTTACATTGACCGTTAGTGTATAATCACATGTGATTTTATATGTTATTTGGTCATTTTCATGTTCATTTATTATTTGGTTATTATTTTCGTTTGAACTCCTCTCTCTATGTATGTGTGTATATATGCGTGATTGTGTTATCGTGAAAAATGTGATATTTTGTGAGGAATATAACATTTAGATAAGGTAACGCAACATACACATAATATACACTGCTAGAAAACAGGATATAAATAGAAAATAAGTTATTTCTATGTCTTTTTTTTTTTTTTTTTTTTTTTTTTGGGATTTTTAAAGCAATAGTTGTTCAAGGTTTTTAAGGATGCGGGTGAATATGGGTTTGTAATTTTACATTTTAACTTTTCCAAGATTTAGCTTCATAATTAAAACTAAAAAGATATGAACAAGCTCGCGACTAATGATGACGATGAAGAAATTAAAGGTTGAAGGATGTTAGATGATAAATATTTTGCTGCAAAATTTGAATGTACTAACACTGGTTGTGTTAAACATAATATTTTTAACGAAATGGATATTTACAAACTGAATCAACATAAAAACTCAAATTTGGTCAAAGAAATGCATCTGATAAAAGGTTTGAACAAAAATAAATTTACAGATTAAGCAAAACCACAAGGACAATTTTTGCAATTTACCGTCAAGTAAACATCGTTTTTGCACATTTTGTTAGTGTGGCACAGAGGTAAAATGAGTACTATGAAAGACGGCACGAGGATGTTTTTTTTGGAAAAGGGGGGTGTCCTGGGCCTTTGGCCCAGACTAATCAATTGGCAATGAAACCGACTGCTAAAGCATGCAACCATGAGGTTATACCCAGTAGCCACAAAGTTGCGAATGCAGGGAATCGAATCCGTGTTGAACGCTATGAACTCCCCAGGTGATTACCGACGACACGAGGATGTTGTTGTCTAAACTTTTGAGTAACACGTTGTGTGTGTTTATATGTATACAAAATTTGACACTGACCATTTACGATCATTTTATCTCGTTACACCTAAGTCTTGATTTTATCGGTGCATGTCGTAGTCATGTTTAAGAAAGGGGGTACGGAATCGACATCGGTATTAAATGAGAACGAAAATATTGATTATACCACACTCGAGAAAAAATATATGATTGGTGGCTTTAGTTACAATGTCACTTATAATTTGTCAATATCAGATAACACAATTATTTCGTCTGTCCTGAAATAAGTGCAAGCTTAAATATAAAAATGCATTTATTTTAAAATAATTAGAAAATTTGTTGTATTTGTTTTGATAAAAGTATTATCTATACTATATTATAAAACACGGAATAAAAACTCTTAAATACAAATTATTAGGCACAAAGTACCATCATTTTATGTAAGATTTTAAAAATCTCTTAATTTACAAGTATCAAAACACAAGATACATATTACTACTGCAGACTTCTAACACTCATCAATTTGGTATGTGCAGAGTCTTCCTTTTATGCAGACATTTCCATGTATCACTATTAATATATTATATTACTATAATTTTGTTATAATTATATTATTAAATATGTAATTGGTTATTTTTTCTAGATGTCATTAAAATATATAAGATAATAATTGAACTCTAACAAAATACTTAATTTTTTATATAAAAAACATTATATTATTAAACCTAAATTAAACAAATTTATAAAAAAAACATTATCACTTTCTCAAAACCATCCAAAATCGTACTGTAAATCGACAAAAAAAAAATAAAATGAAAAATTAAAATCGTGATGTATCTCACTGCATTGCACGAGTATGCTTCTAGTATATATATAGAGAGAGAGACGTGGGATCACGTGAAACCAACATGTTTTCGTGAGATTAGTGAGACCACATTTTTACACTTGAAACTTCATAGCAAAACATTGTGAAGCACGGTGAAGGCTACTTCACAGTGTTTTGCTGTGAAGTTTCAAGTGTAAAAATGTGGTTTCACAGGTCTCATGAAAACAGGTCGGTCTCATGTGAACCTAATCCTATATATATATGGAGGGTTGGTTTCCGATGAGAATGAAAGTTATAGTGAGAAAGATAAGAAGTGGCCTCCACATTGGATGCACATTAGGATGAGCTGCACCGAATCAATCCTCGTATTAAGTGATATTCATGGGTGGGTTCTAGATTAAAGTGATAAAGGGTCCAAAAATTTTATTACATTCTTACTTAACTCTTCTTCTCACATGATCCTTCGTCTATATAGGGAATAGTTTAAACAATAACACTTGTGATTCATACAAATGCGATAACACTTGTAAGCCTAACCTTCTATTTTAAGTCACAGTTTTAGAAGATTAAGTGAATAATAAAACATTAAACAACTATTTAGCCTTTTTCATAAATATCAAATGCATGAAGAGGTAAAATGGGAAAAACTGCAAATCACATAATAAATATAGTAGTAACGTTACTAGTTTTCAATTTATCACAATAAAATCGCATAATTATCACAACAAAAGTAAATCACAAAGATTTTTTTTATTTATAAAAGCATTATCACATTAATATCATAGCAAAATCACATCATTATCGACAACAGAGGCATCCACATAAAAAGTTTATGGTGATACTAACAATATTTAAGAGAGACAAATTTAATACCTTGAAAATTGTTGATAAATACTAATTTTGTTTTCATTTATTCTAATTTTTGTTATGGGTTAAATAATGTGGAGGCACATAAATCTTATCGCATTTTCATAAAATAGGGGTCTTTCTCGTTTGAACATCCGGACACACACACACACACACACATATATAGAGAGAGAGACTGAGAGAGAGAGAGAGGTGGGTTCATACAAGAACAACATATATTTAAGAAAACATGAGAACAACCGAGTACACACAAAATCATATATGGTTCACGTACAAAATCATATATGACTCATGCGACTTTGCATATATGAGTACAAAGTCTGTTTTTTTGGGGTTAATGTAAAATCACATATGATTTTGTACATGATCTGTTGTTTTCTTGTTTTCTTAAATAGTTAACGTTCTCACTTGAACCTTCATCTCTCTCTCTCTCTCTCTCTCTCTCTATATATATATATATATATATATATATATATATACATGTGTGTCTATGCTTACTCATTTGAGAACCCGATATATTGATAACTGTGAGAATTATTATTGTAAGGTATTGTTTCACATGATTTTTTCTATCTAAGACTATAATTTAATATATTAACTAACATATATTTGTTTCATATGTATTCGATTCACAATGTGAAACGTTTTAATTGTAAACCACATGGGTTGTGGCGTAATGGTTAAGGCCTTGAGGATGTGGTGGAATATCTCATCTGCCTAGGGTTCGAATTCAGACGTACACAACAATTGTGACCACTGAGGTTTATTCAGAGTTGATGTCTTACAGTCATAATTTGTCAAATGATTAGTCTAGGCATAACCTAAGACACCCTCCCCCCCCCCCCCAAAAAAAAAACTTTTTAATTGTAGTTTTTGTTTCACAAACACATAAAAATACTCACATTTTGAAACAAATATATGGTAATCAATACACTAAATCCAACCTGTAGATGAAAAAAATAAATTCATGTAATATTGCACATGATGCACCGATTCACAAGGTTATCACAATTTTATAGGTTCTCAACATATATATATATATGGGGTTGGTTCCAGTGAGAAGTTGAGGTTAACGTGAGAAATAGTTATCAACCGTTGGATGAGAAATGAATGCACATTAGGATGAGATACACCGAGATAAGATGCACCGCGATGCACTGGATCAATTCCCTTTTAAGCCGCAATTCATGGGAGGACGTTTGACTAAAAGTGATCAACAATACATATCCATTTCTCACGTTTATCACGTTAACCTCAATTTCTCACACAATCCTTCGTCTATATATATATATATATATATATATATAGAGAGAGAGAGAGAGAGAGAGAGAGATGTTCAAACGAGAACGTTTCATATTTAAGAAAATACAAACATAGTCAAATCACATGTGATTTTATACTAATATCACGTACAAAATGACATGTATATAATATTGGAGATTTGTATGTATTCTCCCCACTCTCTCTATATGTATAATATTGGAGATATTTTTTAAATAAAAAAATAAATACTCTAAAATAGGAAGGTAGCAGCCATGCGTAGATTGGCCGACTGCTGCCAGCTATTAATTGCGGATAGCCAATTGGGTTAGGCTGGCCCAACTATTAAATGTTTGGATAATGAAATTGTTGGTCCAGTAGGCCCACATCTCTCCATAATGCATTTTGTTTTATGTTGCTCCAAAAATACAAAACATTTTTACATTTTTTTAATACTATAAAAAATACAAC
Organism: Arctium minus; assembly: GCA_954870635.1. Classification (NCBI taxonomy): domain Eukaryota; kingdom Viridiplantae; phylum Streptophyta; class Magnoliopsida; order Asterales; family Asteraceae; genus Arctium; species Arctium minus. The sequence continues at coordinate 190,895,524 of OX941080.1, forward strand.
CTTTTTGTTTATTCGCAACCCTTGAATAAAAATAGTATTTTTTTTTATTGTAATTTTTTGAAATTTTTTGAGATGCTTGATCAATAGTTTAAATATTTTTATAAACAAATAACATACAATATTGTTACCCAAATTTGTTAAAAAGTTTCTCACCGGTCATCCGATTATAAAATATTTTGAATGAGATCCAAATTTGAAACTCGTCTTATTTATGGTACAAAATAAAGAAAATACCTCTAATTAAAGTTATTTGATGGTCAAAATAAAAGAATTAATAATAATAAACTTTTGAAATATGATGATCAAGATTACAAAACCAAAACCATGGGGAAAAAAAACTCAGGCGAGGGGTGTCATAGAGTCTAAAAGAGGGCGGGGGGATTCAGTGTCATTAAGATTGTTGCAAGGCGATGAGAATTGGGATAAGGGACCGATTAACCAGGCCCCCGGGGAGGGGGGGTCTTCGAAAAGGTTGGGTCAAACATTGCACTACGGATTCAAAAAAGAACCCGACCAGTCCGTACGGTCTGGCTGGTCCGATCCGACAGGTCTAATACTCTAACACGACCTGTTTTCCGGTCTCTAAGGATAACAATGTTGATGGTGGAAGGAGAGGGGTGGTGGTACATAAGGTGAAGATGGTGGGTGGTGGTTGTAGATTAGTTGGAGGGGGGTGGTATGTGCAGGAACTTCCTTTTATGCAAACTTTTCCATGTATCACTATTAATTAATATATTATATTACTATAAATTTGTTTTAATTATATTATTAAATATGTAATTGATTATTTTTTCTAGATGTCATTAAAATATATAAGATAATCATTGAATTCTAATAAAATACTTAATTTTTTTATATAAAAAACATTATATTATTAAGCCTAAATTAAACAAATTTATAAAAAAAAACATTATCACTTTCTCAAAACCATCCAAAATCGTGATGTATCTCGCTGCATCGCGCGAGTACGCTTCTAATTTCAATAATAGTGATATGTTGTGAGACATGTCGTTTGAGTTTTAAATAATATAATACAAAACTATTACCAATATTATTGCACAAACTCATAACAACAAACGATTATAATACAAAACTATTACCAATATTATTGCACAAACTCATAACAACAAACGATTAAGAATATATGCAAGTTAACCACTTATGAAAATATATTCGTTTTTCACATTGTATTTCATTAACTGTTAACAGAGAAATTACGTTTCATTTTAACTCGGTTCAATATTCCAACAAAAAATTTATCCTCCTGTGCAATGCACGGGCCCAACACTAGTATTATTAAATATGTAATTGGTTATTTTTTCTAGATGTCATTAAAATATTATAAGATAATCATTTAATTATAACAAATACTTAATTTTTTTATATAAAAAACATTATATTATTAAGCCTAAATTAAACAAATTTATAAAAAAAACATTATCACTTTCTCAAAACCATCAAAAATCGTACTGTAAATCGACAAAAAAATAAAATGAAACATTAAAATCGTGATGTATCTCGCTGCATTGCGCGAGTACGCTTCTAGTGTTGTACAAATTATATGATACATTTGTTATGGGACGAATTTTGAATTTTAAATTTATAATTAAACTTTATTTAGGTTTTTAAAATTTGCAAAAATACATACAACCTTTTGTATTGTTTATAGAATTAATTACATTGTTGGTCTCTATGTTTTTGCTCAAAATTTGGATTGAGACGGTTCTTTGTTACTCGTATTGGGGATGGTAGCCATACAAACGCTTGGGAGGATTCGTGGTTACCATGTGGTCACCTTGCGGCTCACTTCTCCTATCGTTTCATTCATTCCATTGGTTATGGTCCCTTAGCTACGGTTCGAGATGTGCTTATTGGTATGGATGGGGCGTGGCCGTTTGAATGGATTCAGAGATATGATGTGCTTCAAACGATTGATGTGCCAACCTTGGATAATAGCCGAGATAATGTCATGTGGCTTGATGTCCAAAATAAGCCGGATGAATTCTCGGTTCATAGATCTCATCTACCTAGGATTCAAATCCAGGCGCTGGCGAAGCTCTTGTGGCCATGGAGGTTCACCTGCGATGACTCCAGGCCATTCGTGGTTGCCCGGGGATTAGTCGGTGCACGTAAGCTGGCCTGGAAACCAACGATTACCAAAAAAAAATTATCGGTTCATGATGCGTGGCGTTTTTTGGAGGGAAATCACGAGATAGTGCCGTGGCATTCGACGATATGGTTTGCGGGCCACATCCCAAAACATGCATTATGTCTATGGATTGCATGTCATCAGCGACATCCGACTCATGGTCGTATGGCGGCATGGAAGCATGAACCACCTGACTGGGTGTGCGCTTTGTGTCAAAATGAAAGGGATTCTCATAAGCATTTGTTTTTCGAATGTGGTTATGCGAATCAAGTTTGGAAGAAGGTAATGCATGAGACTGCATGGATGGGATTTCCAGATTTGTGGGATGTTATTTTATTGGCAATTGGAGATACCAGTCGTGCGCCAAGAGCTAAGGTGCATAAGCTTTTATTAGCGGCTACTGTTTATTTCGTTTGGCAAGAGCGCAACCATCGCATTTTTCGAAACCAAAGGAGGACGATTGTGCAACTTTGCAAAGAGATCTTGGATATTGTTTGGCTTCGTGCGAAGTGGAGGTTAAGTGCTAGGAATGGGACGTGTAATGATGGGTGACGACCTTGGTGTTTTTCCCCAGCTTCGGGCATGGTGGCGTAGGCTGCATTTGTTTTGGTGCTGCATTTTTTTCTCTAGTTTTGAGAGGTCTTGTAGCCTTTGTTTGTTTTGGCTTCTTGTAGCTTGGTACGGTTTGGTGTCTAACTTTTATTGCTTCTTTTGGCGTTTGCCATGTTTGTACCTGGCTTAGGCCTTTTTGTCTTTATAAAATTGCCTGGATCTATTCCTCTAAAAAAAAACTTGGATTTGGTCACTCAAACGAACTATGTATATATGGAAGGTTCCTAACTTTTGATTTTCTTAAGATTTGTCAACTCGAGGGACCATGGATGTAAAGAAAAGAAAATTTAGGGATCTGCAATATAGATAGTCCATTTGAGTGACCAAATCAAAATTTTGAGTAAATCAAACGACCCATCAGTGTAATTCACTATTGTTTACAATTTAAGAAGTTATGCATTAAAATTAAATGAAATGATAATTGTTATATTATGCCAGATTCAATGAAAATGACATTAATTTGGAAGTTTGATAAGCTTTCTTTATCGTTTTATGTATAGGTAGTCGGTTGGAAATTGTTGGCAAACTTTAATGATTTTCTTGTAGTAATGGCAAAAAAATATGTACCTAAACCTGGTTTGACTGGGGATTGGGGAATCCCGAGTTGACTAGGAATGGGATACCCAATACCCATCGTTCTCGATCCTGAATCTATACTATTATATTAAAATTCGAGTGAATTGTGGATTTGGTTCCTGTGAACTTTGGTCATGGTCCCTCTGATTAACGCATCCGTTAACTTCGTTAAATCAAGGTCTAATTTAGCATTTTAGCATTTTTGCATATTCTTGTTTTTTTCTTATAAAAAATAAAAACAATATTTTATCCACACAAATATATGTGCATATATATATATATATATATACACATAACATCAAAATAAATAAAATAAGATATTATTTTATGATTTAATTTGTTTAAATTAAAAAAATCAATCATATTAAATATGATTTAATTTTATTGTTTTAGTATTTTTGTCTATTTAGATATGAAAACATGGTTGAAGTTTATAAAATGATTTGTTCAATTTAAAGTTACAAAGATAATATTATGTATGGATCTTTCATTTAGTTAAAATCTAAATAGTTGATTTTGAGTTTTTTACTAAAAAAAACAATATGAAATTTGGAACCTCTAATTTTAGGATGATAAAATTAGAGTTCATTTCTCAACGGGTTTCAATAAGTTTGTGTGTGTTAAAATATCAATAATAAGCTTGTTTGTTGCAATGATAGTAAAAGAACAATATAATTAAATCATCTTTAACTTACTTAAAATTTTAATTCAATAAATCAAATCATAAAACTATATTTTATTTTATTCGCTCTAAATAAAATAAGATATAGTTTTATAATCTGATTTGTTTAAACTAAAATTTTAATTACATTAAAACAATAAAACTATATATTTTTCCACAATTACAATAAAATAATAAAATTAAATCGTATTTAATATAATTTTTTTTAAATTTAAACAATCAAATCATACAATAATATCTTATTTTATTTATTTTAATATCGTTATATATATATATATGTGTGTGTGTGTGTGTGTATGTGTGTGTATAAAAATATTGTTTTTATTTTTCTTATCATAAAAGTATAAAAATTAGGCAAAATGGCTAAAATGGTTCTTGATTTAACAGAGTTAACAGAAGTGTTAGTCAGAGGGACCATAACTAAAACAAATTGAATACCACAAGAATCAAATCCACAATAAACATACCATATGGACCTTAGTCAAAGAATGTAACACCCCAAAAATTGGGATAAACAAAAATTTCCATAAAAGGGAAACATGATAATCAAATATGCCATAGCATGAGCTCTTCCCAAAAAGGGAGACAATAACGCCTGTTAAAATTACAAGTTTGTAATGAATAACAATCTAAGGGAGCACAACCCTTTAATCTAAATCCCAACTAGGAACAAGATTAATACAAGTTGTGATCCAATCCAAAAATAAGCTTTCTAAGCAAAGCGTCCCAAAAATGTCCCCAAGCTCGCATCTAAGGCATCTATACATTCTTGGCGGTCGTGCCACTAAAACCTGAGATACATATCAAACCAAACAAGTGTTAAGCCAAACGGGCCTAGTGAGTTGTACAAAAGCATGGCATGATGTTCGATAAACATGAAATAACATAATTAACGACTCGGTCCACATGGTCATACTGGAATCAATGGGGGAGATCCATCACACCAATCAGTTTTACCTCAAGTAAATATACCTTGATGTTTAGTTCGTATGAACAACATACCAAAGGCCCGGCACACCGTCCCGGTGGCGGGGGCATTAGGCGCATACCGTCCCGGTGGCACCTAAGGCTACATCCTCCTGGCACATACTCACGGTTCCTCCAACATACATACATATATATATATATATATTTTCATTTCCATACATATCTCGCATCAACAAGATATATACACATATTAACCATCCCCATACATATCCCGCATCAACAAGATACATATATAAGGATTTGCATGACTTCAATCCCATGTTAGGCCCAAAACACCCAAGCATGTAGGTTTAACAATAATCTTCACATAATCCATGATATTGACCATCATAACCAACAATAACCATATTAACAACACAATGACTCCATATATAACTCAATAGTCAAAACCCCCAAATACTCATGAAAATAGCATTTATGTCAAAGTTATCAGGTGATCAGATTTGTGCATACATAACAAGTAGTACAAGTAAACACTTAAGATATGTATCCCATTTAAAGATTTTGGTAAATAAAACTCACTATCTAGGTTTTATAGCAAAACCCTAGAAAACTTGGAAGAACCCTAGAAAACTTGGATGAAGAAGATGATCTTGAAGCTTGAAACCTTGGGTTGAAATTTTTGCTTGGAGGTTGCTTGATTCTTGCAATAAATGAGGAAGATTGGTGGTTGAAAGGGTTAGGGTTCGGTTTTGGGAGGGAGTAAATGAAGAGAGAGTTTGAGAGAAAAAAGATTGAGGAGTAAATGAGAAATGGGGCTAAAAACTTTATTAAATCCGTCAGACAAAACTCGCGGGTTGTGCCGCGGGTGTAACCCGCGTGGAAAGTCACGAGGCTCACTGCCTTACCCTCGGACAGTGCATTTCGCGGTTTGTGCCGCGGGTGTAACTCGCGTGACAAGTCGCGAGAACCACTATTTCTTGCCCCTTTTTCCTTGAATCAAAATTCAGAGTGTTACAATTCTCCCCACCTAATAAGGATTTCGTCCCCGAAATCACGACTGATCAAACAACTGAGGGTACCTCCTTTTCATATCTTCCTCCGACTCCCACTTCACGTTTGTTCCCCGATGATGTTTCCATTAGACCTTTACCATAGTCACTTCCTTGTGTCGTAATTGTTTCGTCTTAGCCTCCAGTATGGCTTCCGGCTCCTCCACGCATCGGTTGCCGCTGTCCACCCGAATCTCTGATAACGGTATAACGCTCTCCTCTTCCGCCAAGCATTTACGAAGGTAGCATACGTGAAAGGTAGGGTGGATCCCGTTCATCTCCGGTGGCAATTGTAGTCTATAAGCTTGGAGCCCAACCTTTTCCATAATTGTGAAGGGTCCAAGGAAACGAGGACTAAGTTTCCCGCGCTTCCCGAACCGAATGATCCCCTTCCATGGTGACACCTTCAACATGACCTGTTCTCCTACTTGGAACTCGACCGATCTTCTTTTCTTATCAGCATAGCTCTTTTGACGATCTTGCGCCGCTTTCAAACATTCTCGAATGCCTTTGACCTTGTCCGTCGTCTCTTGAACTATCTACGATCCTGCAAACTGCTTTTCTCCCGCCTCGAGCCAACACACCGAAGTCCTACATTTTCGCCCATAGAGTGCCTCGAATGGTGCCATCCCAAAACTTAGAGGTGAACCGACTATCCCGATCCGAAACTATGGATAGTGGAACACCGTGCCGCGATATCACCTCATCTATGTATAACTTGGCCAATTTATCCATGGGCAACGCCTCCCGCATTGCTAAAAAGTGTGCGCTCTTCGTGAGTCGATCCACTACCACCCAAATAGTATCGTGACCTTTCAAGGTCTTCGGAATTTGGTGACGAAGTCCATTGTGATGTGTTTCCACTTCCATTCTGGGATGGCCAAAGGTTGTAACCTTCCATAAGGCCTTTGATGTTCCGCCTTGACTTGAAGGCATGTGACGCACCTCTCCACGTACTTGGCTACGTCGAGCTTCATTACCGGCCACCAATAATGAAGTTTCAAGTCCCTATACATCTTGGTACAACCGGGATGTATGGAGTACTTGGTCTTGTGAGCTTCTGCCAAAAGCAGCCCTCGATTCCCTCCAATTCTCGGTACCCAAATCCTCCCTTGGAAAAGTTTAAGGCCGCGACTATCTTCCGTTAATGTTTCCCGTTGTTTCACCATGACTTCGTCTTTAAGGTTTTCCTCTCGAAGTGCTTCCACTTGACTCCTCTTGATATCCTCCACTAGACTCGACTTTACGTCAATTCTAGTAAGAGTTATTTTGGCTTCACCCCCGTAACTCTTTCGGCTCAACGCATACGCCACTACATTGGCCTTACCAGGATGGTACAACAACTCACAGTCATAATCCTTCAAAAGCTCTAACCACCTTCGCTGCCGCATGTTGAGGTCCTTTTGGTCAAAGATGTACTTCAAGCTTTTATGGTCGGTAAATAGGGTACACTTCGTCCCATAAAGGTAATGTCGCCAAAGCTTTAAGGCAAATACCACCGCTGCTAGTTCCAAATCGTGCGTAGGGTAATTCTTCTCGTGATCCTTGAGTTGTCGTGAAGCGTACGCGATCACTTTTCCCCTTTGCATCAATACACAACCAAGACCCGATTTAGAGGCGTCACTATACACCACAAAGTCTTCGGAACCTTCGGGTAAGGATAGGATCGGTGCTTCGCATAATTTTCTTTGGAGGGTCCGGAATGCTCTCTATTGAGTTTCGGTCCACAAGAACTTAACATTCTTTCTTGTCAGTGTCATGAGCGGAGAGGCGATCTTCGAGAAGTCTTGAATAAAGAAACTCCTTATCTCTGATGGACTAGTCGGTGGTTCCCAATTCATCACTGCCTCGATCTTTTTCGGATCCACCTTTACCCCATCCTTCGACACCACGTGGCCCAAGAACTGGACTTCTTGTAACAAAAATTTGCACTTCGAAAACTTTGCAAACAACTTTTCCTTTCGAAGGAATTCCAAAACCTCTCGCAAGTGTTGTCGGTGCTCCGCTTCGTCACGAGAGTAAATCAGAATATCGTCGATGAAGACTATGACAGATCTGTCCAATAAAGGTCGGCATACACGGTTCATCAAGTCCATGAAGACGGCCGGTGCATTAGTCAACCCAAAAGGCATGACTAAGAATTCGTAGTAGCCATATCTAGTCCGGAACGCCGTCTTTGGAATATCGCTCTCCTTCACCCTTACTTGATGGTAACCCGATCACAAGTCTATCTTAGAGAAGCATCCCGCTCCTTGGAATTGATCGAAGATGTCGTCGATCCGGGGAAGCGGATACTTATTATTCACAGTGACCTTGTTGAGTTCGCGGTAGTCGATGCACATTCGCATCGACCCGTCCTTTTTCTTCACAAATAGAACTGGAGCTCCCCACGGCGACGAGCTCGGTCGTATAAATCCCTTCTCGAGAAGTTCTTGAAGCTGCGTCATTATTTCTTGCATTTCTGTCGGGGCTAGACGGTAAGGAGCACGAGCTATCGGAGCTGCTCCCGGAGTGAGGTCGATGTGGAACTCTACTTGTCGCTCCGGTGGTAGTCCGGGTAGGTCTTCCGGAAAGACGTTCGGGTATTCTTGCACCACGTCCACATCTTCTACCTTCCTCTTTTCCAACTTCGCATCGATTACGTAGGCCAAATACGATGCACATCCCTTGACTAGGCTCTTTCGTGCCTTAAAGGACGAGATAATCATACTGGCTTTTCGGTTCTTCTCCCCGTAGATAATCACCTCGCCACCAAACAACAAGGGTACTCTAATCAGCTTTTTGAAACAGAAAATACCGGCATCATTCTTGGATAACCAATCCATCCCGACGATTACGTCAAACCCCCCGATGTCCGCTGGTAACAAGTCTATTGCAAAAGACTCACCATCTAAACTTAAGGTACACCTGACAGGCCCTTTTGTGTACCTTAGGGTGAGACAAATAATACCAAAAAACAAGTATACAAATTGGTACTATGTCGCCTTTCAAGTAATAAAGTGGTAAAATACCAGATATCGTCCCACGGAGATTGAACTAAAAAGTGTAATAAAAGTATGATGAAAGATATGATTTCAGATGACGAATTTGAAGCAATAATTGGATTGGTTGGTGAACATAGATTTACTTTAACAAGATTAAAAGAGAAGCAAGGGTGCAAGACTTGTGGTGAAATGTTAACCCAAATTCCAGTGGACCAATGCTGCAGGGATGCTGCAGCAAGCTTGTGATAGAAACTGATTTTATTATCTATTTCAAGACACGTTCCTCTCGGACTCTCACCATCTCATTATTCCAGTAGCTATGAAGAATCTCATCTCTGATCAATGTTCAAGATAAGGGAATGATGAGAGTGGAGTTCTCAAAATATACGGCAAAACAAATTCTCTTCGTTAAAAGTTACTCTTTCGAAATAACCCCCGTACCTCCCAAGTTGGTGTATTCCAAATAGCTTATCTCTAAGTCTACACCATTTTAACCCTTTGAAAAAGTGACAACTTATCAAGAATGAATCATTTTAAATGACACAAGTAACAACTCTCGTTGCAAGTAACTCTTTCGATATTACCTCCTATGTCATTCAATTTGACGTGCTATTCAATGGCCTATCTCTAGGTCCATGACACTATTACACTATCAAAATGATCAATTTGTCAAAGAGTTTTGTTATCTTGATAAAACTTGAGTTGAAATAATAAAACTTTGTTAAAATCACAAAAGTCCACTTTGTTTAAGTTAACACTATCACCATTTGCCTCACACCCAAGCTAAGGTGTTTAGCTACTCATTACAATAAATAAAGAAAGAACATGACAAAGAAATACAATAGAAAACATAATGTAAAATGCTTGGAAATGTAAATGACTTGAAATTATATATATATATATATATATATAAGACTTGGAATATAAAGACAATAAATGTAAATGACAAGAAAGTAAAATGGAATGTAAGTACAACACTACAATAAACTGGAATTAAATGTTGAAAATTAAAGACATAAAATAAATGGAAAGGCTAGAGATGCAAGATAAATAAAGAAAATGCATGAACAAAATCTGTAGGTGAATGCTGTTCCAATGCTGGAAGCATTCATAGCCTGGGTTTACGAAGAACACGAAGAACACCATATGAACATATGCATGATTTCTGGAAATTTGCAGAAAAAACTCAGAACTGATGTGTGGTCCAGTTCCAAGATGAACGAAAATAAAAAGATTATGCTAAGTAGATGATTACAAACAACATAAACAACATGAAGAGATTTACGAGAAATTAAAGAAATTAAAGAAAATATGAAGAACAAGATGATTAAACCAAAAGATTACTAAGTATTAAAGGAGAATTGGGACTGATTAAAATCAACTACAAAAGTATCTTCGAAGGGGGAGGGATGATCTGATGATCGATGGATGAAGTTGTTCTTGGATGAGCTACTTGCTACTTGGTTGGATGAGTGATTGGTGATGATAGGATATGATGATTGTTGGATGCTTGGATACATTAAATGCCCACAAAAACCCTCTATTTATAGGAAATAGAGAGGGGCCAAAAGGGTTAATCTAGCATAATTAAAAGTACTAATATTAGAGTTTTACACAAAAGGTACAATGCAAAAGGAATAACACAGTTGTGATCTGCTAATCTGCTGGCAAAACCCATTGTCCACTGGTCCAAAGAATGGCTAAATCCACTCCACTTTAATCAGCTTCCAATTCTCCCTGCAGGTCCGATGCTGTTGGGATGCTGCAGCATTGACCTGTTTCATCAAGATTTTTCAAAATTCATCAATTTTAGCCTCTACAATCCATGTTTGTATACAAATCCATATCTTAAGCTCCAAATCAAGAAAGTGGAAAATAATAACCAAAATGACTCAAGGTTGGGATTATAAAGTGTAAAATCTAATCTAAAAAGATAAAAACAATGTGCTTAAGTACTCAAAAGTGAGTACTTATCACCACCCCAAACTAAAAACTTTGTTTGTCCTTAAGCAAAACAAAGAAGAAAAGAAAAGACTCAATTCTAAGAAAAATATGCAAAAGGATGGCATTCAGTGCACATCATGAGTTTGAAAGTGTCAAGAATACATAGCATAGCCTTTCATAATACAAAAGTGATCACATACCATCCTAATTGCTATCATGAACCATATGCTAGCCTAGCATTCTCTTTGTTATGGTTTACACAATTCACATCATACTTTGATGAGGCCATAGGTGGAATGGGTTTCTCTCTTTTTGGCACTTGATTTTCCTCACCTTGCCTTTTCTCATCCCATGCATCAACATGAAGATTTTTCAAATTTTGGCACTTTTTGTGCTCTTTTTGTTGCATGCATACACCTGCCCCTATGGGACATTTGTGGTGTTTTCACTATGTCCATGGAAATTTTCAGAATGTGTAGAGCTTTGCTCTTGCCATTTTTAGACACTCCCACCCCAAACTAAAAATCTTACAATGTCCTCATTGTATAGGATGAAAGAGTGTATTGACTTTAGGTGGATAAAAATGGAATAAAGTGTATGGCTTTTTGGCATTTTCATGTGATATGAGTGATTTGTGCACCAAATTGTGTCCCAAGTAATTACAAGGCTAGTTCTAGCATAAATAAATCCTAGAATTGTGATGTGAACTTCAAGTTTTATTTGGGCTATGCAAGTACATATAACTAACAAAACATGATCCTAAATGCATGAAAATAACACCTAAAAATAGAAAAACAAATCCCAGACTATAATTGAAAAAATGGAGCAAAAGGGAATGATATGGACCTGTCCCACTCCCATGGGAGTAGGCTAATGATCTTCTGTGGAATCTGTGGAGGGCTGTCCAGCATCCTTGGATGCTGCAACACCTGAACTGACAACGGCTTCTGCAATCAACTTCTCATTTTCTTCCTCCAGTTCCTTGATCCTTTCATCCCTGACTTTTAGCATCTTCTTCAGCACTAAAATCTTCCTCTCAGCTCCATACCCTTCTCCTACCTTTCTCTTTCCTTTTGCAATAGCCAGTAGCTCCTCCCTCATGCTCTCCATCTTCTCCAAACTTTCATTCCTTTGCTTGTTCATGGCCTCCATTATGGCAGTGTTCTGGGCCAGAAGATCCTGCACCAAAATTAACAAATCTGCAGCCTCAACAGGCTTCTTCTTCCTGTTGCTCAGCCTAGTTACTGCCTTCATGTCTATCTGCCATCTCTCCCTCTGCTCTTTCACAATGAGGTCATCTTTATACTATGGAACTCCAGCCTTCACCATCATTTTTGTAAGCATTCCAGGAAAGTACAACTTCCCCCTCTTCCTTGTTGCACACTCCCTAATGCTGTTGAGCATTATTCTTCCCAGATTGATGCTCCTTCCTGTAATGAGACAATACAACAAAAGCATCTTATCCACAGAGATGGTTCCATCATGTGTGGTAGGATAAATGGAATGTTTGACAAAATTATTCCAAACATTAGAGTTTGCAGTGAGGTTAGAAGCCTTAAATGTTTTTAACATGAAGTTACTGCGATGTTCCCAATCTGCTTTTGGCTTTCCCAGTAATGCTGCAGCCTCTGCCAGGTGTTGTGGAGTGGTCTTGACCATCATCTTGTGGTATTCTGTGTTCTTAGGTGGTGAGAGGTTTAAGAATTCATTGATCTGCCTTGTTGTGAGCTTGAAAGTGACCCCTCTAATCTTGATTTTTGGAGAGGGTGTGACTGAGATCTCACAATAGAACTCTCTCATAAGTGTGAGGGTATATGAGGTATAGACCTCACAAACCTTTTCAAGCCCATGGGTATCAACTACATCTCCAATAAATTGGAATTCCCTTAGGCTTTGTTCATCAAACCCCTTATCTGGCAATCCCACCTTTGTGTGATGCTTTCTCCACATCCTAGCAGCAGCCTTAGAGCTAAATCCCTTGTGTGGCATCTCTGGTCTAGTGACAAACACAGTAGTTTCCTTGACTTTCTTACCCTTTCCCTTCACAGTCTGCTCATGCTGCACAGATGCTGCAGGATGACAGTTGGTCTCTAAGGGTTCTAAATCATCCTCATCTTACTCAAATCTCACTGTCCTCTTCTTCTTTGGTGTGGGCTCTAGGACCTCAGGTGCAGTAGGGTTATCACCTCTAGACCTAGTGGCATAAGTCTTTCCTAATGGTCTCTTCTTTTTCTTGGTGATCAACTTAACCACAGGTACATCATCAGACAGGTCCTCAAGGCTTGTATTATCGAACTCCACATGTTGTGACAGGATTTCAGTGTTTATTTCCTCATGTGGGTTCTCAATAGCTACTCTACTGGAGATGGTTGTGGCCAAATCTCCTTCAGATTGCAGAAAGCCAAATGGTTGTGCATCCTTTGTGTGAGCTTGAATGAGGGAAATATCAATCTTTGTTGACGCAATAGGCTCATTGACATTATCCTCAGAACAAGAAGTGAATAGTCCCTCAACCAAAGTTTCAGAGGGAGCAGTGGATACCTTCGGTGTTTCAGTCGATGAAAGGATTAAAGGAGCATCCTTGTACACGATGATAGCAAGAGGGTTGGGTGTTGGTGGTGTATCCACAGTAGCGACCGGGAATAGCAATCCTTACTCGAGTGGCCTTTCCGACCACAGTTGGAACATTCGATGGAGTTGGGCAAGGATCTCTGACTACAGGGCCCCAAATGTTTACTCTTACACCTAAAGCACCACTGTGCCTCGTGTTTCGGCTCTACACTCCTTCCCCCAATGAAGGGTTTGGATGGTCGCACGGTCCCGGTCGGCCCTTCCCATTTCCTTTTCGCTCCTTGTTGTTTCCTTTCCTCCTTGTCTTCCATCACGTCATCCTCTACCTGTTGGGATGCCTCGATCACATCTTGCAAGGTGGTTTTGTGGGCGTTTCTCACGTCCGTCTTCATATTCGCCGGTAACCCCCTCACAAACCACTTTATCTTCGCCTCTTCATCTCTTGCCAGATGCTCCACTAGGCTGAGCTTGTCCATAAATTGCTTCGCATAGTCGGCAACGGTCAGATTTCCCTTCTTTAGATTTCGGAACTCTTCTTCTATCTTATCGAGCGCTCTCGTATTGCAAAAATTTCTTCATAAGCTTCTTCTTGAAGGTTGGCCAAGTGAGTTTGGCCAAAACCTCCGGCGTCAGCACCCTTCTAGTGACGTTCCACCAAGTCAGCGCGTCCCCTCGGAGTAGTTGGGACGCAAACTTGACCCGTTGAGTATCCGCGCACTTACTCGCCTCGAAAGCCATTTCTACTTCTTGAATCCATTTCATACACGCAAGCGGGACGGTTGTCCCGGAAAATTCCGGAGCTCGGCTACATAGGAATGACTTAAAGGAACAACCCCCTTCCTTCTTCTTCTCGGCCCGGATGGCATGTTCTTCCGTCCCAACTGCATTATCATCTCCGCCCGATCCCATCACTCATTGTCCCCCACCGTCTCATGTCTCCGATTGCTTGCATCCCTGTCTTCCAAGACTTTCATCAATTTTTCGTCCCGTTTGTCCATCGTGGAATTCATCATCTGCATAATGCTTGCCAATAGAACTGACTGAGGGTCCGCTTCTTGAATGACCGGATCTTCGGTTTCCAAGTTTACTTGAGAAATTTCGTCTACGATCCCCTCCAGAATTCTGGGAATCGGTGGAATAACTTGGTTTACTGCCGGGTTTGCTTGCCTCGTAGTCTCCGGGGCGGTCACACTTGCCTCATTCGCATCATCGACCGCTCCAACCCGACTCCTTGTGTTTACCATGGTGAACTGTCACACACGATTAGAGTCGTACCAGTTAATTCTTTAAAAGATAAATGGTTCCATACGTACTACTACAAGGATTAATCATCATAACAACAATATCAAGTATGCTCACGTAATCATAAATTCAGAACAACAGTGGCCAAGTGAGATTGTGAACATATTTTACATAAGAACTCTCGTTGTCATCGTCATAAATTTCAATCAATGCAATTCCGTAATCCTAATACTCTCCCCACCTAGAGATGCCCTACCCATATGGACAGTGTTACTAAATGCTCAACCAACTTAAGTCTAGGTATGCTACAGTCGACACCTAGTTCACTTAAACTAGAGCTCTGATACCAACTTGTAACACCCCAAAAATTGGGATAAACAAAAATTTCCATAAAAGGGAAACATGATAATCAAATATGTCATAGCATGAGCTCTTCCCAAAAAGGGAGACAATAACGCCTGTTAAAATTACAAGTTTGTAATGAATAACAATCTAAGGGAGCACAACCCTCTAATCTAAATCCCAACTAGGAACAAGATTAATACAAGTTGTGATCCAATCTAAATATGTCCCCAAAAATGTCCCCAAGCTCGCATCTAAGGCATCTATACCTTCTTGGCGGTCACACCGCTAAAACCTGAGATACATATCAAACCAAACAAGTGTTAGGCCAAACGGGCCTAGTGAGTTGTACAAAAGCATGGCATGATGTTCGATAAACATGAAATAGCATAATTAACGACTCGGTCCACATGGTCATACTGGAATCAATGGGGGAGATCCATCACACCAATGAGTTTTACCTCAAGTAAATATACCTTGATGTTTAGTTCGTATGAACAACATCCCAAAGGCCCGGCACACCGTCCCGGTGGCGGGGGCATTAGGCGCATACCGTCCCGGTGGCACCTAAGGCTACATCCTCCTGGCACATACTCACGGTTCCTCCAACATACATACATATATATATATATATATATTTTCATTTCCATACATATCTCGCATCAACAAGATATATACACATATTAACCATCCCCATACATATCCCGCATCAACAAGATACATATATAAGGATTTGCATGACTTCAATCCCATGTTAGGCCCAAAACACCCAAGCATGTAGGTTTAACAATAATCTTCACATAATCCATGATATTGACCATCATAACCAATAATAACCATATTAACAACACAATGGCTCCATATATAACTCAATAGTCAAAACCCCCAAATACTCATGAAAATAGCATTTATGTCAAAGTTATCAGGTGATCAGATTTGTGCATACATAACAAGTAGTACAAGTAAACACTTAAGATATGTATCCCATTTAAAGATTTTGGTAAATAAAACTCACTATCTAGGTTTTATAGCAAAACCCTAGAAAACTTGGAAGAACCCTAGAAAACTTGGATGAAGAAGATGATCTTGAAGCTTGAAACCTTGGGTTGAAATTTTTGCTTGGAGGTTGCTTGATTCTTGCAATAAATGAGGAAGATTGGTGGTTGAAAGGGTTAGGGTTCGGTTTTGGGAGGGAGTAAATGAATAGAGAGTTTGAGAGAAAAAAGATTGAGGAGTAAATGAGAAATGGGGCTAAAAACTTTATTAAATCCGTCAGACAAAACTCGCGGGTTGTGCCGCGGGTGTAACCCGCGTGGAAAGTCACGAGGCTCACTACCTTACCCTCGGACAGTGCATTTCGCGGTTTGTGCCGCGGGTGTAACTCGCGTGACAAGTCGCGAGAACCACTGTTTCTTGCCCCTTTTTCCTTGAATCAAAATTCAGAGTGTTACAAAGAAAGTCTCAAAACACGGGGACCAATTCCACAATTCACTCTTAAAATTATAATATAGTTAGACGGTTTTTGGAAAGCCACCCCATGTTCTCCCATGTTAATTACATTAAAATTAAATGTTACATTTACCACCCTTACAATTAATTATTTAATTTACTTTATATTCTTTGTTTTTTCATTTTTCATTTTACACCCTTATCATGTTAACACAAATAATCGTATATGAACAAAAATGCAATGAAAAAATACGTTTCTTTTTTTTACAGATTATATCATTATAATTGTCTCGTCAATACCTTTAAAACGAGACCAGTATTGAATATTTTTTAATTTAACCGTACTATTAAAAATTATGAATATCTATGAATTAGTTTGTTTTCTATCCATATGACCACGAATTAATAATATACTCTTGTTATGAATATCTATGAATTAATAATATACTCTTGTTCTTCATGAAGAACATCCATGGGAGTAGGGCGACCATAATAATACTTATAATGGAAAATGTATTTACGAGTGGAGTCTTGATGGTTTCACTGATAAGCATATTTATAATATGGCTCATCGCATGCTTATGTATAGCACTGCTTGTAAAACTACCGGTAATAATGATAAAAATATTGCCAAAATGATTATTGTTGGTTTTACTGGTCAGTTAAAAGGCTGGTGGGATAATTACATCCCTCATGACCAAAAAGAACAGATTTATAGTTCTGTTAAAACCGAAGAAGGAGGCGAGGTAACAACAAATGTTGTTTATCCTCTTATTCTTACTATTATTGAACATTTTACTGGTAGATTTTCTGATGATAGTAAGAATATTTGAACTCTTATTAGTAATCTAAGATGTAAAACCTTAACTGAGTTTAGATGGTATAAAGATACTTTTCTATCTAGGATCTTTGAACTCAAAGACTGTAATAACAGTCATTGGAAAGCCAAATTTATTGATGGTCTTCCTCATCTTTTTGCTGAAAAAATTAGAAAAACTCTAAAAAAAGATAACATATCTGTTAACTATGATCATTATACTTATGGTCAATTAATTAGCACTTGCGTTGTTGAAGGTCTTTCTTTGTGTAATGATTTAAAATTAAATCATCAAATTAAGAAACAAAACCTTTTAGAAAGAAAACAGTTAGGAGATTTTTGTGACCAATTTGGCATGGAGGTTCCTTATAAGAAACCTAAAAAGAATTTTCATAAAAAGTTTGATAGGGAAAGAGATTTCCATCCTAATAGAAAACGCTTTCAAAAGAAGCGATTTGATAATAAAAATTTTGAAAAAAAAAGATTTTAAATCAAATGATTTTAAAGAAAAAAGGTTTTTTAAAAAATCAAATAATTTTAAAAGGAATAAAATCATTTGTCAAAATTGTGGCAAAATTGGCCATACTTCAGCAAATTGTTGGACCAAAAAGAAAATCAATAGTTTGAATATTGATCAAACTATAAAAGACACTCTTTTAAACATTTTTCTAAATTATAAAGATGAGAATCAGAGTGACACTAATAGTGATCCTGATTTAAATAATAGTGAGTCTATTATTTCCTCTAGCTCTGAAGATTCTTCTTCAAATTGTGATGTTTGTGCTATAGGAAAACTTTGTTCTAATTGTTCTAAAGATATTAATAATATTAATAAAGGAAATGAAGAAGAGGAGTTTTATAAACTCTATTCTCAATTTCAAGATTTAAATATAAATGTTTTATCTAATGATTATGTTTTAAAACTTTTAAAGAAAATTAAAGATCCAGTTATTTGTGCTGAGATTTTAGAAAACATTGATGTTGGTACTACATCTAAAAATCCTACGAGTACCTCTAATAATATTGACTATTCTATGAAAGAAGTAAATAAACTTCTTCAAAATAAACATTTTAAAGGAAAAGAGATTTCTCTTCAAGACCTTAATAAAGAGGTGAATGTTTTAAAAGATGAAATTAATTTTTTAAAAGCTGATAATCTTCTTCTTCATAAACATATTTCCTTAATTCTTGATAAGAATGTTTCAGAAAACTTTGAAAATATTGATGATTTTCAAGAACCTTCCTCTAAAAAACCACCTGATGAGGCGGTTCTTTCCACTCTTAGCAGGATAATATCCCATAAATGGTTTACTAAAATAACTCTTCTTATAGAAGGGCATTTTAAAAAAGATTTTACTGCCATGATTGATAGTGGTGCAGACTTAAATGTCATACAAGAGGGTCTTATTCCTAGTAGGTATTTTGAAAAAACCTCTTGTTCTCTTTCCCATGCTGGAGGAGGTCCTTTAAATATCAGATATAAGCTTTCAAATGCAAAAATTTGCAATCAAGCTAGTTGTATTTCTACTAGTTTCCTCTTAGCCAAAGATATTTGTCATGAAATAATTCTTGGCTTACCTTTTTTATATAATATATATCCTGTAACTAGGATTGATGAAGTTGGTCTTACAGGTACTTATAATAACAAGTTTATTAGATTTGACTTCATAAACAAACCTATTAAAAGATTTTTAGATAATCTCCAAGAAAGGATTGATAGAAAGACTTTTCATTTATATTCTCTTAAAGATGAAATAAATTCTTTAACTATTGAAGAAAAGATTTCCAATCCTAGGTTAAAAACTAAGATCGATTTCATTCATAATGATTTTTCTCTAAAAATTTGTAATGATCATCCTAATGCTTTTTGGGATAGAAAAAAGCATACTGTTTCTCTTCCTTATGAAGAAGGATTCAATGAATCCAGTATTCCGACTAAGGCTAGACCTTGTCAGATGAATTCTGATTATCTGGTTTTATGTAAAAATGAGATTTCTAATCTCATTGCTAAAGGTCTTATTCGTCCTTCTCAGTCACCTTGGTCTTGTACTGCTTTTTATGTTAATAAACATTCAGAACAAGAAAGAGGCTTTCCCAGGCTTGTAATTAATTATAAGCCTCTTAATAAAGTTTTAAAATGGATTAGGCATCCTATTCCAAACAAGAAAGATCTTCTTGATAGGCTTTTTCAAGCCTTAATCTTTTCCAAATTTGATTTAAAATAAGGTTATTGGCAAATACAGATTTCTGAATCTGATATTTATAAAACTGCTTTTAATGTTCCTATGGGACATTATGAATGGAAAGTCATGCCATTTGGTTTAAAGAATACCCCTTCAGAATTCCAACAAATTATGAATGACATTTTTTATCCTTATAGCAATTTTATTATTGTTTATATTGATGATATTCTTGTTTTTTCTAAAGATATTGAAAGTCATTTTAAACACTTAAATATCTTTAAAACTTTAGTAATTCAAAATGGTCTAGTTATTTCTAAACCAAAAATGTCTTTATTTAAGACTAAAATCAGGTTTTTAGGCCATGACATTGAGAAAGGAACTATTATTCCTATTCAAAGAAGTCTAGAATTTGGAGATAAATTTCCTGATAAAATTTTAGATAGAACCCAGCTTCAAAGGTTTTTGGGTAGCTTAAATTATATTTCGGCTTATATAAAAGACCTCAGTAATTATACTTCAATCCTTTATAATCGCCTTAAAAAAGATTCTTGCAGTTGGACTGATGATCATACTCTTGTTGTTCAAGAAATTAAGAAAAAGGTTAAAAACCTTCCTTGTCTCATGCTTCCTAATCCTCTTTGGGAGAAGATTGTTGAGACTGATGCTTCTAACATAGGATATGGAGGCATTTTAAAATAAATTGATCCTAATTCTAAGCAGGAGTACCTCATTAGGTTTTATTCTGGGAAATGGAAAGGTGCTCAGCTTAATTATTCTGCTGTTGTTAAGGAACATTTTGCTATTGTCAAATGTGTCTTAAAATTTCAAGATGATTTATATAATCAAAAGTTTATAATAAAAACTGATTGTAGTTCTGCTCAATTTATGTTTAGCAGAGATTTTAAACATGATGTTTCAAAACAAATGTTTGCTCGATGGCAAGCTCATCTTGCTCCTTTCGATTTTATAATTCAACATATTAAAGGTGTTGATAACCACCTTCCTGATTTCTTAACTCGTGAATATTTATCATGATTTCAGGTATGAGCTCAAATTACAGCTCCTACTCCTCTTATAGGGGAAGTGGAAGTTCCTCAAGACGAGGAAGATGTGGTAATTTCCCTAATAGGGGAAGGGGTAACAATGTTATTTCCCAGATGGGTAAACAAAAGCTTATAGCTTCAGACTTGTCTCATGACAAAAATCAGTTAAAAGGCTTCATGGATAATATCCCTAAAGACCATCCTCTGGCCAAGGAATATCTTAATTATATTAAGGAGAAGGAAGCAGAGTCTTCTTCAGCAGCTGCATCAGCTAATTCTTATGCTAATATTAGCAAGGAAGATACTTCTAATTCACAGTTCCATGAGATTGTCTTAAAAGAAGTTATACTTCTTATCGAAGAAAAAGATCTTCAATGGAAGAACAATCCGGATTATATCCTAGAAAGGTATCTTAATAAGACATCCTTTGTACATGGTTCTTTAAAGCAAAGACAATATTTTGAAGGTCTTTTACTTTCCACAAAATCTGTGGAAATTACTCATCATACTGCTAATAGCAAGGATGAAGCTCAGGGCAATTTTAGTTTTTCTAAACTTGTTATTAAAAAGATTATATCTTTTGAAGAATGGGGTTTTTCTCCACTTGCTGAGAAAGAATGGTATTCCCCAATTCATAAATACAATTTTAAATTCAACTATTGGGATTATATCCAAAGTTTTTCAAATGTTCTTCTTTATGAAAATGAGAACAAAAGACATTCTTGGTTTTTGAAAATTTGTGAAAATTGTTTTCATACACCAATTCCTAATTGGTTTTTTACATGGTGGAAAAATTTTGGAACTTCTTCAGATATTTTTCCAGATCTTATGAAACGACATCTAAAAAATTGGATGTTATTTTCTCCAACAGTCAATGATTGTAAAAATTTGTATAACATTGAAGGAAGCAATATTTGCTTATTTTTTATAGAATTTGGGTTTCCTTGGATTTGGAAATGGAAACCAATTTTTGGTTATAATGATTTAATGATTCCTTGTATTAAGAGGCAAGGTCTGACCAAATATTGGGACAAGTTAGATCGTATTTGCCCTGGATCTACTTTTATAGAAGGATCTGATCTTTACAATTCTATTGAGAAAAAAATTCAGCTTTATAAGCAGAATTTTGATAAGAAAAGAGTAAAGAAGGACTCGGAGATTCCAAGCCCTTTCCAGCAGATCTCTCAGAAGTATGCCGGAACTCTTTCTAAGGAAGAGATCATTGATCTTTATATTGAAGAAATGAAAAAATATCTCCAAGAAAACATAGGGCCATGCTCTTCCAAGTCAGATGCGTCCATGAACTCAGACTTGCACCAAGATGCTCAAAGTGAAGAAGGATCTGAAGAAATTATTATTTCACTAGATGATTGTAACACCCTAAAAATAGGGATAACAAAAATCCGAAAAACGGACATGCGGTATTTAAAATTGCCAAAGCAAGAGCCTCCAAAAAATGGGGAAAATACACAAACCTGTTTAAATACAATCGTAAATAAACGGTCAATAAATAACAACCAACTAAACCAATTTCTATAACCAGAAAATAGATTACAAATAAGGGTGTCATTTATAAACCCAAGGGATTCTCCTACCAAAAGCAATATTCCCAAATCTCTCACCCAAGTACCAAGCCGACATAGAACCGGTGCCGCTAAAACCTAAGATACACATCAACACCAAACAAGTGTTAGGCCAAAAAGCCTAGTGAGTTGAACAATAATAAGCATGCATGAACAAATACAATTCTTATCAGCAGTTAACCAGTGTTCAATATATGTGGAGTCATTAGGGGAGACCCAAAGCACCAATCAAGCCCACCCCAAGAGTCGATATACCTTTATGCCCTTAACAAGGAACATCCCAAGGCCCGGCACACCCGGAGACTACTCCAAAGGAAAATTCCCCGAATGGCGGAGATCTAGGCACATACCATCACAGTGGCGCCCAAGACTACATCCTCCTTGTGAACTGACTTGGTTCGTCCAACATAATGCATATAGGAGGTCCTTTAGGTGTATTTCAACCAAATATAATTCAATACCAACCGTGGGTACAATATCACCCTCCTCATAACATGAGTCCAACATAAGACTTAAATATCCACATAACCACGTTGTAGATACAATATCACCAAGAGTATATTCCAAATGAAATCATCATAATATACCAAACATATATTCCTTTTTCATGTAAAATACCCATTGTGGCACACATAGTGGTAATCCCCAAATAATGAAACAACATAGAGTAAATCATGGGATGATACCTCATATACATATATCTCACATAATCTCATGGAAATACCATCAAATACTTAAACCCGTAAAGATGACCCTTTTGAGCAAATATGTGATAATAACAACAAATAATCAAATATGATGTGTATCCAGTTTTAACAAAAGTTTAGTAAACTCACCTTGCTAGATTTAAGCAAAATCTAGTATTTACCCACTTAGAGCTTTCCTTGAAGAAATTTGGTTCTTCAAACCAAATCTTCAAAAACCTAGATCCACAAGGTTCCAACCATAAATATACATTTTCTACCATAACTAAATGATCCCCAAACACTTAATCATCAAAATATCTATTTTGGGCAAAACCCTAATTTTGACCCAAAACTCCCAAAATTATCCAAACCGAAAATTAGAGAAATCAAACACTAGGAAACCATCAATGGAACATTTATAACTTATTTCATGGTTTAGAAATGGTTAGAATGACTTACAAGTAGGTTTCTTGGAAAACCCCAAAATATGGTCAACAATGGTGAGAAGGTGATGAAGAAGATGAAGATGGAGATGGAGGTGAAGCTTCCAACCCGAAACCTTAGATGATGATCTTCACTCTAGTAATAAATGGTGATGATTTGGTGTTTGAAGAGGCATAGAAGAGGTAGGTGAAGAGGAAGGGTTTGGGAGAGAATTCTTGAAATGAAGAAGATGAGAAATGAGAAATATTTGGGGAAAACAAAGCATAAAAAACGTCCAGCCATCCACGTGGGTTGATCCGTGAGTTCAGCTTCAGCAACCCACATAACAAGGTACCCTAATTTTCATTCTCGTGGGTTGCTCCGTGGGTTCAGCTTCAGCAACCCACGTAACAAGGTACGTCAGCCACTGATTTTGGCCACCATTCTCGTGGGTTGTTCCGTGGGTTCAGCTTCAG
This sequence comes from Arctium minus, assembly GCA_954870635.1. NCBI lineage: Eukaryota > Viridiplantae > Streptophyta > Magnoliopsida > Asterales > Asteraceae > Arctium > Arctium minus. The sequence continues at coordinate 190,919,265 of OX941080.1, forward strand.
CAACCCACGTAACAAGGTACGTCAGCCACTGATTTTTCTTCTTATTTGGTCCAATCCCGTTTCGGTCATAACTTCTTCGTTATAGCTCCGTTTTCGCTCCGGAAAGAACCGTTGGACTCTTAAATAATCCTTCATCCATCTAGACTATAAAATCAAGGATTCAAGCCCAACATTAAATATCTTATTTTTCCTTAACATAACGGTTTCGGTATTAACTTGAAATGATACCCTTCAGAAATCGGGGTGTTACAATGATGCTCTGGAAACCCTGAAAGATTCGTTGAAACAGGGAAAGTAGAATTATTTCCGACAATTGTGCCATTTTGTCAAAGGTGGCCGACAAATGTATCAATTTGTCAAAAGAAGCTTTTATAAAGCTTTGTTTTATTATTTCTTTTTACTGTTGACTTTTATAAAGTCTTTTGTCTTTGATACAACTATGATACAACTGTTTTCCTTGTTAGGTTCTTGGACTCTATTTAAAGAGAGGTCTGTCTCTCTTCTTAGGCAGAGTTTCCATTACCTCTTTTGATTTTCCCTTAGTTATCTCTCTCTAAAGATTTGTATTTTGTGCTCCAATAAAGTATTAGTGGTCACAATCCGGTGGTCACAACTTGTGGATCTTAAGTAAGTTCTTTCATATTTTCTTTTATTTAAATTATTATTGCTTTTATAATGATAGGCTAAGTTAGGAATTATGAGTTAAAACATGTTTTTGATTTCGATATATTTACAGATTTACATGGAATATTTTTTATGTTCAAGATTAGCAAACATGCTAATCTCTGTTATCTACTTCCTCTGAGACTGATCGTCACCCGTTAAGGCCATGAGAGTCGTTCGAGGGTATTTTTGATCTTGGTTTGAGGTTAATAGTACATAAAAGGGATTATGTGTTTTCCTGATTCTGGGTAACTTATGACAAATATCTTATGACAAATATAACAACACAATGACTCCATATATAACTCAATAGTCAAAACCTCCAAATACTCATGAAAATAGCATTTATGTCAAAGTTATCAGGTGATCAGATTTGTGCATACATAACAAGTAGTACAAGTAAACACTTAAGATATGTATCCCATTTAAAGATTTTGGTAAATAAAACTCACTATCTAGGTTTTATAGCAAAACCCTAGAAAACTTGGAAGAACCCTAGAAAACTTGGATGAAGAAGATGATCTTGAAGCTTGAAACCTTGGGTTGAAATTTTTGCTTGGAGGTTGCTTGATTCTTGCAATAAATGAGGAAGATTGGTGGTTGAAAGGGTTAGGGTTCGGTTTTGGGAGGGAGTAAATGAAGAGAGAGTTTGAGAGAAAAAAGATTGAGGAGTAAATCAGAAATGGGGCTGAAAACTTTATTAAATCCGTCAGAAAAAACTCGCGGGTTGTGCCGCGGGTGTAACCCGCGTGGAAAGTCACGAGGCTCACTGCCTTACCCTCGGACAGTGCATTTCACGGTTTGTGCCGCGGGTGTAACTCGCGTGACAAGTCGCGAGAACCACTGTTTCTTACCCCTTTTTCCTTGAATCAAAATTCAGAGTGTTACAAAGAAAGTCTCAAAACACGGGGACCAATTCCACAATTCACTCTTAAAATTCTAATATAGTTAGACGGTTTTTGGAAAGCCACACCATGTTCTCCCATGTTAATTACATTAAAATTAAATGTTACATTTACCACCCTTACAATTAATTATTTAATTTACTTTATATTCTTTGTTTTTTTATTTTTCATTTTACACCCTTATCATGTTAACACAAATAATCGTATATGAACAAAAATGCAATGAAAAAATACGTTTCTTTTTTTTACAAATTATATCATTATAATCGTCTCGTCAATACCTTCAAAACGAGACCAGTATTGAATATTTTTTAATTTAACCGTACTATTAAAAATTATGAATATTTATGAATTAGTTTGTTTTCTATCCATATGACCACGAAAAAAATAATGAAAAAATATATGAATATGGAAGTCAAATTAACGAGAAAAATATGATCGTTTATTTGGTGTAACTTATTTCGCTCGAATTTTGTTCATTTTTCGTATTTTTTCAAATAAAAAAATAGGGGGTGGAGGTTTTTTTAATTTAAAAAATATTGGTGTAACCGCATGTTTAATCATATCTAATATCTATCAGATCATCTAATCTAACGATTGATAATGTGTTTTTTAGTTTTTCATTTATTTGAGGTTTTCCCTTGAACCTCTGTCTATATATATATATATATATATATATATATATATATATATATATATATATATATATATACTATATCTATACTATTATATTAAAATTGTAAAATGGTTATTTTCAAAATTCAATGTTACATTTAACATCTTTACAATTAGTTATTTAATTTACTTTATATCTCTTAGTTTTTCATTTTTCATTTTACACATTTGTTATATTAACACAAATAATGGTATATGAACAAAATGCAATGAAAAAATATGTTTCTTTTTTTACAAATTATACCATTATAATCGTCTCGTTAATATCTTCAAAATGAGCCCAATATAGAATATTTTTTAATGTAATCGTACTATTAAATATCATGAATTAATTTGTTTTCTATCCATACGTTTTATTTTTTTTCCACCTTTAGCATATTAAAAATACATAATCGCAGATCAACTAAAATATATTAAAAATACATTTCATTATTATTATAAACTATGCATATACCCGCGCACGATGTGGCGCGAAAAATCGTGAAATCGAAGGAACAATTGACAAAGGTATGTATCCGCTCGCGAAACATCTCGAAATCAAAATGACAACAACATTTCATTTTAAGTTTGTATTTCTTCGTCCTTATCGATATTTTAGTCTATGATTCACATATAAGTGCACCAAACGACTCAAGCACCGTGTTTTCATAGACTAAAGTATCGATAAGAACGAAGAATACAAACTTAAAATGAAAACGTTGTTGTCATTTTGATTTCGAAATGTTTCGCGAGCGGATATATATCTTTGTCAATTGTTTCTTCGATTTCACGATTTTTCGCGCCACATCGTGCGCGGGTGCCTAGTATTAATAATAACTTTTTATGTGTGTGTATATATATATAGTATAATAACATAATAAGAAATTCAATGATTATATACAATATAATTAATTTTTGATGATGAAAACTTGTAAAAGAAAGTACACTATTGTTTTGATTGTTCGTGGAAAAACTTTTGGTAATATTATGTGGTTGTATAAAATTTCAATTATTAATTATTGTAATTGATGCATTCGTGCTTGAACTAGGTTTGTTTGATTTTACTTTTTTTTCCTCCAATTCAACGTTTGATTGATTAAAGTTTTAACATTATATGTCGTTCAGACGTGAATTTGACATATGTATAAAGGAAAGTTCGGGCGAGAACCGCATTTCCATTGTGAACCGGGGAACCACCAAAGTCGTGCCATGTGTCCATATTCATCATGAATAATGAACATTAATTTTTTACATTTATAATGAATATCCCGGACACATGGCATGCTCTTGGTGGTTCATCGGATCGTAATGGAAATATGGTTCTCAACCGAACTTGTCTGTTTATATATTTACATGCCAAATACATACATACATCATATATTCATGTGTGGATGAGACTGAGTTCAATAGTCAAGAGGGTCGTGCCAAATGGTGTTCCAACATGATATATGAAACATTACCCTCATATTTTCGGTGCCCAATTATACATGTTTTACCTTTTATCCAATTATATATAACCTTTAGCCCAATTATACTGTTTTAGGGTTTTACTCTTGATGTTTGTTTTAAATTTATAACCGCAAGCGTACGGGTGTTGTAGCATACGGGTCGATCACAGGGAGGTGACAGTCTAAACACTAACCACTTAATAATCATGTCTAGCTATGTGAATCAGATAGTTGATTTGATGATTAAACTAAGTGGACATAAAATTAAATGAGATTAAGGGAAGGAGAGAGAAAAAGAGGGAAATAAAAGACAACTACAACTAAAGGGACACTGTGTAACGTCAACCTAGGATTTTGGTAATGGTGGGAATTCGTTTTACAAAATTACTTTAACCCTCTTTCGAGGTGGAAAAGTTTTTCTAAGCCAAGACATATATTTACTCTCACAATATATGTACATAGGAAAGAAACATTAAGGTTTAAAACAAGTAATTTTCCCAATCAACGTCCCTAACTATTTACATGTTAGAGTCGTTGTCATTGAACAATTTAATCCAAGTAAAATACTAAACTTTCGTTTACATCAAAAGCTAATTAAATTGACTAAATGCTTTGTTAAAAACCAATTAAATTAACTTCAACTTTCATTAGAATCAAAATGGATTAAAACCCAACATTCGTTTTAAGAACAATTGGTCAATACCAAAACCTCGATCCTAAGGGACGATTACCCAATAAAACGAAAACCGACTCGGGACCAAGCAACAAGTTATTTATTTGAATTCTAACAAAATTAAAGGTAAAAGAAACCTAGACTAAAACAATAACTACATAGGATGCAATCTAGTAACAATTAACATTAACGAAAACTAGGAACAAACATTAAACTACTAAATAAACATATGTAGAAAATTAATTTAATCTAACCTAATGGGTGCAGAAAATTAAATAGAGAGCAAGAGATAGAGATGCATAAAAATAGAGAGTTACGAAGTAAGGGATAAGAAAGATGCATAAAAACCAAAACTTGATATAAACTAAAAAGGATTAAGAGAGATTCAATGAAGAAAAACTAAGAACGATTAACTAAGATAATAATATTCAAACAAGATGGAAAGTAATCAACTATTCTAAAGAGGTAGGGAAGAAGATACTCAATAACATATGAAAACCGAATGTAATAGATCTTCAATGGCATAAGCTTCAAGATTAGGAGTCTTCTTCCCCAAGCTATGAAGGAATCAACTAGAGAGAAACCAAAGTAGTCGCCTCCTCTCCAAAAAAAAATAAAACGGCTAGGGTAAAACAAACCTAAAAGGGGGTTTAAAAGTCTAAGCTAAAAAGCCTAACACAAAGAATAAGCCCAACGACCTTCGCGACCGTGAAGAAAACTTCACGCCCGTGAAGGTGCAGCAGAAAATAAAAAAAAAACGTTTCTGAAGCAGTGTTTCGCGACCCCGAATAAATCTTCGCGTCCGCGAAACCGTGGCAGAAACTCTAAATCTTGAATCAAATGTATTTCTTCGCGTCCGCGAAGCATGGAGAACAACCAATCCCTTCCGACTTCATCTCTTTCTCGACGGTTTCTCCTCTTTACTCACAATCATCTTCTTCTTCTCTTCATTCTCCTTGAGCACACCTTCACCTATCTCACCTTTAGAACGCACAATCTGCACAAAACATATACCAAAAGCATAAAAACCATCCCCAAAAGAGTTTCCAAACGTGATTAGAGAGAATAAAAGAGAAATGAAAAATGATGCATGAAAAACTAAACTAAACACTAAAATATAAAGAAAAATGCAACTAATATATACAAAGTTAGGTGCATAAAATGCACTTAACAACTCTTTTAGCTGATCTGGTAATTCTCGATTCCGACTTTCAAGGAATGACTCTATTTAAGTGAATTTCATATTCTACTTTGCCATTTTAAAATACGTTCTTGTTTTAGTTTATAATACTTTTAATCAATGTTCTAAAAAACTCGCCGCACAGCCGCCATGGCGCGCCATGGCACCAAGGCTTGTGTGTCACGCCACGTTAAGCCCATGGCACGCCATGGCCAAATGCGCAACTATCGTAATGAGATATTTGATTTTTCTTTACGTTTTTAATGTCTTATTTGCAAGTTTTTAATATATAACGTAATTTAACTTGCTTATTACTATTGACTCATTGAGTAACACTACAAAACATACGTGTTTATATATAATATTATATATGAATTAGAAATTTGACACCTTAAGTCACACCTTGAAAACGTCATGGCTTCGCCTTGGCTCCTAAGGCTTGAGGCTTGGCCTCTCCGCCATGCCACGCCTCACGTCATTTAGAACCTTGCTTTTAATAGAACATATGATGAAAAAATTTATATATTTCTTTTGATTTTTTACTCGTCTGGTCAATCTATAGTCATACATGTGTGTGAATGAAACCAAGTTCAATTGGTCAAATTGTTGAAGATCAAGGTGCGGCTGAGAAGAATGTAAGAAGATGTAAAACCCCATTTTATTATCGTTCAAAAAAACCCTTTAGAAAATAGACGAAGGATCGTGTCATAAGAAGAGTTAAGGTAAGAAGGTAAGAAGGTTTATGGACCCTTGATCACTTTTAATCTCAAATCCATCATCGCGTTTTGATACAGAGCTTGATTCAGTACATCTCGGTGCATCTCAGGATGAAGATCTCTTCTTACCCTTCTCACCATAACTTTCATTCTCACCGGAACCCAACGCTTAGAAAATAAAGAAGGTTTCAAACATACATACATATATATATATATATATATATATATATATGTGAGATTTCAGAAGGGAATAGGTGAAAGATATATTTAGAAAAAATGTGTGGTAAAGTGAAAGTTGGTTATCAAATGAACACCACCACCCTTGAAGTTGAAGTTGGTAGCCATGAGTAGTTGGAACCGAATACCGGACCGAATATATGGTACCGGTACGGTACCGGTTCGGGAAAACGGTCCAGTTTGCTCATCCCTAGCAATGACATGGTGAATTTGAAGGTATCGAATGGAAACGAAAAATAAACAAGAACATCCTTGGAGGTACCATAGGCACGTAATTGTTGTACCAACGGCCTGACACCATCTGTGGCGGACCGGTAGTGTGGTCAGTCCACGACCTCTCTTATTTGTGCTATAGTGAGCAGGGGCGGAGTCCGAAATTTCGTCTAGGGTGGTCCTTTTTAATAAAAGAAAATTAGATATATGATGATATCATATTCATGACAAAGTTTGATCAAAAAGTAAATATATATTTCAAAAGCTCTAACACTAACCTTTACATATTTAACAATAAATTCAACGCATTTCAAGCATTCGATCAAAAAGTAAATATACAATTTCAAAATAGAAATACTTAAAAGTGTAGGAACAAATTTGTTAGGGTTAAGACTTGAGACTCTTTATAGATACAACAATAGATAATTTATCCATATGTTCAAATTCAAATTGTTGTTTTATGTTTTCTTTACAACAAACCTGGTATGAAATTTGGGCTTATTAAAACAAAATTTCAGGCTTATTAAAAAACAAAAAGTTTGAATGTGAGGGTGGGCCAGTGAGGCCTCTGGGTCCGCCCATAGTGAGAGCTAACCATGGAATGGTAAGGGATATGACTCACGACGCATATAATGATTTCCAAAAACTATCCCGAGAACTGTAGTACGGTAGAATTACAAAAACTTTTCAATGGTTATCATATAATTACTAGTCATATACTCGCACGATGCAGCGGAATGTAGGTAAAGTACGAACAATTAATGTTACTTTCTTATAGACATGTCATCAACAATAACAATAATAATAACATAAGAATCACAACTTATGAAACCCTAAACCCATAAGATATTCAATAATTAGTTTATATTACAATTATTGACGAAAAAAATTATAATGATATAATTTATAATAAGAATGAAACATATTTTTAATATATTTTACGATTATGTATTTTTAATGTGCTAACGGTGGAAAAAAATAAAACGTTTGGATAGAAAAAAAATAATTCGTAGATATTTATGATATTTAATAGTACAGTTAAATTAAAAAATATTCAATATTGGGCTCGTTTTGAAGGTATTGAAGAGACGATTATAATGGTATAATTTGTAAAAAAAAGAAACGTATTTTTTCATTGCATTTTTGTTCATATACGATTATTTGTTTTAATATGATAATAGTGTAAAATGAAAAATGAAAAAATAAGGGATATAAAGTAAATTAAATAAGTAATTGTAAGGGTGGTAAATGTAACATTTTAGAATATTTATAATGTGGTATAGAGTAAATTGCAAATTTGGTCCATGTGGTTTATTGTTTTTTCTCACATTTAGTCCCTACAAAATTTTTATTGCAAAAAACTCCCTGTGGTATGCAAAAGTGCTCGGATTTGGTCCCTGTGACTAACGCCCGCTAGTTTGCAGGTGTTAAATCCCATCATGTGTCTTGCACATGAGGGTATATAGAGTAAAATGACCCATATACCCTCATGTGCAAGGCACGTGAGGGATTTAACACCTGCAAACTAACGTGCGTTAGTCACAGGAACCAAATCCGAGCACTTTTGCATACCACAGGGAGTTTCTTGCAATAAAAATTTTGTAGGGACCAAATGTGAGAAAAACAATAAACCACAGGGACCAAATTTGCAATTTACTCTATAGTATATATATATATATATATAGACGGAGGTTTAAGGGAAACCTCAAATAAATGAAAAACTAAAAAACACCTTATCAACCGTTAGATTAGATGATCTGATGGATATGATTAAACAGACGGTTACAGCAATATTTTTTTAATTAAAAAAAATCTCCACCCCTTATTTTTTATTCGAAAAAATACGAAAAATGAACAAAAGTCGAGCGAAATAAGTTACGATCATATTTTTCTCGTTAATTTGACATCCATATTCATATACTTTTTCATTCGTTTTTTCGTGGTTTTTCGGTTTTCCATTTATTTAGAGTTTTCTCCTGAATCTGACCCTATATGGGAGAGATCAAATGGAAAACACTATAATTTTACAATCCGTGTAAACCATCGCTTTCATTGGTTAAGTTAATGAAATTGGTTCATGAAATTGTTTAATTTGATGAAATTGTGTTATATAATTCTTTTGTTGATGAAATTGTTTCATATATTTGTGTTTTTTTATGTAAAAATGAAATTGTTTCATGTATTTTCTCATTCTGATGAAATTTTTTCATGCATTTTCTCAATCAGATGAAACTTTTTCATTTTCACATAAAAAACACAAATATATGAAACAATTTTATCAAAAAAAATTATATAAAACAATATATCAAGTTTTACAAGTATATATATATATATATATAGTCATATGCCCGCGCAATGCGACAGGTGTAAAAGTTTATTTGTATCTTCCAAATTTATTTAAAAAGTTAAATAAAGGGAAAAAGTGGCAGTTGAAGATAGGCGTAAATTCCAATAATTTCATGTTTATAGTATAATCAAATCAAGGATAACAAATATCACTTCGCTATACGGAATTCGCTAGTTGGTGATTTATGTGAACTATTTCAATAATTTGTTATGTGTGTTATAATGTTACTTTTTCAAAATAAAATGAATTGATGAAACGTGTTTTTAATATATTTTAGTTGGTTTGCGTATTTTTAATATGCTAAAGATGAAAGTAAAATAAAGTGTAAGGATATAAAACAATCTTATTTGTAGATATTCATGATATTTAATAATACGGTTAAATAAAAAAAATTCAATATTGGGCTTGTTCGTATACGATTATTTATGTTAACATGATAAAAGTATAAAATGGAAAATAAGAAAACAAGGGATATAAAATAAATTAAATAACTAATTGTAAGGGTGATAAACGTAACATTTAATTGAATTAGAAAGTAGAACATGAGGAAAAAAAATTTGACTTTCAAAGGTTTGTAAAAATTTGTATTAGAATTTTTATAATATAGTAGAGATTATAGTGATGTAATTTATAATAAGAATGAAACGTATTTTTAATATATTTACGATTATGTATTTTTAATGTGCTAACGGTGAAAAAAAATAAAACGTATGGATATAAAACAATTTAATTCATAGATATTCATGATATTTAATAGTACGGTTAAATTAAAAAATATTCAATATTGGGCTCGTTTTGAAGGTATTGACAAGACAATTATAATGGTATAATTTGTAGAAAAATGAACGTATTTTTTCATTGCATCTTTGTTCATATACGATTATTTGTGTTAATATGATAATGATGTAAAATGAAAAATGAAAAAGTAAGGGATATAAAGTCAATTAAATAAGTAATTGTAAGGGTGATAAATGTAGCATGGTAAATGTTATTGTACAAAAGATTGTACAATAACCGTTTTAGAATTTTTATATAAAACAATTTAATTCGTAGATATTCTTGATATTTAATAGTACGGTTAAATTAAAAAATATTCAATATTGAGCTCGTTTTGAAGGTATTGACGAGACGATTATAATGGTATAATTTGTAGAAAAATGAACGTATTTTTTCATTGTATTTTTGTTCATATACGATTATTTGTGTTAATATGATAATGGTGTAAAATGAAAAATGAAAAAGTAAGGGATATAAAGTAAATTAAATAAGTAATTGTAAGAGTGGTAAATGTTATTGTACAAAAGATTGTACAATAACCGTTTTAGAATTTTTATATAGTAGTATAGATTTACAAAGGGCCTGTTTGTTATGAGCTTAATGGGCTTAGTGGGACTCACAACTTATTCAGTCAACTATAAACAACTTATTCGGTCGGCTATACATATTATACATGACTGTTTGGTAGTGGCTTATTGATATTGAAATTGGCTTATTCGGTAATCTTCTAGAAGGAGATTTATGCAGAAAACCAAGTTTTTTTTTTCCAAACCCGTCCCACCCAATTAAAAAATTACACTCTTCCGTCTATGAAAAAACCTCCCAACCAAAAACTTTCTCAATCCATACATAGATTAATCCACATGGACAGCTTTATCCATACACGAAGTAATAGAAAACCAACCAAACAACCCAGGTTTTAGATAGTCATTAGAATTAGAATTAGAATTGGTAGAAGTAGAAACTCTATTTACATTTCCAATCACCATGCTGCAAAAGTTTGTCCCCAAAAGAACAGATTATCTCCATGAACCAAAGCAAGCTCATGAATGATGAATCATTCTCAAATCAGGTTTTCAGTTATTTCACACTTGCATAACGTGCACATACGAATCCGGGGAATCGGGGATGGATTAGCATTTATGATTCCATGGTAGTTGCTTGTATTCACATAATTCATCTCAAAAGTTAGAATAATGCACAGAAAATTTCCATGATTCACCTAAAGATCAGTTAGAACACATGTATACTACTAAAGAGTTTGGATATCAGATCAATAGTTGACAATCTACAAGTAGTAATCTTTATTCATACATGTTCTTTATACAAGATGCACAACTATGTTCTCCAAACTGATTTACATTTCCTTTTTTGAAGAACTTATTAGAGAAGATGAAAATCATGAAAAATGGCATACAAGAAAGTTATCCTTATCCTATACATGTACAGTAGATGCCATTGTTGCAAGAACACAATTTCAGTGGAAATTCACCCTGAAACCACGACCATATGGCGCAAACTTTCGGTCATTGGAAGATGAACACAAAGGTAAAACAGGAGGCATACTAAGAATAGCATGACGAGTAGAACCACAGTTTGCGACACGATTGTTGTACCTTTGCGGTTGCCGATTGTCTGTGTCGACAAGAAGGCTGGTGTACTCCTTTGCCACGGAAGGTGAAAGTCCGGAATAAACTTCGGTCCATTTCTGAGTTTGTTCTTCTTCACCCACGAACCTCAGCGCCTCTAGTTCCTCCCTCGAATACACCATTTTCTTTGAAGTGTTTTCGCATGCATCTTGGTCTTTTTCTTCGATCTTTTCAGTATGGACATCGATGCCGATTTTGGGGTTTAACCCATCATCGATCTGGTTTACAGTTTGAGTTTCTACCAATTTGATGGTTGATTCTTGTTCGATTCCATTCGATGCTTTCAGATTCACCGTTTCAGATTCTGGGAAGACCCCATTAATGATCTTTTTGGGCACATTCTGGTGTTCTTCAAGACCAGTGGGTACCAACTTCAGACCCTTTGTATCCTTCCTTTGGTAAACAACTTTCACTTTACCACCCATTTTTCTCAACATTTTTTGACTTTTTCCTTCTGAAATCTTCTTCTCAGTAGCACCTTGACCTTCAACAGTTTGACCGTTGAACTTGGTTTCATTCACGCATTTCGTCGAACAGGTTCTCCCCACTTTCTTGGACCCCTTGTTTCTCCTCTTCTTTCCATCGTTTTCTTGCTTAATCTTCTTCGAACCACCAATGGGTGCTTTATTTCGGTAACCATTATCAGTTTCGTTCTTCTTGTAACAAGTCTTGAACCCAGATACAGCAGCAGTTGCCTCGATAAGCGCCGTGTCGTCGATGACTTCAACTTGCAATGAACACTTGACATCTTCGACATTTTCTTCAGTCGTTCGTTCTGTACGTACCAACAGTTTCTCGAAACACCTCCTCTTGTGATCTTGATTCGTATCGATGATCTCCGCGCCAAGAATTCGAGTTGAATCCATGTTGATCTTCAGTTCAGGTGGTGCGATGTGATTTCCGGAGAAACCCAAATTGTTCGCTTGATCAATCAAGAAGTTTGAAAACCCAGTTGCGAAATTGGAGTCTGTATCTCGATGATGATCGGCCATGAATTCCATGTGATAGACGCGGGAAATGGGAGAGGGTGAAGGAGTGAAGACGACGATTGGAATCTGTTGAAGTGAATCAAGAAACGGTTTAATTTTCAGCTGAGAATTGGCGGAGCTTTTTATATGAAATAATATTTAAATTAACTAAAGTATATACAATTAATTTAATAATATTATTTTAATTTAATTTATGAACAAATAGACGAAGGTTGAAATGAGAACGCTTACTATTTAAGAAAATAATAAATCATGTGCAAAATCATATATGATTCAGTATTAACGGCCAAAAACTGGACATGCACGACTTTTCCCACGACTTTAAGTCGCGGCAAATCATATATGATTTTGTATGTACTCGACCGTTCTCGTGTTTTCTTAAATTGATACTATTCTCGTATGAACTCATCTCTAATTATAGTTATATTTATGTTGTTAAGTATATTATAAAGTTTTTTTTTTCGATTAAAAATATAATTAATATATGATACTGGGGTTGGGTTCTATGAGACCAACTTGTTTTTGTGAAACCCGTGAGACCACATTTTTACATTGGAAACTTCACAGCAAAACATTGTGAAAGGAAAAAAAAATCCGAATCTTCACAGAAAGAAAAAAAAAACACTGTGAAGGTTACCTTCTTCACAATGTTTTGTTGTGAAGTTTCATTTGTGAAAAATGTGGTCTCACGGGTATCACGAAAACAACTTGGTCTCACATGATCCCACGTTTATGATATTGTGTTATTATATAGACGAGGAGTTGATGACCGTTTGGGACCAATTATGGCCCAATGGTCCGCAACCGGTCCGAGACCACACTTTTTATAGAATTTCAAGCATGGTCTGGGATTGTTTAACGGATCGGGACCTGGACCAGTTATGTCTAGACCTGATTTTAAAAAAAAATTAAGGTTTTATAAATTATAATACAAGTTTTTTTCCCCGAAGTTTCCGAAGTTTTTTTAGTTCTTCAAGTTTTTTTTTAGTTTTCGAGTTTTTATCTACTTATTAAAATGTATTTCAATACTAAATTTAAAAAATCGAATTATAAAAACATGTATAATAACTTTATATAAAAATATTTTAATTTTTTTAAAACCTGACCAAGCCCGGGATCAGATTTGAGACCGACCCAATGCGACCGGACCAGTAACCAGCCTAGATTGATCCTAGGATTTTTGGTCAGGGCCGGGATTGACCAACAAGATTTTAAAGGAACCGATTCAGTTTCGACCCAACCCGACCCGAGACCGACCTAACTTGATCTGGATCTGAATTTTAGCCACAAAATGTTTGCTATTTTATGAGGCCCAACCACACCAATCTATCTGTGGTCTTTGCAAACATGTAAATTGAAGACTAATTATCTATACTATATAATAAAAAAACTAAAACGGTTTCTTGTACAAGAGCGGTTTCTTGTACAAGACTTGTACAACCCACGTCTCCCTCTCCCCCCTCATCTCGCCTCTTCTCCTCCCATCTTCTACCTCCATGGCTTCCAACTCTAACTATAAAATTATTTCTACGAATCACTCGACCTTTAACCTGGTTTTCTTTGCCCTAACTCCACGATGCTCACAGAACCGCCCTAATGTACGATGATTCCTGCTCCCAAGGGGGCGGTTGCCCTTTCTCCGGGTTACATCTCTCTTCCTTCTTAAATTCCCACTTCAATTGTTTCTATCTGTCTTTGTTTGTTTCTAATTTCGTGTTCGATCTTCTTGGTCTTAAGATTTCGACTGGATTTTTAAGGGCTTGGATTTTCATAATCTTCATAAGAGTTGGTTTCTGTTTGTTGTGTTTTATGAATGGTTTCTGTTCGTTGTGTTTTTATCGAACCTTCATAAGATTTTTTACCTAATTTTTTTTGTGCTTCTATGTGTTGTGTTTTCATCTAACAAATGGAACTCAGATATTTTCAGATAATATTGGTTTTGTAATTATATGTTTCTATTTCAACAGATGGAATGCAATTCTGAAGACAATCTCAATGCTACTAACGAGCGGTGATTCCCTCTCTTTTCTTACTTTTTGAGACCGAATTCAAAATATATCATCTTCTATATATGAGATTGCTCTTAATTCTACACTAACTGCAACATCGCCTTACATGCCTAGCGGCTTCCAAGAGGTACGAAGATTACCAAAAAACCCTAATCACTCCATTTTTATTTCTTGTTTTGAATTTTTATCACTAATTTTGGGTTTATTGCAATCGGATTCTCTTTTACTTTTTGGGATAGGGTCTTGGTCATGATTTTAGGTTCTTTTTGCTTTATATTTACAATGGATATGTGAATGGATTTATGTTTTTTATTTTGGTTTGGGTTTGTTATTCCCTAATTTTAGTTCTTACAGAATCCAAAATTTTAGCCTATGAAATTTTATAAGAAGAAAAGTGGTCACAAGTCGACTTCCAATGACAAAGGCCGATGGATTGTCTTCTGTTCCTGCCCACATCAAAGGTACTGCACATCTTGGCAACATATGAATTAAGATCGTTATAGAGCATCCAATTTTGTTACTATAATTTTTATTTCCTTTTAGTTTCTTATCATGTAATTTCCAATTTTTCCATCATATTGCTCTGTTTTTTTATTCTTCAAGAAATCACCAATGAACCCAACAAATTTTTGCAGAAATAACTTGGAGCTTCAATGAGATTTGTGAAGGCAAGATTTGAGCTTATGAAATAGATAATGAAGGCTATGGAAAATCCGATGGAATTCATTTTGATGATCTTGTTGATGGCATTTGTGGTAAGTTCTATTTATTTGTAACACCCGGAAATTTTTTTTAAAGGTAAGTCTTTGTTCCCTTAAATTCGTTAATTGTATTAATTGAGAATATGAGACCTATTATGTGCACATGCTCACTTTTATAATGCCTTAATGATTTATGAACTGTGTATTTATGTTTCCCGTTTGAACCTCGCGCTCGTAATCGAATTTGGTTGAGTTTTCGGACTTCTGAGGCTTTGGCGCGACTATGACACGCGACTGTGACATGGTCACTATCGCGGTGTCACAGTCGCTGGGGAGGTACTGTGAGGTGGTAGGGGACCGCGACAATGCCCCGGCGACAATGCCAAGGGAAAAGTCGCGGGGCAATGTCGCCCGCGTGACCTGACCTTCTGTTTCTTGATATATCTGATGCCTCATTCCTCACAAAATCATTTGGAAAACGTGAGAACTCATACTTGGGCGAATTTTGAGCCTCTCAAACACACACACACACACTTATTGCTAGGGTTTTGGGTTGTTGGAGGCATCAAGTGATCATTCAAGCTCCACCCAAGTGTTTCTTTGAAGTGTTTTCAAGACCCTCACTCCTTGCATTCAAGTCTCATCTTCTTCAAAAGCTAGGGTTTCATCTTTTCTAGGTTTTTGGTCAAAAAACTAGATTGTGAGTTTACTAAACCTTTGTTAAAACTAGATACACATCATAATATTCTATTTGTTACTTTACCTCTATGTGTTCAAGTATGTGGGTTTTCTTTATGAAAATAGTCGGAAATGTGTATATTGGTGATATGCCATGATTTATATTGTAGGTACCATTATTTGGGGCTTTCTCATGGATATATAAAGTGGGTACCTTGATATGTTAAGGGTATGCATGTATGGGTATTATGATGGTTCTAGTTGGAATACCACTTGGGGGTTATAATTATATGCATGATGAATACAATGGTCATTTAAGTCTTATGTTGGACTCATGCTATCAGGAGGGTGTTATTGTACCCACGGTTGGTATTGAATTATATGGGTTGAAATATATATACCTAAGGACCTCCTATATGCATTATGTTGGACGAATCAAGGCAAGTTCACTAGGAGGATGTAGTCTTGGAGCACCACCGGAATGGTATGTGCCTAGACCTCCGCCACTCGGAAAGTTTCCTTTACGGTCTGATCTTCGGGTGTGCCGGGCCTTTGGGGTGTTCCTTGTTAAGGGCATCAAGGTGCATCTACTCTTTTGAGTGGAATTGATTGGTGCTTTGGGTCTCCCCTAATGACTCCTCATATATTGGACACTGGTTAACTGCTGATAAGAATTTATGACTGTTCGTGCATGCTTATTATTGTTCCACCCACTAGGCTTTTTGGCCTAACATTTGTTTGGTGTCGATGTGTATCTCAGGTTCTAGCGGCGCCGGTCCTAAGCAGGTTTAGTTGCTTTGGGGTGAGAGCTTGGGGATTTGCACATGGACGCATTATGCTTTTGAGAATGAATAACTCGGATTTATAGATGACAACCCTTTTGTAATCTATTTTCTAGTTGTAGAATTTAGATTAGTTGGTTGTTATTTATTACCCGTTAATTACATTTGTGATTAATCAGGTTGTTCTTACATTTCCCCGTTTTGGGGAGGCTCTTGCTATGGAAATTTTAGTACACCTCATGTCCGTTTTTCGGATTTTTGTTATCCCTATTTTTAGGGTGTTACATTATTTCATTTTATGATAATTGTGTTCTTGAGGTTTTATTTCTATTCGTAAAAATATGAGACAAATATTACTTCCTGCCAACTATGTTTGTGGATTACAGAAAAGACATTCCACAAGCAATATCAAGTAAGTTATATGAATCCTTTCGTTTTAATATTACTTCTTGCCAACTATGTTTGATCATCCTATTGCTTGATGACATGATCCTTCATAAATATTCCGTAATTGAAAATTCAACAAAATCGCTTTTGCAGAAGTAAAATTGTTTATTCAAGTCAGATGAATGCATTGGGACTCCATAAACTGTTTTTTGTTTGGGGTTTATATGCCAATTCTGATCTACTTGAGCTTCTGTTTATGGTTCATCAAATTCTGCTTTGGTTTACTGTTTATGCACTGATCAGTTTCTGGTTTGTTTCGTTCATGAGTACATTATGTAATTGGTTACTAATTTCCGGTGACACTTTCAAGTTTTGGAGGTTGCTACATATTGGTATTCTTCTGCCAATGGCTTTTTTTTTTTTATCAGATGGCTCTTCCATGGTTTTTTGGTTCTGATTGTTCAAATTGCCTCTAGAATTTTTATGGCTCAACTTTCCTCAATCAGTCTTGTGCATTTTTGGTGTTGGAAATGGATGTGGTTGCTACTGGTTCTGGAAAAATTCTTATCTGGATTTCTAATGGCCATTTTGCAAATCTCTGTCTAGATTTGTGCCATTTTCTATCCAAAATCAAATAACTGGTTTGAACTGCATCCTTCTTGTTTTGTTCTGATCTATCAACAACAACCTTCCCAATGTTTGGTCCATATTAGAATTGATGGTTTTTATCTAAGTCTTGGTGGAATTCAACAACAAACTATGGCCCACATTTTAATCTGCTATCCTATAATTTGGTCTAGATTGGTGCTAATTTTTGGTCTCAGAGTATAAATTGGTTTCAGAATTGGTTTGCAATGGCCATAGGCTAAATTGCACAGGAATGCCATTTGGCTTTCAAAATTATCATCTTTGGTGTCTGATCACTTGCTCTGATTAATTTTTGGTTATGTTGGGACTGGTTTCATTAGATGCATCTTCCTAATTCCTATTTTAGACTCACTTCCACTTGGCAGCAGCTATGACATCCTCTGTTAAGGTTCTCTGGCTTGTTTTTTGCAAAATTGGTTTAGTTTTGCAATGGCCATAGGCCAAATTGCAATATGGTTTTGGTTTTGCTATGCTCAGATTTTCAAAGTTTGCCTCAGACGCACTCTTTTACATGGAAGATTATAATTTTGCTCTTGATCACAAATTTCAAAAGATTGGGTCTCTTTGTGATAACCTACAAATTAAATGGAGTTATAAGGTGAAGTCTTTTAATGAATAGATCAACTACAGATTGGTTTAGTTGGAACTTGGAACTCTAGCAGAATTCGAAGGAGAACTGGGAAGAGAAGAGTGAGTGGCAGATACAATCAGGGGATTTTTCTTGGGTTGAAAGGTCTATTAAAGAATATGGATTCTTATGTCTTTTTTCTGTGGCTATCGATTTTGAATGGTATCAATTAGAACCCTAATCACATTCGAGGAAGTTTTGGAAGTGATCTCTATGGCAATTATGATCAAAGCATTTTTATTATGGTTTGGGATCTAAGCATTCGATTGATGTTGTTGAATGTAATGTTTTTCCTTTTTCTTGCAGTCAGGTTTGATTCTTCCTTTCTTTGTTGCTGTTTTTGGAGTTGGAATGGAAATTCGATTGATGATTGTTGGTTTTGGTTCTGAATTTTTTTTAGCTGTTATTGCTGTTGAATTATTTTGAGATTATTTCTTTGGGCCTAAAAAAAGGCTTTGGAGGACTTATTTGGGCTGCTGTTTTTGGATTTGTCCTCTTACTTGGTCCTTGCCTCATTGGAGTTGAATTTGGGTTCGCTTGATGACTTTTATTTAAATGGTGATTGGACTCTTATGGTTTGCATTCACATGGACCTTTGATTTTGGGTCATTTCTTCTAGAGCCATGGTCATTGATTTGGATCACGTTTTTGGGTTTATCCATGTTTTTTAATTGTTTTTTTGGGCTTCTTTTGTATTGGGTTTTTAACTCTTCGAGTGGTTTTAGAATTAGGTCATTTTCATGTTTTTTACCAAGTCATTTCCTCAGTACGTAAAACCTTGGGGTATATGCCCCTCGTAATTTTGTAATATTTTCTTTTTCGAATAAAGTTTTTCCGGAATTCCGTCCCTTTTTGGCTTTTTCCAAAAAAAACAAAAAGAAAAAAGAACTTGTGTCTCAGTCGATGCTCTTGAATGTTACGATATAAAATTGAGGGATCAAGTTGTCGGTTCAAAGTCTAAATGCATCCCGTTGCATTCTGCAGGTACTCAAAACAATATCATGAATGATCTTGTGTCTCAGTCTATGCTTAGAAATTTGAAAATTTTCTTTTTTTAGTTACAAGTTGCAAAAAGTACAAACTATTAATGAATAAGTCGGTCATTAAAAGCTAAGAACAACCAATGTTTTGAGTTTGAAAACCCCATTATCCATCAATTCCATTTCAAAATTTTTGACCAATCGACCATATTAACCTTCAATTTATGTATTATCCAATTTGTGATATAAAACCACATAGATTCATAAATTAACATCGAGAATGAAGGAAATAGATCAAAAGATGGAACATGATTGTCGTTTTGAGTTTTCAATTTCGATTTCAAGAGTTTTAGCGTCGCATCGTGCGCGGGTACATTGACTATATATCTATACTACTATATAAAAATTATAAAACGGTTATTGTACAATCTTTTGCACAATAACATTTACCACCCTTACAATGTTACATTTACCACCCTTACAATTACTTATTTAATTTACTTTATATATTTACTTTTTCATTTTTCATTTTACACCATTATCATATTAACACAAATAATCGTATATGAACAAAAATGCAATGAAAAAATACGTTAATTTTTCTACAAATTATACAATTATAATCGTCTCGTCAATACCTTCAAAATGAGCCCAATATTGAATATTTTTTAATTTAACCGTACTATTAAATATCATGAATATCTACGAATTAAATTGTTTTATATCTATACGTTTTATTTTTTTCACCGTTAGCACATTAAAAATACATAATAGTAAAATATATTAAATATACGTTTCATTTTTATTATAAATTACATCACTATAATCTCTACTATATTATAAAAATTTTAATACATTTTTTTACAAACCTTTGAAAGCCAAAGTTTTATCCCCCATATTCCACTTCATAATTCAATTAAATGTTACGCTATCATCCTTACAATTAGTTATTTAATTTATTTTATATCTCTTGTTTTCTTATTTTCCATTCTTATTATGTTAACATAAATAATCGTATACAAACAATAATGCAATAAAAAATATGTTTCTTCTTTTTACAAATTATACGATTATAATCGTCTCATCAATATCTTCAAAACGAACCCAATATTGAATATTTTTTTTTAATTTAACTATACTATTAAATATCATAAATATGTACGAACTAATTTGTATTTTATTCATACACTTTATTTTTTCCACCGTTAGCACATTAAAAATACATAATCGTAAAATACGTTTCATTCTTATTATAAATTATATCATTATAATTTTTTTCGTCAATAATTGTAATATAAACTAATTATTGAATATCTTTATGAGTTTAGGGTTTCATAAGTTGTGATTCTTAGGTCATGGTTGATTGTTGATGACATGTCTATAAGGAAGTAACATTAATTGTTCGTTTTTTACTTACATTCCGCTACATCTTGCGGGCATGCCCGATCCTGACAATTTTTGGGCCATGGGCGAGATTTAAAACAGGCCCCTCGATAAGTAGGAAAAAATTTATTTTATATATCGCTTTGTATCATAAGAAATAACATTGAATTCAAGAAATACGAATAATTTATATAAACCATTTTTCCGAGAATTCCTAGACACAAAATCAATCAATAATTATTTATAAATTAATATAATCTACCATATCATTTTTCGATAGCATCATTAATATGTTCCAACGTCAAAAACATCCTTATGATATATATTTAATATATAGATTGACATTATTTGGGGCGTGACTATTCGGAGTACAACACTATCTAAATCAATATAAATCAGTTGTGTTCCCATTTCACCTCATCTTAATGTTTTTCTATCACAATTTTAAACTTTTAGGGTTAAAACAATCCTTTTTTGAATCATCAATCTTAGAATCAAAAGCTCATGTTGGTTATAGTTTGAGATATTATTATTGTTTTTGAGATATGAGAGTATTTAAGATTCATGTACTCAATATTAGATTATTAGATAATAAAGAGCCAATAATGTTTGAAAAAACAGTGTATAGATATAAGTTGGATCGTCTAATATAATTGGTAATTTTTTACACAAAGTAGGAGTTCTCCTGGTTAATATCAAGAAATTTACCATATTTTTAAGGAAATATAAAATTCATATGGATTGAATAATCAAAAGAGTCACTAGGAGATGAATGATGGATAATATATCAAGGTTTTCTAGGTAAATAATTTTAGACTTTAGTACTATATTAAAAAAAATCTTAAAGAAACTATAATCAATACTGTAAATTGAACGACCAATTAACTTTTCACATATTTTTTTCATTTCAAGTGTAATTAGTTAATACATGTTTGGACCCTTATATAATACGAAATCTTTTAAGTCCTATTAGATACTAAAAAAATTGTCTCTTTTGTTAACTAACTTTTTTACTACTATTGTATAGTTAAAAAAATTTGGGCCCCTATTTATCTTTGGGCCTTGGGCGTACGTCCGACCCGCCCTCCTCGAGGGACGGCCCTGCTTGCGGGTATATGCCTAGTACATTAGCGAAAGATTAAAGGAGTATTTTAGAAGGAAAGCATTTTCAAAACATATTTTTAGAATAAGCATATTTACGATATATTTGCCACCTTTATGTTGGCATCTTCCAAAAGGGAATTTTTGTTTTCGAAAAAATTGTGACAGATCCCTAATCCAGTCTCCGCGCTTTGAAGACTCTCAATCGAATGTTCGCATAATTCTCTCATACGCAAGCTCCAAATTAGACAATGGATGAATCGAAACCTGATCAATCTTTAGGTATCCATCTAATTGTTTTGCGTTAATTGTTCGTATCGTTACCCAAATTGCCTATTAATCTATGCATGTATTCAAAATCACAAGAACACCCATTAAATCATTTCAATTCCAGATGTTATATTTGTTCTTGCCTAGGTCACAATCTGTTTATAGGAAGATCTAAACTATTTTTAATCCGTTTTAACAAAGTCGTGCGTTGGAGGTCTCCAAGTGTTTGTTGAAATGCCAAAGTAAGAAACAGAAACGATAACAGGAATAAAACAAGTAAATTAAACAAGGGTATTTCAAAACTTGTGATGATTGATGAACTTGTGATTGAAATTTTGTTGGGTTGTGATAATATACGGATATAGAGCTATGATTAGGGTTATGTGTGCTTATGATACTGCTTGACTTGATGTTAGACAAGGGGGCAAAAACATCGAACGTGGAAACTCATGGGTTGCGTGATGATATCGATGTGAATACCCCTATCGGTGATGTCAAAGGCCCAAATGTGTTTGAAAGAGCAAAGGAAGAGTTTGAGGCCATAGTTGTAATGATTCATCGACGTAAAGGGGATAAGAATCAAGCTTCACCTTCAAGTGTTCAAAGGTGTATGTTGTTAGCATTGTTTTTTGCATAGTGTGTATTGGAAACTATATTGAGAGTACTTTTTGGATGCTATAAAAAAGGTTTTGGATCATATGATTTCAGGGATGATGCCACATTTACAGGATCGAAACATGGGAATCAAAGTTCACCTGCAGGTACAGTTTCCGAATTTTGTGGACTTTAGTGCATGCTATTTCACTAATTATAATATCATTTGATTGTAGGCATGTATGATAGTTTACAGTTGTAGTTGCAAGTAAAAATAGCTGAAATTGCAATGATAACCAAAAGTGCATTATGTTGTAGAGAAATGTCCATAAAACACTAACGGCGCGTTTGGTTTGCGGGATTGGAATGGAATGAATTGGATTTCAAGGAGGGATTTGGATTTGGAGGGATTTGGATTTGGGGGGATTTGAAATCCCTTCATGTGTTTGGTTTGTAGGATTTGGATTTGGATTGAGTTTTATTTATTTATTATTTGTTTGTTTTATAAACAATTCATTTTTATTGGTGAATTAAATTTTTTTATCGATTTTTCTAAAATTATATATTTAATCATCAATTTGAAGTCTGGATCACGCTTTAGCAATGTTTTAAAAACCGGGTCGAACCGGTTGAACCGGGAACCGGTGAAGAGACCGGGTCAATTGCGATCGGGTTGATGTCATTTTATGACCCGGATTGAACCGGCCGGTTCTATTAAAAAACCGCTTGAACCGGTCATAACGAACCGGTATCGAATCGGTTGACCCGGTAACAAAAGTTAAAAACCAATAGTCCAATAGACAATACGTATTAGCATTAAAAACCAACACTCCAATGTCTCAAGATCCATGATTTGGTTTAATCGTTATGTTTCGTTTTGATGTTTTTGGATTGATGTAAAACTTGTTGTTATGTATTTTTTTAATGATGTAAAACTTGTTGTTATGTGTATTTTTAATATTTTAACTTGTGTCATCAAATTTTTGGTTATATATATATATATGTAGGAAAATGAAAATTACAAACAAATTCTTGAAACCGGGTTGAACCGTGACCGGTCACCACACCGGGTCAACCAAAAAAACGGTTTTTAAAACATTGCGCTTTAGAATCCTTCCGGATTTGGATTTCAAATCCAGGCCTAATCCCAAGGATTTCCAAATCCATCATATGAGGGATTTTAAAATGGTCAACGGATTTGAAATCCGGTCAACGAAATCATTTCCTGCAAACCAAACGCATGATTGGAATGGATTTGAAATCCAAATCCCTCCAAATCCATTCCAATCCCGCAAACCAAACGCGCCCTAAGGGCCTGTTTGGTTGATTTTCCATTAAGTCCTGTATGGATAAAGTTGTTTGTGTGGATTAATCTTTGCATAGACTGGAAAGGTTTTTGTTTGAGAGGGTTTTTTCATAGATGGGAGGAGCGTATTTTTGAATTTGGAGGGGTAGGTTTGGAAAAACTTGGCTGCCTGCATAAAGCTCCCCCCCCCCCCCTAAAAGCTTACTGAATAAGCCACTTTCTATATCATTAAGTCACTACCAAACAGTCATGCATAGCTGACCGAAAAGCTTATACACAATGAACCCATGCAACTGTAGTGGAAGCGCATGTAGGAGGCTTTGTTGCCTGTATGCCCTTTTAAGAAACTTTACCTTACACAAGAGACATCCTATAAACTGCTATATTTCCAAAATGAATGAAACTCATGAACCAAAAATCGAAGTTATCAATATCACATACTAACGGGTAAACATATACAGATACAAAAAAATTATTACAGTCCTGTATGTTTATGGTACTATGTGAATTGATGTTAGATAAGGGGGTAAACGGTAAAGAAGAGACAGAGGCATTGTTGCATACCGAGAAACGGTCAACACATAACAAGGAAACTCATGGGTTGCGTGATGATATCGATGTCAATACTCCGCTCAGTGATATCAAAGGCCCAAATGTGTTTGAAAGAGTAAAGGAGGAATTTGAGGCCATAGTTGAATCGATTCATCAACGTAAAGAAGATAAAAATCAAGACTCGCCTTCAAGTGTTGGAAGGTATGGTGATTGTTTTTGCATAGTATCTATTGGGAGTACTTTTGGAGGCTATAAATGGTTTGCTGATCATATAATTTCAGGGATGATGCCACATTTACAGGATCGAAGTATGAGAAACAAAGTTCACTTGCAGGTACAATTTCGTAGACTTTATTGCATGTTAATGTTATCATTAATTATAATAATATATGAATGATAGAATTGGATGGATTATATAATGGAACTTCTTATATAGACATTATTCTGTTGCTACAACAAAATTGGCTTTATACACTGCTTAATAGAACTTAAGTTTATAGGATCAAACAATTGTGTGTCTTATATAAATGTGTTACAATAAGTTTGATAAGAACACTTTTGGACGTCTTAACAGTGTCCTATAAAAAGATGTCTTTACATGACTCTTATCAAAAGTGTCTTAAAAAAACCTAATTGGACACTTTTATTTCAAAGGCGTCAGAAAAAACTTGTTAAGGTGTCAAAATACGTCATAACATCCTATTGTAAGTTGTAACACCTTTACATAGGACGCACAATTGTTTGGTCTTATAAATTTAAGTCTATTAGGACATTTAAACATATTTGACGTCCTATAAAGCCAATTTTTTGCTAGCGAGAATTTGTAGATAGAACTAACAAGGAACATATTCACTTGATAAGTCATACCTCCCATGGGCCCTGTTAACCGGTTTTCCTTGATATTGATGGCAGAAGATCATAAGAGCGGTCCGAGTAAAATTAAGCAAGATAAGGTAGAATCGCCTAAAAAGAAGCCATCATTCATTCACCATAAGGAGACTCATGGAAAGGGGGAGGATATCGATGTCGACACCCCGATCAGTGAATTCAAAGGTCCTAGCATCTTTCATCGTGCTAAAGAAGAGATCGAGGCCATTGTTGACACAATTCAGTCGAAGAAAGAATCTGAACCGGATACCCCATCACCAAAGAAAGAGGGCGGTTTCCGAGCTACCATTGGTAAAAAGCTACATACAATTTACACCAAGAACAAGAACCGCGACTGAGGTGATTTACAAGTTATGATAACGGTCATTCTTCAGATTGAAAGTTTAGATACAACTAAAACTAAATTCTAGGATTCTCAAAGATTGGATAACTTCTAAGAAAACTACTGTTGTTTTTATTGCCGATTACCTTTCGGTAACGAACTGTGCCTTGTATTCTATTATTCTTTAACTACTAGCTTATTACAAGCAATGGCAGTTTTCAAAGAGAAGCATCATCAAGGACAAGCCAAAGGTTACACATGAACACAAAGATTTTTTTCTTTTTCTTTTCTGCCAACTGGTTCAGGGTCAGCTTGTGTGCACCTCAACTAAACCTGTGGGATCCTGAAGATAACAGTCGGGAAAATCCTTAGGGCCTAAGGAGCATGGAGAGAAGCTCTAAGGCCTAGCCTTTATTTGACATTGTATTCAACATTTCTTGAACTCTATTCTTTTCGTTGTGGTTAATCCGGGTGCTTATTGCTTAAACACTTTGGACATAAAATCTACCAAGTGTCGTTGCTTCTAGTCTGTTCTTCGCATGCGTTCTTGGACCGAAAACATATATATGATCTAATATGTTATATCTTGTTCAGGAACGGCAGAGGTCCGTCGTCTCTGAGCCGTTGTAGCGGTTTTGGCACCCATATGCCACAGATTTAGATAAACACCCACCACCAGTCCACCACCACCACCACCACCACCACCGCGGCCGGTGACCAAAGTCTCCAAAACTTTGGGCTCTTGTTTGATTAATGTAACAAAGTTTGTTTTAATTAATATTTATACAATATATCAAACTAAATTAAACGAACCTAGTAAATCCACCTATAAGTGGGGTCTAAGAGGGGTAAGAGATGCAAACTTGACATCTACCACGAAAAGTATGACAATTATTTCCGTGAAGACCCTCAGCTTAAGCAAAAGTGTGAGCAAACATGCCATAGGAATAAAATAACTTTTATACAATGTAACAATGTTTTTTTTAATTAATAGAACAAACTTCCAATTTTCTTATTTTTGTGTTCTTTTTGACCGGTAGTGGTACATTATGCAACCATTGATAACGTAGATGTCAAAGTTGTTAAATTATTGTTATATTTTAATTATGTAAAAAATATAACATCAAAGTCAACTAATGCCACATAAGCTGAATACCGGTTTATCAGGTAACACTGATATAAAATAGAAAAAATTATACGTTCATTACATTAATTAATAAAAAGCTAATGTTTACATTAAATAAAATGTAAGACAAACTTCATTACATTACAAAACATTTTGTTCTTTGACAAAGGGTTAGCTCAATTGGCAAAGAAACTTAAGGTCTTTGAGAACCCTCCGGAGAGGTTACCGGTTTAAGTCCTACAAGACCACTAAGACTATGTTTGGCAAACTAGCTGATAAACTAACTTTTCAAAACGCTATTATAAGTAGTTTTTCAATAAGCTAACTTATGGTCATCCAAACATGTATAAAAAAAAGCTATATTATAAGTTAATTTTTTTTTTTGCCAAACAATACCTAAATATTTTCCGATAATGAAAAAGTGAGGAACACCCTAACGATTATTCATTTATTCGATATGCACATGTGAATACAAATAATTAAAGATGTTTATCATGTTATGCACATGTGTATACTAGACAAATTGATTGTATGCACATATACATATCACAATGAACGGTTATTAGGATGTTTCTCGATTTTTTCATCTTTTTACAGTTTTTCGCTGAATTTGACTATAAATATTTGATATAAAGAAAATGTTGGAATGAAGTTTTTAAAAAATGGATATTGCTTGAATAAATATAACATAAGGGGTGATAAGTGTAAATATCTTCCGGTTCAAAAGGAGGGAAAAGAACGAGAACCGAGATCTTTAAACCCTAAAATCAAACCAATCAATCTCCCTCTCAAAACAGTGAAAAAAAGGGGACTTGGTTAGGGTTTATGCACACCCTAAACAAGCCCTATAGCCCCTGTACCTGTGTGTTTGTGTAAAAGTTTTTTTATTTTCTTTTTAATCCTTGATAAATTCAGAGACACTAGCAGTATACCAAGAATGGCGAGGTTGCTTCGAAACGTATCGATTCTCAAACGTTCCGTATGTTATTTTGAGGTGATTGGGACACTTCTTCATATTGTTCTTCGATTTCTTGTTTATTGTTTCATGTTTCATTTCTTTTGTACTTCTATGGTTTTTATATCTTACATGGAGGTGTAGTTACGTGATTAAACTGAAATAATTTGAAATCCCTAAAATAATACGATATGATTTGGGGAAGGTGTCTGATTGTAGATGTTTTAGCTGGAATTTTTGGTTGGAGATACTTTATGTGACATAATCTGACAGGTTACTGAAAATCGACATCGATAATGTGTTTGTGTAGTTGATGATCACCTTCTTTCTGCTTTTTAGTAAGAGATTATTGAGTTTCAGGTTTCCTAGAATAAGATACTATACAAAATGTTGGAATAACTTGTTTTCCGTCTTAATGCAATACTTTGGCTGTGATCAACTAAAACACCGAACCGTTTGCATAAAAAGGAAAGAAGGAAATAATAACCTGAAAATGTTTGGTACGGAAAGCAAGTACGATACAAGCGCAAAAGTAATGAGCAGCCATTGCATTGAGTTATTCTGAGAAAGATTTTTCTCGCAAATGTGTTGATATATCTTTTTTTATTTAAGCACGAAGGTGTGTATCTGAGGTTATCTTTTGACCAATCACAGCTTCGCTTCAGGAATAGTTGTCAGATTTTCACCTTTCTTCGTGCTTGTTGTTAATGTCGTTGTAACTTACAAGTGGTCGGATGATTTTTCTGCATATGACCTTCTGATGAGAATCTTTCTAATTATTTATTTAAGTTAAGAATGTGTAAACCGAGGCTTTGAATATGCTGTAGATGTCATCCTAGAAGAAAAAACAGTTTCATTGTGTATGAAGGTTTTGAAATGCTTATTACTTGGTTGTTGATGTGCAGACTCCTAAGAGATGTTTACTGGGATCGTCATCTCAGATAAGCAGCTTCTCTACCAAAGGTGTTATTCATTCCTATATGGACTAAAGTTCTTTTTGCTTTGTGTATGTCTTCTTTTATATGCTACATGTCATAGTTTAACAATTCATTTTATTCTATCCGTCATTTCTATCGGTATGTGTGATTGTGTGAATAATTTAGAAGTTTTAAGTTTATGCTGAAACTTCGTGAGCAAGCAATGACTGGTGGGGTTAATTGTATGGAAGAGCCGGTATGAGCACTTGCTTCATCTGGTATTCAGTTATAAATGTAAGATATAAATATGAATAGTGATTATATAGCCTTAATTTGAGTTTAATTGGGATACGATGCTAAGGTTGCAGTATCATATTTTGACTTCCTTGCTCAATGGTCAAACACTTGAAAAGTCTTTGTTCCCTATTTTGGTTGTTGCCATTCTGTTGCACCTAATAAGTCTGTCCCAGAATTCACTTGCTTTATCTCCCTCAATTGTAGCCTATGAATACAAATAGCTTAAGCCAAGCTAGAGTGGCCTATTTAAATGCATCGAAGCAACCTACTTATCTTTAATTCTTTATGATACCTATTTTCTGACAATTTACTTATATTGGTCGATTAGAATCCAATCAATTCATAATATGTGATGTTGCGTTGCATGACTTGAACCAGTTATCTTCACTTCACTTTCTAGGTTGTAATTTGGGATACAATAGAGTTAAGGTGAATTTACCTTTTCCTTTTTGCAATTAATGAATAGTTTGTGGTTGCATGCAAAGTTAAAAACATAAATGCAATTTCTTTTTTACTTTTCTTATTGGCAATGAGCTTATTAGTAATATGTCATTCAACTTTTAGGTAAAAAGAAATCAAAGTCTGATGGAAGTGATTCAGGTGAAGAGAACATGTCTAAAAAAGATCTGGCCTTAAAGCAAGCAATTGATCAAATCAATACTTCCCATGGAAAGGGATCTATCATGTTCCTTGGTCAGTGTGCTTCTCCCAGACAAGTCCCAGTGGTGTCTACGGGATCTTTCGCATTAGATATAGCATTGGGAGTTGGTGGCTTTCCAAAGGTATTTACACCGTGATAATGCCTCCGATTTCTCTTTGCTTAAAAGTATTGGAATGTGTAGATGGGAAGAAGTTCTAAACTTTGGTGCTTTTTTAAAGTTACGCATATGTGCCAGTATTCTTGTACAGAATATTTAATAACTTCAACAACCAGCCCTGCATTGCGAGTTGATTTAGGGGGACTGAATTTGATGAAGTGGTAAAACAACCACTGCCATATACACCTGAATGATACAGTAATTATAACAATGGTGCACTGGTTTGCTTGAAATTTTTGTTCATGCATGCTAATACTATAACATTGCTCCATTTTCATTTGATATGTTTCTTTGTCCTGCTGTTGATATTGCAACATATGGTTCCATTCAGAATTGCCATGGTCTAAAGTGTTATATAGCCCATTAGTATTGAAGTAACGTTTTAAGTAAGTCTATGCTTATAGTGTATACCACACCTTTAGAATTTGGTTGGTGATTAGAAACTTAGCAAGAATAACCTGCCAATTTAATTTGATGTTCTTGGTTTCATATTGCTATAGACCATTGTATTTTCTCGATATTTGCATGCTTGCTTATAAACTCATGATCTTAAGCATGTATTAATGGACCTATGATCATGATATGGTGCTTAACATTCTATATCTTCTCTAAAGCGTCAATCCACTTATGCAGGGACGCGTAGTTGAGATATATGGCCCCGAGGCCTCTGGAAAGACGACTCTTGCTTTGCATGTAATTGCTGAAGCACAGAAGCAAGGAGGTTAGTTTTTAAGCGCTTGTTAAATTTTATACCTAACCTAAGTCATAGTTGTTGGAGAAAGAATTATACACATCAAGAGTAGCCGAAAGCATATCTTGCTTGTGTATTATACAGAACGTTGTAGAACTTTTTAATTGCTCAAGACGTGGACATGTGTACTTATTTGTTATGTTTAATTTTTTTTAAAGTCTCCCCCACGGTAAATTAGTTCCACTCATGGTATAGTTTTTTTTTATGGTCTACAGTCGCAAAGGAGTCATTTCAATTATTTTGCTTCATGAACTGTATTCAGATTATTACAAATTTGCAGCCATGTCTTTGAAAGTGATAAAGTATGCAAGTTGGGTTTGGAGAATTATAGTATGTTCTGTGTCTCCATCTGTATTTCTTTCATCATGCTTTTTGGTTTTCAAGTTGAGGAGTATTTTCTTGTAACGACACACTTGGTAAAAAGATTGTCTACAGAAAGTCATTTGTTTCTTGTAATCTTTTGTAGGTTATTGTGTATTTGTTGATGCCGAGCATGCTCTTGATCCATCGTTAGCAGAGGCTATTGGTGTGAACACTAAGGATTTGCTTTTGTCACAGCCAGATAGCGGTGAACAAGCTCTGAGTCTTGTTGATACCATTATCAGGAGCGGTTCAGTTGATGTTGTTGTTGTGGACAGTGTAAGTAAGGTCTCTGTATATGAACTCTTAGGGTGTATTTGGATTTGGTATACGGGACAGGAACAAAAACGTATTGTCTCACGTTTGGTGCAACACTTAGGGGTTGTTTGGTTGGTTCTCCATCAAGCCAAGTATGGATAAAAATGTCTGTGTGGTTAGCCTGTCTCTATAAATTGGGAAGGTTTTTGTTTGGGAGGGTTTTTTCATAGTTGGAAGAAGCGTATTTTTGAGGGGCATGTTGAGAAAAAAACTTGGCTTTCTGCATAAAGATCCCTCCTTAAAAGCCTATTGAATAAGCCACTTTCTATATTATTAAGCCACTACCAAAAAATCATGTATAGCTGAGCGAATATGATGTGAATCCCATTAAGCTGCTAACAAACGGCCCCTTAGACTGGGACAGGACAAAACTGAGTGGGACATTTAGACTGGGACAGGACAATAGGTGGAACAGAAATTAGGGAGATGGGACAAGATTGGTAAATGACTAAACTACCGTTGTCAGATTAAAACCCTAAAACCTAGCACAATTCTTTCACCCACCCACCTACCTCACTCACGTCAGTCTAGTTGTGTCCAATCCTGTCTGCGTACCAAATGCACCTGTGGCATGTTTACTTCTCGTTTCTGCACAAAAGATGCTGCAGATGTCTTTTTAATGATATTCTATTTTATTAATGACAAGTCTTGTCAAGTATTTTTGTTTCTGTTTTTTGCTTATGGTTTGTTAATGTGCTTTCAGGTTGCCGCCCTTGTGCCTAAAAGCGAACTTGATGGTGAAATGGGTGATGCACATATGGCAATGCAAGCTAGGCTTATGAGCCAGGCACTTCGTAAACTGAGCCATTCGCTATCTTTGTCACAGACTATTTTGATCTTCATTAATCAGGTACCAAAAAATGCATCTCTCATGTAAATGAAAAGCAAAAGTGTATCATCCACAGAAATATAAAATGTAGCTTTGATCATCGATGTTTGTGACTTATAGTGTTTATAACTCTAGAACATGTTCAAATGAGAACCGTAAATATTTTGAGAAACTGGGAAACAACCATTCATACATTATTCACGAGGAATATCATGATAGATAGTCATGAGTAATGAAAATCATGATATTCATGAATATTTTAAGGTTACTCATCATGAATAATTAATGAAATAGTTGTTTCCCAGCTTCTCAAAATATTTACGGTTCTCATTTAAACTTTTCCCTGTAACTCTAGTACCATAAGTAAGCACTAAAAATTGCCCAATTCATTAACGGAAATTGGCGACCACTTTCAGAGAAAAATGAGAACCACAAGGACGATTTTTAGACTTATCAAAGTTCAGGTCCCACTTTCAAAGATTTCACTAAACCTCAGGGACCAAAATTAGAGTTTACTCTGAAAATAATGATATTCATGAATATTTTAAGGTTACTCATCATGAATAATTAATGAAATAGTTGTTTCCCAGCTTCTCAAAATATTTACGGTTCTCATTTAAACTTTTCCCTGTAACTCTAGTACCATAAGTAAGCACTGAAAATTGCCCAATTCATTAACGGAAATTGGCACTCTACTCTTTGAGGTAGAGGAGGGTCCACCCCCAGACCTTATTCCGAGTGGGAAATACCAATATTTTGCACTGATCTTGCTTTCATTTTACTCTCAGATAAGATCAAAGTTACAGACTTTTGGATTTGGTGCACCCTCTGAAGTGACTTGTGGTGGAAATGCTTTGAAGTTTTACGCTTCAATTCGCCTAAATATCAGGAGAATAGGACTTGTCAAGAAGGGAGAAGAGGTACTGCATTTTATCGACAAGTTGAATCTTACGTTGTGATTTCAGTATATGCATACCGTTGATGTCTTCCACTATGATTTACTGCTTTCGTTCTGAATTCGTTTGTATATATTGCGTGGGTCACCGCCCACGTGTTGAAGATCTCGGGTCCTTGTGGTAAAAAAAATCCAGATTTATCAACAAGATTGTGTTTTTCGGGTTCTTTTATGTTTTGCAGACACTAGGAAGCCAAATTCTTGTGAAGGTTATGAAGAACAAGCTTGCTCCGCCTTATAGAACCGCACAATTTGAGCTCGAGTTTGGCAAGGGGATATGTCGTGAATCGGAGCTCATAGAGTTGGGTCTGAAACACAAATTTGTTATGAAAGCTGGAGGTGCGTATTATAGCATGGGCGACATGAAGTTTTGTGGCAAGGATGCTGTTAAACGTTACTTGGCTGAGAATTTAACTGTACGCGATGAGCTAGAGACGAAACTTAGGGAAAAGCTTATCGAGGGACCGAAAATGGAAAAAGATGCAGAAACAACAGATGCTGAAGACATCATTTCGACCGATGAAGAGGTAACAGCGGTGGAGGCATGAACTAAAATGACGAATTTGACCTTCTGTCGAACCTTGTTTTCCCTAGATTTTCTGGTCCAAGTGTGGTCAAATGCAGCATTGGTCGTTAAAGAGAACTTTTTTAGATGTTACAACTTTTCCGGCTAAGGGGAAGATGCTTCGACGGTGGCTTTGATTCATGAGCACTCGAGCAACCAATCCGGCTTGTAAGTAAAGCAGTTTTGTTATGTGTATTATGCATCATGTAGTATATTGAAGTTTTGAAAGAAAAACAGCTCATGATCATCTCAACCTCTAAATTGCAGCTAACTTGTTTATGATTGTCATTTTTCGAAATTCATCGTATCCATCTCTCTCACTTTTTTTACAAGTACGGAGTCTTCATGGAAACAGGGTCGAAATATTACTTGAGGAAAGTGATTTTGTACACGATTCCAAATTTGTCTCCGAGTTTGTTCCATTGATTTCTCAAAAAAAAAGCTAGAATTTTTGAAACCCTACTCTGAGCAGACAGAATACGAAGCCGGATTAGCAGAGAACCCGAAAAACACCAGCCGTGAGAACGCGAAGGGGAGAAAAAGCGCTAACAAGTAACATTGTCAAACGAAATCAATCACTTGTAATAGTAACGATTGACAAAAACACGTTTTAGTTCTAAAACCAAACCAAACCCGAAAACCATCAACCATGAGAAGGTGACCGGAGAGAA
Source organism: Arctium minus (assembly GCA_954870635.1). Classification (NCBI taxonomy): domain Eukaryota; kingdom Viridiplantae; phylum Streptophyta; class Magnoliopsida; order Asterales; family Asteraceae; genus Arctium; species Arctium minus. The sequence continues at coordinate 190,953,507 of OX941080.1, forward strand.
AAAAACGCCAAAAAAAACATTGTCGGACATCACTTTGTAATAGTAACGATGACAAAAACACATTGTTTTAATTTTAAAACAACCAAACGCACACGGTATATTGAGGTAGGTCTGGAAGATAAGATATACGTAGAAGTTGCTTCCACCTCGAGGGATATAGATGAGATTGCAATCTCTACTTTTGTTACGAACATTGACATGATCCTCTGAAGTAGGGTGCTCAAAAAACCGACCAACCGACCCGAAGACCCCCAAAAAAACTCAATCCAATGTAACCTGACACATAGTTGATATAGAATTAGGCCAAACCACATCTAATGAGTTGGAACTGGGTTAGGGTAATTTCAACCCAACCCAACTCATGCCTTTCTATACTATAAATTTAATATGATTGTTAAGTCCTTGATTAACATATGTACATTAAATCAACCCATATTCTATTAAACACAAACACTTGGCTAGAATGTAAAATGATGTAACAAAGTTTCAACCCGACCAACCCAACTCAACTCGCACGGTTAGGGTTGGGTTATAGTTTTGCTCGAGTCGGATTGGGTTTGCTTGAGTTGGATTGGATTGTAATTTTACCTGGGTTGGGTTGAGATTTTTCAAACCGCATACATTAGGTTGGGTTATTCAAATGTCTTCAACCCGACTAACCCAACTCACACGGTTTGGGTTATAGTTTTACTTGGGTCAGGTTGGGCTGGGATGTAGTTTTACTTGGGTTGCGTTGGGATTTTTCAAACCGCAAACGTTAAGTTGGATTATTTAAATGTCTTCAACCCGACCAACCTGAACCACATGTAGCCCTACTTTGAAGGATCATCTAAGGTTTCCAAACCCTACTTTATTACACCAAAGGCACAAAATCTATGTCACAACACAGATGGTGTCCTTGTGATGCATTTTGGGATGTTCCACTCTTTTTGGAGGCGTTATACAATTGTACCAAAACTATAGATAGATTGGACAAATAATAAATAAAACAAAATACAAAAGTTTATATCATATGTTATATTAAAACGACAAAGTAACATGGAATCCACTTAAATAACATCATTCTTCTAACATTCTTCAAAAGCCAAACTATGAATCACCCGATCGGCTAAAAGAATTGAAGTCTTAAAACATTATAATCGGGCTAAAACATGTATAATTAAGCTAAAAGGTCAAAAAAATATATATATAATTCATGGCCCTATTCCGTATCACACATTGGAGCAGCTACCTCATGCACGACCAGCGTCACGGATCATGTAACTCGAGTTTTGCATAGATGTTGAGGCGAACAACAAAAACTTACGAGTACCTTACTCGATTCGTGTGCGAAGTCGTTCAATGTTGATCACCATCTTCGTACGTTTCAAGGTATGCTTCTTCGTCCTGCATCAACAACCGATAAGAACAAAATTCGTCTTCATAATGTACATTGCATATAAATTAAGTCAATACATCAAGCACATGATCGATTTCGTGATTACCTCTTCCATTCCGCCATGATCATCCGAATCAGATTCCGAATCCGAATCATCTTCAATCCTTGATCTCAACGTCTCTTCGTCAACTTCATCAACAATCTTCATTTCCTCCTGCAAATCCAAATAGCGACGAGTTCATACAAATTCGTTTACCAACATCGCCCTCTACACCATCGAAAATGAAGTTAGAGAACATAAGAAATCATACGAGTTCCGATTTCAGCTTCTCAATTCTTCCCGATAACTCCAAGATATGATGCTTCAAAGCCTGTATACATTAAAAGAATTAAAACCAATCCGGCACGGCAAAAAGGCTCGGCAGTATCCAGGTTAACGGTAAATCCTATTTCCACGTAAATTTCGGCATGACCTATTCGTAAAGTCGTCATATGCTTGTTTCATAACCTCTGAATTATATAAGCAGACTTTACCTCTAGCCCAAAGAGTAGAAAGGTTGAAGAAACGATAAAAGGCATAATCGTCTTTTCACATGTTAACTAATTTATGCAGGATTTGAGTGATCACTATCGAAAATCTATGAGGTGACTTATGACGATCAACTTACCTCGCGTCGTTGGAGTTCAATTGCGCGAGCTAAAGCTTGTCGTCTAGTCAAAAGATTCTTCGGCCTCATTGCTTTCGGACGCTCGTAATTCTTTCCACGGTAAACGATAATGGCATAGCCTTTCGTGGTTTTGTCTACCGACACCAAAACTCCGCCACTTTCCGCCTCGAGAGAAATGGCCACATGTTTGACATGTGCAAAGGTCTTTCGCTCCACCATTATCTTCACGAGCTCCCGATACTTCCAATGTAGGTGCATATTTTCAATCGTACCATCAAAAACTCCCCGACGCCCTAAAACAACCAATCATTCTTAACCTTTCTCTTTCAAAAACCAAACCAAACGAACCCCGTATATCCCGCTTGAGGTGGGGTCTTGGGAGGGTAAGATGTACGCAAACCCAACCTCTACCCCAAGGAGTAGAACGGTTGTTTTCTTTCGAACTAATTTTGAAAATTAAAATATAATAACTTAGAGGTGTCAATGTGTTTACCTAGCACCAAGTATGGTTTCATACTCAACCCAATCTTTCGAAGCGAAAACCTCTCCTCATCGGTTAGGGTTTCCAAATCGATGGGTAGTTCGGATGGTTGTAGGTATTCTTGAACTTTTGCCAACGCCTTTTCGGCCTTGTTTATCTTTCCGTTCGCCTGCAATCACATGAAATCGTATATGAAGCAATCACTACTAGCATTACCAAACCAAACCAAACTAGTATATCCAAATATATTCAATCTACACAACAATGACAATGGGTAAATAGGTAATTTCACACGAGGGATGGGATGGGAGGTGTTATGTAACTTACAAAAGCTAGCTTCTTTTCAAGTAATCTAACAAGAGAAGCGTGTCTAGCAACCGCTGAATCCCTCCTCATCTTCTCTATCTCCTTGCCGCTCGGCTGGCCGCCCCATCTCGACGTCGCCGCGATGGTTTCCGCGAGGGTCCCGGCAACCAGCGATCCTTTAACAACGGCATTTTCACGAGTCAAATCAATGAAAGTCGAAGCCTTTTCTCGTGCTTTGTCTTCATCCTCCTGTCGATTAGTTCTAACATCTAGTGCTTCCATCAATGTCCTTGTGACATTAGGGGGTAAGAAGTCGTTACCCCTGTAAAAGACAATATAGTCCTTGTTCCTAGAGACTAAAGTCCCTCCTGTCAACCTCTGAATTGAAAGAGCAAAATGGGCATTTTAGTAATTTCAACAGGAGAACACGAAGAAAGAAGTTTGTGAAACATCTAACCTTAAGCTCTTCCGCCATTCTTTCGTTACAAGTGTTTTGCACACCGCGCTTGATAGCGATCTTTGCAATGGCACTTCGTTCCCATAGTTTCGCCATTGCAACCGCAAGGCCTTCAAGGTTTCTATTTCTTCCTACGGCAATCGAGCATAAAAAAGGATGTGTGAAAATAAAATACTCACTCCGTCCAAAAATAAATGTCCAGACTATAAAAGACAGCCAGTTTTAGAAATGTGTAATTATTTCACTTTTTAATAAATTAAATGACCATTTTACCCTTAACAACAGAGAGAGTAATGAATTTTTCCATCTCATAATCAAGGGTAGAATCGGAATATATTTTGAAAAAAGATTTATTTTGGACAAACTAAAATAGAAATATGAACACTCATTTTGGTTCTGGTTCGGAGGGAGTATATAAGATAAGAAAGTCATCAAAAATCACTTTTTGACCAAGAAATCATGAGGGTAATTTAGTCTTTTCACAAACATGCTCTAAATTTTGGTGTCTTACAATAGGACTAATAAACATACCAAGTGCAAAATGTGGAGGCATTGTTCTTGCAGTCCTCCGAAAAAAGGTCATCTCTTTATCTCGTAAGCCAGGCTTAGTCCCATGCGGAAGAAGTCTAAATGGACGTTTATACCCTTCAACAAGAGAAGGCAGCAAATCCGCATCGATAGGTAGTGGCTCACGGCCGGACCAATCCTTAAACCGTGGACCCAATCCATCTAAAACAAGAGTGAGCTCTTTTAAATCAAGTAATTCTTCTTCCGAAAGATCCTTCACATATCGGGCCGGATAATTCATTGATGAATCGTTTTCTGTAACTTTTGAATTGTGTTCCGTAAACGACTGTACACAGGGAAGCTTGTAAGCCATTCCTCTGAATAATACAACCGAACTGCCTGATCTCCATATCACTAAGCCGCCCGTTCGATTCTGTTAGAAAGCATGTAATTAATCCATCATAAGTTAAAAACAAAACTAATTTAATGAACATTTGAATATTCACATATGAATCTATCAGAATTATAACATGTGAATATTCACATGTGAATTTATCAGAAGTATAACATGTGAATAATAAAGTTATCAATGTTGCACTCCCTCCATTACAAGAAGATCAGGAGGTTTGACTTATTAAAGGTCAAAGGGAGTATCTTTCAAGTTCAACGGTCGAACTTTTTTTTTGAAGTTGCAATAAAGTTGGTTTATAACGTGAAACTTAGTAACAAGTAAGAATAGAAAATCGTTGGTATGAAACTTCTAACAAAGTTCGTGCCGATTTGAATTTGAATTGTTAGAGGTTTGACTTCAAAAGTCAAGATTATATATATTTCTTGGAACAAGGAAGCAATTCAAACATGCAATCATGAACGTAAGTTTTGATCATACATGACTAGTTTACCAGCTAACTAGCTTAGCCATCAGCTAGCTTTTCAGCTAGTTTGCCAGACATGGCCCAAAGTGTAAATCTAAGAACTCATAAATCTTGAAAGCATCGGTCAAAATGCTGAAATGGGAAAGCAAAAAAGTGTACACAAAACAAGAAATATAGACATGTACGTAACATCCCCGGCCAGCTATACCAGATATTATCCACTTTATCCACACCTGTACTCACGGTTTTAAAAAGAAGATGAGATATCCAGTCTCTTATAAGGCAACATTTGTTCCTCCCCCTACCGATGTGGGATCTCACAATCCACCCCCTCAGGGAGCCCAGCGTCCTCACTGGCACACTAGTCCGGTCCGCGGTTCTAATACCATTTATAACATCTCTGGCCAACTGTACCAAATATTGTCCGCTTTATCCACACTTGGACAATCATGTTTTTAAAACCGTGAGTCCAACGTGAGGATAAAAGCAGACAATATCTGAGTTAGTTAGGGATGTTCCAACGGATCTTTCGTTACATGATTTAAAAAGTCTTTAACCGTTCTAAAACTACTTAAGTTTCAAAAGCAAGTGCCAATCTATCATCATCATCTACTTCAAGCAATAACAACATCATTCATATATGTTTTGAATTCCTATAAACATCCATCCTTATGCAAAATACCCAGTTCGATATCGTTTCAACATCCATCTATACATACATAAATCTATAAATAATAAAGGATAATACTAACCTCTAAACTTTCATGTATCCTTTTCATATTCATGGCAGAAGGCCCTTTAAATTTCAACTTCACCACTTCATCCTTTTCCCATTTTTCAAGAATTGCATCCACCAATTCTTGTGTAACCCCAGCTGCACCAACCCTAAATCTTTCCACCATTCTCCCTGCCTTATTCCTCAATCTTTTCAATTCAAATTCTGGTATCAATTTCTCTGCCAATGCTGTATTGCTACTGTTCTTAAACAAATCTCTTCCTTTCTCCCATGGAACCTCACTTTCTCCACTTTTATTTGAACCCATTTCATCAATCTTGATTTGCATATCCTCATCTTTATCCACAAACCCAGATATAATTTCATCTTTAACAAAAACCCTTTGAAGATTTCCTTTTTTTAAAGAAATCCCATCAATGGTTGTGTTTTGTGAACTCACTGAGTCACTCAGCAACAAGTCACTACCGTTTCTTGACTCGGACAAAACAAACCCATCATCCGTTTTACCTCCATTGCCACCTTTTTGGGAATTCCCATCTTCAAAATCAAATTTAGTTCCTTTTTTGGCAGAAATCCCATCAATGGTTGTGTTTCCTCCATCCTTTTGTGAACTCACTGAGTCACTCAGCAACGAGTTACTACCGTTTCTTGACTCGGACAAAACAAACCCATCGTCCGTTTTACCTCCATTGCTATCTTTTTGGGAATTTCCATCTTCAAAATCAAAATTTTGTTTCTGGGGTTTGGTTTCTTGAACCCAAGGAGCGAGTTTTACGGTTTTGATAGAATTAAAACTCACCGAGTCACCCGCAAACGAGTTGCTAGCGATTCTTGACTCGTCTAAAACCCTTTCTTTTTCTTCTTGTTCATCGTCTTCGACGGATTTTATGGAATTTGTTCGTTCATATTGTCGTATTTCTTCTTTCTGCCATGGGAATTTGTCTCCCAATGAAGTGGGTTTTCGAGACCATTTTTCAAGAACTTGATCGGAAAAACTAGGTCTGGGTTTTCTTTGCTTCTTGTTTTTTTTGGGGTTAATTTGTTGGGTTTCAAGTTGAATTGTTTGATTATTGCAAAGAAATTTGAAGTTTGAAGTGTGTGTTCGAGAGAACGGAAGAGTAGTAGAAGTATTTGAAGTGGGGAAAATTAAATTGAATGAAAATGATGAAGAGGAAGAAGATGCCATTGATGATGGATGATATGGAGAAGTTTACATCTTTATTAGAGACGGAGAAATAAATAAAATAAAGAGTAAACTTCAATTTTTTTGTCCCCTGTATTTGTAAGATAACGTGATCTGATCGTTGATTACTTTTAATTAAATATCCTTTTATGAATTACAATAAATATCCTTTTATGAATTACAAATTAGAAGAGATTGATCTAATATATTTTATTATCTTAATGTACATTAATTTCTATAACACCCTAAAAAATTAATCAACGAAATAGAGAAATTGGGGAAAATGGATAAAATAAAACCTCTAAATTACGTCAACTAAAACCCGAGATAACTGGGATAGTTTGCACAGTTCCTAAAGTAGCGAATGACGAGACATAAGATACAACAACCTACTTAATCTAAAAACAATTTAAAACTATATTAACATGGGTGTCGCTATATCTCCAAAAAATCTCTCTTCTCAAAAGTTTCCCAAAAGCCCGACAATTCCAGTGCTCCTAAGTGCACGGTCGGCAAATCAAGATGTCCTAAACTCACCGACCTGTGAAACAATAAAACACCACAGCAAGTGTTAGGCTACGAGCCTAGTGGGTTCATAAAGAATAACCAGTACATGAATGGAATAATAACGTCATAATTAAATGTTACCAGAAATCCCTTGGTGGTAATAATAACAATACTCAACTTTGCAAACAATGTCCCACACCTGAACATAAACATGTAAGAGATGTCTCTTGAAAATTGAAATTACGGGGGAGGCTCGTTTCCATTGAGGTGACGAGAACACGTGAGTGGAGTCACCCATGATTTTATTGGGTTACACCTCATGACCCGGTTTTAGTTCTCATGCCATCAAGACATCACAACCTCAAACCATTTCATGTCTTTATTGCCTACTTCGTCAAGTTACACCTCAAGGATTTATGGGACATTATTGCCTACTCAATCTAGACGAGTTACACCTCAAGGACTTTCATATCCTTTATTGCCTACTCACTAATGGCCCAAAGGTAGCCAACCGATATGAACACAAAACCCATATGGTCTAAATCCTCGTGCACAAGGAGATAAACATCAAACACTATAATGTGCTCATAAACAATTATGGATAATAATACCAAAGCATATTTCGTTACTAACCCAAAGACATGATGTTTACCATACAACATTTATTAGTTCATGATATTGCACACCCTCTAATTGTATTAAACTCAACACATTTCCAATGCCAATGAACCACTTAAATGCGTTGATAAGATAAGACTAGCAACAAGCATAGTTTACTTGAGTCTAAAATCTCATTTTATAAAATAAGGTGTGAAAAGAGCTCCTCACCATTACCTCTCAAATCTTACATTTTTGAGTTACAAATAGTCAATCATAACCATTAAATGCATCTGAAGATGACAAATACCCATATTCATGCAAAACACATAAAACCCAAATTTTAGGTCAAAACCCAATGTATACATAATTCACATTTAAAGCAAATAATGACATTTAATGTAGTATGTAGGTTAAGAAAGTCACCAAATAGGTTTGTGATGTAAAAACCCTAAAGATGACAAAACCCTAGAAATGGAGTGGATGACTTGAAGCCTCCAAATAAAGCTAAGAGTCACACTTGTAGTATAAAATCCAAGAAGAAACATAAATGATACTAGGTGGAGTTGGATTAGCATTCAATGAGGGGAGAGGATGAGAAATAGGAGAAATCTTACCTAAACCTTGAGAGAGAAAACGTATCTCCAAAAACCTTGAATGTAACAAATGAGTTTTACCTAACAAGCGAAGGCATTTAAAATCCCTGGATCCGACGGCGACTATGCCAGAGTGCCCATGGCATTCTCGCCAGACACTCTCGCGAGAGTGTACCGCGGCCCGTCTTGTCGGCGACTATGCCTTGCGAGTATGACAATGGCATTCTCGTTCTGGCATACTCGCACCATATGTACCGGGATCAATGGCATGGGCGCGACTGTGACATACGACAATGCCCAAGCGTATTGTTGAGGGGCATTCTCGCTTGGCACCCCTCCTCGAGCCTCGAACTTCCAAATTTGACCAGAACGATCCCGACACACCTTAACCAACGAATGTCGTTAAAACCTCATCATTTCTACTTCTTTAATTAAGATAAAAACTTCCAAAAATTCAATTAAAACTACGAAAGACAATATGGCGTGGAAGGATGACTAACCCAAAATTTCGGGGTGTTACAATTTCTCATCCAACGGTTGATAACCACTTCTTACACTTTTCACGTTAATCTCAACTTCTCATCGGAGCCCAGCCTGTACTTGTAATTTTTAATAAATATTGTTTTAAAACTTATAATTTTTGGGTTTGGTCTTTGTATTTATCAATTTTGAATGGGTTTGGTTCCTCTATTAACAGTTGTTAATTTTCTCCGGTAAGTTCAATTAAATGAGGGGTATCTTAGTCATTTTCATTATTTTTATTATATTAAAAAATCATACAATATTTTTAAATTTTATTTGTAAAACAAAGTAAAAAAGAAAGGTGGTGGTTATCCTTTTTTCTTTTCACCTTTTTTGTTTTACAGTTTTTTATTTTAATATAAAATTAAGACAATAGTAAAAATGACTACAAGATCTTTCGTTTAACTAGACTTAGGGGTTGTTTGACAGTTGCTGAAAGATTTGGTGCAAAATGATTAAGTCGTCATAATGAATAAGATGATTTTATGAGATGGTGTAAAATGAAATACGATTGTTTGGTAATTGTTTATATTGAAACTAGGGCGCCAAATGGTTAAGGGAGGCCCAAGACACAAAATCACCCGGAGGGTTTTAGAATCATTAAGAGTCAGACATTTTTTGCTAAACAAAATTCACCTCTTAACGAATTCAGATGTTGCCTCTTAATGAAACTATTAAGAGGTAAACAAACAGGCCCTTAACGAAAAAAGTTAATGACTATTAGACAAAAAGACCAAAAGTGTTAACACTTGACAAACATAAGGGACCAAATTCAAGTTTTTGAAATTTAAAAACCATATTTCTTGAAATTGATAAAATGTCACAAATCAAAAATGGAGTTTACTCTAAAAATAGAGTTTACTAACCCCTAAACTCTAAAAATGGAGTTTACTCTAAAATAATAAATATTCTTTCTCGACCGGAACCCGATATCTAATTTAGTTGAGGAATGAAACTGTATCAATTGTTTTATAGATCGTTTTGCAAAGCATTTTTTTTTATCTATATCTATACTATATTATAAAAAACGGATAAAAAACTCTTAAATACAAATTATTAGGCACAAAGTATCATCATTTTATGCAAGATTTTAAAAATATCTTAATTTACAAGTATTAAAGCACAAGATACATATTACTATTGCAGGCTTCTAACACCCACCAATTTGGTATGTGCAAGACCTTCCTTTTATGCAGACATTTTCATATATCACTATTAATTAATATATTATATTACTATAAATTTATTTTAATTATATTATTAAATATGTAATTGGTTATTTTTTCTAGATGTCATTAAAATATATAAGATAATCATTGAATTCTAACAAAATACTTAATTTTTTTTATATAAAAAACGTTATATTATTAAGCCTAAATTAAACAAATTTATAAAAAAACATTATCACTTTCTTAAAACCATCCAAAATTGTACTATAAATCGACAAAAAAACAAAAAATAAAATGAAACGTTAAAATCGTGATGTATCTCTTTGCGCGAGTACACTTCTAGTTTGAATTGAAATTGAAATAATTTTCAAATAAAAATATATTCATTTCGAAATTCCATTGAATTCTAGAGGAGATATGTATTCTATAACAGTAAAACGATTATTTCATATTAATCGAAATAAATAGATGTATAAAAAAAACTGGTCCTAAATGGGCCGTAACAGATCCTTTCATGGGCTACTTAAAACTTGAGGTGGGCTATTTTTTAATGGGCCCGTAACCCAATGGGCTAAGGATTTCTCATTCTTTTTAACGAAATGGACCAATAAATTTTGGTAATTTGCTATAAGTTATTAGAACTTATTATCCAATAATGTAAATGGATTTTAGTAAAAAAAAAAACTTGTGCAGGAAATCAAACTTACTAAACAATTTAGGTGCTCAATTACGTTTTAACCTAGAAAAGTTAATTTGGCACAAATGTTCCACATGGCATATATATACACTGTAAAATAAGAATTAATGTGAGAAGTATACAAAGAGATTTGGATCATTGATCACTTTTATTTAGCATTGATCTGATGGTTCAAATTAAATCCCAGAATAACCCATGAAGTAGCTTATAAAGGAGTTTTCAACTCATCTTCAATTAGGATTGATTCAAGGGTGAAAATCCGTTCTTACCCTTCTCACAATAACTACTATTTTTATCAGAAACCAACTATACGCGCACACACACACACACACACACATATATATATATATATATATATATATAAGGGTGGAAATCCATTTTTACTCTTCTCAAGATAACTACTATTCTTATCAGAAACCAAATATATATATATATATATATATAGAGAGAGAGAGAGAGAGAGGGGGGGGGAAGAGGGGGAGGGTGCTATTATGCAACCTTTTACATGATGCAATCTTTGCAACCCCTTTATCCACCACACATTTTATTTTTAGTCTTTTTCCTTTTTTTTAATTACATAAAATGTGTGGTGGATAGAGGGGTTGCACCATGTAAATGGGTTGCATTTGAACTCCTCTCTCTCTCTATATATATATATATGATGCCATGCAAACAACTCGTAGATGTATGATGACGAACTCGTAGTGCGAATCAGTACCATCGAAGGAGGGGATCTGATCAAGAGAGGTCTAAACATATGACCAACGTTGCATCAAAAAATGAGATCAATCGGAGGGGACAAAGTTTTAATTTCCACTTAATTTTTAATGAGTAAAAAATGACATGTGATTTGAATTTTCGCGTTCTTATTAATTATCATTCTTTTTGCCAAATCACTTGTGGGTTTACCAATTACCGGTTATCATATAGAGATTCTAAATTGTTTGTAAAGCTTGCTTCAAGGCATCTTAATGAAGCTTTTGAAAGTTGGTTCCGTAAAATAAGATTAACGTAAAGTTTCATTCATTTTAATGTAATTTTCCCTATCTCAAACAATAAGCTTAATATTTTTTTTCCTGCATTGTTTATGCCAAAAATCTCCCAAGGAAAATTTAAGGTAAACGTGAAGCTTAATCCAACCAAAGGAAGTAACGACAATAATCGTACGACTATAACAAAAATAAAGTAAATAAGATGAGAGAGTTGGTGAAGCGGAAAACCCCTAAAATGGGTAAAAACCGCGGACGAGTGAGAATCGTCGTGCACTATGGACGTCAATCAGGGACGTCGTCCTTTAGAACAAGTGTTGCAAGTGTAATACAATATAAAGTATTATAACAAAGTAAAGTCGGTCGTGCGTTGTGTGTATTCAAACTTCATTTGTGCGTCGTGTATAATTAGACTTCAGTCGTGCGTCGTACGACAAACGACAGTAGGCTTTATGAATTTCGAGAGACTGAATGAGCTTGAGAACGTAATTCGTGAGCTTGTAAAGTTTTTGAATCAGATGTCCCAATGTGAATTTCCATCCTTGTATTTGTACTCCATCTTTCCGTTTCCCAAGTATTGGCTGCATATGACCGTTTCTGATATTGATGACAACGTCCGTTATGCTTAGTGCTATTGATGATGTCTTCCGTTACCATCTCTTGTCATGAATGCCTTTGAATTCTGCATTTAAACATAATATAACGTATGTTGCCAATTAGTAACTGAAATAAGGTCGTACGAAAGTATTTGTTGGACGGGTATTTGATCGTTTTAGTCGAAGTCGCCTAAAGGAAAGGCGTCATCCATCATCTGTCGCACGACCACGGATTGTTGGACTTTTTACCCAAACAGTTTGGCCCCAAATTTAAAATTCAAGCGGCAACTTTTTGAAATTTAAATTTTAAAAAAATGACATGTGCTGAAAGGAAAAACGAGGGTAACCAAATAAGTTCATTTCTAACTAGATAATGACGTCATTCCCTGCAGAAATAACCATTTAGACAGCTAATTGGGGACAGGTGTCACGTATTGGAGGAACGTACTCGAGTGCTTCACCTGACGCGGGTGACACGTGTCAATTGACGATTTGATTTCTTGACGATTCGGTTTCCAAATTACAGTATAAATAAGGATTTTCCTTAATCTTATCCTTTTTCTACGCTTACCTTTTCAAAGAATACACATCTCCGGTGAGATTCAGTTTCCGATTGACCAGAATCCTTTCCTATTTCTAGATTCAAGGTTTAGAACATTATTTAAGGTACGATTTCTAGTTCTTTTCTGTGTCGATTTATGTATAAGAAATCCTTAGCTAAGAAGCCTAGAAAAGCTTGGGATTGTCTTAGTTACTGGAAGGCGACTGTGAGTGTTCCTGATTTCAATATGTCGAGCGAACCTATTAGTGTTTACAAGGAAGAGGAAAATCTAGAGTACCTTAAAAAAATTAGCTAGGATTCCAGAGGGTGTCAATCTAGTGACACCGGAAGATTTACGACCAGATGAAGTTCCGAAGGGATATGGCGTTTTATACGAGTATCCCTTCAAAATAGGCTTTTCTTGGTCATTTACTCCCTTGGTCAGGAAGTTTTTAGATGCATTTGACTTATCGCCTGGACAGTTGATGCCTCAATTCTGGCGGATTGTCCAGGTGATCGATCGTCTTACGGCCGACTGGGGGGCTTCGTTCAATTTGAACGACCTTCTAACTGCTTACAGCGTTCGAGCGGATAACTATCATAGATATAGTTTATTCCCTCGAACAAAAGGAGATACCGTACTGGTGCATAATACTGCGGTGAACGACCGTGGTTGGAAACGCCACTATGTTTTCCTCCAGGTGGCATCCTTGAACGACGAGGATAGCCAATGGTTTTCTTCTGGATGGAATGAGTCGGGTAGGTTTTCTTATTTTGTCGGGTGTTTTTTGTCGTGTGTCGTGCGTTTTATAATGTCTACTAATGGTGTCTTTCCTTTTGTATGGCAGTGATTGACTTCACTAAAGTGAAGCCAAATAGAGATTCTCTAAACAAGATTCAAAGGATCTTGGAGAAGAGTATTGCCGACCGTTCTTTTTCTGTTCGGTCGAACGACGAGGAAGACGAAGTCGTCTTTGTCGCGGAGGTTCCATCTGTCGAAGGTTCTCATCAAGGAGAAGAGAGAGAAGAAGAAAAGAGAGAAGAAGAGATGACTGGTACGTCGTTTGAACTCTTTTATTGCGGAGGTCACATGTCTTTTCTAACTCTTTTTATTTTGTTCAGAAGACTCATCTACGAAGTCGGCTGCTCAGAGACGGGCCGAACAATTAGAGCTTGCCCGCAGGGCAGAGAGAAATCGAAGAAGAGATCTGCTCCTCCCGCGGGGGTGGATCCAAAGCGTCTTCGAGGCAAACCCCGGACTTCTCCAAAGAAGACGGGTGAAGCTTCTTTGTCGTCCCTTTCAGGGGCGACATTTGCGAAGGAAACCGTTACCGGTGTCGAGCTAGGAAGCTCGACTAAGGCGACGAAGGACATTCCCTTGTCGGGAATGTCGGGCGTTGAGAAACCTCCTTCCTCCTCTAAAGGTGAGGGGAAGAATAAGGAAAAAGTGGGAGAGATGACTTTCAAAGCCACTCTCCCATCTGATTTTATGGCGAATGACGTTCTCGAAAGAGACGTCATTTTTCCCCACTTGGCGAAATTCCTCCTTCCAACCTTTTACGATCGTTACAAGGAGTCTAGGTTGGAAGACACGGGAGCCCATGCCGCTGGTCTCTCTTTTATGGTAATTATATTTTGACTTTTCTTTCCTTAGTTTATTTGTTCTGTTTTTAATCCTTTTGCTACTGTTGTAGGCTTTTCAAGCTTGTTTGAGTTTTTATGCTCAAACAGAAGGTTTGAGAGCATCTTTTCCTGAAGTAAAGAAGAGGGCTGATGAGGCTCTTGAAAAGGAGAAGGTCGCCCTAAAAGAGGTCGAGACTGAGAAGATGAAGGTTGAGAGCCTTAAAGCTAAACTCGTTGAAGCTCAAAAAGAGAAGGTCGAATTTAGAGATCGCGTCCTTGAGCTTGAGGCGTTAACAACCAAACTGGAGATCGATAAAATAAAAGCCACCACCGACGCTGCTTCTCATGCTGATGAAGTTGCGTCTCTTCAAAAGAAAGTCGAGGGTTTGGAGGGCGACGTCAAAGATTTGGAGGAGGAAAATCAGCAACTTGAAGCCTTCTCCCGTCTTACAGCCAGGGCTGCTTTGATGAGACGTCATCTAAGTGGAAAAAATCCCATGGCGTCGGCTGCCGAAGAGCTCAAGACTTATCTTGAGAAGGTGGGGACTGAAAGGGACCTTGACGAGGATGACGATCTGGATGGGAGCGATGGCGGAGAAGAGGAGGTGTTAGCAAGGACGAACATCGTACCAGAACAATCTGGCGCTCCTCCTACTTAGCTTTGTTTGAACTTTTCATCTGAAGGTCGACTGTATGTGGTCGTCCTTTATATTTGTATTTTTGACTTTCTATGAAACACAATTCTTTTTGCTTGTCAATGCTTATTACTCACCTTTATAAGTAATTGCTCGCCGAATAAGTAAATAAACATTTACATTAGTCATACAACTATATCATTATCAACTGAAACTTTCGATCGACCTTAGACAATTCATAATGGTTCTTGGGTCTAAGAATATCAAATGCAGAATTTTAACCTTTGTCATTTATTAATATTGAATATATACGTGTGATCACATGAGTTTCACTCGACACAAAGATTTCAAATAAGTCGCGCGTCCCTGCGAAAAACAATATTAGTGGGGTGGTCGTTGGTTTGACCAACGACCCTCCGATGCTTAAGTCAGTAATCTTTCTTAAAAAATAATCAAAGAAATTAATTTCATAGAATTAAAAGTAATACCTCTTTAGATGAACTGCATTCCAGCTTCGTGGGATATCTTGACCATCGAGGGTTTGGATTCTATAAGCTCCTTTACCCACGACACTAGAGATTTGATAAGGACCTTCCCACTTAGTGGAAAGTTTACCTGCATTAGGATCTTGAGTGTTTTGAAACACTCGTCGTAGGACGTAGTCGCCCTCTTTAAAAACTTTGACCTGGACATTTTTGTTGAAATGTCGTTCGACAGTTTGTTTTTGCGACGCCATGCGAATGTGAGCAGCTTCTCGGAGTTCCTCTAAGGCGTCGAGGTCATAACTTAAGTCGACTAAATTATGCTCAACGGACGTATGCCTTGAAGTCGGTAGACGTACCTCAATAGGTAACACAACTTCACATCCATAGACTAAAGAAAAGGGAGTCTGACCTGTGGACGTACGAGGTGTCGTACGATTAGCCCACAAAACGGAAGGCAATTCTTCCACCCACTTCCCTTTGGCAGCTTTGAGTCGTTTCTTGAGTGAATTAATGATAGTTTTATTACTTGACTCGGCTAAACCGTTCGACTGTGGATATCGAGGTGTTGATGTTACCAACTTGATGTTCCTTTCTTCGCAAAATCTTCTCATTCGATCACTGATGAATTGTGTCACGTTGTCGCACGTTATTTCAGATGGAACTCCAAACCTACAAATGATGTTAGTCTGGATAAAAGAAACGACCTCTTTGTCTCGGACCTGAGAGAAAGCCGCTGCTTCGACCCATTTAGAGAAATAATCTGTTAAAACTAAAAGAAATACCTTTTGCCCGGGGGCAGGTGGTAATTTCCCAACAATATCCATTCCCCATTTCATAAAGGGCCATGGGATCAAAGTCGAGTGCAAAGGTTCAGAAGGTTTATGTGACATACCTGTGTGTCTTTGACACGCGTCGCATAACTGTACATACCTGGTCGCATCTTGTCTTAACGTTGGCCAATAGTAACCTTGACGTGATATCCGGTTAGCTAAACTACGACTTCCTGAATGATTTCCACATTCACCGTCGTGCATATCCTGTAGGATTTTGTGTACTTGAGCCTTGTTGGTGATACATCGCAGATTCAGACCAGTCGAAGACCTTCGATACAATTGTCCTCTGATCATAACATACCTTGATGCATTAAATCTAACTTTTCTCGCTTCCATTCTGTCATCGGGCAATTGATCGTACTCTAAATAATTTCTAATGTCGTCCGACCAAGAATTTTCTTCTTCAATTGGTGCGACCGAAATATTATCATCTTCCTTGATGGACGGGGTTGCAAGGTGAACCACCGGGATATTGTCGAATGTCGTTCGATTAAGTGCTGACCCCAAATTGGCTAGTGCATCGGCTTGAGTGTTCTGATCTCTTGGTATCTGTTCAATTATAAAGCGACGAAACTTCTTCACTTCTTCTTTTACTATTTTATAGTAAGCAATCATCCTTGAATCTTTTGCCGCAAATTCTCCATTAACTTGGTTAACAACTAGGGACGAGTCGCTCCGGACGTGCAAATGTGTTGCCCCCAAGTCGTGAGCTATTTTGATTCCTGCAATCAGTGCTTCATATTCTGCCTCATTATTTGTTGCTTTGAAATCACATCGTATGGAGTATACTATTTTGCCCCCTTGTGGAGACTGTAGGACGACACCCAGGCCCGTGCCGCGTATATTCGCCGAACCATCAACGTCGAGCGTCCAAGTAGTGTCGTGCAAAGTCGCCACAATTAACTGGTCGGATGTCATTGTGCTTTCCATTTCTGGACTGAAATCTGAGACAAAATCTGCCAGGACCTGTGACTTGATCGCTGTTTTGGGCTTGAAATCCAAATCAAAATTGCTGAGGTAAATGCTCCTTTTAGCTAGTCGTCCTGTTAGTTCAGGTTTCCTTAACACCGACTTTAATGGAAAGTTAGTTACCATAATTATAGGATGTGATTCAAAATAATGTCGTAGCTTTTTAGCAGCCATGACTAACGAAAGTAAAAGTTTTTCTATAGACGAATACCTGGTTTCAGCGTCTAGTAGAGTTTTACTTACATAATAAATTGGCAATTGTCGTCCATCGGTTTCTCGTATAAGAACTGCACTTACCGAATTAGTGCTGACAGCTAGGTAAAGTTGAAGGGCTTCACCTTTTTCAGGTTTAGAGAGGAAAGGAGGCGACATCATGTATTTTTTGAGTTGCTGTAACGCTTCTTCGTGCTTATCAGTCCACTCGAAACCTTTATTTTTTCGTAGTACATTGTAGAATAAACGACATTTGTCGGACGATCGAGAGATGAAACGATTCAGCCCTGCTATCCGTCCTGTGAGACGTTGGACTTCTTTAAAATTTATAGGCGATTTTAACTCGACAATTGCTTTGATTTGATCTGGATTAGCTTCAATTCCTCGTCGTGTGACCATATAACCGAGAAATTTGCCAGCTCGAACTCCAAAAGAACATTTTGTCGGATTCAACTTCATTTTATATTCGCGTAAGATATCGAACGACTGCTTCAAATGTCCTATATGATCGTCAATATGCTTTGATTTGACAAGCATGTCATCGATGTATACCTCCATAGTGTCGCCCAAATGTTCTTTGAACATCATATTCACCAATCGTTGATATGTCGAACCTGCATTCTTAAGACCAAAAGACATTACTTTATAACAATAAATACCTTTATCTGTCATGAAGGTCGTTTTTTCCTGGTCGTCGGTATGCATCAATATCTGGTTATACCCAGAATATGCGTCCATGAACGTGAGTAACTCATGTCCTGCTGTAGCGTCGACCATAGAGTCGATATGTGGCAATGGAAATGGATCCTTCGGGCAAGCTTTGTTAAGGTCGGTGAAATCAATACATACTCTCCATTTACCATTTTTCTTTTGGACGACAACAACGTTGGCGAGCCAATCTGGATACTTGACTTCTCGTATTTTTCCTGTTTTAAGCAAATTATCAACTTCGTCGTTGATAACCTTATTTCTCTCAGGAGCAAATTTCCGTCTTTTCTGTTGAACGGGTTTGAATGATGGATCGATGTTAAGTTTATGAGAAATAATACTCGGATCGATACCCACCATATCTTCGTGCGTCCAAGCGAAGCAATCATAGTGGTCCTGCAAAAAAGAAATTAGTTGCTTTTTAAAGGAAGGGTCGAGAGTCGAACCTATGTAAACCATCTGATCAGGCTTATCCTGGTTTAGGACGATAGCTTCCAAGCGATAATCGTCGTCAGTCCCAAGAACGTCCTGGTCCTGTAATTGCTATACTGTCTGCTTCGGGGGCTTTAAGGAAACTTTGTAACATTCTCTAGCAACCTTTCTTTCGCCTTTGATCTCCTGTACTCCCCATTGCGTGGGAAATTTCAAAGTTTGGTGGTACGTCGAAGGTACAACTTTCATGTCATGAATCCAAGGTCGCCCAAGGATAACATTATAAGCTGATGAGCAATCGACGACATTGAATTTCGTTTGTCTGTTGATTCCTTTAGCATATATTGGAAGTGTGATTTCCCCTATGGTGTTTGTCGCTCAACCATTAAATCCAACGAGTGTGGTCGAACGTCGTGTAATTTCAGATTTGTCAATGCCCATCGCTTTCACTGCATCAAAAAAGATAATGTTAGCTGAACTACCTCCATCGACGAGTATCCTTTTTGTCAGACAATTTCCAATGTTCAATTGGATAATTAGTCCGTCATGATGTTTCTGATGTAAGTCATCGAGATCCGCTTGGTCGAATGTCAAGGGCATGGCCTCTAGCTCTGCGTCCTCTTTGAGTCGTGCTTCCTTTGGAATTGGTCGATCGCCGGGACCGCGACTGGCATGTCTCTTAGCAGTTGAATATGTGGTCCCACAAATATCAGAACCTCCGGTGATACAATTAATCACCTTAGCATGCTCTGGGGATATGGGACGTGCGTCTTTCTTTTCCGTCAATTCTTGTAAATAACCTTTCGAGTTGAGCCAGAAAAGGTCTTTCTTTAAAGCAATGCAATCATCCGTTATATGACCGAAGTCATTATGGAAGTCGCACCATTTAGTTTTGTCCTTCTTGTCACTATCTTTATCATTTTTCTTTGGCCACCGAACGTTTTGCTGTAATTGCTTCAAGGATACGACGGCGTCCTTAGCTGATCCAGAAAAACCATAAGATGACACCTTAGGATACTGGACATATTTAGAAATCATCGATCCTTTCTTTTCAAACCTGACATTTGAAATTTGTCTAGTAGGCTCTGATCGATTGATTGACTTTGGTTTGAAATCTGGCTTTTTAACACCTAAGCTTTTCCGATCGCCCGAGTGTTTATTCCTGAAAGCGATGTCATCCTCGACCCTCATATGAGCAAGCGTCCTCGCTCGTACGTCTTCAAAGGTTTCTGGAGGATACTTCGTAAGGTCGAGATACAACCCTGAACTATCATCCAGACCCCGTTTGTACGCTTCAATTGCTGTTTTCACGTCACAATTTCGAATACTAATCATCTCCGCGTTGAACCGGTTAAAGTAGTCTCGGATGGACTCTCCATTCTTCTGTACAACATAGTAAAGGTCGCTCGTTTGCTTTTCCATTTTTCGGCTACTAGCGAATTGTTGAGTGAATTGATTTACCAACTCTGCAAAAGACCCGACGGTTTTAGGTTTGAGATTAATCAACCATTGTAAAGCTGCTCCAGTCAAGGTCGCCCCAAAACTTTTGCACATACAGACTTCTTGGAACTGGTACGGTATCGAAACAGTCCACATGAGTTGTTTGTACTGGGCGACGTGTTCTGTTGGATCAGTGACGCCTGAATACTTTGGAGTGAAAGTCGGGATGCTGTATTTCTTTGGAACGTCTACTAACGCGATCTCATCAATGAATGGTGACGCCTGAAATCCTGTACGTGGCTCGACATCGACTGGAACTGCTGCCCCCGGCAATTTAGCCAACATTGACAAGACACATTCATTCTGTTCTTCCAAAAGCTTCAACCTTTGTGCAACAGGATCTATCGGAACACCATTTGGGACACCCAATGGAACATACCCTGACCCTTGGAAGCTAGTCTGTTGCGAGGTATCAGAGGCATATCCATTGAATGGAATAGAGGCCATAGGCATGGTTGAAATTGCGAAGGTCGCAGGATTAATTGATGGTGGACGGGGATAATTTGGTAATGGAGGGGGCATATTCCAGGCACCAACATAAGCATTCGTGGTCCCCGTCGCATTATTTCCATTCTGGTTTCTTAGATGCTCGATGGTTTCAGCTGCTTGTCGAGCCTGAGTTGTTAGGGCGTCGATACGAGCTCGAGCAGCGGTCAGCTCCATGTTCATTTGAGCCATGACATGATATTGTGTTCCCTAGAATGTCATTATCCTGAATAACTGGAAAAAAGAACACTAGGAGGAAAACGTTAGTCCGTCGTAAGATTATCGAAGATTTTCTTTGGATGGGGCCCCACGGTGGGCGCCAAACTGTTTATGTCAAAAATCTCCCAAGGAAAATTTAAGGTAAACGTGAAGCTTAATCCAACCAAAGGAAGTAACGACAATAATCGTACGACTATAACAAAAATAAAGTAAATAAGATGAGAGAATTGGTGACGCGGAAAACCCCTAAAATGGGTAAAAACCGCGGATGAGTGAGAATCGTCGTGCACTATGGACGTCAATCAGGGACGTCGTCCTTTAGAACAAGTGTTGCAAGTGTAATACAATGTAAAGTATTATAACAAAGTAAAGTCGGTCGTGCGTTGTGTGTATTCAAACTTCATTTGTGCGTCGTGTATAATTAGACTTCAGTCATGCGTCGTACGAGAAACGGCAGTAGGCTTTATGAATTTCGAGAGAGACTGAATGAGCTTGAGAACGTAATTCGTGAGCTTGTAAAGTTTTTCAAACAGATGTCCCAATGTGAATTTAGATCCTTGTATTTGTACTCCATCTTTCCGTTTCCCAAGTATTGGCTGCATATGACCGTTTCTGATATTGATGACAACGTCCGTTATGCTTAGTGCTATTGATGATGTCTTCCGTTACCATCTCTTGTCATGAATGCCTTTGAATTCTGCATTTAAACATAATATAACGTATGTTGCCAATTAGTAACTGAAATAAGGTCGTACGAAAGTATTTGTTGGACGGGTATTTGATCGTTTTAGTCGAAGTCGCCTAAAGGAAAGGCGTCATCCATCATCTGTCGCACGACCACGGATTGTTGGACTTTTTACCCAAACATGCATTATTTACAAATTTAAGTTTGATCCCATAATTCCATTAAAATAAACATAGTAAATTTTTTAATTTTTAAAATAGTTTTTCAAAATTAAAAATCCCAAATATTTGTTTTCCAACTCAAAGACTATTCACACTTCACATGGCATACCATGTTAAGAGTGACATGTTCATCACCCACATGACCTTTTATGCATATGCAACACCAAAAGTATGCCTTTTTTTTTATTATTGGTGGTGTTGTATATAACACCCAAATACATAAAATGACCAAATAATCTCAAAAAAGAAATTAATTATTTCAATAATTATCAATAATTTGTGTATGATGATTCAACCTAATATGATAGAAGGTGGTGTGATTTATTGTTATTATAAAAAAGAAGTATTTAATTAATATTTTTTATTGAAAACTTATAAATACGACGAGTCTTAAACTCTACCGAATGTACAAGACTGCAAGGTATTGTGAACAATTTGATCCAAAATTGAGTATCGACATATTTCTTAGCAACTTAATGAGACTCAAATCTTATTTAGTCAGCTATATATGATTGTTTGGTAGTGACTTGATAATATAGAAAGTGACTTACTCAGTAAACTTCTAGGGATAGCGTTATGCAAAAAAGTCATGTTTTTTTCAAACCTGTATCTCTTAATTAAAAAAAAACACTCATTCCATCTAGGCATCTACAGAAAAATCTCCCAAAAAAAATCCACTCTATAGTCTATACATACAGATTAATCTATACAAACAATTTAATCCATACAAGACGTAAGTTGATTTTATTACAAATAATACAATTGATTTGATTAGCTTGAGACTGTCAGGTCAAATACAGAAAACTTCATCAACTATGCTAAACATATATGTCGGGTGTTACTTTGACTAATCTGGCCAAGACAACAAAATATGCAACGTTGTATTATCTTAAATTTAAAAAAAAAATGTATTTCTTCTTATGTCGCAATCCATGGAACATTCTTGCGTTTATCTCATTTTATAATATTTTATGTTTTAAGAAATCGTATGAATCAAATTCAATGTAATTTCAAATATTAATTATTTATGAATAAATAAATTACGTTATATTGCAATCTTGTACCAAAAAAATAAAATAAATAAATAAAACTCACAATTGTATGAAAAACGACAAAAGGGTATTCAATAATCACAATCTTAATTAAAATTAAATAACTATTTATTGAAATAAGATAATTTAAATTTAGAAAACGTAAATGAAAATGAAAATGGAAAAACAGGAAAAAGAAATTTATAAAACCATCCACATTCGATATGGTAGTTTCTTAGGTAATTTATTAAATAGCGTGTTGAATTTTTTAATGAGAAATTACAATGGTTGTGAATATGATTTATTAATAGAGAATTGGTTTTTGATAATTGCTAATGTTATATCGATATTTTGTTCATCTAGCAATTAATAATATAAGAAAAGTGTAGAGTATATATTCTAATAAGAAAATTGTTTTATATCATATTATGATAATTGTCGAAAAATATCTCAATTGTTTCCTAATATAGACAATGACTATGGTTTATAAGAATTACACAGTTTGTATTTGAAACGGTCCCTACATAACCACGTCTCAGATAATATAGATTTGGTCCCTGTGGTTTTGTGTTTTCTTTGACTGTGATCCTCATACTATGTTTATTATGGATGTAATCACTGTGGTATGCAATATGCTTTGGCTAAAGTCCCTGAAGGCTAACACCGTTAACTTTGAGACTTTAAAGGCATCATATGTCTTGCACACCATGGGTATAAATGTCATTTTGTCTTTCCTTTTCAATTAAACCTAGTACGTGGATTTTAGACATATACAAAGACAGAAAAAACTAAAAAAAGTGAATTGTGGATTTGATCTATGTGCATCACTCATCATCTTTAAAATTCATCTGTCATATCTCCTAGTTTTTTTCATCCATTCTTCTTTGTCAAAATACAAGAAAAACTAATTTGTTAAAGTACAAAAAAAGTTATTTACATTTTAAAAAGGGAATTTAATTAAAATGCCCTAACATGAAAAATCAGTACTCAATATGCCCCAAATCTTGTCATTTTTGCCAAAATACCCCATATGTCCGCGTTTTTGAGCCACTATTTGGGTCCCCGTGTTGGTAGAAACGCGGGGTTGATCCGCGTGTAGTCTCCTTTGGCCCTAGGATGGTTAAAACACACGGGGTTAGTCCGCGTTTTGGTTGATTTTACGCGGGGTAAAATAATTCAATTCATTGAATTGTTGATTTTTATTATATATTTACAGTTTATACCCCTATAATTATTTAGTTAGTTTACTTTATACCTTTTACTTTTCTATTATTCATTTTATACTTTTATCATATTAACACATAATCGTATATTAACTAAAATACGTTAAAAAATACGTTTTAATTTTAACAAGTTATACCATTATAATCGTCTTTTCGATACCTTCGAAATGAGCATAATATTGAATATTTTTGGATTTAATTATTTTATTATATATCATATATATTAAAATTTTATACACCTATAATTATTTAGTTAGTTTACTTTATACTTTATACTTTTCTATTTTTTATTTTACACTTTCATCATATTAACACATATAATCGTATATTAACTAAAATACGTTAAATAATTTTATGATATATAAAAGGGAAAATTGTATGAAAATGTAACGTACTTTGCCTTAATTCCTGTTTTGTGTAATGTACTTTCAAAACATCTGTTTTGGCATCTAAGATGTTAACTTTCAAACATTTAAGTATCTGAATAATTGATTTAAGCATTAACCAGTTACCATGCTGATATGACGAGTTATGTGACCTCCAACTCAATATTATCTGCTGACGTGGATAACGACATGAAATTTTAATCTAATATTAGTTTTAAATTTATTCTTAATCTTGACATTTCTATTTTATAAATATATAATTTACAAATAATTATAATATATACATTTATAAAATTAATAAATTTAAAACTAATTTTAGATTAAAAATTCATGTTAGTAACCACGTAAGCAAATAATATTGAGTTGAATGCCACAACACTCGCCACATCAACATGGTATGCTTAAACCGGTTACTTAGGTACTAAAATGTATGAAACTTTACATCATAGGTACCAAAACGGATGTTTTAAAAGTATGTTACCCAAAACAGAAATTAAGACAAAATACGTTACTTTTTCATGCAATTTGCTCTATATAAAAACGTATTTTTAATATATATGATGTAATAAAATAATTAAATCCAAAAATATTCAATATTTGGCTCATTTTGAAGGTATCGAATAGACGATTATAATGGTATAACTTGTTAAAATTAAAACTTATTTTTTAACGTATTTTAGTTAATATACGATTATATGTGTTAATATGATAAAAATATAAAATGAATAATAAAAAAGTAAAAGGTATAAAATAAACTAACTAAATAATTATAGGGGTATAAATTGTAAATATATAATAAAAATCAACAATTCAATGAATTGAATTGTTTTACCCAAAACGCTGACCAACCCCGCGTTTCTACTAACACGGGGACCCAAATAGTGAACCCCGCGTTTTTTAAAAAAATGAGGCCCAAAAACGCGGACATATGGGGTATTTTGGCAAAAATGACAAGATTTGGAGCATATTGGGTACTGATTTTTCATGTTAGGCATTTTAATTAAATTCTCTTAAAAATAACAATAGTTTGAAACTAACACTACATCCCCAAAAAGACAACCCATCAAAATAACAATTGTTTGAAACCAACATTACATTCACAAAAAGACAACTCATCAAAATAGCAATTGTTTGAAATTAACATTATATTCCTAAAAAAGCAACTCATCAAAATAACAATTATTTGAAATTAACATTACATCCCTAAAAAAACCAACCCATCAAAATAACAATTGTTTGAAATGAACATTCGTTGGTCCTATGATTGTTATATTTTAATAAATCGGGATGTAATGTTGGTTTCAAATAATTGTTATTTTTAAGTTCAAATAATTTTTATTACATTTTAACAAATTAGTTTTTCCTTTACTTTGACATATAAGAATGGATGAAAAAAATTAAGAGAAATGAAATGATAAATGAGTTTTAAAGATGATAAGTAATACACAAGGACTAGATCCTCAATTCAATATTCTTTATTTTATTTTGTCTTTATATATGTCTAAATCCAGGTACTACGTTTAAAGGAAAGGGAAAGACAAAATGACATTTATACCCATGATGTACAAGACACATGATCCCTTTAACGTCTCAAAATTAACTGTATTTGTTTTTATAGGGACTTTAGCCCTAACATATTGCATACCACATGGACTACAACCATAATAAACATAGGATAAAGATCATAGTTAAAGGAAACACAAAACCACAAGGACCAAATCTACAATTCACTCCGTTTTTTATTAATAAGTTATATGTATTAATACAATAAACTAATACAAAATACCGAAATTACTTTAACAAATTTTTCAAACACATTTAATTATTGTAGTTTTTTATGATGAGATATTAGATAGAAATTATCAACTTCTAAAAGTGACGTAATACTTTAAATTGTGTTTATCGAATCGTCGTGGATTGGCATCTTTTTGGGTTGATATTTTTTGTTACCGACCGACAGTGACTTTTGACTTTTTTTCTGCTGTCATGTTCACGTGATTTTGTCATTTGTATCTACCTGACTTTTTATTCAATGCCGTATTATCAATTTTACTGTGTACCATTTACCCTTTATAATTTGATATTTTTTTCATAAAGATTAACACTTCCTCAAAAGTAAAATAAATATCTATAATTAAAATATCTTCCTCAAAAGTAATCGGTATATCATGGATGAATGTGGCGGTTTGTTCCTTGCAAACTCCGCTGTCATTTTACTGTTTGCCACCTTGAAAATTTTTCTGTAAGATTTTGTAGCTCGTATTGGCCTGACGGGGATAGTTTTGGTCTCGTTTGTACTCGTTGATAAACTCTGTATTTGAGATGGTAATACAAAATCTTCTGCTGTTAAAAAAAATATCTATAATTAAAATGCATATAGCTTTAAAAATATATTATATTTTTTTAATCAAGTGAAAGATATAGTTTAAATTAAAAGATAATCTTACT
Source organism: Arctium minus (assembly GCA_954870635.1). NCBI lineage: Eukaryota > Viridiplantae > Streptophyta > Magnoliopsida > Asterales > Asteraceae > Arctium > Arctium minus. Next base: position 190,980,409 of record OX941080.1, read on the forward strand.
CTTAATAATAAAAAGAGTAAACTACAATTTTGGTACTTGCGGTTTACCAAAAATTACGAAAGTGGTCCCTGAACTTCAATAAGTGCAAATTTCATCCCTGAGGTTCCGATTTTGCTATGAAAGTGGTCCCTCTGGCGTTAGCTCTGTTAAATCGTCCGTTAAGTCAAGGGTAAATTTGTCTTTTTAGGGTTTTTTTTCCAGTTTTTATTAAATTGTTTTTAGAATACACATGCTTTAAGCATGTGTACAACTCATTAATACATCACTCATATTCTTCCCCAACCTTTAACTTCTTCCCCAAAATTAATCATATACACACACACACACACACACATATATATATATGATCATACACACACATATTTATATATATATATACACACACACACCCATTATTTAATGTAGATATGATGTTTATTAATTTGTATATTCTCTTTTGATAAAGAAAGATTTTTGCAGATCTGAGAGAGATCGAGAGAGAGAGAGAGACCTGAGAGAAGAGAGAGAGAGAGAAAGGGAGAGAGATACGAGAGAAGAGAGAAAAAGGGAGAGAGATATGAGAGAAGAGAGAGAGAGAGATCTAAGATAGAGAGAGAGATTGAGACGCAGACCACAGGCAGACGACCTCGCCGGAGAACGACCTCGCCAGAGAAGACAAGGTCGTCGGCGTCTCTCTCTCTCTTCTCTCGATGTCTATCTCTTCTCTCAAATCTGTTTTCTCGATCTCTCTCTCGTCTCTCAAATCTATGTCTCGATCTCTCTCAGATTTAAGTTTGGTTTTTGAGTTTTTTGTTTGATTTAAGTTTTTGGTTTTTGAGTTGGATTTGGGTTTTAAAATCTTGATGTTCTTGAGGTAGAAGATGAACATTCTTGGTTTTCTTGGTATTCATGTTGAAGAAGATGAACATTCAAAGAAAAGTAATTAAAAATGGTAAAATAAATTAAATAAGGCAAAATGACGATAATACCCTAAAAAAACGTGTAAAAAGACGAATTTACCCTTGACTTAACGGACAATTTAACGGAGCTAACGCCAGAGGGACCACTTTCATAGCAAAATCGAAACCTCAGGGATGAAATCTGTACTTACTGAAATTCAGGGACCACTTTCGTATTTTTTGGTAAACCACAGGGACCAAAATTGTAGTTTACTCTAATAAAAAAAGAAAAAGATTACTTTAATAATTGAGGAGTTATTTGGTTGTTTTTCAATTAAGTTTTGTATGAATAAAGTTGTATGTGTTGATTAAACTGTCTATAAATCATTGTTCTAAAAGGCTTGCAGCAACAGTCGTCATGGTGCCCATGGCTCAAAGCTTGTGTCACACACCACGTTAAGATGTGAGACGCCATGGCTTAATGTGTGGTTTTTGTAAAACGATATTTGATTTCAATTTTTTTAATGTCTTATTTGCTAGTTTTTAGTATAACACGTAAATTGTTTATTATCATTGACTAATTGAGTAATAGTACGAAAAAATATGTTTTTACATATATATATGATATAGAGAATTTGTAGCCACAAGTCATGCCTTGAAAAACGCTATGACCTCGTCGTGACTCCTAACGCTTGAGGCTTAGCATCGCCGCCACATCACACCTCGCGCTGTTTAGAGCCTTGATATAAATTTGGAAGATTTTTGTTTGAGAAGATTTTTGTTTAGATGAAAGGATTGTGTTTTTTAATTGGGAGGGGCAAATTTGGTTTTCTACATAAAGCTCCGCACCATAAGCTTATTGAATAAGTCACTTTCTATATCATAAAGTCATTACAAAACAGTAATGTATAATCAAATAAGCTTTGAATTTCAATAAACTCATTAAGCTGTTAATAAATAAGCCCTAAAGATAGAATGAAAAAAATAGACACATACTTTTAAAAAAAACATTTATTAAAAAAAAATTAAAATAGAAATATAAATATCTATTTTCGATAGAGAAGGTATCGCTAAAAAAAGAATTTCTTACTATTTTTATATTGACACGCTTTAATATCAACTATTATTTTTATTTTATTTTTACATTTTAATTACACAATTTGGTTACAAATTAAATCGTCTCCAATAAAGACATCAAATATATTTATTGTGTTATTTCCGTTTCCATTGAATGCACTATGATTGACATTAAAATTGTGTCATAAATAGTAAAACACCATAACACAATATATTTGACTTTAAAGTTTCAAGTTTGAGATTTATATATATTTTTTAAATTGTATAAAGAAATTAAAATTTAACTTGTTTAGATATATTTGAGCAAAATGCTTATTATCGACAATTCCGTCTTGACCCACATCAAACCCACCCCTAGGAACCACTTGTTACGTATATGATATCATAAATTAATTTTATGTTCATATTTTTAGTTTTAATAAGTTCAAATTTTATATGTTCCATTTTAGTAATTTAAAACCCAATAACATAATTAATCAAAACACACCAACATATATACTTAATTATATAAAAACATGATAAAAAAAAGTTAAAAAAAAAGGGAGTAAATTACAAATTTGGTCCCCGTGGTTTGTTGTTTTCTCACATTTGGTCCCTACAAATTTTTATTACAAGAAAATCCCTGTGGTATGCAAAAGTGTTTGGATTTGGTCCCTATGCCTAACGTCCATTAGTTTGCAGTTGTTAAATCCCATCATGTGCTTTGCATATGAGGGTATATGGGTCATTTTACAAACAACAATCCATAAGGACCAAAATTGCAATTTACTCTTTTATATTATACCATTTTTAGAAAACATAATATTTATATTATATAATTAATAAATAACTATCACTTAATTAAAAAATAACTTATTTAATGAAACATCAAATTTTTATTTAGTTAATAATTTATATTTAAGTTTTATCGATCAAAATTATAATAAAATAATTTATATTTTCGCTTTTACTAAATTTTATTTTTAATAAAAAAATAAATTATTCAATAAAAATAAATTAAAGACAGTTTTTTGAATTTTAATATAAACATAACATATATATTATAGAAAAATCTAACACATATTAAAACGATATATGAAATTAGCTTTAAAAAATTAATTATAACTAAACTTATATCTTATTGAACTCGACCCTTTTAGATTTTTTTTAAATAAACTACCTACGATTATTAAAATTATGTAACATGTAAAAGTATTAAAGCATATAGATTTTGTTAGAGATGTTTGAAACAGGATGAACGACCAAATATTCCTAACAAAATTATGTAACATCCAACCCATTTTTATGTTTTTTTTATTGAACCTCCTTCTCAAATATTCCTAATAAAATCCAAATGCTTTAATTTGTTTGCATTTTAACATCATTTTAATAATTGTACGGTAATTTATATAAAAAAAATCTATTAGAAATTCGAGTTCAATAAGATATAAGTCTAGTTATAATAAAAAATTTTAAAGCTTATTTCATATATCGTTTTAACATGTAATAGATTTTTCTATAGTATATATCTTATGTTTTATATTAAAAATTCAAAAAGTACATGTCTTTAATTTATTTTTATTGAATAATTTAATTTTTTATTAAAAATAAAATTTAGTAAAAACGAAAATATAAATTATTTTATTATAATTTTGGTCGATGAAACTTAAATATAAATTACTAATTAAATAAAAATTTGATGTTTCATTAAATAAGTTATTTTTTAATTAAGTGATAATTATTTATTAAAAATAGAGTGAATTACATAGATGGTCCATCGTGAATGCCTGGATTTCACTTTTCGTCCCTCCAGTTCTGAAAGTACATTGATGGTCCCTAAAAGCGAGTTTGGAGCCCAAATTCGTCCCTGACGCTAACGCCGTTAAGGCATGCTCCGTTAACCTCTTCACAGGCCCCTCACATGAGGGGTATTTTCGTCTTTTCACCTATCATCTTCTTCCCCAACTATTTTCTCCACAAATCAAGAACCCTAATACTAAACCCAGAAAGTTCAAACATTTATTACAAAAAATAAATAAAAGATAAACAACAATTAGTTAAAAATCATCATGTTCTTTCTTTGATTCAAACTCCATATATATCATATTCAAACCCCAAAACTTATCAGATTCAAACTCCATATATATCATATTCAAACCCCAAAACATATCAGATTCAAGCAAAAAATTAATAAAAAATATCATAAAAAATCAGATTCATTTATAATGTATAATACCTACAACTTGAGAAATCGTAAAGACGACCACTGTTGGAGAAAACAATGATTCCAACTTCAAATCGAAATCCATGGAAAAGAACCCACAAATCCAGAAAATTCAACGAAAATCCATGAAAAAAAACCACAAATCCGGGAAAAAAACCCATAAATATTCAACATAAATTCATACATTCCTCTACCCATCTTCAAATCGAATCCAGGGAAAAAAAACAAATTTGAACTCCCAATTGAGCAAGAAAACAACCCACAAATTCAAACAATCTGGATTTGGTATTCGTCTCGTGTGTAAGGTCCAAAGTCTTAACTATTGGGGGTCTTTTTGTGAAATAAGTTTCTTGAGGTTTGGAATGTGAAATAAGGAAGTACATATGGGCCAAAAACCCTAATTCTTTCCCTTATTGGAATATCAGTGAGCGTGTGTGTGGCTTTGAGAAAGAAGAAGGGATACCGATTGAAGTTCTTGGAAATCTGATTTGGGGCTAGCAGCCAACATCCTTTGGTGGAGATTTACTTCAAAGTGGTAAGCATTCAATCCCTGATAAAGCTAGAGACTTTTATCGTCTATTTGAAGAAGTTTTGGTTGAGATATCGGTTCTTGAGAATATACCTCCTTTCCAATCTGATATCTGTTAAGGTTTGGAAGTTGGGGTTTTAAAATCAAATGGATTTGGGGTTGATGTTGGGACCGATTTTTGATTTGGTCTTGCGATTTAGGCGATTAATTGTTTTACTTTTGTCTCCCTCCTATCTGTCCTTCGATGAATCATTTTATGTAGACCAGTGTCGACCGGTGTGACCCTAACCCGGTCGCCCGATGTTCTGTGGACTGCATCGCCCGGTGCCCCTTCGACCGGGGTGACCGGCGCTAAGCGACTGGTGTCGACCGGTGTAGCTCTAACCAAGTCGCCCGGTGTGTTGCACGACCAGGGCGCCTGACGCCTAATCGACCGGTGCCGCCTGGTGCTCGACCGAGGTCGCCCGGGTTGGCCGTCGACTGCTGCCGCAGTAGGGGCTGTTTGTTTGGTTGAGATTTTAGCCTCTTCCATACTCTTTTCGATAGGCGTTTTCCTCCTAGTACGGATTAGAAAAGGATTTCTGGAGATTATGCTGAAACTTATGACTTTCGCTGTTGAAATTTAATTGTAGGGATCCGACCCATTCGTGATTAGAGTTCGTGAGTGTGGTGTCTGTCATCAGGTGAGTTCCCTTATTTTAAAACCTTTTCTTCTTAAATTGGAAATGGGTTACACATGATGATGGGTTGAGTATCTTTTCTCGTTGAATGATTTGGAACATGGAAATATTGAGCTAATTACTAAGTCTATGGTTTGTAATTACGTTTTGTGTTACATAAAATGAGAAGTGATTATGGAATGAAATGTGGAGGCCATGGCTTACCTTACACCATCGGGGATGGTTAATCCGCGTGTTTTGAATTTGTTTCCTTACACGCGGGAACGACATCGACTAGGGGGCCGGTTGGGGATCTACTTGGGGAGCCCCGGAGACGTACGGATGATTATCCTGTGAAGGGTAACGTTGAGTTGTTATTAATTAAGTAATTTATTATTAACTGATTGTAACACCCTCAAATCTGAAAATAGCAACTTAATTAAAATTTCTAAATACATCAACTAATACCTTGAACTACAAACATAAATTGAGAATCAACCTCAATATTCCCATTCACCTTATACATACATTCTATGAACAGGACGGGTGTTACTAAACCCAATAACAAATACTATCTTCAATCCTGCGGAGAACTTAATGCTCATGCTTAGTCTCTATCTCCAACTCGCGGAAGACTTAATACCCATGCATAGCCACTATCTCCAAACTGGGATCTGATGCACATGCCGACAAATAAAAAGGGTTAGGCTTAACGCCTAGTGAGCTCAAGAGTTTTAGCATGAATGAATAAATCTTTAAAAGCAAGGAAACCAGTTTAAAGCGAGATCCTTCGAAATAATATACTTTAACATGGAAACGACACATTTTCCCAAAATATGCACCTTTAAAGACAATGCTCCCAAACACACGTTTCATATAAAATGATGCAATCCGGAACTCACCCAAGACGGGATCATAGTTCGACATTCCAATTCATGGAAATGTAAATAATACCTTATAACCCAAGGGGGATATAACCAAGGCATTGCCCCACCTGGCGGAGGTCCAAAACGCCCATCCAATGGCTACTCCACACCATGATAGCACCACCCGGACTCAGTCCTCCTAGTGTACTCCTTGAACGGACAAGGTCATAAAACATGTGTCCCGGAGTCCAACCCCGTACCACCCAAATGACCATCAAATAAGACTGACTCATGTGCTTATGGATCCAATGCAACACAGTCTAAGATTACACGACTATACCTGAATGACAACAACACTCAAGCCTGTAATTATAAATATGCGATAAAAATGCATTTAGATGTAAGCCATGAAGGGGCTCTACATCGAGCTATTAAATCCGGACAATTGTCCACAAGACTCTTTTAAGCCAACACCGAGCTAAAATGCTCAAAATCCATTTGATCAAATAATTATCGGTTCCCCGAGTAATAAAATGTCTGGAAACAACGTTTACGAAGACACATACCTCAAAGAAGAGATTAACCCAAAACTCAACACATAATGGGACCAAAGGTTTTCCAAAGGGTTTATGAATGCAAATGTACCCGAAATACGTATAACATGAAATAGACTTCATTTGTACAAAATCACCATGAATGTGAAAACCATGCTATTTACTCGTTAGAACATTTAAAACCCAAATATGAGCATTTTATGAGGTTAACACAACCCAAGTTCACCAAATATGAAAACTTATCAAAATACTCACCCTTTGACAAATAACCGAGTAAAACATAATTTACTTCAAAATATTCCAAACTTATCAACAGTTAACCATTTCGTATAAAACACTTTAAAATAACCATTTTGGCATGTACACCGTTTTCACAAATCAACTTGAACTCACCTTGCTAGATTTAAGCTAAATCTAGATTTCCCCCCAACCATAGCTCCTTTCAAGAACACTTGGATTTTCAAGACCAAACTTCCAAAACCTAGATCCACAAGGTTCCAACCATAAATATACATATTCCACCATAAATAATTGTTCCCCAAACACTTAACATCAATATCTGTAACACCCGCTATTTTGGGGTTGGTGAAAAGTTGACTTTTACCCAAAGTTCAAGGGGGTAAAATGTAACTTGGGTTATATAAATATAAATCAGATTTCAGATATTTTGAAAATATCACAGATCAGATCTTTTGTGAATTCAGAGAGAAAGAGAGGAGGAAGCAGGGGAAGAGGTCGTTCGATTTTTCTCCAAATCAAGGTACGAATCTAGCTTAATGCTTTGATCTGAATGCTTTTAGCCGTGTAGAATCTCGTTGTGAAGGTTTTAAACCGTTCCATTTCGAGATCTGAGTATTTCTCATTTTGGATCTGGGTTCTGCATCGATCTGTTCTTGATGAACAAGACGATGGTCGTTCGACCGGTGTGTCGTTCGACCGAATGGTCGTTCGACCGGATAGTCCCTCGACCGGAAGCCCTTTGACCGGTGTTGCCTGTTCGACCGGTGTTGTCCTTCGACCGGGGTTGTGTTCGACCGGTTTTTGTACTCCACCGTAACTGTGTTTGGCAGTTTGTTGTGCTCGTATTCTAGAGTTATAAGTCAGCGTGTTGTCTGTATCTTTGGGCTTACCGATTTAACGGTGTTGTCATAGGTAGCGATCGTAAGAAGCAATCTTTAAGCAGGAAGACATATGAGGTGAGTCCTTTAAGCTAAATCGATCTGTATTCCGCAAGTTAGTCTTTTGCTGAATTCTTTTTCGAAAATTTGATTTCCGCAATTTCTAGGGTGTTACAATATCTCTATTTTGGGCAAAAACCCAAATTTTGACCCAAAACTCCCAAAATTAACCAAACCGAAATTTACAGAAATCAAACACTAGGAAACCATCAATGGATCATTTATAACTTATTTCATGGTTTAGAAATGAAAGGGATACACTTACCACTTAGGTTTTGATGAAAACCTAGAAAACCCAAAATAAGCTTGAGGTTGAAGATGAAGATGGTGAATCCTTGACCATGGCTTTCAATCCTACCGCTTGATGATGTTTTACCTCCACGAAATCCAAGGATTTGAGCCAAAATAAGTTAGGGTTTGAAGGGAAAAGAAGGGAATCGGTTTGGGAGAGAGTAGAAGAAGTTTGGATGAGAAAATGAGAAATATTTGGGGAAAAATTGTAACATCCCGCCTACCTCGACAACAATATTGTCCGCTTTGCCCCTAGATTTAACCAACGTGTAGCGCACGGATTTGTTTCTGGGGACCTGGTGAGAAACTTCCCAGAGGGTCACCCATCCTGGGACTACTCCCACCCAAGCACGCTTAACCTCAGAGTTCCCAGAACCTGACGTGCTTGTGGCCCCAAAACGCGTTGTTGTTAGGAAGGCCAAGATATTACTTATAACACCCAGCATCACTCCTGTCCACGGCCGATATGGGATATGCCTAAGGTGTTACAAACACCCCCCTTGGGACTCATCGTCCTCGATGAGGTTTGCCCCATATCCCGAACGACACAGGAGTGGCTCTGATACCATCTGTAACATCCCGCCTGCCTCGACAACAATATTGTCCGCTTTGCCCCTGGATTTAACCAACGTGTAGCGCACGGATTTGTTTCTGGCGGCCTGGTGTGAAACTTCCCAGGGGGTCACCCATCCTAGGACTACTCCCACCCAAGCACGCTTAACCTCAGAGTTCCCAGAACCTGACGTGCTTGTGGCCCCAAAACGCGTTGTTGTTAGGAAGACCAAGATATTACTTATAACATCCAGCATCACTCCTGTCCACGGCCGATATGGGATATGCCTAAGGTGTTACAAACGATACCAAATCTGTCACACCCCGCTAAAGCGGAAACACGGAACATGACAGTTCGATAGACATAGCTTTAGGATACAGAAAGAAATACCACCATACATTCAACCATTGTTTACAATATGTTCCCAAAAGTTTACAATCCTATTACATCATCAAAAGTTGAAGTACAAAAGTCTCTATTTTAAAAGTATTGCATGCGGTTTACACACGAGATAAACTTTAATCGTTTCCATGTACCTTCTTGTTCCCTGAAAAGCATGTTCAAAATATGGTCAACTACGAGAGTTGGTAAGTTCACAGGTTTTTAAATATGCACAAGCCAAGTTTATATGCAAGCTGTCTTTGAAAATCATACGCATAAACCAAACTTCAATCCATTGATTCATGAGTATCATAATTTAGCTTATATGACAAAAGGTATGCATTGATATAACCACGTTGAGCCACTACTAAACCTTTCCGGACCAAATCAACGCCCCATGATCTACCTCAGAGGTGGGCTTTAACCACATGTGTAGTCATATTTCTCTAGTACAGTGCACCCCTACTCGTCAGTATAAGGTGGGCTTGTCAGACCAAATAGCGCTATCCACTAATACTATAGGCCCATTTCTGGGTTAACTAGTAGTGTACCCGAGGACTTAACTATTTTTAAAACTCAACATATCATTGGCATACATGTCATATAACTTCTACACCAACCGCTTTACAACAAAGCCTCATAAATTCCAATACATAATGCTTTATATCAAAGTCTCATGAATCTTTAAATATTCCATTTTTAACATGCTTTTCACCCCAAGTTCAATCAAAACAATAAAAGTGGGGCTGTGAATACTCACCTCGAATAATAACGCAAGATAAGCAATAGCAAAATCCCTTATCCCAGAGCTTCTAAATTCCTATAGAGAAAGATGCACAAAGAGTGCTAAATGTCAAATCCAGCCCTTAAGCCTAACCAACCAATCCCACGTCTTATAAAATGCCAATGTATGTATTTTTATTGTCAAAATAAGAATTGATGATCATTATAACATTCTTATACCAAAATACATAAATTTGAGGTTTTTAGAACCATCTTTCTGAATTTCAGCACTTGCTGTCCAGAAATTGTAACCACATAATGACTTTCAAAATACAACCTCCCAATTGACAATCCTAACCATTTTTTTATAAGAGCTAAAATACTTAATTAAGAACTCTAAGGTAAAATTTCATCAATTTTGGAAGTGTTTTGATGCCCCAAATAATTTCTACAAAACAGTAGGTTACTGATTTTTGAATCAGTTGCGCACTTCTGTTGTGGCATGCTTTTGGAGGATCAAAACTCAACATAATTCAGTGATCCATATATGGATGCAAAGCTAACTCAAAAATATACTATATAAAAAAGAATTCACCTCATTTAGATGATTTATGAGGGAGTTATGGTCGTTAGAAGTAGGGTGTAAAAATCTGTCAGCTCGGGACAGATTGCACAATTTTCTTCTAAAATACATTTGAATGACCAAAACCTCATAATTTTTAGTGATTCTTGATTCATTTGAAAACTAACTCATCAAATTAGTGTATAAAAGCAAAATGCCCAAATTTCATGGAGTAAATATTGAGATACACAGCTTGGAAGTGGAAGTTCCATTCTTGACAGCAAGCTGTGTAGAACAAGGTTTTTGTATTAAGCAATAAGAGGTCCATTTTCCATATTTTCTTGTGAAACCAATTGGATTTAAACCCTTTTTCACTAAATAATGATATATGAATGAAAACATACACCTTGGACACATTTAACTACAAAATTTCATCCAAAGTGAATTGCATGAGACAAAGAACACTAAATAAGTGATTTTTCATCACTTATCAATTTTCAAGACTCTTAATCACACAAGATTGAATAATCTTATCATAAGAGTTTGTTTAAACTTGAAATTACTACTAAAATGTTGATTATAAACCAACTAAAACATCAAGATTTTCGTACACAAAGTTGCACCCATGATAAAATTGACATAATCAACAAGAGACTCAAATATTTCACTCTTTAACTTGGTTTTTCATGGAAGATCATCTTATGGCATCATTTTATGAATGTTTTATTCATAAATGATGTCCATTTCACTTCTAAAACCATAAATGAAATATTTCTACACATGCATGAGGATTTTTATAAAGTTCAAAACAATAAACTTGAATAAAACTTGAAGAAATGAAGAAATAGGGTTTGTACCTTGTGTAGATGATGAAGTATACTTGGAAATCTTCAATAATCTTGATGATTTGATCTTAAAAATCCTTAATTTGCTGGAAACATTTATGTTCTTGATGGTGTTTTGGATGATGAAATCGAAAATGAGGAGATGAAAAGTTGATATCTAAATTTTTGAGTTGAAAATGAACTTTCAAATAAAATAAAAAATTTAAAAAGAGAGGGGGAGGGAGGAGGGCCGGCCTTGGCCTCTTCCAAGCCCATTTCAAAAATATTTTTTTTTAAAAATGAATTACAACATAAATTCTCAAATAAAACAGATAAATTGAGAACCGACAATTTATAAATTCTCAATTCTCTCTAAATTGAGTAAATTTTTTACAAATAGATATATTTTTACCTAAATAATATAAACCTCATTATTTTTGGTATTTTAGACATGTGACATAATATTTGGCATTTTATGGGACGTTTTAGTCAGTTACTGATCCGAACCGGGCTTTCTAAACGACTACTGAAATATTTCGGGAAAAATTATAATCTAACCAATCTAATTAGATTCTAGAAAAGTAAATTCTATGAACTATTCTCTAATATCTTAAAGGATTCTAACCTTGACGATTTTAATTTCTGACGGATGTCACAGTTTCCCCCCGTTTAAGGAATTTCGTCCCGAAATTCACATTTTGCTTTCCTTAGATGAATTCTATACAAGCAGCTGAGGATACTTATTTCTCATATAATCCTCTCGCTCCCAAGTGTATTCCGGACCGTGCCTCGAGTTCCATCGGACTTTCACAATTGGAATTTTGCATCTTCTTAATTGTTTGACATCTCGATCGAGTATTTCGATCGGTTCTTCCCTGAAACACAAACGTTCATCAACTTTGACTTCTTCCGGTGATACGACTAGTGATTCATCGGTCAGACACTTCTTCAAATTCGACACATGGAAAGTGTCGTGGATAGCACTCAACTCCTGAGGTAACTTGAGTTTATATGCGACTGATCCAATTCTTTCCAACACTTCAAATGGACCAATATACCTTGGACTCAGTTTGCCTTGCTTCCCAAAACGTAGTATTCCCTTGTAACACCTTAGGCATATCCCATATCGGTCGTGGACAGGAGTGATGCTGGGTGTTATAAGTAATATCTTGGCCTTCCTAACAACAACGCGTTTTGGGGCCTCAAGCACGTCAGGTTCTGGGAACTCTGAGGTTAAGCGTGGTTGGGTGGGAGTAGTCCCAGGATGGGTGACCCCCTGGGAAGTTTCTCACCAGGTCGCCAGAAACAAATCCGTGCGCTACACGTTGGTTAAATCCAGGGGCAAAGCGGACAATATTGTTGTCGAGGGCACAACATACTCATAACTGAGCGAACACTGAACTCTCCAAAGTAATATTTTACCCACAAAGTTACAGTCATCTCCCAACCTTGGATGACAATTACCACCTCCAGGTAACTTATGACTCCAAGTCTCACCGACCAATCTCCTTCGGATCTAAACGATCCCGAACCCAACATCAAAGATCATAACCACACTTCTAAATCCTCTTATTTCACTGCTCCATTCCTAATATCTATAAATACGTTCTCCCAAGGCGCACGAAAATGTCTTTTATGCAACCGGTTAACACATATTCGACTGTCACTCAACTCCGATTCAACACTAATCTCACAACATTCCTAAAGTAACATCCTTTTCACCACATGAATGCTTGGGTACTTCGATACTCAATCCTCCATACCCAAACTCCTTTCAAAATCCATTACCGAAAGGTCACTATTTTCCATAATCCAACCAGGTTACATCCATCCATTCCAAGATCCATTGACCTCAAGAAAACAAGTCGACGCCGAGGACAAAACGGTGACCTCAAAAATGTGGACATCTCGCCCAAAATCCCATTCCAGACGAGTTGTCGCACTAAGGTTGACACCTAATCAGAGAGCTAAAATTTCAAATCTTACAACTCTAGCAGACAGATCACCAAAATTTCCTTTAATCGCGGAACCTGCTAAGACTACACATCAACCACATAAGCCACGGTGTCACCCCGACGAGCAAACCACCAAAACGAAACCCAATCTAATTGCCAATAATCACCTAACACTTTAACTCGCATGATCACCGAAGCATAAAAGTCACCCCTTAATTATCCGGGAAAACTTAAGTCTACTAATTCCATTAGTCGAGCGCACCGATTCAATCACTAAGGCTCAAGATCCAAGACTGACCGCAAGACGGATCACCCGACGCTTCAAATCCCAAGGACTTTCTTAGTCCTTAATTACAACTCCTTTTTCTACGGGTTTAAATCTATGGGCTTACTGAGTTCAAGGTTTTCGACCAATATACGAATTTGAAATTTATAAAATTTTCAAATACATAAGCCTTTTAACAATTAACCGCGCGGTAAAAACACACTACCGTTTACTCGATAGGTTTCAAAATTGACTATCGACACAACGCATACGAACCATTTCCAAAACTCGTTTGTTCAATACTTAAGATAGTAAAGACAATAAATAAACATGCGCAACAAAATTTTCAAACGGACTACCATGGTCCTAGTAATGCATCCATTTGTACTATGCATGTGAAAGATAACTTTCCGCATTATAACACGTGCAATAAAAGTTTGTACAATTCCCAAAAGAGACATTCATAACTTAACTTTAAAGTTCTGACTTCCCAACCCAAAAGTCATTGCGACATAAAATTATTAACAACTCCATATGCAACAGTTTATTCTCCAAAGTTCGGTGAAATGATAAGAATGCAAATAATTCTCAAATCGAGTTTAAAACTTTAAGTCGCCTTGATAAAACACATTTGACCAAGATAGTAACTACAACGATATGCAATTCGAAAATTCATTTCATGTATTGCGGGAAATTTATAACAGCAAGGTCAACAAGCGAAGTGCGCTTAGATTAAAATTTAATTTAAGACAACATAAATATTTCGCATATTTACTCACGCGAGTGAAAGTCGGATTCAACCCAAAAGTATGCATCTATACTCGTGTGAAACTCAAGATGCAATCATGCGACATTTAGATTTTCAAGGTGCCTCTTACGATTGCAAAAGTGTAGATGCAGGACTCGCATGAAACAAGGTATCAAACAAAACTCGTAAATTAATGCACACAATAATGCCAATCTACACGTTCCAAAATTTCTTTTTATTACGCGGTTCGAATGGTCATAAAATAAAACGCCATAAACCCAACTAAAATTTCGTAATTTTATTGACGGTAAAATCAAGCGGTGTCAAATATCTGTTTCCCGACATAGAAGCGTAAAACGACAAATAGTCTAAAAAAGGTTAAAATTTCAAAACCACCACGTAAGGTAAAGTGACCATTTTCAACAAAACTCTCATGAGATACGACACTCAAAAGCTCGTAAATTATACGACATAAAGTTAAAACTCACACATTTCAAAATACACTTACGAACCCAAAAGATCGCAAAACTATACCCCATAAAATTAAACACGACTCATACAGACTAAAATTACACAGAAAATCCCGACTCAAGAACGGCGGGACAACTCTTCCTTTAAAACCTTAACATACGTGGAGGAGATCCAATGTCAAGGTTAAAAATTATACAGTCACTTGCCCAATACCACATGTGGTATTAAAATACGGATTTTAAGATGTCCAAAGATAGCATTAAACACAAAACAGGGACGGAGATATTTTCAATATAAATTGCAACCACGTGCAACAAAACTTTTTCATGCAAGATTAAGCTCACAGTTTAAAATCTGATGAGGGCTAAATGTTTTACTAAAACTTTATAATCTAAAACACTTTAAGCTTGGCGGACATGAGAACAATTTATGCAAACTCATTTTAGAAATAACTTTAGTGCATGAATTTGGTCGGCATTCACTCCTCTGGACTACGCTTCTCAACAACCCGACACACTAATGTCATCCGGTGTATATCAAGCATCTTAGGACAACAATCTCAATTTCCCACTATTGTCGTCCGGATACTCCACATCTTAAAGCAACACTCGAACATTTCATTGGTTCACCTTACAATCTCTCTTCGTATAACGTCAATTCCACAAGCTTAAGGTTCTACTCCAACCACTTATTCTTACTCAAAACGATCAATCTTAATGCATTCAACGCACTTAACTATCACTTCAACGTGACATTGCTACAGACATCAACGTTTCCTTAGATTACTCACTTAAGAACTTTCTCACTACCCCAACGGTCATCATTTCGAGGTAGCGCAAGTGCATATATGTAGCATGTAGGTTCACCATAACACTGGCCAGGTGCTATTATGAACGTACCGTACATGACCATCCTCGCGACCCTCGACAATTTTCCCGTTTCTAGCGACTAGTCATCCTCAAAACATCTTATCTTATGGTTACCTAACGTGCAACTCCACTTATCTTCGCTTATAAAAACGCTAGTTTGAGTCTAGGCATCCTAAAATCAATACCTAAATCTCTCAAACTCAAGCTCTGATACCAACTTGTAACACCCTCAAATCTGAAAGTAACAACTTAATTAAAATTTCTAAATACATCAACTAATACCTTGAACTACAAACATAAATTGAGAATCAACCTCAATATTCCCATTCACCTTATACATACATTCTATGAACAGGACGGGTGTTACTAAACCCAATAACAAATACTATCTTCAATCCTGCGGAGGACTTAATGCTCATGCTTAGTCTCTATCTCCAACTCGCGGAAGACTTAATACCCATGCATAGCCACTATCTCCAAACTGGGACCTGATGCACATGCCGACAAATAAAAAGGGTTAGGCTTAACGCCTAGTGAGCTCAAGAGTTTTAGCATGAATGAATAAGTCTTTAAAAGCAAGGAAACCAGTTTAAAGCGAGATCCTTCGAAATAATATACTTTAACATGGAAACGACACATTTTCCCAAAATATGCACCTTTAAAGAAAATGCTCCCAAACACACGTTTCATATAAAATGATGCAATCCGGAACTCACCCAAGACGGGATCATAGTTCGACATTCCAATTCATGGAAATGTAAATAATACCTTATAACCCAAAACACCTAAAACACGGGCGGAACATAATACTCGACCCTTAAATAAAGGAAAACGATTCTTAAATAATATGGTACGTCATTGAGAACATGTGACCCAATTTAATACTCACGCGACCATAAAGTAGAATGAAATCCCAATATTAAAACATGGACAATTAAATATCCAAAATACGACGGGCCGACGACGGGGGCTTCCCGTATCCGTTGAGAGTGGAGGAACACAAAAGTATGCCACTCATACAACGTTAATCGTATGACACTTCACGACACACAAGTCCAAGTGTCCCTACGACTCCCTTCAAGCTACACCAAAGAGTCAACTAACCTTAGCGATATAACAACGAGAATACCGCTCCAAGGCCCGGCCCAAGGGGGATATAACCAAGGCATTGCCCCACCTAGCGGAGGTCCAAAACGCCCATCCAATGGCTACTCCACACCATGATAGCACCACCCGGACTCAGTCCTCCTAGTGTACTCCTTGAACGGACAAGGTCATAAAACATGTGTCCCGGAGTCCAACCCCGTACCACCCAAATGACCATCAAATAAGACTGACTCATGTGCCTATGGATCCAATGCAACACAGTCTAAGATTACACGACTATACCTGAATGACAACAACACTCGAGACTGTAATTATAAATATGCGATAAAAATACATTTAGATGTAAGCCATTAAGGGGCTCTACATCGAGCTATTAAATCCGGACAATTGTCCACAAGACTCTTTTAAGCCAACACCGAGCTAAAATGCTCAAAATCCATTTGATCAAATAATTATCGGTTCCCCGAGTAATAAAATGTCTGGAAACAACGTTTACGAAGACACATACCTCAAAGACGAGATTAACCCAAAACTCAACACATAATGGGACCAAAGGGTTTCCAAAGGGTTTATGAATGCAAATGTACCCGAAATACGTATAACATGAAATAGACTTCATTTGTACAAAATCACCATGAATGTGAAAACCATGCTATTTACTCGTTAGAACATTCAAAACCCAAATATGAGCATTTTATGAGGTTAACACAACCCAAGTTCACCAAATATGAAAACTTATCAAAATACTCACCCTTTGACAAATAACCGAGTAAAACATAATTTACTTCAAAATATTCCAAACTTATCAACAGTTAACCATTTCGTATAAAACACTTTAAAATAACCATTTTGGCATGTACACCGTTTTCACAAATCAACTTGAACTCACCTTGCTAGATTTAAGCTAAATCTAGATTTCCCCCCAACCATAGCTCATTTGAAGAACACTTGGATTTTCAAGACCAAACTTCCAAAACCTAGATCCACAAGGTTCCAACCATAAATGTACATATTCCACCATAAATAATTGTTCCCCAAACACTTAACATCAATATCTCTATTTTGGGCAAAAACCCAAATTTTGACCCAAAACTCCCAAAATTAACCAAACCGAAATTTATAGAAATCAAACACTAGGAAACCATCAATGGATCATTTATAACTTATTTCATGGTTTAGAAATGAAAGAGATACACTTACCACTTAGGTTTTGATGAAAACCTAGAAAACCCAAAATAAGCTTGAGGTTGAAGATGAAGATGGTGAATCCTTGACCATGACTTTCAATCCTACCGCTTGATGATGTTTTACCTCCACAAAATCCAAGGATTTGAGCCAAAATAAGTTAGGGTTTGAAGGGAAAAGAAGGGAATCGGTTTGGGTAGACCTGGCAAAAACTAACACGACACGCTAACTCGACACGAAATAAACGGGTTTGGGTAATACATTTCAACCCGTTTAAGTAAACGGGTTGACACGACACGACACGAAAATTAAACGGGTAAGGTCAGGGTCAAAATTTTCAACTCGAAAATGACCCGAATAACCCGTTTATATATATTTTTTATAAGTTTTCATTTTAATGCTTTGGATTTTTAATGTTTTAGATTTGGTTAAAACTTATAAGTTTGAACTATAAAATTTGGATTTATAATGCTTCCATTTGAATTTTGGATTTGTACCTTTTGTGAATTTTTTATTTTTTATTTTTAGCTTTATACATGTTAAACGGGTTAGGCGGGTCGTGTCGGGTTAGGCGGGTCGGGTTAGGGTTGGGATTTTCTGACCCGTTTATTAAACGGGTCGGGTTAGGGTTAGGCATTCTCAACCCGTTTAACTTTGAACCCGACACGAACCCGACCCGACACGACACGTTTGCCAGGTCTAGGTTTGGGAGAGAGTAGAAGAAGTTTGGATGAGAAAATGAGAAATATTTGGGGAAAAATAATGTATAAAAATGTCCTGCCATTCACGTGGGTTGATCCGTGAGTTCAGCTTCAACAACCCACATAACAAGGTACCCTAATTTTCATTCTCGTGGGTTGCTCCGTGGGTTCAGCTTCAGCAACCCACGTAACAAGGTACGTCAGGCACTGATTTTGGCCACCATTCTCATGGGTTGCTTCGTGGGTTCAACTTCGGCAACCCACATAGCAAGGTACTTCAGCCACTGATTTTTCTTCTTATTTGGTCAAATCCCGTTTCAGTCATAACTTCTTCGTTATAGCTCCGTTTTCGCTCCGGTAAGAACCGTTGGACTCGTAATTGAATCCTTCATCTCTTAAGACTATAAAATCAAGGATTCAAGCCCAAAATAAAATATCTTATTTTTCCTTAATATATCGGTTTCTGTATAAACTTGAAATGATACCTTTCGAAATTCAGGGTGTTACACTGATTATTTTGTTTTTGGTTGTTGATGGTAATTCACTAGACCCTCCCGGTCTAACTTTCGTTTTCAAAATGTTCTTAAAACCATTTTCAGGTAAGGTCGATGTTGGTGATTCGCCCATGGGTAAAAAGAAATGTTGATAGTTAGCGGGTGGAAGCGTTGCCTTAGATGCGGAGTAGATGCTTGTTTTAGATTCTCGGTTGTGATAGTTTTGACTGTCCGTGTTTGTCGAGTTCCTTTTTAAAATCGTGAATTTTGTAGTGGGACTATATTTTTGGGAATTGAGACTATGCTATTTTTGCTTGGATTATTTTTTTGAGTTTTGGGTTGTTACATCGTGGGTGTTCACAGATCTGGATATGGTCCTCGATTTCGTCTGTCTCGATTTGAACAGATTTGGATTTTGTCTTCTATGGATGGTGGATAACAACGTCGATGGAGTGGCGGTTGGCGTTTGGGGTCTCCATGGTAGCGTCGGTTTAGGGTCTCGAAAATGGATAGTTGCTTTTGAAGAAGAGTGTGGGGGGAGAAGGAGAGCAAGTTGTTGGTGTGAAGGTGGTTCCCGATGGTAGTTGTAAAGGTGGTCGCCGGCGTGAAGGATGGAGAGGAGGTCGATGGTGGTGAATGGATGAAGGTGTGATTTGATGTTGGATGGGTTTTGAAGATGATCTTGGGAAAGAAGGCATACATGGTGAAGGGTTTTATGGAAATCAGATGGTTGATGGGTTAAGGGGTTTGGGGAAGAAGGCATTCATTTTTTTTTTAATTTTTTTTATGATAAATATTAATATAAATATTTGTTTCTATAAATACAAGTATACATAATCACATACGATTAACTAAAATATATACAATTATCACATTTGATAATATGATATGTTATATGTATAAATATTCATATAATGATATCACATGTGATATTTGGTTAAAATTGTGATTTTTTTATTAAAAGTATATTTAGAAAAAAAAATAATTGAAATTAAAAAAATAAATAAATTTTAAAGATATAATGAAAATTTTAAAGATTTATCCAATTTAAAATGATAAGTATCCTAATTTTTGAAATTGTTTTTTATTTTTTATTTATGATAATTTTAATTAATAAATTATGTGGTCCATATTCCTTTTCGTCTTCTCACAAATTAATTTGTTTCTTACATGATCCTCCTTCTCTCTCTCTCTCTCTCTCTCTCTATATATATATATATCTCTTTCTCTCTCTCTCTCTATATATATATATATAGAGAGAGAGAGAGGGAGGTTACTTTGTTAACCTCCTAATTTGTATTAACTTTATGAACTTCTCTCAACCAATAGGAATTCATTTTAATCCTTGATTGGTTTGAACAAATCATTAAATGTTCAAGGGTAGAAATGATACTTCATTATATTTTTTTTTCCTAGACTTTTTCGCTTGGGAGTTACAAAGCGGCCATTAATGAAGGGGAGGTTACAAAATAACAACATTGATCGACTGAACTCTAATGAACGAGTTAACTTGTATGGATATCTGATAGTATGAAGATTATAACAACATTGTTTATATACGTTTAACATATTCGAATGAACTATAATGAATGATCATAGATATTCGGTCGTTATATACATGTCCACTTATGTTCATATACGTTCACATACTTCATTATGGTTTTTTTTTCTAGACTTTTTGGCTTGGGAGTTATAAAGTGACCATCAATGAAGGGGAGGTTAAAAAATAACAACATTGATCGACTGAACTCTAATAAACGAGTTAACTTGTATGAATATCTGGTAGTATGAAGATTATAACAACATTGTTCATATACGTTCAACAGATTTGAATGAACTGTAATGAATGATCATAGATGTTCAGTCGTTATATACATGTCCATTTATGTTCATATACATTCACATACTTCATTATATTTTTTTTCTAGACTTTTTGGCTTGGGAGTTACAAAGTGGTCATTAATGAAGGGGAGGTTACAAAATAACAACATTGATCGACTGAACTCTAATATACGAGTTAACTTGTATGAATACTAAATGTGAAAAGGGGTTGTGAATTTCCTCAAAAGCCCCTATCATATATGTTCAATATAATTAATTATTACAAATCTAATAAATGAGAATTAATGCTAATTGGTTTTAATCTCAACCCTTAACCTCAATATTAACGGTCAAGATTCGGTTCCCAAAGTTTGTACAAAAAATCGGGGTAACAAATGAACCCGACCCTATATATATATATATATATATAGGGGACCATTCAAGGGAGAACTTGGTTGTTTGTGATAACCGTGAGATCCAATCTCAACCACAAATCAATGAATAAATTAGGAAATTATTAATTTTGATAATTTTAACTTATGATTTTAATTAAAGGGCAACTTAGGTATTTTAAAAATAGTCTCTCTCCTCCTTCCTCTCTCTTATCTCCAACGAACTTTTTCCCAACAAACTTTATTCCAGCAAAAAACATGATGCACACTGTGATACCCTTAATAAAATAATGAAAAGATATAGCATAATACACTTAGTAAAGCAAAACAATACCTGATACTATGTGACACACTTCGTAAAACAAGAAAAATATATTGTGATACCCAATAACTTTTAACAGTAAGGCATTACAATGACTATGATATATACTGTGATACCCAAATAACTTTGAACAGTAAAGCATTAAATGACTATGATACATGTGATACCCAAGAACTTATAACAGTAACACATTAAATGACTATGATACACACTGTGATACCCAATAACTTGTAGCAGTAAGACATTATATGACCATGATACATAGTGTGATACCCAATAGATTGTGATCGACGGTTGGGTTTAAATTAATAAATTATGGTAAATTGAAATCATTTAAATTTGGAATGAGTCAAATAAGGAATTGATTTTTTTATTAAAAAAAATTCAAATTATCAATTTACCAAATTATTCTTTTACTTTATTTTAAAAACAAAATTAATTATATTAAATGAATGGCTCATATTGGATCTCACGGTTACCACAAACAACCTAATTCTCATTTGATTATACCCATATATATATATATATATATATATATATATATATATATATATATATAAAAAGATCTTCAATCATATAATGATGTTAACTTTAGACCAGCCACCATGCCAAAGAAGCCAAGAGAGGGGCCCTTCATTCGGATGAAACGTGCTGACTGTCATGCACAAGACCAAAATGCGGCTTCCATTTTTTTAATCGTGGAACCAGATAATAGAGTAAATTACGGTTTTCGGCTATTTTATTACTAATTTTTTATTTATCCAAGTTATTTATTAGAGACAGTTTAGCAGGAATATGGATTTTGTATAAGTTTTAATATTAGTATTTCTTTAACTGCCGTTATTCGTCCACATGTTAAATGCGTTATTTTTTATTATTATTATATTTTGAACGGCACAACTCAATTATTACCAACAAAAAAACAGTAGGTACAAACAAAATACATCAACGAACCAAGTTAGCATAACCAAAAAACAGTGGGATATACGAGCAAAATGAAAACAAAAATGACTCTTATCTAATGGAATTAACATCTGTTAGACCGTTACAATGAGAGACTAAATTACGATGATCATTTTATAATTTCAAAACAATATACACGAAAAAGCACAAAGACAAAATTTATAGTTGACTCTAAATATAAATCGGATTGATTAATTTTTAACTTTATTGAAAAAAATAAACTTTCTAATTCTAAAATTTAAATATATAAACAATAATAATTTCAAAATAATGTCGACCCTGATATTTCTTTCTCGAAACCCTAGAAACAAATGACAACGACACTACAACACACGACAAAAGCAGATTAGTCATTTTCCGGACTTCCACCACCTTCCCGCCACCGTCCACGGTTGCCGGAGGTCTACAGTCGGTAGCCAAAAGTCACAGTCGGAATGAGTAAGATATTTTGGTTAATAAACAACACTAATTTCTCCACTTCAGTTCGACGATCGTCTCTGCAATATATCGTTGTATCTCACAAGCGATTCAACACGTTGTAATTTCAGTTGTTGCCTAAATCTCGTGATGAAATCGTCCGCTTTTGCATCCACGCCGGCGTCACCTCCGCTCCGCCTCTCCCTCGTCGTCGCCGGCCGCTTCGACTCGAAATCCTCTTCGTCGTCGTCGTCCGACGGGAGCCGTATCTCGCTACGTGTCTTCTTTATCTCCACCACCGACTTATTCGCCGAACTCTTTTCCGACTTGCTTCTGATCGCGTGATGATCCGGATTACCAATTCGATTTGAATCGGTGATTTCGGATTCGGTATACGGAGGTCCGGATTTGAAAGGAGAAGATATTTTGAACGATTTGACTCGTTCAATGAACGAAGGAGCTCGGACGAGTTGACCAGGTGAGTTGGAGATCTGGATTGACTCGGTCAGAACGGTGTTGTCGTTGTCAGCGGCTGAGAATCTGACGGACTTAACTCGTTTCAGTAGAGAACCATCACCGACCGTTTGTCGTTCCGACACCGATTGAGACAGATCGCCACCGTCGGAGCGAGTTCCGTGAAGAGTTGGAAAATGGATTGACTGAGCGAGTCGACTCAGCGAGCTGTAAGTCGCTATTTTTTGCTGAGACGGTTTCTGTTGTCGTGATTCCGCCGTGGTGATGGCGGCGATGTAGGAGGATACGTTAATGGATTTGGCTCGTTCGAACAACGAAGTTACTTGTGCGATTCGACTGGATGAATACTCAGGGACTTGGTCTTCGTCTTGTTGATCATGGTGTTTGTTGTTGTTGTTGTTAGCTAAGAAAATGGTGGCAACTATGAGATTCATGAGGCCAAATAGAACGATTGGTGTAAACCAAGCGGCCATGGAAGACCACATTGATGAAATCACCATGTATTCGCTACCTCCCACCATTTTTTTCTTTTCTTTGAAGAATGTTTGAAGAATGGTGGAAAATGGAAATGGAGATGATGCATTGAGAGACCGTGGCTATATATATATACTACTCGAAGGCTCCACACTCCAAAAATAATATCTAAGAATTTTAGTTAAAAATAAAAGAAAATTACAATATTAATTCGGATGTTTATATCCCTACCCCCTCCTCACTCACAAACCCTTCCTATACCTCCCTTATTTCACTCACATACCCCCTCCTACTTTACTCACATACTCCCTATAGGAGGGAGTATAGATAGAATTCACCTATTAATTCATTGTAACTGTCACTCACTCAGAGCATCTCCAACAGCTTCCCCAAAATTTCTCCAAAATGGATAACCAAATGTCAAAATCTCCAAAAAAAAATTACATCTATCTCTAACAGATTCTCTATTTTGGAGAATCAAACATTAATTATAATATTAAAATATTACATTGATATATTAAAATATTATTTCTCTCTCCTGAATATCTACTTTCCAAGGTTTCTATTGGTGCTCCTAACTAGTAATCATTTTTGGGGTTATCTTCATATTTGGAAAAAAACTTCTTCTCTCTCCTACTTTCTCCATTTTAGGGATAGTTATGGAGAAGCTGTTGGAGCAAAAATATAACTTAAAATCTCCATTTTCCCTATGGAGAAGCTGTTGGAGATGCTCTCAAGTCTTATTTTAAATTAATTACGATTTTGATTGGTATAGTTGTCACTTTTTATTGGATTTGGTTCACTTGGATAGGGATGGTAATGGGGCGGGGACCTTAATCCCCGTCCCCGATCCCAATTTCCATCCCCATCCACGTCCCCATCCCCGCTGAGGAATATGATCACATCCCCATCCCCGTCCCCAACGGGGAACGGGGATCCCCAACGGGTAATCGGGGAATTTCCCCATTTATGTGATATATTTTTAAATGAAATGTGTTGAATATACTCGTTCGATAATGGTCCATGTCTAAATCTCACATATTTCCAAAAAAAAAAATTACGGACTATTAAATATTCATGTGAACAAGATCACAACATCATACGTAATTGTATGATCAAACGTTTTCGACTCTCCGTGGTTTTTATCTAAAGAATTAAGATAAATGCAAAAATGTAATAAGAAAGATCAAAAATACCATTTCTAAATTTAAAAGATGTTACGTCTAAGGGGTTGTTTGTTTTTTTTTAAAAATCTCTTAATGTTTCTTAAGTCTGAATCGTTCAGACTTTTTTACACATCACCTCTTATTAATCATAACTAAATTAAGACTTCAGACTTTAGACCTCTTAAAAAACAAACGACACCTAAATCTTTATAAATAATATATTTAAAAATATATATACAATGTATGTAGTAATAAATATATACATAATATTTAGTAATAATTATATAATATATTTAATATACAGGGACGGGGCGGGTCGGGGATCACGTTATCCGTCCCCATCCCCATCCCCGGTTTTTAGAATTCGGGGATCCCCGTCCCGATCCCTGATTTTGCGGGGAATCCCCGTCCCCGTCGGGGCGGGTACACCGGATTCCCCAATGGGGCGGGTCTCATTTCCATCCCTACACTTGGATAGTTGGTTGTCATTTTAAGTAAACATGTTTTTTAATTTAATACTTGTCCCAAAAAAAAGTTAAAATATATGAGTGACATAAACAATATAACTATGTCTATATTTAGAGCATCCACAATGTATGACTTTTTCACCAAGATTTTTCATAGTTTTTTTCTTACACATTATTGTCACATCAACAACTTAAATACCTTTATATAGCTCCACTATGTGAAAAAAAATTCACCCAAGCTTTTTCATTACTTTTTTAAACTATTCAGGGTCCCACAATTTTAACTTTATATTATTTTTATTCTTATTTATAAAAAATAAATATATTAAAATTCATACAAATAGATAAAAGTATGTACAATAAAATTAATAAAAAATTAGATTATTAAGAAATACATAAAAGTTGTATAAATAATATGTAAAATAAAAATTAAAAAATGTTAAACTTAAAAGTATGTATAACCGAAAATAAAAGTTGGATCATCAAGAAATCTGTTACAATTATATAAATATGTCAAATTTGAGATATTATTTTAAAAATATAAAAATATAATTATTTTCATTATGTATTTATTTATATTATCTATTTAATAATTATATTTAAAATGATTACTTTAAATATATTAATAAATAAAACTGGTTAATAAATAAAACTGTTTAAATACGAAACTTTTATAAAATTCTATAAAGGTAAAATTAATTAATAATTGATGTTTGAGGCTATATTAAATCTTATTTTTTTAAGTTTGAGGGGGAGCCAACGCCACTTCTGGCTCCAATGTGGCTCCACCCATGAAGGTAAGGGCATATTGGACTTTTTACCTTTTTATCTTTTTTTTTTAAATCAGATATTCTGTTCTTTTATATTTTTTCAAAATAGATTTTAATAATACATAACCACCGAATACCTATTGCCACCACCTCTGTCACCACCAGTTAATTAAAAACTTCAACCAAGAATATCAACATATTGTAACACCCCAATTTTTAGAAAGGTATAATTTCAAGTTAGTATAGAAATCAGTATTTTAAGAGAAATATAAGAAATAATATTTTAGGCTTGAATCTTAGATTTTATAGGCTTGTTGGATGAATGATTTAATTACGAGTCCAACGGACCTTTCCGGAGCGAAAATGGAGCTAAAACGAAGAAGTTATGGCCAAAACAGCGTTCAGTACCCTCTTGGCTATTGTGATAGTGATTGTGACAATGTCACTATAGCCGTCACAATAGCCAGAGCCAAGGACCTCACGGTACAGTCCTGGCTATTGTGCCAGCGATAGTGCCACTGACACAATAACTTGGCACTATAGCCTACGGGGTACTAGAGTGTTAAATGATGCGATTTTCAACCTTGTTTCTCATTTTCACCTCTCCAAACTTCCCCATTCTCTCTCAAAACGTTTCCCTTCCTTCCCTTCAAACACTAACTTATCTTTGGCTCAAACCCTTGTATTTTATGAAGATGAAACACCATCAAGTGGTAAAATGGAAAACTTTGGTGTAGGATTCACCATCTCCATCTTCTTCTTCATCCTCAAACTCATTGTTGGGTTTTCTAGGTTTTCGTCAAACCTAAGTGGTAAGTGTATCCCTTCCATTTCTAAACCTTAAGATGGTTTCCTAGTGTTTGATTTCTCTAATGTCGGTTTGTAAGATTCTTGGAAGAATTGGGTCAAAACTAGGGTTTTGCCCAATATGGAAGTTTTGATGTAAAATGTTTAGGGATAGATTCTATATGGTTTTGGGTGTATATTTATTGTGGAAAATTTATGTATCTAGGTTTATGAAACTTTTGACCTTGAAGATTCAAGTTGCTTCAAATGAGCTCTAAGCGAGGTAAAATCTAGATTTAGCCTAAATCTAGCAAGATGAGTTCAAATTGATTTGTGAAAACGTTGTACATGCCAAAATGTTTATTATAAAGTATTTATGTGTTTAACATGAAATTATCATTTGTGGAGTTACTTGATGGGTTTTGGGTTATTTGAGAAGTTTAGTTTTATAAACCTTGTAAAACACCCATATTGGGGAATTTTGGACATTTTGATAAATTAGTCATAAATGGGTGTGTTTGGTAATCTATTGCATAAATGAGATTATTTGGTTAAAAGACATTTTTAATGGTTGTTTGGGTAAAAGGTTTAATTTTGTGTGTATGGGACGTTTTGAAAGGATAAAGAGTATAAATCTATTTGGAAAACCTTTGTCTCGATTTAAATTGTGTTGGAGTCCATTCAAGTATTTTGGAACGTGTGATTTCATGGTATGGGTCGAGTACGTTTATTATTTGAAAAACGTTAATCATTGGTCAAAAAGAAGTTTTGAGTATTTTGGCTCGATGTCGTTCTAAAGGAGTCTTGAGGACACTTGTCCGGTTTTATATGGCTCAATGTAGAGTCCAGTTATGACGTATGTACTAATGCGATGTGTTGCGTATTGAGGTTGGTTATGGGCTCGAGTGCTCTGGTCATTCATGTGTAGTTCGGTAAGGTTAGACTATGTTGCATTGGATCCATATGCACATAAGTCAGTCTGTTTTGGGATGGTCAATTGGGTGTTGCGGGGTTAAACTCTGGTACCCATGTTTTATGACCGGAAACTTTACAAGTGATTGCTAGGAGGGTTGAGTCTGTTAATGCTACCTGGGAAGTAGGCGCTAGGACCTCCGTCGCTTGAAGTAATGCCTGGGAGGTAGTCTTTAAGTGTGTCGGGCCTTTAGGGTGGAGTTCTTTGGAATGTTCATCAAGGTCAACTGACTTGGGATGACACTTGTTAAAGAAGTCGTAGGGACACCTGGCTGTGATGTCGGGAGGTGTCATGCGATTAACGTTGCTTGGGTGACATACTTTTGTGTTTCCTCCACTCTCAACGGATACGGGTCTCCCCCGTTGTCGACTATCAATACTTTAAATATAAGGATGTCTTACTTTGTTGTCATTGGTTCTTTATGGTCGACAGTGAATGAGGGCCTTAATATTGGATCTTCCTTCTCGTATATTATGCTTTGAATGAATTGTGTCATCCCCATGTTTTGGTAGTTAGATTCCTTTCGTTTACGGTCGCGTGAGTATTGGACCTAGTGTCCATGTTTTTGGACGTACGGTATGTAACACCCCGAGTTTCGTTTGACCAGTTTGGAAGAATAAGCAATGGTAGTGGCCGACGCGAGTTGTCGCGCGGCTTGGCCCGCTCCATAACCCGCGCGGTGCAATGCTTGTTTGGGGTTTGTCCAGTGAGTGGCGCGAGTTACAGCGCGACTTAGCCCGCGCCATAACCTGCGCGGTGCGTTGATTGGTTGCGAGTTCCAGTGAGTGGCGCGAGTCATGGCGCGACTTAGCCCGCGCCATAACCCGCGCGATGGCCGTAGTGGTTTAAAAGAGATATTCCTGGGAAATATCTCATTTGTTTTATTTCTGAAATATCTCAAGTCTCTCTTTTTTCTCTCTCTCTCTCTCTCTTTCTTCAATCCGTCATATGTTGCTAGTATTAAGTGTATCTAGCCAGAATTCGGTATAGAAAGCTTCGTCTTCTCTCGGTGGTCGATATCTGGCTTTTCGGGTTTTTTGTCTAAAACCTATTTAGTGAGTTCCTACTACCTTTTTCTAAACTTTATACATGTCAAAACTTACATTTTGAACTTCTATATATCTCCATGGTTTCAGATCTAAGTTTACTACATTTTGATGTAACTTGAGTTTTAGGAGATTTTAGGGTTCCCGATCATTTTCGACTAAAATGATGGATTCCATCTTATTTGAAGTAAAAGGAGGTTTTACTTGCACATTTATGTGGATTATTTGAAAGAATGTATATAAACTCATTTTATGATTTTCATTCTTACCAGCAGTTAAACTTGAAGGAAAGCATTTTGTTTATAAAATGTTTTTATACCATATGACTATCTATGGTGGGTCACAAATGTTATTGTGACAAGTCTGTAACATTACTAGTGGATCCCTAGGTTTTGAGTCGGCTTTTATTATTGGGATGTTGTTAGATCTGTTTTTATAGTAATCATTGTATTTATTTTCTAGCCTAGACTGTTCTTAATAGTGTAATTTGTATTGTTAAGGCTAGGGGTATTTAAGTCCCCTTAGACCTTTGTTTTTGTAACTTTGACACTCACTTTGAATATATCAGATTACATTTGGCGCTCCTACTTTCTTTCTCTACTTTCTCTCTTTAAAGATTTAGAGATCTTGGACTTTCAATTGGTATCAGAGCCATCTGAATCTTGAGAGGATTGAGGGATTGATTTTTGTTATCTGAATTTGTGATTGAAATCGAAAATTTGATCGATTTTCTTGAATTTTTCAAGAAAATCTCGTTTTCTTGATTTCTCATCAAATTTGGATGTGTTTGTGATCGAATTGTGTTGTTTTTGGACTCATTAGATTCGTTTTTGATAATCGATCACATTTGTTTCAGATTGTTTTGCAAGAAAACTAAGTTTTGATCCTCGTTTTTTTAGTTTTAAATTGTTTCTGGAAAAACTCGTACACGTACTGTTTCATCATCGATTTTTCTGATTAAGTGTTTGTTAATCGAAAATTGTTGTTAGAAATGATTTTAAAAAGTTGTTTTCGATACTCAGTGTGTAAATTTCTTGATTCAATTTCATAGTTTCTTTCAATCTTGCAAGTTTTATTCATCTTTTTACTGTTTGCGCAAGATTCATATAAGTTTGCGCAAGTTCTTATACTTTGCGCAAGTTCATGTTGTACTAATCCTGGTGTTAGTATATTTTCAGGTTTGCGTATCCAGTGAATTACGAGAAGCTTAGTTTTCGTATCATCAAGCTCCCGCAAAGCTCCATTTTCGGATCTTCCAGCTTACGAAAAGTGATATTTGCATTTCAAGCCTATTACGCAAAGCTCATTTTGCGCATCCTCCGTGTTACGCAAAGTTCATTGTGCGTATATTTCAGCTTACGCAAAGCTACTTTGCGCATAAGCTTTCACTCTCAGACTAGTTTGCGCATTCATCTTCATATGCAAAGCTCAACTTTGCGTTTCCTTCTGCATCCGAGAAACTTAAGTTTGTGCATCCGCCTTCACACGCAAAGTCTACTTTGCGCATCTGCCTTCATACGCAAAGTCTAGTTTGCGCCTTATCTGTCCAAGTTTAAAAGAGTCTGGAATTTTTTTTTATACATATGGATTCTTCAAAATTTGCTTATCAAGCTCAGGTCTACAAGAATGACATCATGATGTCATTGGGTACAAAAAGTCGTCCACCAGTGCTGATAGATGAAAACGAATTTACACAGTGGCAAGATCGGTTCCTGAACTTCATTGAACGACAAAAGAATGGAAATGACATGATGATCATTTTATCTGAAGGGCCGTTTGAAAGACCCAAATTGGCTTCTGGATTATATAAGCCTACTAAAGAGTACACACATGAAGAATTGTCTGCTTATCAAGCTGATTGTGATATTAAAGCAAATCTGATGCTCGCTTTGCCAAACTCTGTATACAACAGGATTGACTGTTTCAAAACTCATCCTAATCTGATGTGGCAACATCTTGACAAGATTATGCTTGGTTCTTCAGTAGCTACTCAACTCAGGCATACGCGCTACATGAATAATTTTGAAGAATTCAAAGCCAAGGACGGGGAGCCACTAAAGACTGTGTTTGATCGTTTCTGTGCCGTAATCAATGATCTTCGGAAGATTAAGGTTGAAAAGACTGAGCTTGAGACAAATCTGAAGTTCCTCAACATATTGCAGCCTGAATGGAATAAATCTTGTCATAGACTGAGGAACGATGTCAAAATATCCACTATGCAAATTCAAGAACTTTATGAAATTCTGATGACTGATGAGTGTATTGTGATAGAAAAGAAGGCCAAACTAGAGAAAAAGAAGAAGTCAGTAGACCCGGTTACACTCCTCACGAGCCAACTGGCTGAAAAGGCGTTGTCTGATAACGCTTACAACGGGTCAACTAATGATGATGGTGAGGCTCTACAGAAAGCAATGATCCTTTTCTCTCAGCATTACCAGAAAAAGTTCCAACCAAGATCTGATTCCAACTTTTCTCGTTTCACTTTTGGGTTTAAAGCCAAAGTACCCGAGCCAAAGACTGCTGCTTGCTACAACTGTGGAAAGCCGGGTTATATCTCAAAGGAGTGTAGAGCAAAGAAGGTTAAGGACTCAGCTTATTACAGAAGGAAATTGGAGCTGGTTGAGAAAAGAGAGAATGGAACAGCTTTGCTGGCAGAAGAAGAATTCTGGCTGGATCACTCTGACGATGAAGTTGCAAACGTAGAGATCGCTCAGATGTGCTTGGTTGGAGATTACCAGTCAGATGATTCTGAAACTGATGAAGATGAGGTATATTCAGAGTTTGATTACAATTTCATATCTTCTCAGTTGAATATCATGATAACTGCTTTATCTGATTTACGTTTAAGTTATTATCTGAAAAGAATTTAAATTCAGAAAAGTCAGATTTGATTGACAAACTGAAAATTTCTTTGAAAGATGAAAAATCTATTTTAGAAAATACTAAAAACATCTTTCAAAAGAAATTGGATGATTTGGAAAATTCAAATAAATCTTATCTTGAATCTTTGATGTCTATGACAAATTTAAAAGATGAATTTTCAGATAAAATAAATAAGTTAGAAGAAAAACTTTATCGAAGAAACCAATCTGAACAAACAATTTTTATGAACAAGCTAAGGAGTGAAGAAGCTTTAAAACAAAGGTGGGGACTTGGTTTTGACAATCCTCATTGTTTAAACAAAGTGATAAACGAAGTTCCCACTTTATATAAATACGATTATCTAACTCTTGCACACTATGCTCCTCAGTTCAAATTTCATTGGACTAGTGAAAAGGAAGTGTTAGATCTCGAAAATGAGAAAAGGACAAATAATAAGAAAATCGAAATTCCTTTTGTTTACACAAGCGAGAATGCAAAATATTTTCCTGAAAAATCAAGAAGAGGAAGAAGAATTTTAAATGATATATCTTCTATTAAATCTTCAGTATCTGATGATTTTGTTTCTTCTTATGCCCCTGATTCTGATAAGGAAAATATTTCTCCTATCATTTATGATTCGAAGAAATATACTCCTCCTTTAATATTAGAAGACAAAATCATCAATCTTGAAAACAAGATAGAAGATCAAAATATTTTGAAGAAAATTGAATCTGATATTATTCTTTCTTTTATGACGTCTAGTCTTGAAGAAAATTTAATTTCTCAAAAATCAGATTCTATTTCTATCCTTTCCTCTGACTCTAAGGAAAATAAAAAGGAAGTTTCCAATTTTAAAATCTTTTCTCAAAATTCTTCAGACTCCGAGGCAAATTCAGATTTATTAGTTGATCAGATTGGTTGCTTGGATAAATTTATTTCTTCTGATTTAAATATTTCGTCTAAAATTCTTGATGATTCTTTTACGCTAAATGATCAATATTATAAACCTAAGCGTAAAAGAAGACGGTCAAAAAGTCGAAGAAACGAGATACAGTTATTTCTGACTGTTCTAATTCTTCCGATTCAGTTCTTACAGATAGGACTTTGAGCAAGTCAAAGAGGCAGATCTGGAGAATGAAGCAGACATCTACTAATTCTATGATTGATGAGGATTTATATGTAGACAAATATTATAAAAGTGATTCATTTGCTATGTGTAATAAAATTTCCAAATATTCTAGAAAGCAAATGATTCAAATTTCTAAAAATGTCTTATATTCGTCTTCTGATTCTAGTTCAGATGATTATGTTTTCTCTTCTGATGATTGTGATTATTTTTCTGATCATATTCCTCGTGCTTTAAATGTTAAATCTAACAAATATTTCCTCATACGAACTGCAACTAACAAACACGGGCCCAAATTCAAGTGGGTACCAAAATCTTTATCTGATTCAAAGTTGCAGGCATCACATGTTAAGGGGGGGGGGGGTAATAGAACGTTGGCTTTTGAGTACTTCAGCTCAGGACCCGTACTTCATAGACTACGACTTCTAAACAAATCAGTTTAGAACTCATTCTTCAATGATTTAAGCTTCTGACTAAATGAGATACTATGAGTACATCAATTTTATTTCCGCTGCATTTTATCTCTGATTATGATGTGTTCCAGTTTTTCTCATTATTTTTCAAGAATCTGAGCTTGTTCAACTATTTCTTAATTTTGTATAACCAATTTTTTAATTTGAGACACAAATTATTTTTATAATGTGAAAGATGAAATAACTGAATTTTATTTTGTTCCAACTAAATATCAATTTGCCGAATTCTTTACATTTTGTCTTTAATGAAAATTTTTAACATCGACATATTGAGTTTAAAAGTTTAAATCTTTACAAATTTTAATCTTTACAAATTTTATTCTATAAAGTAAAGTTTTACATTTTTTCTTTCTTTTGAATAAAATATGTGTCTAGGATAAATTTTCAAGTTCTTTTGTTTATATTAAAGTTTTTATATGATCAAATTTCAAGTCTTACAAAAGTCGAAAAGTCAGCAACATGTTTGAAACTTTTATTACTACTTTAAAGTTGTGTGATTCGGAATATTTATAGTTTACAATGCTTGGAAAATTCTAAAAAGTCAAAATTTTGATTGTAATGAAAATATGGGCTAAGTACTTTTATGTAAAACTGAGTGATTGAGATGAATATTAAATTCTTAAAATTCAGAAATCTCTGAGTTTAAAAGTTTGTACTTGTGACCTTTCTGGTTTGGGAAAGTAAGTTCCGTGGGATGCTTGTCATCTGGTCCCCTAAGGTCAATTGATCTGGGAGTGATCGAACCCAAATCCTTCAATAAGGTCAGATAGAAAGTCATGTTCTACTGGTATGAATGGGTTTAGGATATGTCGATGTAGCCTTTCTGATCTGGGAGAGTAAGTTCCAAGGGGTGCTTGACACCTAGTCCCCTAAGGCCAACTGGTCTGGGAGCGGCTGACCCAAATCCTGCAATAGGGTCAGATAGAAAGTTACGTTTACGGCATGTTCTTTACTTAATAAACTTTTTGATTAAAAGATGCCAAAGTGCACAAGCTTAAAAGATGCCAAAGAGCACACTCATGTTAAGATGCCAATGTGCACACTGCTAAAAAGATGTCAATGAGCATACATCTCATGATACTTGGTGATATGTTTGAGTTGCGATAAACCTATAAATTTGTGAAAATCTTAATTTTTGATGGATTAGTGTGAGTACATGCAAAGTTCTCTATTATATTTTTAGAATTGCATCTTCTTGAAACTAATCGAAGATTCACATGTGAGCACACTGAATAGATTGCTGGAAGTTTTTGAAACTGAACATGTTTTAACTTGATATGCAATAAAACTTGTTTCTTTATCCAACAACATATATTTGATTTCAACTGATTGATAAATTTGTCATATTTCACTCAGTAGAATTTAATTTGTCTAGTGTTTAAAGTTTTATATGTTTAGTTGTTTTAAAATTTATATTCAGTATATTTTTTCTTTGTACATTAATATTTGACCATTGTGTTCTCATAAATATATTTTAATGGGTTTATGCATTATTCAAGGGGGAGTAAACAAAGAGAATTTTTTTTCAAAGTTTATATCTTTTTTTTGAGGGGGAGTATCTGATTCTTTATATGAATGCTAACTTGAATTGTCAAATTTAGTGCATTTGTGTAGGGGGAGTCAAAGAGCTAATCAGGTAAAAAATTTCGGACTCCAAGTCAGATTTGCGCAATCAGTTGGTCATGCAAACCTCAATTTGCGCAACTAACGTGATGCGCAAACCTTCCCTGTTTTCTCTGTTTCTTTGATTTTGCAGATCTTAAGCTGTCTCGTCTCCAACATTTGCATGATCAAGTTGATCCTAATCATCAAGGTCATGAGGGGGAGAATTAAGAGATGTTAAGGAAATGATAAAGAGACAAAGAGCACAAACGTTTATCTGCTGATCAAGATTCGCTCAAAGATTCTATTCTCTCAGCTACAACTAATTCTTTTGTTGTTTCTGCTCCGACCATCACCGTACATTCAAGATCATTCAAAAAGGTGTGTCGTCTAGAGCTCAAGGCAGCAAAGACAACTTAATCTGAAAGATGCTGAGAAGAATTTTTTTCTTAAAAGTCAGAAAGCTTCACAAAGTCGCTTTAATGGTCTGTGTTGTTTTAGAAGATGATTTTTGAAGACCAAAGTGCCAATGATTACTAAGGGGGAGATTGTTAGGTCTGATTTTTTAGTAATCATTGTATTTATAGGGCTTGGTCAAATATTGTGTTTAGAGTCTATTTGTGTTGTATCTGACCAAGGGTATTTAAGTCCCTTTGGTGTTTGTTCCGTGTAAGAATCTAACGCACACATTCAATACATTTAAAATACTCTTTTCATCTTTGAGAGAAATTTTCAAATTTTCAATTAAAACAGACTTCTCTTGATTATTATGCTTTTCAGATATGAACTTAGAACGAAAATCATGTAAAGCTTTGACAATGACGTTCAATTGAGAAGAAATGAAATTGACATGAAACTCAGAAATTACCTCAGATTCATCTGTTGAGGTATCCTCATCTTCATCATCACTTTTATCATCACCGATGAAGCACATTGCTGCAGTCTCTTCATTCTCAGCTTCGTTGTCTGAGTGATCCAACCAATACTCCTCCTCAGCCAACAGAATAGTTCTGTTTTCTCTCTTCTCAGCCAGTTCCAACTTCTTTCGATAGAATGCAGAATCTTTCACCACCTTTACCCGACATTCCTTAGCTAGGTGTCCTGGCTTTCCACAGTTGTAACAGTTCATGACCTTCTTATCATCCTTCTTCGGTTCTACTACTTTTGCAGGCTCATACTTTGGTACATAAGGCTTTGATGGAGCACCAGGTTCCAACTTCTTAGATCCGGAAGTAAAACGCAGATTGTTTGATCCTGTTCTTCGCTGAAACTTTTTCTGGTAGTGTTGTGAAAGAAGAATCATGGCTTTCTCTAAGGTTTCACCATCATCTTCAGTAGAACCATCATAAGCCTCATCTGTCAATGCTTGCTCGGCCAGTTGACTTGCAAGTAGTGCAATTGGATCAACAATCTTAGGCTTATTCTTCTTATCGAGCTTAGCCTTCTTTTCCATCACCATTGTCTCATATGTCATCAGAATTTCGTACAATTCCTGAATTGGCATAGTAGATATTCGAACATCGTTTCTCATTCTATGGCATGACTTGTTCCATTCTGGTTGTAAGGCATTCAGAAACTTCAAGTTAGCCTCCAATTCAGTCTTTTTAACTTTGATCTTGTACAAATCATTGATGACAGCCCAAAATCGGTCAAATACACTCTTTAAGCTTTCCCCATCCTTTGCCTTGAACTCTTCAAAATTATTCATATACCTTGTTTGGCGCAACCGAGTTGACATAGCTGTACCAAACATAATCTTTTCCAGTTGAGTCCACATATGCATAGGATTATGCTTGAAACAGTCAATTCTGTTGTAAATGGAGTTTGGCAGTGCGAGAATCAGATTTGACTTAACCTGACTGTCAGCTTGATATCTCAATAGTTCATCTGCATTATATTCTCGAAGAGGCTTCTCAACCCACGTAGCATGAATATTTCCTAGAGCTGGAATTTCTTTCATTGGCTTTTCCATAAGACCCTGAGTTAGAGATTTCATCATGTTATCCCCATTCGGTTGTCTTTCAATGAAATTGATGAATTGGTCCTGCCACTGTTCAAATTCATTCTCGTTGATCAGTACAGGAGGACGTGTGTTAGACCCCAATGACATCATCAGGTCATTCTTGTACATTTGAGCTTGCAAAGACATCTTGACAAAATCAGAAAGTCAGAAAAATTCACGAAGTCTGAAACTTGCGCAAACAGAAGGTTTGCGTATGCAGTGAGATCCGCAAAGTAGACTTTGCGTATGATGAAGGGTACGCAAACTGGGCTTTGTGTATTTAGAGAAATACGAAAATTTGACTTGAACTGAAATATGAAAACTAAGCTTATCGGATTGCACTTGATACGCAAGATAAGCTTTGCGTATCTAACTTGATGCGAAAGGTTGCGCAAAATGGACTTTGTATATGCAGAGTGATGCGCAAAATGATCTTTGCGTATGTAGCCTGATACGCGAACTTTGTTTCTCGGATGGCACTTGATACGCAAACTATGTTTTGCGTAATTAGTCCAATGCGAGAACCTGAAAAGCACTAACACACGGATTAGAACACAATGATCTTGCGCAAAGTGATATGAATCTTGCGCAAATCAGCATGAACATGCGCAAATCTACATAAACTTGCGCAAACCACAGAAAATCAAAAAGAACTCGCAAGATCAAATGAAATCAAGAAATTTATGCAAGAAATACACACTCTGATTATCGAAAACAACTTTATAACAACTTTCAACTAACAATTTCGATTAAAAAACACTAAAACTCAAAATCGTGAATGTAACAGTATGAGAACTCGAGTTTCCAGAAAATCACAAAATCACAAAATCGAAGATCAAATCATGATTTTTATGCAAAGTTATATGAAACAAGTATGATCGACTAACACAAACGAAACAAATGAGACCAAAAACAACACAATCCGATCACAAACCTATCCAAATTTGATGAAAAATCAAGAAAACGAGATTTTCTTGAAAAATTCAAGAAAATCGATCAAGTTTTCGATTTAATCAACAAATTCAGAAACAGAAATGAATTCTCTCAGTTCTCTCAAGATTCAGATTGCTCTGATACCAATTGATAGTCCAAGATCAATGAATCTGTACAGAGAGAAAGTAGAGAAAGAAAGCAAGGATGCGCAAATAGTAAATGTATTGAATGTGTGCGTTAGATTCTTACACGGAACAAAGACCAATGGGACTTAAATACCCTTGGTCAGATACAACACAAATAGACTCTAAACACAGTATTTAACCAAGCCCTATAAATACAATGATTACTAAAAAATCAGACCTAACAGATGTCTATTCCCCTTTCTGTAGCTATGGATGCATATGATCCTCGGGGGCAATTTGGTACGATTATGTGAGATCGATTACTAGCTATGGGTCATATTGTAGTCCTAGTGAACGAGTATGACTGGTTTCCTCGAGGGCCCTCCCTCACATCTTAGTACGGACCTTGTTGTTCGTGGCCATGGATTCCATGTATTTAGCTCACAACTCGGATTGTGGCCTACTTTTGTGTTCCGCCGCAATCCTTGGTAAATCGGGTTTCCCCCGTCATCGCAAGATGAATTTTTGTACCGATTAGTCCTTATGTGGAAAAGATTTCTTTTGTAAACCGAAACTTATTGAAAAGATTTCCTTATGATGCAATTGTTTATATCTCTTGAAATTTATAAACTGTATGTTCTCACTAGGCTTTAAGCCTAACACTTTTTCTCAAATGATATGTATAACAGGTTCCCATTAGCGGTGGGTTGCCAAGGGCTTGAGTGACGACCTTGGTCTCGGGGACTTTTGAGATGACTAGTATTTGATGTTGGACAATTGTTTATGTCCCATTCTTTTGGTGATTTTTGGATTAACAACAGATGTAATCTAGATAGTTATGTTTAGATTAGTTTGTTGTTGAATTCCATATCCGTATCCAGATTTTTGTAAAGGATTAGTACATTCCCCTTTTTGGGAGATTTATACCAGGCATTGATGTTTATTTGTCCAGTTTCCGCATTTTAAATTCACTCTGGTTTTTAGGGTGTTACAAGTTGGTATCAGAGCTCTAGTTTAAGTGATCTAAGCATGAATGTAAGATGTCTAGACTTAGACTGAGTATACTAAGCGTTTATTCGCGAGTTTGGGTAGAACTTCTAAGATGGGTTAGTCTTAGAGTCGACGGAAATTATAGTTATCGAGCGCCGTGGCGATAGTGACAAGAACCGTTATGTATTATATGTTCATAATCTCACTTAGCTAATGTTATTATGAGAATATTTATACGTGATTGTGCTTGATTTGTTGTTACTCTGACAATTGGTAATATGGTAGTACATTTTCCTTTGTGTTTACCCTACCCTTCTCGTATCCCTTTCTATGTCCTATGTAGCAGATCAGAATGGTGGGTACGCACGGTAGACCGCGTACGCATGAAGATGGTGTCGAGGCGACAGCCTCAACCGCTGTTCAACCGGCTGGGGTTGAAGTCGTTGTGCGCATATATGTTCAACCTGTTCTAGGTGGGGGGGCCAGAGGTCATTCCGCAAGTAGACCTGGCTTCGTCCAACCCAGTCGTCAGGGATGCGAATTCTCAATCTGAGTTGATGGCCGACATGATGTTGGCGATGGATGAAGCTATGGCTAAACAGCAGGAGTTTCTGCTGAAAGTGATCGAGGATCGCGATGTGAGCCATCGGAGGATTGAGGCAATTGTGGATAAGGTTGTGGCGGTTGTTTAAAAGAGGAAATGGGATAGCAGTTCAGTACCTCGCAAGAGAACCCGACCTTTTGTCGGAAACCGAAGATTCAGCGGTTATCAAGGAGCTAGATGGTGCCGGAGTTGCCGAACCAAGCACCACGGTAACGGTAACATCGCTCCTCAATCTTGCTACAAGTGTGGTAAATCTGATCACATCACTCGTGACTGTCCTATTAGAGGTCTTGTTTGTTATGAGTGCAAGACACCGGGGCACATGAAGAGATATTACCCGAAGCTCATGTCGGGTAGCGCGCCAGTGAAGAAAGAGAACCCATCTAGGGTTCCGGGCCGAGCGTTTCAGATGACGACCGATGAGGCCAAGGCATCCGCTGATGTGGTATCGGGTACATTTCTTCTAAACTCAGTACCTGCTCGTGTTTTATTTGATACGGGTTCCAGTTTCTCTTTTATATCTGAGTTGTTCCGTCAAAAGATTGCTATGCCCACTACTAGTCTTGAGGATGCGTTAGTGGTTGAGATAGCAGATGGTAGTCAAGTTCTAATCCGCGATGTTCTGAAGAAGTATACTCTCTTAATCGAAGGGAGAGATTTCCCAATCGATTTGTTGCCGATGTTAATCAGGGGTTTTGATGTTGTGGTCGGCATGGATTGGTTAGCGAACAATCATGCCGAGTTTGTATGTTCTAATAAATTAATTCGACTTCCTAATCCCAGTGGCGAAGTTGTTGTGATTTATGGTGAGAAGAGGAAGGGAGATGTGGCAATAATCACCATGACTAAAGCACGCAAGTGTTTGGTGAAAGGATGCTCGTCTTTCCTAGCCTACGTGATCGACGCCAAGCTAGAGAAGTTAAAGCTTGAAGATGTGAAGATTGTGCGTGAGTTTCCAGACGTCTTTCCGGACGACTTGCCCGGGTTACCACCCGATCGTCAAGTGGAGTTTCGGATTGATCTCGTACCGGGAGCGACTCCTGTTGCTAGAGCCCTTTACCGGTTAGCGCCAGCGGAGATGCAAGAGATGATGACTCAACTCCAAGAGCTTTTGGAGAAGGGTTTCGTAAGACCGAGCTCGTCGCCTTGGGGAGCTCCGGTCTTGTTTGTTAAAAAGAAGGATGGCACAATGAGAATGTGCATCGATTATCGTGAGTTAAACAAAGCTACAGTGAAGAACAAGTATCTGCTTCCAAGAATTGACGACTTGTTCGATCAACTCCAAGGAGCGGGGTGTTTTTCCAAGATCGAATTACGTTCGGGTTACCACCAAGTGAAGGTAAGAGAAGAAGACGTTCCGAAGACAACCTTCAGAACGCATTACGACCATTATGAGTTTCTTGTGACGCCTTTTGGTCTAACGAACGCACAAGCGGTATTTATGGATTTGATGAATAGAGTATGCCGACCTTTCTTCGACAAGTCGGTCATCATATTCATTGATGACATACTCGTGTACTCTAAGAGTGAGTTAGAGCACGAGCAACACCTACACGAAGTTCTCGATGTGTTGAGAAAAGAAATATTATACGCCAAGTTTTCCAAGTGCGACTTTTGGCTTGAAGAAGTGCAATTCTTGGGTCACGTGGTCACCGAGATGGAGTGAAAGTGGATCCCTCCAAGATTGAAGCTATGATGAATTGGGAGCTTGCCAAGAGTTCGTCCGAGATCCGCAGTTTCTTGGGTCTGGCGGGGTACTACCGAAGATTTATTCAAGACTTTTCGAAGATCTCTTCTTCCTTCACAGTTTTAACTCGGAAGAATGTGAAATTCGATTGGACCGAAACGCAAGAGAAGGCGTTCCGAATACTACAAAAGAAGT
Source organism: Arctium minus (assembly GCA_954870635.1). Taxonomy (NCBI): domain Eukaryota; kingdom Viridiplantae; phylum Streptophyta; class Magnoliopsida; order Asterales; family Asteraceae; genus Arctium; species Arctium minus. Next base: position 191,022,152 of record OX941080.1, read on the forward strand.
TGTGCGAAGCTCCAATCTTGTCATTGCCAGAAGGGTCAGAAGATTTCGTGGTCTATAGCAACGCTTCGAAGATGGGTTTAGGATGTGTGTTGATGCAAAGAGGCATGGTAATCGCTTACGCCTCGAGGCAACTTAAGATACACGAGAAGAACTATCCTACCCACGATTTAGAGTTAGCAGCGGTGGTGTTCACCTTGAAGCTTTGGCGACATTACCTCTATGACACAAAATGTACGCTCTACACAGATCATAAAAGCCTAAAGTATGTCTTTGATCAAAAAGAGTTGAATATGAGGCAAAGGCGGTGGCTCGAGTTGCTCAAAGATTACGATTGTAAATTGCTTTACCATCCTGGTAAGGCTAACGTTGTAGTCGATGCGTTAAGTCGGAAGGACTATAGCGGAAGTATTCGGGCTACCCATTCGATAATCGAGTTAGTGTGTAGTCTCATTGAAAAGATCAAGACATCGTAGGTGGAAGCTTTGTTGGAAGAAAATCTCAAGGAGGAAGTCATGACGAAGCAGCGTTTGCTCTTAACGGAAGATAGTCGTGGGGTAAAACTGTTTAGCGGTTGTGTGTGGGTGCCCAAAGTTGGGGGTAACCGTGATCTATTGCTAGAGGATGCTCACAAGTCCAAGTATTCCTTTCATCCGGGAAGTACAAAGATGTACAGGAACTTGAAGTTGCATTATTGGTGGCCAGTAATGAAGCTTGATGTGGCGCGTTATGTGGAGCGTTGTGTGACGTGCTCACAAGTTAAGGCCGAACATCAACGTCCGTACGGGAGTCTACAGTCCTTAGAGATTCCCGAGTGGAAGTGGGAACATATTACCATGGATTTCGTGATGAAGTTACCTAAAACTCTTCGAGGTCACGATACCATTTGGGTAATAGTCAATAGATTGACGAAGAGCGCTCACTTCCTGGCTATGCGCGAGACTTTACCGATGGACAAGTTAGCAAAGCTTTACATCTATGAAGTGGTATCGAGGCATGGAATACCCTTACCGATCGTGTTGGATCGCGACAGTCGGTTCACTTCGAACTTTTGGGATGGGTTTCAGAAAGAGCATGGTACGCGAGTAAAGTTGAGTACGGCTTACCATCCACAAACCGACGGGCAAAGCGAGAGAACGGTCCAAATGCTGGAAGACATGTTGAGGTCTTGTGTCATCGATTTCGGGGGTAGTTGGGACTCTCACCTACCTTTGGTGGAGTTTGCTTACAACAATAGCTACCACTCGAGTATTGGAATGACACCTTTTGAGGCGTTGTACGGGCGGAAGTGCCGAACTCCCGTGTGTTGGCTTGAAGCAGGAGAAAAGCAATTCGTCGGACCTGAGATCGTGCAAGAAACATCCGATAAGGTCAAAAGCATTCGTGAAATATTAAAAGCGGCCTAGGATCGACAGAAGAGCTATGCCGATAAGAAGAGGCGGCCGATGGAGTTTCAAGTGGGGGACCGTGTGTTGCTTAAGGTATCGCCATGGAAGGGCATTATCAGGTTCGGAAAACGGGGGAAGCTGAGTCCCCGTTTCCTTAGACCTTTCAAAGTGCTTAAGCGGGTGGGTTTGCAAGCCTACCAATTGGAACTGCCGCCAGAGTTGAGCAGAATCCACAACACGTTCCATATTTGTTACCTTCGGAAGTGTTTGGCGGAGGAAGAAAGCGTCATTCCACTCTCAGAGTTGAGAGTGGACGAGAGTAACCGTTGTGTAGAAGAGCCTGACGCTATCTTAGAGAGAAAGTATAAGAAGTTGCGTCAGTGGAAGCATCATCGGGGAGCCAACGTGACGTGGGAAGCTGAGGAGGATGTGAAGCGAAGATATCCTCGTCTTTTCGAGTAGATGAGATTTCAGGGACGAAATCATTCCCAAGTTGGGGAGGATTGTAACACCCCGAGTTTCGTTTGACCAGTTTGGAAGAATAAGCAATGGTAGTGGCCGACACGAGTTGCCGCGCGGCTTGGCCCGCGCCATAACCTGCGCGATGCACTACTTGTTTGGGGTTTGTCCAGTGAGTGGCACGAGTCACGACGCGACTTAGCCCGCACCATAACCCGCGCGGTGCGCTGATTGGTTGCGAGTTCCAGTGAGTGGCGCGAGTCACGGCGCGACTTAGCCCGTGCCATAACCCGCGCGGTGGCCGGAGTGGTTTAAAAGAGATATTCCTGGGAAATATCTCATTTGTTTTATTTCTGAAATATCTCAAGTCTCTCTTTTTTCTCTCTCTCTCTCTCTCTCTCTCTCTTTCTACAATCTGTCATATGTTGCTAGTATTAAGTGTATCTAGCTAGAGTTCGGTATAGAAAGCTTCGTCTTCTCTCGGTGGTCGATATTTGGCTTTTCGGGTTTTTTGTCTAAAACCTATTTGGTGAGTTCCTACTACCTTTTTCTAAACTTTATACATGTCAAAACTTACATTTTGAACTTCTATATATCTCCATGGTTTCAGATCTAAGTTTACTACATTTTGATGTAACTTGAGTTTTGGCAGATTTTAGGGTTCCCGATCATTTTCGACTAAAATGATGGGTTCCATCTTATTTGAAGTAAAAGGAGGTTTTACTTGCACATTTATGTGGATTATTTGAAAGAATGTATATAAACTCATTTCATGATTTTCATTCTTACCAGCAGTTAAACTTGAAGGAAAGCATTTTGTTTAGAAAATGTTTTTATACCATTTGACTATATATGGTGGGTCACATATGTTATTGTGACAAGTCTGTACAATTACTAGTGGATCCCTAGGTTTTGAGTCGGCTTTTATTATTGGGATGTCTATTCCCCTTTCTGTAGCTATGGATGCATATGATCCTCGGGGGCAATTTGGTACGATTATGTGAGATCGGTTACTAGCTATGGGTCATATTGTAGTCCTAGTGAACGAGTATGAATGGTTTCCTCGAGGGCCCTCCCTCACATCTTAGTACGGACCTTGTTGTTCGTGGCCATGGATTCCATGTATTTAGCTCACAACTCGGATTATGGCCTAATTTTGTGTTCCGCCGCAATCCTTGGTAAATCGGGTTTCCCCCGTCATCGCAAGATGAATTTTTGAACCGATCAGTCCTTATGTGGAAAAGATTTCTTTTGTAAACCGAAACTTATTGAAAAGATTTCCTTATGATGCAATTGTTTATATCTTTTGAAATTTATAAACTGTATGTTCTCACTAGGCTTTACGCCTAACACTTTTTCTCAAATGATATGTATAACAGGTTCCCATTAGCGGTGGGTTGCTAAGGGCTTGAGTGACGACCTTGGTCTTGGGGGCTTTTGAGATGACTAGTATTTGATGTTGGACAATTGTTTATGTCCCATTCTTTTGGTGATTTTTGGATTAACAACCGATGTAATCTAGATAGTTATGTTTAGATTAGTTTGTTGTTGAATTCCATATCCGTATCCATATTTTTGTAAAGGCTTAGTACATTCCCCTTTTTGGGAGATTTATACCAGACATTGATGTTTATTTGTCCAGTTTCCGCATTTTAAATTCACTCTGGTTTTTAGGGTGTTACACGGTAGATGTGGTTTTGATGATGATTCATGGGTCGAGTATTTTGCCCCACCCGCATTTGGGTGTTTTGGGATATAACGTTTTATCCACGTTTCTTAAATGGGAGTCATTTCATATTCATGTTTCGAGTTAGTTTAAGTTGCATCAATTTATAAAGCATGTTTGAAATGAGGTGTCCATCTTTGAAAGTGCATGACATGGGAAAAGAGTTGTTCTACGTTTAAAGTACATCATTTGAAAGGTTATGATCTTAAGTGAAGTTCATTACTTTTTTTAAATATATTTACTCATGTAAAACTCTTGAGCTCACTAGGCGTTAGCCTAACATTTTTATTTGTCGGCATGTGCAACAGGTTCCGGTTGGGAATAGTTCTAGTATCTCAGTGAAGGGAGGAGTGCTTTTTGTGCGCCCGATGAGTGAGTAGCTTGTTGAAGTCTTCCGCACTAGGTTATGGAAAGCAGCTTGTATTTGGGTTAAGTGAAACCCGACTTCAATTTGGTTGTACATATTATTGGAGTTTTATAATTGTCAAGATTAATTAAAGAAGCCTACGACACCCTTCTCAAAAAAAAAAGTTACTGAGATGAATAAATTCATTACTCCCTCGTTATTGAGGGTAAAATTGTCGTTTAGTAAATTAAATTGTGTTCTCCCTTTGTTATTAAGGGTAAAATTGTCATTTAGTTAATTGAATTCTATGCTTTTTAGATTGTGGACGTTTATTTTGGGACGAAGGAGTACAAAAATTATTCCATCACTAGTATTGCATTGATGTCTTAACATTTAAGCTTCTTATCCTTTACTTGAAGTAAACTAATTTCCTATGGTGTAAATTGTGCTCTGTTCTGCTGTGAAGCTTTTTCGCAGGGGAAAGAAGGATACAATTGGAGAGGTATAATAATGTCATCTTTTACGACAAATAGACAGAATTTGAAACCTATGTTTACCCAACTTTACTAATCAAAACTTGTTATTAATGCAGTTAAACAAGTCTTACATTGATGTATGCAAGTCAACATTGATACCACCTGTTGGAATAATGGAACTTTTATGCATGTGTAGAGTGTTAGGCGTTAGGTGTCAGGTAAACACCAACACCCATCAGAAGAATTCCTATCTATCAAATGCAATGCCTTTTTATATATAGGAAATATGTATAAATGTTGTTAATTTTCAGGGAATTCTCAAACTTGGTCAATCTCGAGATGATAAATTAAGGAGAGTGATGTTGCAGGTAGATGAAGCAGACATCTTCTAGTTTAGTTTAATGTGTTTCTTTTTATTCATTCTGAAAACACATGAAAATCGAGGGGAGTTTGGGGGTAGGGTTTGTTGAACTTTCAAATAAATTGCATATTATCTTTTTGTAATAAATTGGCAATATCTTTACCCATCAACCATAAGTACTCCAGTTCAAATAGAATTTAGTGACACCAAGTAAAATACAATTTCATCATAGAAAAAAACACTATATAAGATGAAGGTGATCATCAAAACCCCAAATTGGAAAAAGCATCAGATTCAACAACTATCGTGGGAGGCAAATCCATTAAAAATACACAAAATAAAAGGTTGAATTAACTAAAAATAGAAAATATTACCTTGATTAGATGCAGAAACTTGAACCAATATCCGAAATTCAGCAAGTTATTCTGCAATCTTCCATCATTTCATCCTACACTAAAAAAATTTGGATCAACATAAAACAAATTACTCGAGGTAAATGAGAACAAAATCTCCTCTAGTTAAGGTAGTTTATTTCAGAGTGCCATTTTCAATTGCATTTTTCTTTAAACCTTATATCTCCGATATATAGGATAGAATGTCAGTCTTTGTCGTATATAAATATCTTAAAATTTTCAAACTTGATATTGATTTTAAACATTTCAAGAAAAAGTTGTTTGCAACAAAGAAACATACAACAAAAGGGTGCAAATGAATTATTGGTGTTAAATATGCAGCAAAAAGTTCACATCAATTTTGTAACCAAATCTCACACCACATTTCAACATTAAAACCTTCTCTTGGAATTGAGAGGATACTAAAACATGATCAACCTTAATTTATATGGGTATGACACCATTTTGTGAAAAACCCCATTGATAATAAAGAAAAAATATAAAGAACCTGACAAACACATGCTCCGATGCCTGGATATACACATGTTTAACATTATACATAAACCAAATCAAACAAAATCAACATATCCAACTTGAAAGCATGATCTGAAAAGGATGAGATATATACAAACTTATCCACCATCCCAGAGGGTATAACTATCTTTACTCCAAACAGGAATGAATCCTCTAAGTTACCCAAAAACCCAAATGGCTATAATTCATGTTTGTTTTGGAAAGTAGTTCATTTGACCCCAAAAGTTACAGTGTAAACAAGAATTGTGGGATATTGAAGCTTACTTGGCAGCCAGAACAGCAGTAATGGCAATTCTGTTTGGAGATGGGCGTGGTTTTCGACGATAATAAAGCAAATATTCCCTAGAAACTATTATTTTGGTTGACATTTTATCATCAGTTTGTCTAGTAGTTATGATGAGTTCCGACCCACCAGTTCCGAGTTCTATCCTGTCACGTGTGCCATCAGCAATAATGAGTTGCTTCCCATTTCCATCTATGTAACTACAATCATAAAACAAAAACCATATCAGCCGATAATTAGTGTCCATGCTATCAGTTCCAAAGAAGAACAATAGAAGCAGCTAATGCAGATGTTGATCTACAAACACAAGGATATACACTACATAGATATGTATATATATGTGGTTTTACACTTTTACAGTAGTTTGTGTGCAACAAATGTGCATCCTAAAGGAATAATTGAAACATAATATACATACCTGCTGCTATAATCATATAATTCATCTAATTCACCTTCTTCCTCTTTATCCCATGCATCACCATAGTGCACTTTGCAATGACTTTTTACCACCATATGATTCCTAACTGCTTCAAGACTCTCGAATGGGCGACAAATATGTTTGCAATACAAGCAAGTGTAATCACGTTTAACCTGTAAAAAAGACCATTATATATAGTAACACAAGTGTTGTATAGTAACCTCTTGGGAATAACATGAACAGAAATAATCACCATGGTTTTATAATTAAATTAATCACCATCATAGAATGGAACTTAATTTTGAAAAAGAAAATGAAGGATTGCAATTAAGTAAGTACATTACCGTAAGTCCAAGATGGGTAAAAAGGCCAATTGGATCTTTGAGATACTCAACATCAGGTATGAAGAAACCATGATGTTTGTGCATATGAATCATGCATTTTTCAATAGTTTTATGCTTTTTGTCACACATAAAACAAGTTGGATCTGGCTCGTCTTTATCATCATCATCATCATCATTAGAGGGCTGTTCATTTATCTCTATTATATGGTCCAAAGATACCAAGTCATGGTTTTCATCATCAACCTCCTCCTGATCATCCCATTCATCACTTTTGAAATCATGTTGAAGTGGATTTTGTTGCGGAGAATTTAGAGGTGGGGTGAGGTTAGTTTTGTCTTTTGATTCTGAATGTGTGGCTAGAAAGGGTGCTTCTGTGACTCCTGGAACCCCTGCCATCTGATATTTCAAACAAAGCCCAACCCATTAATTAATTACAACATGTAACATTAATTGATATTGTCATCACATGTTATTATAAGTATCATAATTATTACTGTAAATGGTTTCTAGAAAAGTAAGATTTAAATCTTCCCAAAGATTATATATAGGGTTGGGTTCGGTGAGAAGTGTCAGAAGTGGTTATCAACCATTCGATGAGAAATGGATGGACATTAGGAGGAGATGCACAGAGATGGACCAGATCAAGTTCCACCGGCAGTTCTGACTCCATCGTTGGCCCTGGCATCTTATCATAGCCCAATGCACAGTTTCATATTTGATTTTTCTTACCTTTTAATTTTTAGTATATAACCAATTTTAAATTGTTTAATACCATTGACTCGTTAAGTAATAGTAAAAAGCGTATGCATACATGTATAATATATATTAATTTACAGATTTGTTGCCACAGATCCCAAGACTTGAGGCTTGACCCCACCGCCACGTCATGTCTAATGCCATATAGAACCTTGCCTAAAACTATAATCAATATTTCTCTTTCCACGAAAAAGACAGTTTACTTGGGGATATCCCTACATTGCAAGGATCCCAACCACTGCTAGAATCACAATGGCCTAGGAGGATCATGGTTATGGTATACCCCAAGACAGTAGTCCGGTTCTTCAGTCATACATCAGGTCAAACCTCAAAATTGCAGCAAAATTTCCCCAAATCCACAACTTCTATCAACAAAATTTTACATCAAAATCCTTCATAAACTATCAACTTCTTTACCTAACAATCTAACCATCAAAACCCGAATTTTCATCAAGTAACATAATCAAGCACAAAAACCGACACACAAAATAAATACAAGCATCGAAAATAACATATCAGGAACCAAAACTTCACAAAACCACCAAAACCATGACCTAACGGATCAAAATCGATGTTAATAAAAAAATCGATGTGATACCTGCACTGCAAGAGGTAGGAGGATCTTTCTGAAGATCCTTGAGTTCTTTCATGATCCACTTGGAAGCCATCACTGATCAACACAATGAATTCCTAATGTATGTGCAACTAAAGTTTAATTTAAATTTACCCTGTTAGTGTCATTTGATTCAAACAAACCAACTCCATTTATTGCCTCCAAGAATACTGCTGGAACAAGCTATGAAAAATAGGCAACATATTAGATATACAAACAAATTTTTGAATGACATGAATGCATTATTGGAGAAAAGAGATAAGTTTTAACCTCCTCATCTGCTAGGATATCATCAATATTATAATATTGTACCATGACCAAAGCAAGAGCCTGATGTTATCTAATGTTCAGTCACCACGACTTAGTAATTGAATTCAAATAGATTATCAAGTACCAGATCAAACTGCATCAACAACAGCTTAATTACTCAGTCACACACGCTAATAGAAATAAGAAAAGAGCTTCATCAACCAAAGATGGTATAATTTCACCTTCATTAAAGCATTACTTCAGAACTTATACATGAAAATATATATATATATATATATATATATATATACACACAAAATCATAAACCATATTCTACTTAGGTGGTAGCTAAAGAGGATGCATTTGGTAGTAACTACCAGCATAAGATCAACTCATTGTTTATCTACAATGTTTTGCATTAATGTTAGACCATTCCTTTAAGTCACAGACTATGACCTGCTTAAAGGTGTTGTGACGTTGTAGGGCTACTACTTACCATGTATGGTAAAAGTATGAATAGCAATGTGTGATATGCAATTCTTTCAAGGTCAATCTGCTTTAACTTATAGGAAGAGAGCATTGCAGTGACTATTCAGCAACAGACAAAAAAAGTTTGAAGTTTGAAATACAACTAAAGGCACCTAATGACCTAAACCACCTACTTATAAGTTATATCAAATAAACCAAACCAAACCAAACAAACCCAATATACCTGGAGGTAGGTTCCGCCGGGGGGGGGGGGGGGAGGGGATGTATGCAATAATGCAGACCTAACCTTTACCTCAAATAGTAGAGTGGTTGTTTCCGTGAAGACACCCTGCTTGTTCAAAGTGAAAAGAAGGATAAAACTTGCTCAAAAATATCTGTTAAGAGAGAATATAAGAACTTGAAAATAAGAAAGACAAAGCTAAAATGTGAGAACATGTTAGGAGTAAGCAACAACACGCAAACAACAAACAAAACATACTAACCAGTCTACATCAAATAGATCAATAGAAATGATTTGTATGTTCTTTAATCTGAATATACACTTCTAGTATTGATGCAGTCATCAATGCAAAAAATAAATTAATTCTCGAATCTCAAATGTCAAGAAAACTATTTCACATTAACCTTAAAAGGTGTCAAGAACACTAAATCAGTCAAAATTAAATATTTTCAGCATCTAAATTGTACTTGTTAATAGTTGACCACCTTACAAAAATTCAGATCAAATGCACTAACACTGAATCAGTCAAAATTAAAACGAGATGATGGAAATATACCAAAATTAGCATATCCCATTTGAAAACCTTAGCTTTATTCAAAACCTAGTAAGTAGTAACCATTTACAGAATGAAAATTCTTCGTATATCTTCCCAATAAGAGCAAGATTTGAGGCTCCAGTTCCTATTCAATACTCAAAGAAACAAACCCTAACCCTAAGTATAATATAAATCAAACATAAGAAAACCAATATTTTAATACCCTAAAGCATTATATCATAACCAAGAAATAACGAACCAAACCCTAACCCTAAAATAATTCAATTTGAGCGACAAGTTCAGGAAAATCATACCTACACAGCTTTTTCCGAGTTTGGGGAAGCAGAAAAGAACGCTGAAATACCTGTCGGAGCCGGGATTGTTTGCGGATCGCAGAGGGAGAATTTGGGTTAAGGGATGTGGCGACTGGCTGGTGATGTTTGGCTCACGGGTGTTTCTTGAAAATACATTAGATTGAAAAGCAAAAAAGAGGGAGATCGATCGCACCTTGAAGATCCTGACCTCCTCTTCTGAAAAAACCGGAGGAAACAACGGTGGTGGGGAAAAGGGAGATGAAGATTGTGGCTTGGCTTTGTATAAACGTCGGCGTCGAGCAGGTGGAATTAGTGGGGTGCGCGTGAGAAAGAGAATGGGAGCGCGTATAGAAGCTTTCAACGTAGACCCGGGGACAAATCTTTCACTCACTGAGAAGTGAAAACCTGTGACTAGATCGTCCTGAAGACGGATGCGACGGGAAGAAGTGGCATTTGGAAGTGTTGCTGACTTAACAAGATCCAGACGCGGCTGTTGCTCCGCGGAGATACGGACTCGACCCGCTCCAACCCACCCCGGGGCACCATAGCATGTCGGGAATAAGGGGGGACATACTGGACGTAACCACTCCCTTGGTTGGGGGGCTGTGCCGCCCCGCCTTTCGATCGATACACAGTTGAGGAGGCCGATGCAGTGTTGTAGCTAACGCGTTAAGTATCCCGCCCGGGGAGTACGTTCGCAAGAATGAAACTCAAAGGAATTGAAACCATGTTACTTGATGGCAATAAGCGTTTGAATGTTATCTTGTTTTTTATGTCTTGAAATAATGTTGAACATGTTTGTTGTTCAATGACAAAAAATTTATCATGTAACATTTCATGAGTTCATTTTCTTCTTAATTGTTGCAGGTGCCGTTATTGATGCCTTTATTAAGCTTCACGAGAAAGGGCTTATTTATCAAGGTACAGATCACTTTCATGTTCTCACTTTTCATGGTTGTTTATTTCATTTTCATTCTCAATTTGGTGGTATCTGATAAATTTTGACTTCTACACATAATATTCGATAGGAGCTCTTGAGACGCATGATTTAGGTAGCAAACTATGGGTAAGGATTTGTAGCATGGATGGGAGGAGGGGAATTTAGAGTAGATCGAGGATGAGGCAGGGGGAGGGGTAGCGTCGTGGCAGTTAGGTTATCGGGGCCTTATGCTCGATAGAGGGTTGCCTTAGCTTTTCCTACCTTTCAGTCTAATATTATTTTTACTTGTATGACTTGTTCGAGGTAGACTAGCCTTATCTTTTCTTGTTGTTATAGCATTTGTTAGTATTACGCTTTATGTTTTTGTGTTGCCTTGTTTGTGTAACGTATTTCCCTCGCATTTGTCCTTGATTGCATTTTTTGTTTAGTATACCTGTTGCTTGTCTACCCACACTCTCACATGTAGCTTGCTCACTTGTTTTTCTTAATTGTTTGTTTTGCCAGTAAGGGATTTATAAGGAAACAACTTCTCTACCCCTTGAGGTAGAGAGAAGGTTTACCTATATCCTATCCATATACCCTACCTCTGGATAGGATTTACTGGGCCCGTTTGGCTTCGTTTGTAGAGTGCAGACACAAACTTAACCTTTATATTATTTTGGTTGGCACCATGAATCCTTTATCTCCATTTGGTTTCTATGAAACATCAAACATAAAGCTCTCATTCCCGTCTAACCGTTATCGGGGCTTCTTACTTGTGGTCTTTCTAGTTTGATGAACTTATTCTGTTGTATTTATTCTGAACCCGATTAATTTCATTTACCTTATTGGCTATTCATATCATCTTTCTACTGAGTACATCTTGTTCTATTGTTCCTAGCACCACCATACCCTTAAAATCTTATCCCAACCAACTTTGTCGCTTTAACATGTTTCCTCTTCGTTCTTTCATAAGTTAAAAAGATGATCCAATTATTTTTTCTATTAACTTTTGAATCCAATTTCACATGTAAATCATTTACCCCGTGCAATCTATAGGAGAATACCGGTGGCTTGAATATTATATCCTCATATTGTGCTGCTCTTACAAAAACAAAAAGAAAAGAAAAAGCAAGAAAAAGAGAAGTTGAGGGTGTGTTATATCTTGTAAGCATATTATTTTTCAGTCATTTTCACTTCGCTTTCGTTATTTACAATGGAACAATTATGTGGTAGACATTTGCAAAATCATGTGCATACACATACAGAAAAAAGAGAGAGGGAGAAATTAGAGCATGCTCATATAGAATTAAAAAGTTGATTGAGACTCTTGTGGAAAATAAATGTTAGTTATCAAATTTAATCTGTTCGATTACCGAAGAAATACACACTTTCAGTGCCTTGAGAATGGTGACTTCTTGAAGATGGAATATGCTGGTGGAGTGCTTAAGTAACCGAGATATTATTTTAGTGGTAGGTAAGACACCTTGGGAGACTTGTGACAGTTACTAGTATAAATAATTTGCGTAGGTTAACCCTTGGGGGTAGCTTAAGCGGTCAGAGAGGGGGTTTGCTTCCCATTGGTCACTAGTTCAAGTCCCCTTAGGGCTGTCGGAGGTTTGCCCAACTGTTTAACTTCAAGGGCATGGGATTAGTCAAAGTGCATGCAAGTTGTCTCGAACACCCGCGGTTATAAAAATCCTTGAGAAGAGGAGTGTATCATGGAGGTATATCAGAGTGATAAAGGACATGTATGGCCGAGCAAAGGCTTGTGTCAAGATACTAGACCGAGTATTTTTAATGGGGCTAGGGTTACACCTTTCCTCTTTGTTGTGATTTTGGATGAGATATCTTGGGGGATCTAGGGGAGTGTCCCACGCTTAGATGATATTTTATTGGTTGTGGAGTCGAAGGAAAAAGGTCAACGTGAGGTTGGAGTAGTGGAGGGCAGCTTTGGAAACACAAGCCTTGCATAGTAGTCACTCAAAGACAAAATATATGTGGTGCCATTTTAGTGGGGAATACATTGA